>OZ035831.1:36269675-37469675 GCA_964034765.1 Knipowitschia caucasica
ACAGGTTATTGGGGAGTCAGTACTTCTTTCCGGTTCATTGACCCAGTGGGAAAATGTATAGGGATATTTTTCTAAACAATATTGTATAGTTTTGTAAAATATCCTTTGTATATCTTTGACATTATTTAATGTCTTAAATTCAGATGACCAGATCCACTTCATTACTTTGTGTACTTTATTCACTTTACTGGAGTCTTTACTTGTTTCGTTAATACGTTGTGTTTGTCCCAACAGAAAGAGTCCTTCAGTGTCCAAAAAGCACTACATTTAAACCAATGCATTATTATTATTATAATTGAAATTTGAAATAAATATCAATTAACTATAAGTAAATATCAATTAACTATAAGTAACTTTGTTAATATAACAGGCCACAACCAACATGCTGTCTTCATCTTATTAGAAGATCTCTCATCTTTAGCATAGAGAGGGCTGGTCCTCTCTTTTTTTTGCAAAAAAATTAAAATAAATTAAATATACATTGTGTAAACATTAGTGACAGAACCAAACATTGCTATTTTTTGTGTGGTTTCAAATAAGTACTCGTGGGGCTGGATTTGCGTAAAGCAAATCAGTGAGGGTTGCGTTAAGCAAATCCAGCTCATCTCCTGCTCTTGTGACACTTTACTGGAGCAAGAGTATAGCTTACAGTGTGGTTACTCTATTTAAATGTCACCTTCTTACTACCTTAAACCCTTGATTATTTTAACACGTCAGCTTGAGAGGGCGCCAGGAAGTAGAACAATTTGAAATGGATCAATAAGCAGTCCCCCCATCAATCCATCCATCCATCTTCTTTCCCTTATTTCATGTCTGGGTCAGGGGTTGGCAGTCAGAGCTGCACCCAGTACACAGACATAGCTTTGATCTTTCAGCGGGGGCTTCAGGCAAAGTGGGGTTAAGGGTCTTGCCCAAGGACGCAACGACAGCAGACATCAGTGGGAGTCGGTGGAGAAGGTCTCGTGGTGGGCTCGAACCCACATCCTCCAGGCTCAAAGGCCACTGTCACCCCCAATAAGCAGTCAAAGAAGAAAACTCAAGAAATGAATTCAATAAAATATTTGACGTGTAAATTCCAGGAAACAATTACATTGACTGTATGGATGAGCTTGCATCAACTTCAGCATCAATGAGTTATTTCCATCCTTTTTCAGAATCATTGTGAAATCCTTTGGCATGGATAAAATTAGAAAAATAGAAAAAAAAAGTCATGGCACGCAATGGTATTTTTCAATCATAGCCTTCCGATATGACTTCCTTTGAATAATCTGTGGGGATTGGAAGAAGATTAAATCATGACAGAGATGTCTATACATCCAGCAAATTTGCAAAACATATTGCATGTTATTGTACAAAACAAGTGATTTACAGAAAATAAGAAAATGTTTATTGAATGTTAATTGACATAAAAATGCATTTATGGTGGACATATGTTGAGCCATAGTCCATGCCCTAACATGCAGCAGCCGATGCCATGTTAGGGAGGGACGCAGCTCAACAGGGGATAATGGTATTTAGATATCCCGTAAGCACGCGGATCCTCTCAGTCAGCAACATTAATGGGGCCATGAGGCATCCTGCTCATGTCCTGTGCTTAGGTATGGGGGTATTAGACAGAGTAATGCTTCTATAGTCTGTAGTGGCTTCTCATAGTGCTCTGGGGACAAAATGGGGAGCGCAGGGAAGGTGGTTACCTTCTTCAACAGGAGGCAGAGTCTCTTCCCTAACTACAAAGTAGGAGACCCTGGTTTGAACAGGAGGCCGTCAGAGATTGTTTACCCATTGGCTAAAGAGAGCTGTGTGAAGACCTGGAACTCTCTGCAAGAGCTGAGCAGGGACATCTACGACATCTACGCTGAGTACGAAGAGGAGTATGAAGATGGATATGCTCAAACAAAACAAATCTCACCGTCCAAGAGAAACTACATGATCAACATCAACGTGGGAGGGAAATCCTACCAAATAGCTTACAGGATGGCAGCCAAGTACCCCAAGACTAGAATAGGGAGGCTGGCCACCTACACTGACCACAATATGAAACTTGACCTTTGCGATGACTACATTGTGACCAAAAACGAGTACTTTTTTGACAGAGATCCAGATGTTTTCCACTGCATCTTTAACTTCTACAGGACTGGCGTTTTGTGGATCAAGGATGAGCTATGCCCACGTAACTTTCTGGAAGAGATCAACTACTGGGGTGTGCGAATCAAAAACACCAACCGCTGCTGTCGGATTTCTTTTGAGGAGAGACAGGATGAACTGAACGAACAGCTGAAAATTCAAAGAGAGCTGGAGGCGGAGGTAGAAATTGAGGAGGATGAGGAGCTGTTTCAAGACATGTTCATTGGCCGACAGAGACGAGCCATCTGGAACCTTATGGAGAAGCCATTTTCATCTGTGAAGGCCAAACTCATGGCTGTTGCTTCCAGTCTGTTTGTCCTAATCTCACTTGTGGCCATGACTTTGAATACAGTTGAAGAGATGCAGTACAGGACTCCCAGTGGTCAACTTAGTGGCAAGACCTATTGGGAATATGTAGAGTCCATGTGCATTACGTTTTTCACTATGGAGTATATACTGCGTCTAGTTTCCACCCCAGACCTCAAATCATTCAGCAGAAGTGTTCTCAATACAGTGGACCTTATCGCTATATTACCCACCCATCTCCAAGGCATTCTGGAGTTTTTTGACAGCAGTGGAAACTATGTGAAGCATGAGGCGGACATGCAGGCTGTGGGACAAGTGGGAAAGCTTGGGCAAGTGCTGAGAATAATGAGACTAATGCGTATATTTCGTATTTTAAAACTGGCCAGACACTCCACAGGGCTGAGGGCCTTTGGATTCACTCTTCGCCAGTGTTACCAGCAAGTGGGCTGCCTCTTTCTCTTTATAGCAATGGGAATATTCAGTTTCTCGGCCATGGTTTACACTGTAGAGCACGATATGCCGCAAACAAACTTCACCAGTATACCTCATGCATGGTGGTGGGCAGCGGTAAGTAGATCTTTTTACTGAGACATGAGCTGCATGATAATGATGGAGGATTGAAATATATGGACAGTATGTGTCAGGCAAGCACATTTATCAAACTAATTACACGCACAGAGATCAAAATTGCATTAAAGTATCCAAGCTAGTGTGAACACACAGAGTGTCAGTTTAGCCGTTCCATTACTGCATATTACCTCAGCTTTTAAAAAGTCAAAATATAGTGGTGTTACATTATTGAATTATCAATCAATCATTCACCTACATAGTTGGGAGTAACAACATAATGTATTGACAATATGTTTTTTTGAAATACCTTACGCCTTCTTCTGATAGTATTCAGATTACTTAAAACAAGTATTTAGAATTTTTGTAAGGAATATGTTTCAGATTCACATTTACCAGCCATTTGCAGTTAAATTTGGAATTTGATCAAGCAATATAGTCAGGTTATTACAACAAATTAATGAAAAGGTAATTTTTATTTAAATTCTGTGATGCATTTATACTTGATAATATTATGCAAATGAGCATACAAGTATTCAGAATACTCTGTATTTGTGAGTTTCCCCAACACTGCCTACAAATACAAAGAATAGCACAGTGCATGCATAAGTGACTTGTCCTATGGGGATGTAAAGACTAAAGCAGGTCAAAATTGTGTAGTGGCCATTCCTATAAAACCAGTTACCAGGCCACAGCGGTGCCTATACTTATTCCTGCCTCTAATCCCACAGAAGGAAATTATAATCCTTATAATCAGAGTAATGGGCTCCTGCTGCAGTGCCCGGGCAGCATGCCGTTTTTCCTTGACCCTAAAGATGTGTAGGCCCATGCAAGCTGTTCATGCCCGATATACCACAAATGTATATGTGAAGCACTGTATGGTGCTTCACATATACAAATGGCAGAGACTAAGTATTTGGACAGAACTCTAACCCTGTGTTTGCATATAGCTGCATAAAGTGCCATTGATAGAGGCTGTTAATAACTGAAGCTTTGTTTTATATTTTTGTTTGTTTAGTAGAAGAAAAATACATAAATTATGGGTTCTGGTTAATTGACATAAATAAAACTAATTTATTTTATAATCTAAGACTTGCATACTAATTTGACCACTTTATCTTCTTTAGGTGAGCATCTCCACAGTGGGCTATGGCGACGTGTATCCCGAGACCATACTGGGACGAATCTTTGCTTTCATCTGCATTGCTTTTGGGATCATCCTTAACGGTCTGCCCATCTCAATCCTCTTCAACAAATTCTCTGACTACTACTCCAAGCTCAAGTCCAACCAGTACACAGCCTTTCAGAAGAAACGTGGTAAAATTAGATTTGTTAATAGGACAGTGAAATCAATCAGCAATGTCCTGGGAAACCCACAATAGTGAGATGATCTACACATGAATTAAACTTAATTTTGTATGGCCCTAATTCACAATGGCAGTCATCACGGAGGACTTTATAAAGTTGTTGATTTTCCAACAACAGACCAGAGAATTCAAATACTCGGAAATGCAATAACAAACACATTGAAGCGACTGTTGCATAGGGTTGCAAGATGACCACATCATCACTGTCCTTAGACCCTCATGCATCATCAAGGATCGCCTCAAAAGACCCAGTTGAGAAACCTTGGGGAAGCCAGACTGGATGGAAAGACTGTTGAACCGGACTGAGGTTGTAGATCCAGGACTGAGGCTGTAGATCCAGGACCGAAGAGGCTACGGTGGACGGGATGAAGGTGCAGCTCCATAATCAAGAATTCATGACCACTTCGAAATGACTTATGTTGTATTATTGTAAGGAGAATATATGACACATGTTATCAATAATGTGCTTGCAATAAATTCATTTCATTTCATCAACATGTTTGCGTTTCCATAAAATTATGAATAATAATAATGTGAATAAGTACTCACTTTGCATATTATGCTTGTATATCTTATTTTATATTTGATGCCTTTTTCTAATTAGATAAATTATCATTTGAGTCTAGAACACAGCATTTAATTAATATGTTTACTATTGATCTTTACTGCTTTGAGACAGGTCACGTACAGAGCTTTAAAGTTGCAAAAGCTCTTTGAGCAACGTTAACTTAGACCAAAGCATTAAGGGTCAGTCCATAAAAACAATGCCTTTTCAACCTTGGGAAATTATTTTTATTATTCATTATTATTTATAATAAAAAAAGCATACTGAATTAATCCACTGAATCAGTTATGTTAAAGTAATATTTAATTGGAAACGACCATCTGAACTTCTAATAAACTTCTTAATAAACAACATAAAGATTACAATTCCCTCTGAAATAGATAAATATCTATGTATTCATGAATAAAATTAGAATGGATAGGTCAACTCCAGAGTCAAAGTCACCTGAAAGTAAAAAAAAAATGAAATTGGCCCATTAGCGCCCCCTACAGACTATGTCAACGTTTTGCATGGGGAAAATTATAATCCGTTTTTTAAAAATGTTTGACATTTTGCACGTAATTCTGTTTTGGCCTCTTGTTTCAAATAATCTGAGACGCAAGACTTATTTTTTACCCCGTTGCCATTCTGTGTCTATGGTAAATCGTTAAATCTCTGAAATGTACACCACTTACAAACGTCAAACAAGCCTTGACCGTTTCACTAATTTGGCTGAAATTCGCTCCACATCATCTAAAGACATGTACCGTCAATAGAAGCTCACAGAATCTTAATCAGTCAAACGGTCTGCGTGCGGCAGACTTCCAAATTGTGGTTATTTTCATAGAGAGGTGTGAAGTTTCCATGTTATCCAATAGTGATTCTATATGTATGGACACCCTCACAGATTATACATGTGCTCCTGTTTGCACAGACAAAGTCTGATTTGTATGTCTCCCCAAGTTTTACATTGGGAGCCAATAATGTATTTCTTATAGAGACAAACCATCTTCAATTATGAAGAAAGAGCGCTGCTCAGCTTATTTCCGAGACCTGTGATTTTCTATCATCCATGTTTTTTCCCCCGCCTCTACTCTTCGAAGCGTAGCACACATTTTGTCCACTAGAGGGCGGCAATACATCATCATCGTCATCTCCCATAGTACATAGCGGTAGGAAAGTCACCTCTGCAGCTAAAGGCTAAACTATCACCACGATGGCACCTCCTGTCGCTGTATCGCCTCTTATTAAGGTTTGTCATACACAACAAGACACACTATTGTTTTAGAAATGCTAAAATATTGAATTTATTCTGTGTTCCAAAGTGGCTTACTTGCTTTGTGGACACGGACGTGCTATGCTTAAACTACTAGCTAGCATGCTAACCAACATGTAGCTACGTTGCCAATTCAATGTCCTACACCTACACAATCATAATGTTGCATGGTAAATAGTGTTAACTAAACACATTATGAAACCCAATGCTGTTAGTACATCGTGTGCTTGTATATATGTAGAATTCTGAAGTAAAACGTATGTGAGTAGTTGTCCTTTCATAGGCTATGGGTATAATGCGCCAGTCTTGTTGACATTCTATGTGATCATGAGTAATTATAATATTTAAGAGTAAACGCATTGTCAACGCAACATAATTTTACAGTTTTTCGTTCACATTCATCAGTAATATTCTCTATTGCAGACGGCAAGATACTCTGCTTTGATCGCTGGTATCTTTTATGGCAAGAAGAGATATGGTGAGTGGTGTGGTCTTTGCAAAGCGACTGTATTTGGGCATTCGAACTGCTAATGTTCTGTTTTACAGAAAACCTAAAGCCCATCGCTGCAGAGGAGAAGCGGATAGCGGAGGAAGAGAAGAAGATCCGCGAGGAGCAGGAGCGCATTGCAAAGCAGCTTGCAGAAGGCAAGAAACCCCAACTTTCCTTACGAAGCACCTTCTACTTGTATTTTTTAAATGTTTATGTATATAATACGTCTCTCTTTCTTGCAGCAAGTGAAGATACCATTTTGAAATGAAGATGAGAAATCTTTTTGTGCATTTTCCTCGAATCTTTCAAAGTCGATTATTGTTGGTCGTGAACATCCTTCTCATCCAATAACAACCCTCATGAATGTAATTCGAGTTAAGATGTATAACTTTATGCTCAATTGCTAAATATGTGAACAGAACATTACCCCTGTACATTTGTTTTATGCTGATTTAAGTGTATTTTGACTTGGTCAAATAAAAAAATTAACATAAGATCCATGGCAACCATTGTCTTGTTTGTGGGAAATGTGTGTACTAAAGGAGGCTGGGCGAGGCTAACCCCTGTACATACTGTATGTGTTGGCCAGGTAAAAATAGAGCTACAATAGTACAGTGCTAAAAATATCGTAGATTTACCGGCTGTCTGTATTTGGAGCTGAGCAATCAGGGTTGAATGGGAGGGAAAACTACCTCTCACTATATGCTTAGTTATTGGTACATTAAATGATTAAAGATCCACAACATGGAATTCTCCTTTGCCTTATCAAAGCCAATGTCTTAAATGTTGGTGGCAAAGCACGAAGTTTGGTTAATACATTTTTCACAAATAGAATATAAAATGATGCAGTTTTAGGAATGTTTAAAATATGTTTATCAAGCTTTTTAATTAGCTTTTAAATCACTGCAGCCTTCAAAGTTTATAGTTTTCAAATTTTGATGTATTCAATTGGTACAAAACTTTGGTATAAGACAAAATTAAGATGAGGCTTATGATTGGAAGCCTCATCTGTATTTCTTTGGGGGTAGCAAGTGAATTAAGATTTGAGGGGCTCCAGCCTGAAAAGTGTTACTTTGAACCTCTGTTCAAAAACATGGTTAAATCATTGTGCAAATTGATCATTTCATGTTGTTGATAAACGCAGTACAGTAACGATGCTAAGTTTAATGTGAATCACATAACATTGGTTTAAAAACACGTGTTTACAGTCGTCACGTCTGCCATCGGCGTGTGACTTCAGGCTCAGGCTGCTGTCACCTCAGGGGATCTGCTGTTATGGATCTTATTATCTAGCCAAGAAAACAATTATATAAAGCCCACACTGCTGAATGCATGGGTTCACAGGCTTACGGTAGGGATTTTGTTAACAGGATTACTACTAGATTTACGGTCTGCATTTAGTTTCAAGATGTGAAAATAATCATTGAGCCTGTCCCTGTCTGGTATAAAAGGACTCCTACAGCATCCTCTCACAACATCTCTGACAACTCATAACACCCTACAGACCTCAAACCTCACATCAGGTACGTGGCTTTTAAAGGATACATATATAAATCGTATTTTGCAACTTATTTTGTGATGATAGTGAATGTTCAAAATGTTTTTTTTCAGGATGGACTTTCAACTGTTTTCCCTATTGATGCTCTTCATGGCCTGTGTGGAGCAGAGCCTAGCTTCGTGTGTTGTGGAGAGCTTCACAGTGAAGGAGGACTTTGATCCCAAGAGGGTAAATAATATGATTCGTACAGATAGAGCCACTTGACAAGTCTAAAAAAGATAGACATGTGTTTGACTGTAGACCTGTGCCTCCAGTATGCAGGAAAGTGGTATGCTCTGCAGAAGAAGGACCCAGAGGGGCTCTTCCTCCAGGACAACATCTCAGCTGAATACACTATTGGAGATGACGGTTCCATGGTGGCCTCTTCCAAGGGCAGGGTCACACTTTTTGGGTCAGTATAGATAAAGGACATTGCTACTATAGTCTTGTAGTAAAATGGAATGAGCTGCTCATCTATTTCACCTTGTTTTTAATTTAGGTTTTGGGTTGTGTGTGCTGACATGGCTGCTCAGTACACTGTGCCCGACCCTGGCACTCCTGGCAAAATGTTCATGAACTACCAAGGACTGGCCAGCTACCTGTCCAGTGGAGGTAAGCTCAATTACACACAAAATAAACTAAGACTAAATAGACTGAACACTAACTTCGTAATCCTCCAGGTGACAACTACTGGGTGATTGACACCGACTATGATAACTACGCAATCACGTACGCCTGCCGCACTCTGAAGGATGATGGCTCCTGTGAGGATGGCTATGCCCTAGTGTTCAGCCGCAGCCCCCGTGGTCTTCCCCCCGCCATCCAGAGACTTGTGCGCCAGAAACAGGAGGAGGTTTGCATGGGAGGACAGTTCCAGCCCGTGCTCCAGTCTGGTCAGTATACCACCTATACTAAACATTTCTTACACTAAACTGGACACATTGATATTTTCTGGTTTCATACTGCACTGAACCTGTTATTTTTTGTTAATTACATGTTGATTAGGTCAAAATGTTCGATCCCAAGTGTATATCTTAAAGTAGGATTGTCCAAACTAAGGCCTGTGAGACAAATGCACTGATTTTATGTAGCACTCTGCTTTGATAAAACAAACTGGCCTCTAAAGGGACTTTCACAGTGTCATTCAACCAAATTTAACTCCACTAATAGAGTCAAGCTATACCCTCGCTCTAAAACTCAGAACTTTTGGAATCTGAATATACTGATTCATTTTATATTGTCTCATTTATGGATTTAATATAGCTGTGGCATTAATCAATATGGACATACAATATCTAATTTCAAAGCCCAGAACAGCCCAAATCCAGTCAAAACAGTTTTACAATTCATGTTGTCAGACCCTGGACATGTCTTAACTAAAGTTAGCCTCTTTCCAAAATGTTTTGGCATCTCCGTCTTATGTATGTATGTAATATAGTTGAACTGATAATCCTATTTTCCTTTCAGACTTTACATGATATCTCTGACCTTTTCACCTCTTGTCATTACAGGAGCCTGTTAAATCCATCACCAGACGACACTCAACACCTTACCTCACCCACGTCTAAAAGAAGACTTCATCCTGGATGCAACTGGTTCTATAATCCTATTATGGATCTGCCCTCTGTCCCTGAGATACAAGCACCTGGACCTCCCCAAATTCACTCATCATACATGTTAAGTCGAGATACACACGAACGAAAGATTGATTGTTATGGTTTACATCTGGTTTGAAAGGTAACAATAAAGGTTGTTACTAAAATGTGCTGCTGCTTTTGTCATTATTTGTACATAAGCTAAAACCGTAGGTTTAAAATAGTCACAAAATCAAGTCAATAAAAGAGGTGGCTTAAATGATTTAAATGGCAAATACGCCTATAATGAGGCTTATATCCTTCAATATAATATGTAATTACAATACATTTTTAATAACTAGTACACAAAAATATCAAAAGTGCTTTATTTCTGATCTTCACAGAATGTATTTATTCAGACTATGAAACACATTGTGTACCCTTCCAAGGTATTGATCCAATTATCAGAGTTAAGTCAAATATAAATATGTTTACAATGATCGACCTTCAATGTCATCTGTGTTGTGAATACCTCTCTGTCGGTGAATATGGACCAGGCCTGCCCCAGTAGTCCAGAGCTCGGACTCTATACAGGCCACTCACCTCCTGGTCAACTGAGGAAAAGAAGAGGCCAGATCAAAACATGGAGAATGTACTGTATGCAAACTAGTGACTGTCGGAGGCCAGGAAGTTTTCTTCAAAAAAGAATTCACAATATGGCAGAGAAATTATTGGTATGAAACAAAATACTTTTTGTTATTTTATAGCAGTGTCATCATAGTAAATTGAATGTGTCTTGTTCAAATGTATATTTAAGTAAAATTCTCAAAGTCTTTTTGCAATATTTGAGTATGGACTCACCAGGCGAATGGACATATGAGGTGAAAATTATGTCTTTAACATTTATCCTTTTGAATATATTTCCATCAACACAAAATTCCACTTCAAATGTTTTTACACATCTGGAAGTAATTACGAAAATAATCAATTAATTATTTGATGGAACCTAAATACACAGTTGGATACATACTTGGAGTTCACACAGTGGTCGGACCAAACAATCAAAACCTGGCCTGTAGAAATCTCAATGAAGCGCAACCCATTTACCTACAGGACACCAAAACATTTGAACAAAATAAATTAGTGTGATTTTGTGGAGAATTTGGAGCAACTGGGATTATAGCTGGTTTTCATTTGAATGTTCACCTGATCTGGAGCGACTTTGGGCCGGGCACAGACATGGATAAGTAGAACAGAGGGTACTGGCAGTTTTGCCTTTACGGCCAGTGTATCTCCAGGAGGAACTGGCCAGGGTCCTTCGACAACAGCATCCTGAAGGAATAAAATACATGTGTATACAATGATGTATTTTAAAGTACATTATTAGGAGTTGAAGCACTGTGGACGTTACCTGTGATCCTCTGAGCTTTTTAAAGTCCTCAGGTGTGGGGAAGTCCTGGCTGCCCATGCTTTTCCAAAGTTGATATGAATTGGTGCGATTATTGTCCATGTAAAATGTGACATATACAAGACCTGAACACCGAAAATACATGTTTGGTATAATATGGGAAATAATAATCATAATAATAATAATGCATCGGTGGTATATAGCGCTTTTTGGACACTTCAATATTCATTCACTCCATACACGCTGGTGATAAACTACAACTGTAGTCACGTGAGTATGAACTCACATGACTCAATGTTTCAAGTAAACTCTACAATTTATAATAACAATGTTCAGCAGTCTCCAGAACAAGTAAGAACAAGAACACTTTATGGAGAAACAAGTTGATAAAGGGTTTTACTACTGTTTCAAGCATAACGTCTTTCTTTCGTCTATTATAAATCCATCCATCCATTTTCTACCCTTTAATCCATTTCTGGGTCAGGGGGGTGGCAATCAGAGATGCCACCCAAGTCTCATAGCACCAGCCCCTCACTGACCCTCTGCAGGTGGTGATCTTCCAGCGGGGGCTTTGGGCAAAGTGGGGTTAAGTGTCTTGCCCAAGGACACAACGACAGCAGTCATCAGTGGGAGTCGGTTGAGAAGGTGTAGAGGTGGGAATTGAACCCACACACAACCTTCTGACCTGAAGGCCAATGCTCTACCAACTGAGCTACTGTCGCCCCCTATTATAAATCCACAGGGAAAATTACTTGGACAAAAGATTGTTTTGTTTATAATTACTATGAAACAGACAAATGATAAGATAAAATAAAACGTAAGTAGGAATATACAAATGTAATATATTCCAAACATTACACTAATGATAATGGGTTCCTTTTGGTGTAAACCCCAGTTTTATGATGTGATAATTCTAATGTTTTATTGCATTTGGTATATATTAGGCCTATACCTTTATTTGTGACGTGAAGCACTTTGGAATGCCTTGTGTTTGAATTGTCCTTTATTAATACAGTGACAAACCAATATAATACATGTAATAAAACCTTTAAATTACTGTTACAGACCTTGTAGTTTTGGCAGTGAGTTCAGCTCCACAGTTACTTGGTCGGAGCTGGTCGATGTCTGGTTGTCATCGCTGTTATAAAGCAGGACTGCGGTTTGCCAGCTGTCAGAGCTCCAGGACACTGAAGGACTATGGGAGCTGGCTATAACCCCCAGTGTTTGAGAGGGGGTCACAAGTTGAGACATAACCTCAGTGTCTCCTGAAAGAAAATATTGTCATTGCTTTAAAAAGTTAACATTTCCAGTCAGAAGTATTTTTGTATTCATTTATTTCAAACATGTATACAGACACAATGTTTACTTCACATGAATTCTGTCCACATGTTTGAAAAGGAGTGGGTGAAAGTAAAAACGTATAGGTAAGTAGGGGGTTTTATACTTTCTATCTTAAAGTCTATCTTGCCAGTGTGGAATTGAATTGAGTGACTTTACTAAGCTAAGTTACAAGTTATGTCTGCAGAGAGGAGAGTCGACCAATGTAAGAATTCAGATTTTTGAGCAGGAGCAACTTTCCCTAATAATGAAGTACGGTAAACGTTTTACATCATACTGAGGTACATAGAGAGGTGATCAGAAAAGTTGTGCAATGCAGCTTTAAAACAAAAAAACAACAATACAAAAGAATAGTTACCTAGCAACGCCAGAAGCCCCATCACAGTCAGAACGGGTTTCCGGATCATCTGCACATGAGCTGGCCTCGTGTTGTTGACTTGGAAGCGTGCGGTCAGAGTGCGCTGAGTGAACTGATGCGGGTGGTAACTTAGGAAGGCGTTGTCGTTACTAAGGAGAGTGTAGTTTATCGTGTTGTTTGGATTTGACATCAATAGGTGTTGGTGCTGTTTTATAACCTAAGGGACACAAGACAACTATTAAGAAATTTCACCAGTATTGAGCCGATTTGTTGCCGGGTCGCAGAATATGACGATTATATCAATTAAAATGTCATTATATTTGAATGAAGATGCAGTGTTAATAATAAATTCACTCACATGTTTGCGGAATAAAATATAAAAACCAGGACACTATAGTTTACTGCGCCCCAAAATAAATTAACTTGATAGATATTGAACAATATCTTATGTGGACAAAAAGCATATTGCCTCATCCCTATTGAGCAAGATCATAAATGCAAAACGAATATTTGTGAATCTTGATAATACATCTAATAATATGTATAAGAATCTAATACATATCATTACTCACTTCATAGCTGAAGCTGTAAACATAATTCCCACTGTACCTTGACCACCATCGCAGCGTAGGTCACATCTGCCCTCCACTCCTGAGGTCTGGACCATCCCACCAGTGGATCAGCCTCGTCGTTGTAGATTGGCAAATTTTGAAATTTAGGAAAGCGCTCATGTATCTCTCCTACTGTCTGGATCTCCTGTTGCATGATGGGAAGAGAAAATCCTCCCCCCTAAATGCAGAAAGGGTTAACAACCAAATATGATGTATGTGTTGTTCCTTTAGCTATGAGCCTGTCCAATAGATCTGTCTGAGTTGAACACGTGCACAATTGTTAGATACTCAGTTTTATACGTAGATCTGATATCTCCTATGTGTTTCTTCAGCTGAACACTTATCTACGGATCTATCTATAAGCCCTTTACATCTACAGATGACAGCAAACATCGAAATGTATGTCCTAATTTTTGTTTGACCCAATAAATGTATATGTCGAACTTGATTTGTATTTTTAAGGCAGTTGTTTTGTTTGTATTATGTTTGCATTCATGAGTAAGAAGAAGAAAAAAAGAACAAAGTACAGCTACACAAATCCAACCAAAAAAACGAATTTTAGTCATGTGATAAATCAAGATAGATATGCTGTTTTCTATAAAAGATAAACAATATCTAGTATTGTCCTTACCTTTTTGTGCAGAGCAATATAGTCAAGCCGGACCCCTCTCTCGCCTGTGAAAAAGTTTGTGCCGTTATGACAGTGTTGCAGCATCGCCCAGCAGTAAGGGGAGTGAGGAGGGGTGTGGCAGGAGTCTCCTGGACCTCCGAATCTGAGAAGGGGACTGGCAGCTCGCAGACCCTCTGAACAGGCATCATAGTAGTTTAGGAAACCTAGAGAGAGCTTGGTTAGAAATATGTGTGCAATTAGCACCTCACTGTCACTTTACTGGCTCCCTGTGTCCCAGAGCCTCATGCCACTTGTGAGGATTAGAGTGTGAGGATTAGATAGCAATATGGCCTATGTGCAGGACAACTGCAAGACTATACAAGGACTCTGCTGGTGTATCCATGTTATGACTATGATTTGCTATGCTCTGTGTGACACGTATGTCTTTCCATGTGTGACGTAACAACGACTATATAAACTGTGTACTGCCTTTATTCTGTGTGAAAGAACGGAGAGAAAGAAACATCAGAAACCACTGGAACTTGAGAGAAACCAAAACAAACTTCCAGAGTTGGGCGCACCACGACCCGTCTCTGTCTGGTTCATTCCTGACACGCTAATGTACAGATGTAAACCTACTGCTGCTAATGTACAGATGTAAACCTACTGCTGCTAATGTACAGATGTAAACATACTGCTGCTAATGTACAGATGTAAACATACTGCTGCTAATGTACAGATGCTAACATATAACCACATACTGCTTGCACTAGAATACACAGTACTTTATACTTGCCTCTTATGTATGCCAAATGTAACATTTATTATGTAACATTACTATTATGTTCAAGATAGGGATTTTATACTTGTTCTTTTATGCCAGAGCTAGAGATTTGGTATATTACTTTTATTAGTATAGCTATAGTTCACTTATCTTGTGCTGTGTGCTCCTCAAATCCTACTGTTCTAGAACTTGTGATGCAACACTGATATCTCCTCACTGTGGGACGAATAAAAGATCTCTTAATGGGCGGCACGGTGGCTGAGTGGATAGCACTCTTGCCTCTTAGCAAGAAGGTCCTGGGTTCGAATCCCGGACCAGGGCCTTTCTGAGTGGAGTTTGCATGTTCTCCCCGTGTCTGCGTAGGTTTCCTCCGGGTACTCCGGTGTCCCCTACCACTAAAAATATGTCCAATAGTTCTGGCATGCGCTTCCTGTACTGGCGACCCCGCTCCCATCTCGGTGTGGAGTGAGAGACAAATGCCCAAAAATTAACAATTGTAAACCGCTTTGAGACTCAGATCTGCAGTGAAAAGGTGGTATATAAATAAAAAAAAAAACGTCTTAATCTTAATCGTATAAAAATGGAAATTATTGGTATGACTAACTTTTGAATAGCGCTGTTGCCATTTCTGAACATAGCTGCTGAGTAAGGAGGTGGGACATTTAAGGACCTTATTGGACATTCACCTTCTATGGACCAATGGCTCCTATGCGTTTGTTACTATTGCATTTCCTGCGTTTCGAAAGTTTATAGCTATGTTGTTGAGGAATTGCCAGTGACAACTGCTCAACTCTTTTAAATCAACTGATAAAAGGACTTGCCTTGAATAGATATTGTGAGATTATCAAAGTCATGATTATTGGGCTCATTCCATGTTTCAAAGTTCCACTGAGAGACAACTCCAAGGCCATACTTGTCTGCAGATAAATGCAAAATAGGTTGTGAACTGGACAAAAATATGCATAGAAGAGTACCATAACCCACTCACCTATATATCTCTTGGCAATTTGATAAATGAGGTTCCGCCATTCAAACACTTGGGACTTGTCTTCAAAGTCAGTAAAGAAGTTTAAAACACTACCCATTAATTCAAAACCTGTAACACCAAATGAAACACTGGTTATTTTAGAAACAAGAATACATGTTTTATTGTTGTCTTTCCTCTACCTGGTTGGAGCCCATTGGTCCATAACAGATCAATCAGCTGATCAAGTTTAGTGAAGTTATAGTGGACCGCTCCTTCTATTCGTCTGACACAAAACAAATTAAAAAGTTTTTTTTTTTTTAAATGTATAATGTATAATATTATATATATATATAAATTAATATATTGTGATATGGATGGTGTTACGAAATTGAAAGTTCTTGTCTTGCGATCATTAGAACATGGTGCTTAACTTTTATTACCAAACCCTCATGTGAATCTGGGGTACTCAACTTTCAAATCAATTCCATTCTCTCAGAACAGTTTGTATCACTAGCGGTAAGATTTTTCTTGTTTTAGCCTTGAAAACAAAGAGGACCACTATCAATCAGCATTACTCAAACTGTACTTACAGAATCATTTCAGCCAAATATCCAAATAGTGACAGTGCTCTTTCTTTTGAGCATGCAAAAAATAACGTTATTAATGTTTTCTAGAAAGATAATGACAGCATGTTGCAGTATGATTTGTTCAAAAAATGTTACTTTTACAATAATTTTTGTTAGCAAAAAAAAGTGCATTATTTATGAGAAAAAAGTTAGATACCCCTGCTACTATGGTGCAAAGGGTGTACAGAGGGGTTTTGTAATAGCATCAGCGTGTGTTTGTCTAGTTAGAACTGATTGACCTGTAATATGGTGTGCAGATGTGAATAAATGGTAGGAAGTCCAGATTTAAATTCTGTGATGTTCCGGTGTGTTGGCGGGAGTTCTGCGAGTGTACGTTCTAGTTGATATGTAATCCACATTATTTCTTACTCGGCTGTGATGAGCTCCAGCATCCAGTGAATGCGGACTTGTTTTAAGCCTCCATGGGGCACGGAGCCCACAAAGGCCAGGTTGAGGCGCTGGTCCACACTCAGATCATACTGGTCTGCGCGTGCGTGAGGGAGCGGAGGACTGCGGGAGAGGACACACATTACATCTAGAATTGGACTAATCTAAACTTATGCTGTGTGAGCCATATTTTCAACTATTCACCTCCTGCCCTAAAATATCACAGCTAACTATACCTTACCAGAAACCTGTACTTCTCCAAAAATGCTTGAGCTCTCCGACTGGTTTACTGACGTCAACTCTGATAACTGAGGCGTCTGCAATGTGACTAAGAAACAAAAGCAAAGTCAAGAATTTCAAAGACATGCCAGACAACGCCCGCGGTTGTTCGAAAGACGTGGGGAAATATCTTCTTCTTCTTCTTCTTCTATTGAGGTTTATTGGCGGTTGGCAAACAACCTTGAGGTGCATTACCGCCACCTTCCGAAATGGAGTGTGGGCCAGGACGGCCCCTTCAGTCCTTCAGTCTTCTATATTCTAAAGAATAACCCTGCGCTTCGAAGGAAACGCAAAACTACTCTAACCCCCCCTACCGAACTACACCCACTCAATACTTCTTTTAAGGAAAATGTTCTGTTGTGCCCATTCACATAGATCTTAAGCAACTCTCTTGGTCTTCTGTATCTTACACATTCCATAAGGGACATGCTCAACAGTTTCTCTGCCTCCACAGTGCTCACATTGTCCAGTCGGATGTTTTCCCATTAAACTTAATGTACCGTTCAAGTAGGTATGTCCTAATTTCAGTCGTGTTATCACGTCTTCCTCTCTCCCGGCTGAATTCTCCTCCTATTACCTCTTGTCCCACTTGATGTTGCACATTAAAATAAAACCGTCCTTTATCCTCCTCCTCCCAGCTTCTCTGCCACATCTCTTTAATTCTAACTTTGATAAGACTTTTCACTTCTGCCTTGCTTATTCTAACAGGGAAATCCAGAGCCCCACTCCTTGCGCCCTTTTTAGCGTATCTGTCCGCCATCTCATTCCCTCTTACCCCTATATGCGCTGGTACCCATAATAACACCACTTGTTTCCCTGCTCTCTTTAACCTTTGCATTATTAGTGCTATCTCAAAAACTAAATCCTGTCTCGATTCTGACCGTGGGGAAATATAAATGCTGCTCCTTGGTTTAAATGGCAGAAAAGTAACTTCGCTCAGAACCAGAAGTCAGGTGACGCCGATGACGTAAAACACACGCGACCATATTGCCAAATCCAGCAGAAAACACAGGGAATTATTTTATCAGTTGTTTGTCCGTCTCCATTCACATTGCCATGACAGCCGGGCTAATGCTGAATGAATGTTTTGATTCATGTTTTTTTATTATTATTATTTGGACATTTGAGATAAAAAAACAAAAACAAAATTAAAGCAATGTAATTATACATAGTTTATGCAAAATACATAAGCAATTGATGTCCAAAATAGGAGTGGGAAGAATGGATGTTGGAACGTATTTCTTCAGCGTATCAACATCAGGGTTTGCTCAAGAGGATATCACCTTTCAATTTTATTTATTCCCTATTTTTTTAGACAAACATGTAAAAGTCCCACATCAAAAAGAAACTAACATTATTTTAATTGGGGTACATGTGGTCTTAAATGATTATTTTTACAATTAAGCTATGTATGCAAAAAATGCAAAAATGCAAAAAAACGTCTTGACCTTCGTCTTTTACCATTTTTAGAGCAATCTGTCATAGAATGTGATAACATGCAATAATTACAAAAAGACATAGCCCGGAATCGTACCCGGGTTCCTGCATCGTAAGCGCAGAGATTTGACCACTAGACCTCCGATTCACACAATTGGACTCGTTGTGAAGAATGGAGTCAAATTAGCAAATTCTGCATCACACGTAAACTTTTATCAGCTGTCTCAATTGTTCAAAGGCGTCCCGATATAAATCCTCGTTTTAGTCGTTGTTTTGTCATTAATGATTTGAGAGTCATAACAAGACCTTTTTTAGTTCTGCGCCACATGTGATTTTACTTTTGAGATTAGTGAGCCGCACGGAGTTCTGGCAACCCGATCACGGACTTACATGACACTTCCTGATTGGCGAAACGGCGGAGGGTAGGACATCAAAATCAAAACAATAACAACTTTTACGGGTCGTAAAACTAATTTTGATATTCAAATATCTCGGATGAACTACTGTTATCAGTTAAAGATGTGTTTGAAAAGAACATGATTTATTAATGCCTTTTGAAATATTCGGGTCATTTAATGATGACTTGACATGCAAATATTACATATTGCTCCTTTAACCTATGGGTGCAAAGGGCAATAAACGAAACATCTATGGCTTTAGTATAGTCAGGAGCCGACATTTTTACAATCAGAGCATTGTAATAATAGGGCTAAAAAAAAACATTGAACGTCACCATTCTTCGCGTGGAAATATATTTTAGTTTCACATAGATTTTTCCTTGAAGATTAAGAACGACAAAACGCATGTGTTAATGGAACATTTATTATTTAAAAAAATGGGGAATAGTCAAGAAGGCATGAAAGACAATTCTGATGTAATTTACAGTCAAACTTAGTGATATTGTTAAACAGTAAGTTATACACATTTACACAACCTGTACAAATATCTTCCTTACTTGCAAATATGCTAATTTAATAACTTAAATAGTTTTCTATGTAAAAGTGCAAATCCTTACTTTTCTGTTACCATGGTCTTGGTTACAAATGCATCAAAAGTAACTTCCACATTTTGATTGTTTCATCTCTATTCTTGTCATTACTTCCTGCATACATATGTAATGCTGAGAGACCAAGCTTATAACTAAAACAACTTAAAATAGTATTATGAAATGTTCAGTCATAATTTCATCAGTATATCTTTTAAATAGTCAGCAAGTCTTTTAAATAGTGTTAGGTCTTGAGTGACCCACAACAGGACTCTCCCTCATTTCATAGTAAAACCAGAGAGTTGGTGATTTTCTACACGACTCATGGAAGTGGCATGGGTATAGAACTGCCAAACAAGGTTTGTACAAGCACCCTTCTGTTTGCTGAGGCAGCGAGAGGGTACTATAATAACTAACCCATGTGCGTTACTGGGCCAAGCATGCGTTTTCATCAACATGCAGCCTATGCAAAAAAGAGAAAAACAGACTTGTTTTCACCAAAAGCAGTATAATGCAGTGCATTTCCTTCCAAAGCACTGGCTACCTTGAATTCTACTGGATATGACAGATAGTATTTAAATAAAGTTCTTAGGCATTTGCAATATAAGTATGAAATTAACAAGCACGAGTCCATGTGTTACCATGTCAACTATGACTTTTGCTCAGCTCCGGCTGCAGACTGAGCAGTACTGTCAGGCTTAAGGATCTGGTATGTGATGAGGTACTCTGGGAAGGCCTGAAACAAAAACAGAGTTACAAATGTAAAGCTAAGGGAGTAAACATTAGTGACACGGGAAGGATCTAATACTGATGGGGTAAGGATCTAATACTAATGAGGTAAAGATTAGTGACATGTGTAGGTTTACCTGCTCCCCTCTGTAGATAACATACTCCGCATATGCCAACCCATTGACACTGGGCCGCCCAATCACCGAGTGGTGCCCCGGAGGAGCGTGGGCCATCTTCATGGCACTAAACTGTAGGAAAGACTTCCCCAGGGTGACACGACAGAACAGCATTTGCCTGAGAGTACAGATGGAGGTCATGAAAACAGTCCAATGTAATAAAGTACAAAAGAAAGTGGAATTCAGGCTTACCTGTGACACACATAACAAGACCTGTCCTTGTGAGTCGGGCAGCCAGTGCCTCCACCAATCCCATACACATACTGATTACTCTTTGAGGAGTTCTCTGCAAAGTAGATTCCTGCACCAAACATCCCTCCAATGTAGGCGTGCCTTTCATCAAAACCTTTGTGGATGATAGCATTTATAAAGGGAGAACCTAAAAGACAAGAGTTTAAACGTGAAAAGACAAACAGTTTTCTAGCAAGTGTTCACACAGATCAGAAGAACACTAGAAAAGTACCATGAAAGAGCATTCGCTCATTGTGGTGATTGTGGTTTTCATCAGATATTTCCTTTTGTCGGTGTGCATAACGTTCTCTTAGCTTTTTGTTAACAACTTTCTGGATCTGTGGGATAAAATGCATGCCATTAAAAAATATGGTCCATGTGAGTCAGAATTAGGAAGCTTCTATAAAACCGAGTTTAACCTTGATGATGTTGTATTTGCTGAACACACCACCAGCATTTCCCCCATCTCTGTGCTCTCTGATAGTGCTCTGCATCTAAAAAGCCAAAATGCTTAAACTCTAATCCTGCAAAAAATAAATAAAATCCTGTGTCTTACTTCTTCCTCCACAGACTGATATTCTTTGTCATCTGAAGCAAGGTCTATCAGGATTGTGCCTTGGTTTGCACAATGGAATGTCAGATACGGATTTGATCCTGGACATAGAATACAGAAAAAAAGTCTTGAATTGCTCCACAGAGGTGAACATTTTAAAATGTATGCCAACAATGGGAATCATAGACACAAAAAAACTGCTGGCTTTTTCAGACACAACATTGTTTCTCACCTGGCTGGCCTCCAAGCAGCCTCTCTACACCTTTGATGAGCTTGTGTCGGTGGCCGTAAGCATTAATACCAATCTCTTTCAGTTCCTCGTGGCCCATGTCTGCTAGTACATCTAGGCTGATCTGTAAAAGAAACAAACGGTAACAATCACACATTTATTTAGCAAACAAACATTTTTCCTTTAATACTGACCTGTTCTCTTTCAAATATATCTCTCAAATGCTCCAAGCCAAGACTCTTCAAGAATTGAGAAATGTTCATGTCCAGCATGGTCACTAGATGACAGAGGGGTAAAGAAAAAACAAAACAAAAACGATCAACACTTTGATTTTATAAATAAGACAGAATGTACAACCACAACAACAGAAAGAAGAACTGTATACATTTAAAGAGGACAGCCCTGCTATCAGAGGAGTCCAGGCCCAAGAGGAGAGGAGCCTATATTGATGGTAGAGGAAACAGAAACCATCCAGACAGAAAGGCCCAGTGCCACCTCAGGATTCAAACTCAGGACTTTTTTACTATGGAGCAAAAGCTCTAACCACAAGTAAATAATAGCATGAAGTTAAAGAGTTTAGTATTTTTTGTCAAACCAAATTGAACTGTAGGCTTTCAGACTCAAACACCTAACTCGAACAGTTTCTGCATATACTGTACAATGTTTAAAAATCCTTACTCTCTCCTTCTTTGCGGTCTGCAGAGGCGCCATCAGCTACTCCACTCGCTCCAGCAGCAGCAGCAAGCTCAGTAAGTGGCCCAGCCAGGTTGTCAATACTGCTGGCAGCTGAGAGGCAGGATGGCGTGGAGGCGGGAGAGATGACCGATGCACTGACCACTGTGGCCTGGGGCTTGAAACAGCTGGGCAGGGCATCAGGAGGCATGGCATCCATCAAAAGGGCTCGAATGTCATCAGCCTACAGAAAAGACCAAACTTACGAACAAGAACAAGCTTGCTATGTATTGTCAATAGAAGTAAAACATTTTTCAAAATGGACTTATTTTTCAGACTATAAGCCACTGCTTTTTTCCTGCATTTTGAAGGCTGCGGCTTAATTATTATTTTTCTGTGGCACCAAAACCATTTTGCAGTAGACCAACAGAATTGAGTAGCTCACAGAGGGCCAATTATATAGTAAGATTTGTCAATAAAGCAGATTAAATAAAGTAATAGTTTTTGGTCCTTTGTATAGACATTAAGAGTGAACAGTATACAATGTGTGATTGGTGCAGCTTATAATCCTGTGCGGCTTGTAAAAGTACAAAATTCATTTTAATTCTAAAAATTGGAGCCTGCTGCTTATAAATTGTATTTTCCGCTTATAGTCCGGTAATTATTTTCATAAGAAACAAGTCTTACAGTGGCCAGGTCTAGTGCAGTTTGGCCCTCTTGGTTTTTCATAGTAGGGTCAGCACCATGAGCCAGAAGCAGAGCGCAGAGTTGGGTACGACCCTTCTGGGCCGCCTCATGTAAGGGGGTGAATGCCCATTTGTCTGTGGCGTTCACACATGTGTTGTATTTGATCAGTAGAGCTGCAATATCTACATGCTGTAGAGTGGAAGGGAGGAGGTTAGAGTAAAGTAATGAAGCCAAAAAAGGAGGAAATTCAATGTTTAAGAAACTGACCCCATATGAAGCAGCATTGTGAAGTGGGATAAGTCCTCCTTTGTCCTGGGCATTGACATCGGCCCCATGCTCCAGAAGATACTCTGCCACCTCCAGGTTGTTGTAGCCAGCTATAGACCGGGTGAAATATTTCTTAATTTTGCTACAAATGAACTAGCCATTTAAAACTATAAAAGCAAACCATTACCTGCCAGATGCAGCGGTGTTGAGTTGCGCCCTTGGGTATCTCTGCAGTTAATATTTTCAGGTGAGCAGAGTTTCTGAACTCGAGCCAAACAGCCTTTCTTTGCAGCATCAAGGAGTGCTGCATCGCCCCTAAGCAGGTCCTGAATGTCTGTGTCACCATCTTTCACCATGTCCAGAGGCATGTTGCCATCGCGGTTCTTCTTTGATGGATCTGCTCCATGCTGAAAGTAAAGACTTTAGTCATGAGTCATTATGAAGATGATGCTTTAAAAGAAGGATCATCATCATTGATCGTTTGGTACGCTGCCCAAAACTTTGCTATACCAAAGATCAGTGTTGGGCACGTTACTTTGAAAAAGTAATTAGTTATAGTTACTAGTTACTTCTCCCAAAAAGTAACTGAGTTACTAACGGAGTTACTCCACTATAAAAGTAACTAGTTACCAGTAAAAGTAACTATTGCGTTACTTTTTCGTTTTGTTCTGGAACATAATGTGCACCCGACGTGCGCATTTTTACCTTTAACAGTGCCAATATTTCCATCTAGAAAAGGCTGTTTTGCTTTTGCTTTGTTTTGTTTTAAAGCCCGCCACTGTGAATGTGGAAACACCGGTGACGAGCGGTGAGGCTGGTGAAGCACTGACTTCAGTCCAATCAGATGAACATATACATCATATAAATCAAGTGGACAATTTGTTTGGCTACAGCAAAATATGTTTTATGCCCGCATTGTTTGTTCATACAAAACGCAAAACTATGAGTTATGGGTCTTACCTTATAGCTATACCTTATAAATGACCTGCACAGTCCACTTCGGTTCAGACCAGTTCCTTGTTTAAATCCAGTGAATGGTTTGAGCGTAGATATGTAATCCTCCATTTGGAAATGAGTCCAATGAGTTTTAAAAAGTAAAACAAAACGCGTGTGTCCTCCGTAAACTCCTCTGTTTTGCTGCAGCCGGCTGCATCCAATTTCTAAAATCAACCGTCTTACACTTCACCTCTCTTTCTTATCATTCCTATAGTAATTGCAAAATTACCCTATGTGCATTTTAGATTATGTAAAAATGTGTTATATGTATGTTAGCCAAACCTGTTGCTGTCCTTAGCAGATAAACCAGGAAGAGCAAGGAGCTTATCGATGGAATTGTATGCAGCCGACTTCTGAGCTCACATGCGCTCCTCGGCGGCTGGCCTCACGGTGATACAAGCTGTGGTTGAGCGCGATTAAGACCCATATTTGTTTCAAAAACACAATTTATGACCATCCTCTCAACTGTAGACATGTAGATTGTAGAGGAAATATGTTTTACATCAGCCAATAATTCCTGAGAGGTTTTCTCATCCTCCCTTCTCTCATGACAACACGTTCATTGTGCGTCTTGAGTAACGCGCAGTAACGGGATGTCGGAAATGATAACGGCGTTATAGTTACTGTCAAAGTAATTAGTTAGATTACTCGTTACTGAAAAAAGTAACGCCGTTATTCCCATCACAGCCAAAGATACATCCATGTTATTTCCTCCATTATAAAAGTTATATTCTTACTTTGAGCAAGAGCTTGCAGATCTCATATTTGCCCTTTGCAGCAGCCTCATGAAGCGGGGTAAATTTCCACAAATCTGCTACATTCACTGAGGCGCCATGTCTGACCAGCAGCTCAGCAACCTCATAGTGACCGTAGGAGCACGCGTTATGAAGAGGAACAAGACCACTGTTAAAAAAAAACATATTTACTTTATAATACAAACAATTATAACCCTAACCCAATGTTAAAACAGGCAAGTGCTTACCCCTTGTCTTTGGCATGAACATCAGCTCCATGGTGGAGCAGGTATTCAACGACAGCCACTCGATTGTAACCAGCAGCAAAGTGCAGAGGAGTGGAGTGACGTCCCTCCAAGTCTCTGCAGTTCACATTTTGAGGCGTGCACAATTGCTACAGAGGACATCATTCAATATAAGAAACAAAACACCAAATAGCAAACACCATAACAACATTGTGCAGTACAATACCTGCACTGTTTCCAAGTCTCCAGCTTTTGCAGCTTCAAGAAACCTGTAGTCGATGTCAGAATTTCGCGTAGGAACGTTTTCTGCAAAGCAAACATTAATCATTAAAGCTGGAGTAAGTTTCACCTAACTTGGTTCATTTACTGGTTTTCACATCTTTAGATCACCCTTTTCAGTGAAAAAAAAAAAAAAAAAAAAACAGTACTAGGGCTCACACAGCTCTCAATATGTAAAAGATAAAATATATTCTAAGACAGACAGCATTTCATGGTCGAACTTGTTGCTAAGATGCTAATTAAACCATAAGTATTGATATACGGACTGAACCGTTTTGACAGCAGCAAACATGCAACAAGCAGATTGTTATTTTTCAAGAGTGTGTCAAATAATTAGCGTCACAAAATATGACAAAATATGACAAAATATAATCACAGTACACAGTAAGAAACATGTACTGGTGGTAACGTGTTTGCGTAAAAGCAGCAGTTACCGTTTAGTATTTGTTGCACTGCCTCGTTGCCCATTTGTGCAGCTGTGAAGCCCTGAAGGGACACGATGGAAGGGTCAGCTCCAAAACTCAGCAGAAGTTTACATGTCTGAATGTGTCCAGCCAATGCTGCCCGGTGCAACGCCGTCTGACCAAGAGTGTCTACAGCGTTCACCTGAGAAGAAAAAACATATTTCCATTTATTGTTGCGCTGTTTTGACAATTTTTTTTTACAACATCACCAACCTTTGCTCCATGTTTCTGAAGAACTTCAAGGATGTCATTGTGGGCTCTCTCGGCAGCCACATGCAACGGTGTCATAAAGCTGTAATGGTCAGGGCTTTGTTTATTTTCAAACATTGATGAATTTAAATACCAATGAAAGCGCAAAATACTTACTCTTTGTTCTTCTCATTAATATTGGCACCTTTACGAAGGAGTAATTCAGTGACTTGTTTCCTCTTTGGGTGAGGGGAGGCCACAGCACAATGCTAAAAATAAGTATCAAAAGTGAATTAATCTTGTCTCAAAAAGCAGTAAATATATGATTCATCACAGAATTCTGACCAGTGCAGTCTCATTTGTCTGCGGATGTTTGAAGCTAATAATCTCAAGAGCCAGTGTCTTTTTCACTTTAGCCATATCAGCTTCTCGTGCAGCTTGAAGCAACGAATGTCCTTTGAACTCATCTAGAAATCCCCAAAAATTATATTAGTATATTCTATAAAAATCATTTGTATGAATGATGTTTCCTTTTGTACACTCACACGAAAGCCTTTCTTTGAGCTCCGGTGTGGGTGCCATGTCGACTGCACTCTTGCTGTGACAGTTGAGCAGCGTTGGGTCGGCTCCGTGGCTCAAAAGCAATGAACAAACTTCCACTCTGTTTTTGGACGCCGCTTCATGTAGAGGAGTGAACTGCCACAAGTCCATGGCATTGACACAAGCTCCATGCTATATGGAAAAGGAAGATTCAAAGCAATGGGTTACTTAAGAAATAAATACAATTAAATTCCAAGCATAGAGGCCCCACTGAGTAGTAAGGATTTGACAGCCCCAAAAAACCACAGCTCAAGTGAAGACCTGCATGGAAGAATGGGTCAAATTACCAGCTACAAAATGTGAAAAGAGTGAAGACCAACGGCAAACGCTTGAACTGTCACAGCCAACAAAAGTTACATTAAAAAGTATTGAGTTTTTTGTTTTTTACATTCTGTCACAGATGTTGTGTGACAGAATGTCACACAACATTTGTGTGACAGAAAGTCACAATGACAGAATTTGTGTGACAGAATGTCACACAAATATGTGAGGAACCCTCACATATTTTTAATTGGGAAAAGATGCACAATTAGCAAGTGCGACATATTTATTTGCCCCACTACATATTCAATTGAAGCATCAGTCTTACTTTGAGAAGAAGCTCCGTGACTTCATAGTGACCATAGGAGCAAGCATTGTGAAGAGGAACCAGCCCACTGCAATGACAAGTGGTATATACACAGATAAATATTGTTTTTTTTTTAGAAAACTAAACATGCGGCTACTGCAAGAACTTGAACATTCATTGGTAGCAAAATTCAAAATGGGCATGAAAAATGTACTATTAAATAATGTATTAAAAATATGAACTCACCCTTTATCCTTGGCGTGTACATCGGCTCCATGCTGTAGCAGTAGTTGAACAATCCTGACACGGTTGTAGCCAGCAGCCAGGTGAAGTGGGGTCGACTAAAAAATAAAAAAATGCACGGTGTTACATATTGTTTTGCGCGTGTTGCCTTCGATGGCCAGAGGAGAAAGTGGATGATTTAGGAGCCAGTGAGAAGCGAGGAGCAATGACAGGCTATGCTCAATGAGTTGCGGATGAATAGTGACATAAGGCCAATGATCCAGCACAAACCGTGTCAATTTGCTGTTAATACATTTCTGACCAAAATGGCTAAAGTTAAATCAAAGCATCTTAAAAATGCAGAACTATTCCTTTTCCAAAATGTTACAATGAGAGAGACGGAGACCATGATGTGCCAAACAATTTAAAGTTGAGTTTTGAAAACATGAGCAGTTTTATAGAAAATACGTTAAATCCCAACTTTAAGGTCAAGCAAATTAGTTTTGAAGCAAGCCCAAGTTTGAAAATTATACCTGTGCTAGTAATTTAAAACTGTAAAAATCAATGCAAACGTGCCAATAATGTCAATTGGAATTTTTTAACATAGATTGTTCCAGCGCACTGACAACAGGGCTTCATTCAGTCTGACATGCAGTAATGCAATATGCAAACAATTAGTGATCCTGGCAACAGCATTTTAAGAAAACAAAATTCAAGCAAAACACATGAACATGGAGGGCATCACATTGACATATGTTTGAGCCATATCTTTCAAATTGTTGACAAGTAATGGAGGCGCAAAATGCACACAGTGTATAAGATGGATTTGGCAATGCACAAAATGTAGAAACATGCCTTCAAGCATGCATTGTATTCATAAAACGAGAGACAAAAAATAAAAATCATGATTATCAAATTAGACATTGTGCGCATGTGATTTAAAAGGTTTTGAAGAATTGTGGGTGAGTGCAGAGGTGAGGACAGACGCCAAAGAAAGCAGGCAAGTGTTTTTGAGCTCCTCTCCAAAAATCCAGGAAAGAACAGTCGTCATTACACCAAGCCCAACTCGCACACGCTCACTCGCACGGCCTTACAATACATACAGACAGACAGACAGACGAGCATCAGGATGGGATACAAGTGACCCGATCACCCAGGTCCAGGGTGTGCAATTAACAAGTGACAGCCAGCTTTTTTGGTCCGAAATAAAACATATGAAAAAAATGGATTAAATAAAATAAAATAACAAAATAAAAAGATCACAACAGTGCATCAATCAAGTGGCCAATTTCAAGGTCAACTTACCAGCATTTTTTGTGATGTTGACTGATCGACAAATGCCAGAATCACACGAAAAACAAAACGAAACAAAAATTACAAAATGGCAGTGTCTTAGTATTTCTTGCTGTATCGACTCTTAAGGCAAAAAGAAACTGATTTCAACTATTGTCAAAGCAGACTTTAAGAAATATGTGGAAAATACAGTTGAGGAGCATCTATCTGACTGCAAAATGGCATATACATACTTTATTTGTTTTTGAAAAGCAACTATTAAAATACAGGACTCTTCCTTTATGGACTATCGGTTGTGCTGAAATAAAGAGAATGTGATTCATTCTAAGCGGTAAAACATAGGTCTGTGAGAACATAAGCAGAAACAAAAATATCAAACCAGTTTAAACTACCTTATAACAAGTGTAAAGATGTGACTTGTTCACACAATGTATTTTCAAGTTACTTTGCTCCTTGATACAATAGTATAAAAGATATGTTTTAAATTACCTTTCGCCCATCACTGGCATGGCAATTGACATTCAGTGGAGTCAGCAGTGCCATTAGCTTCTCCTCATTCCCACTTCTGTAATAATAAGATTACAATTGTCTTGATGGAAAGATTGAAGTAATGAAATGGCACAATATAATCTACTTTAATTAAAATGTATGACTGCTAATCTGGTAATCCAAATTTGATATGTAGATACAGTCCAATATCAAAAGATGACAAAATTGAGCATAGTGAACAGTTTTTGTAAAATTAGCAGATATTTCACCTGGCCGCTTCTAGAAGCTCGTCCTTCTTGTATTCACCTAAAATAGTAACAGTTTCAGTTATTGGACATGTTTGTATCCTAAATGAACCATTCAATACAAATCCAAAGAACTGACCAGTTAGAACAGCTTTTGCTGAAGGGTCAGCGAGATCCAAGGCAGATTTTCCATCTGTGTTACGGATGTTCGGGTCTGCTCCGTGCTGTAGCAAAACTACACACAAAAACAAACAATCAACCCACAGTGCAAGAAGGAGCGCTACCGCATGGCCTTCATCCTCACCGCTGTCAGACTGTGCAATGCCACTTTGTCACTAAAACTATATTTTAAACCTTAACATGTTGCACACTTCTGTCTTATTGCACAATCTGGGTGATTCCATTTCTGCCAAATGTGATCTTCACATTTCTCCATTGTGACGTCAGTATAGTTTATTTTATCCTAACTACCTTGTCAATCTTATACATGGTACATTTACTTCACATAAGTAGGAAAGTACATTAAAAACCTCTTACCAATGCACACATCTATCTTTCCCTTGATGGCAGCCTCATGTAACGGTGTGTAGTTCCAGTTGTCTCTTGCGTTTGGATCAGCACCTTGACACAACAGGAGGCTGACTACTTCTGCATGTCCAAAAGAACAGGCATTGTGGAGAGGGATAAGACCGCCGTCATCCCGGGCATGAACATTGGCCCCAGTCTGTAAGAGATGCTCCACCACATCTTTGCGACCAAATCCTTTGGAGAAGAAATGTACGGTGTACATGAGATACACACAAATCCCATTAAAAGTAGGTAGTGTACACACTTGTAGAATTACTATACATAATTGCAAGAATTAGTACCTGCTCGTTAAGGAAATAGATTTGAGGAAATACAAAGTTTGTATTTATACTTTTTAGTAGCTTAAAAACAAAGTAAGAATACAACAAAACGTATTTGTCTATGTATTTTGACTCGAATGTTAACAGTGGCGCTTCTAAACAGAATACACTGTAAAAGACATTAACTACTGCGTTCAAAAACAAATAACTAAATTGCTATGAATTGAATCTTTTTTTTTTAAATGTGAGTGAAAAAAAGATGTTTTAATCCCATCAATCGTTGTCAGCTCGCTTTAGCACTAATAAAGATGACGTAAGGTCCATCACACGAGACCACATTAGCCTCTTAGCATGCGACGCTATTAGCTCTTCTTACATTATAAACACACCATTGACGAGAAAACAGATACAAAAGAGTAACATGTTGTGTTGATGATGGCCATGTAAACACTGGCTCTAAACATAAAGATAAAAAATATGCTTCGAGATGCAGTTGTTTTGACTAATGTTTACCCGCAGCGAAATGTAGCGGTGTAGATTTCCGTCCAGCCATGTCCTTTGCGTTTACATTCACCGAATCGACGAGTCTCTTCACCCTGGACACGTCCCCGTTGCGACAGGCCTCAAACAGCTCTCTGAAGGCCCCCCCGATCCCGCTGCTGCCCTCTGCGGGGCTTGGAACGCCTGAGCCCGGGCTGGAGACGCCGCTTCCTCCGCCAGATGGAGAGGAGCTGGAGCTGGTCGCTATCACCGGGGCTGGGGTGTCTGGAGAGGCCATGGGAAGCTCGATCCCCCCGGTGGTCTCACGCTCATTCTCCGGTGGTCCCACAGCCGAGGACAGCTGGGCCATGGGCGAAGAGGAGCCCGAGATGGACGCGTTTCTCGGCGGAGATGGTAAAGTATTTTGTTGTTGCTGCTGCGAACAGCGACGAGACACCGCCATTACCGCAGAGCTCAGGCAACAATAAGCTGTCCCTCCTTTCCGGTGAAAGTGCCCCTGCTTCCTGTCAGCTGTGTACTTTCCACATTCATCTCCAGATCCAGAAGTATTAAACCCACTGGACAGCATTAATCTTGAGGCCATATGTTAATCTTACCACTATTCCAACAATCTTGAGGATTAGTATGCACCATTCAATCGCACTCTGGGAAGCAATGTCTATAAGGATTGCTTAGGAGGGAGCAGTGTTTTAGGGATCACATGCTTTTCAAAGGATTGCGGTTCAATAACATCTGTACAAAACGGGGATACACTAATAATGCAAGTCAAGTTTCCCAATCGTCTTGAATCTAATGTAGATGGTCATTGGTATGTCATACATCAGTGGTTCTCAAACTTTTTACACCAAGTACCACCTCAGAAAATACTTGCCTCTCCAAGTACCACCACAAATGACCAACATCACACAGTAGCGTAATAAGCCTAAGTATTCATCCAAAGCAAGGCAGAGGTTTCATTCCTAAAGAAGCTTTTGTATATGCTGCTCCTTCTACATGGAACGTGTTGTAAAAAGACTGGAAACTTATTTCATTGAATGCTTTCAGATCCAGATTGAGAGCACTTGAGACATCTTCAGTGAAATGTAACTGTTTTTATAATCAGTAATTTTATGAAATTGTTCGTGACTGTTTTATAATCTGTAATTGTATTTAATTTTTTTACAGGACTCCCTTGTAATAGAGGTTCTACGTCATGGTGCTACGTCCCTTAGGACTTCGCTAGTGGGATATCACTCGTGACCCCCAGGTCAAACGCCAGAGAGATCAAAATAATTTGCTCCAATCACCAGCCACCTTCCTCTATAAATGCCCCTGCACAAGGCCGCACCCCCTCTTTCACTCTGGCGCCGTTCGAGATCTACCACAGTACTTTCTTCATTCTGAGATGTCTTCCTTGTTCGTCCGAGTTCCCTTCGCCCTCCGGCGTCGGACGTCGTCACTGGATCCAGACGGTGGAGGACTTCACCTCTGTGGGTGCCACCACTCGAGGGAGGAGGAGGATAAAACCCACGTTGTGCCCGCGGATGGACCCGTTCGTCCATTACGCGACACGTGAGTGGCCTAAGCCCCTAGCAGCCAAGAGGCCTGCTCTGGGGTACGACATATACTGCAGCGGGCAGGACTGGTCCTGGACCGGTGATCGAGGATTCAGTCCGCATGGCCCTGCAGCCCTCCGCATCCGTGTGGCCCGACATCAGACCTCTCCTTCTCCCCGAGTGGGACAGGATGTCTTGCCGATGCTGGATAGATATTATGCCAATGCGGCACAGGTCGTCACATTGGCTAACAACATGACTTTCATCACGGGGGCCCTGGACAGGGCGCTCTCCTCTGGCCAGGCGCTCAGTGGAGACCTCCTGTCACAGGCGAGGACCACCTCGGCGGCGTTCCTGCGCATGTGCCAGACGCTAGCCGTGGATGGTGGCCAGGACACCGAGGATTCAGTCCGCATGGCCCTGCAGCCCTCCGCATTCGTGTGGCCCGGCACCAGACCTCTCCTTCCCTCCGAGCGAGACAGGATGTCTTGGCGATGCCGGATAGATGTTATGCCATTGCAGCACAGGTCCTCGCATTGACTAACTACATGGCATTCATCACGGGGGCCCTGGATATGTTGCTCTCTTCTGGACAGGCGCTCAGTGGAGACCTCCTGTCACAGGCGAGGACCACCTCGGCCGCGACTCTGCGCATGTGCCAGACGCTAGCTGTGGATGGTGGCCGCTCCATGGCAGCAGCCCAAGTCGGGCCAGGCACCTTTGGCTTGGGCTGGCTAATATCAGGGAGGCGGAGAGGAGGCAGCTGCTGGACCTGCCCACCTCTCAGATGTCCCTCTTCGGCCCGGACATGCAGGCCTGGGTGGCGAGACTGGAGTCTGCAGCTAAAGACTCGGCTAGGCTAGCCCCGCACCGAGGCGCGAGGCCCACCAGCCATTACGGAGCCGGGACAGAGGCAGAGAGCGTTGGCCCGGGAGGCATCCTGACCCGTATCCGCGCTCTGTTATCCATCGTCCCCCCTTGACGAGGCCCCCGGGTCCAGACAGACCCATGGGTGGCTCGCGGGAGCAACGCACCCACCACCGACCTCCCTATGGTAGAGGAGGCCGGGGTGGAAAAATGTTTCCTTCAATAAAGGCCGACCGGCATTTCCATTACTTTTCTGAGTCTCATTTGGGGGTATGTAACATGTCAAATATTGTGAATTCTGATTGTGTTACTTCCCGGGCACATAACGTTGCTTCGCTAGGCCTGCAGCCCCAGAGAGGGGCGTGCAGTGCACTACGAGCTCCGGTTTCTCTGATCCATATATGCCCTCCCAGAGAGAGGTCAGGCGGAGGGATCTGGTGAGTGATATGTGTGTGCTTCGGCCGAACGCGTGTTAGCATTTCTGAGCTACAGGGCTAACACGGGGTTTCCCACTCCAGGGGCTCGCCCCCCCCCTCCATGAGGCAAGAGCCAGGGAGGGGCACAGCAGCCGAGTCACGTGTGGTGAGCAGAGCTACAAGGCTGACACGGGGTTTCCCACTCCAGGGGCTCGCCCCCCCCTCCATGAGGCAAGAGCCAGGGGGGGGCACAGCAGCCGAGTCACGTGTGGTGAGCAGTCCCGTACTTATGACGTCGGGCCTGCAGGACACGTGACCGCCTCCGGCGCTCACGGTGTGACGCAGGGGGCCCCCCGGCCCTTTCGTCCACCCCCCCCTCCCTGCTAGGAACACCAGGAGGGGGCGGGGCCGTGACGTCTCGTGTTCCATCTCCCGTTCCGCCCCTCACAGATTTATACAACATCTGGAGGGAGCAGGGCCTACTGACAGATATTTGGCTGGAGAAAACTCTGCGCAGAGGTTACGCGCTGCAATTTTTCCGAAAGCCACCACCATTCCGAGGCGTACGGGCAGTACGCTCTCAGGTACGGGGATCGACAGAGGAACTACAAGCGGAGGTCTCCTCTCTGCTGAGTCGAGGCGCAGCAGTGGAGGTAGACCCGCAGGACGCCACCAGGGGGCTGTACTCCCCTTACTTCTTAGTGCCAAAGAAATCAGGCGGGGTGCGTCCCATTCTGGATCTGCGCGTGTTAAACGAGTGCAGTTCCAAACGGCAGTTTCGGATGCTGTCCACAAGGCAGCTCCTCGAGTGTGTCAGGGAAGGAGACTGGATGTGCTCCATAGACCTGACAGATGCGTACTTCCACGTGCCCATAGTGCCAGAACACAGGAGGTTTCTGCGCTTCGCAGTGGGAGAGAGGAATTACGAGTACTGTCGTTTTCCCCTTGGGCTACGCACTCGCGCCGTGGAGCAGGGGTAAGAATTAATCTACATAGACGTCGGGTTAATTCTGGCCTCATCCAGGGAAGTGGCCGTGAGTCATACGCACTGGGTCCTGTCCCACATACAGCGCCTGGGCTTTGTGGTTAACAGGGAGAAAATTAACAGTTACCCCTTGTAACTTAAGTTCTACGAATAGGTGCACGTGATATCCCACTAGCGAAGTCCGCTAGGGGACGTAGCACCATGACGTAGAGGCAGGCTGCAACCGGCTCAGCGCATGATCTATCTCGGTCTGCAGCTAGACTCTGTGACATTCCGTGCTGCATGGTCAGTGGACAGACGGATGAACACTACCCGTCTGCCCGGGGAGGTTCTGGCGGGCCCCAGAGTCCCCGCTCGGCGCCTCAGGTCCCTGCTGTGACGCTGCTGTGGGCGGCGCTTCACCTCCTGTCTCTCAGGGCGCGCCACGTCCCGGGGGTCCGGAACGTGGGGGCCGACAGGATGTCCAGGGGGGGGGCCCACTCCAGGACGAGTGGGGCCTGGCCCCAGGGGTGGCTGCGGAGAGCTGGCGGAGGTTCGGCCGTCCAGTGGTCGACCTTTTTTCGCCAGTGCAGGAAACGCACAGTGCCCGTCCTGGTTCGCCTCAAGGGCCGCGGACCAGCCGCCTTTAGACGTGGACGCTCTGGCTCATTACCCAGGGCCAGGGGGCCTGCTGTACGCGTTCCCCACCAGTGCGTCTCCTGCCGGTCCTGCTGCGTAGGATCGAACAGGAGAGGAGGTCGGGGATCCTGGTGGCGCCGGACAGTCCGCATGCCCGGTGGTTCCCCTTCCTGAGGGGCATGGCGGTGATGGAGCCCTGGGCCCTCCCGGACGAGACGGGGGCTCTAGTCCAGGGGGGGAGGAGCCCTGTTTTCACGCCCGATAATCGGCCGCAGGCTCTGGGTTGGAGGCTGAGAGGCGGAACCTCGTAGACCTGGGTCTTCCCCCTGCGGTGGTGGAGACCACTCAGGGGGCGAGGGCGCCGTCCACTGTGAGGGCCTACGCCACGAGGTGGAGGCTCTCTAGCGACTGGTGCGGTTTTCGTTCCTGGGATCCCAGGCGTTGCCCGCTGGAGGGGGTCCTGGGATTCCTACAGGAGCTCTTTGACAAGGGGAGGGCTGTCGCCACCTTGGCGGTGTTCGCGGCAGCCATTACTTCGGGTCACGACGGATTCGGGGGGTTCACAGCCCGCTCTCATCCGTTGGTTAAACGTTTTCTGCGGGGGGCACGCAGGAGGAGGCCCCCGCTCCAGAGAACGCCCCGGTTTGGGACCTCAGGGTGGTCCTTAGGGGGCTGTCGGGTCCGCCTTTTGAACCGGCGGCGGAGGCGAGTCCCGAGTGTGTCGCTTTAAGACGGCCCTCTTGTTGGCGTTGGCGTCTGCTAAGAGGGCGGGCGACTTGTGTGCGCTTGTGCGACGGCATGGTGGTATTGTGGCCTAATCCGGCTTTTCTCCCCAAGGTCATCACGTCGGCCTTTAGGTCGAGAGTCATCAGGATTAGGGCTTTCTATCCGCCACCGCATGCCTCCCCCGAGGAGGAGCGGCGGCACCTTCTGTGTCCTGTCAGAATGCTGAGGCATTACCTGGCCATGACGTCGTCATTCAGGTTGGGTGGCCAGCTGTTTGTGTGTCTGGGCCCCAAGAACAGGGGCGCCCCGCTGTCGGCTCAGCGGCTGGCGCACTGGGTTGCCACGGCTGTGCGGCGGGCGTATCAGACGCAGGGTCTGGCCCTCCCGGTGGGCTTCAGGTCGCATTCCACGCGTGGGATGGCAGCCTCTACGGCCCTTCTCAGGGGGGTGTCGGTCGAGGACGTATGCCGTGCGGCTTCGTGGGCTTCGTCCTCCTCTTTCGTCCGGTCTTATCTTTTGGATGTGTCGGACCGGTCGGTGGCCCATTCCGTGCTGAGTGCAGCGGACTGAGTTAGACCGTTAGGTCCCTCCTCTGAGGGGGCCTTCGGTTTACTTTTCCGCCCTGGTTCAGGAGCTCTTGGGAGAGGCATCCTACAGGTGCGGTACTTATATGTGTGTTTTGGTCGGTCTGGTAGTCCACGTCAGGAGCCCTTGGGAGAGGCGTCCTGTGACTACGGATGACCTATATCTGTGTTACGTGGGGGTATCCTTGGTAGGAGTGGCCCTGTAACACGCATTGTTTCTTCTGTCCTGAGTCCTCTCACTTTGTGAGGGTCTTGCTCGGGCGGAGCTCCAATCACCCTTCGCTGGCCTGCTGGGAGTACATTTTCCTACGGCCTCCGCGTTGTGTCCCACTAGCGAAGTCCTAAGGGACGTAGCACCATGACGTAGAATTAATAGTTACTTAATGTAACTTAAGTTCTACGAATAGGTGCGTAGTCCCTTAGCTACGAGCCCATCAGGCCAGCCCGGCTTGGCAGAGTTCAAGAGGGGGTGCGGCCTTGTGCAGGGGCATTTATAGAGGAAGGTGGCTGGTGATTGGAGCAAATTATTTTGATCTCTCTGGCGTTTGACCTGGGGGTCACGAGTGATATCCCACTAGCGAAGTCCTAAGGGACTACGCACCTATTCGTAGAACTTAAGTTACATTAAGTAACTATTAATTCTCATTGACTGCCAGCCGTATTGTGTGCTATGACTATGAAAAATATGAAACCAGAGTCTGAAAGAAAGGACTGTCTACTTTCAGCAGCAAAAAAGTTTATTTTTAGCTTGTTTCGTTCTCATGTGATCTCCAGTCGAAAAGAGGGGAGTGTGACAAAAAGCACCAGTCTTAGACAAAAAGCTGAGAAAATGAGGTGTTTGTGAAAACAGACGAACCTGCAGAAAAGGGACAGTAACACTATAGTTTAGCATCTCCACAAACATGTCCAGGATCTTACATGTTAGAAAACAGAAACAAGTTATGAGAAAGTGTTTTTGATGCAAAATATTGTTTTATGGCACACACACCCGCAAAGTGTTGTTCAAGTATTTCAAAATGTACTCATCCAAAAAACGTCAACATTTTCATATTGAAAGTAGAGCCACTATGGCAGAAATAATGGCCAGTATTCATCCATTAGGTGGTGCTATATTTATGTCAATAAGAGTAAATCAGAGATAAGCAAAATTACAATGATAAACACTATAAGTGACAATAAATCAAAGTGAACAGACAATATAGTTATACTATAAGTGCAATAGAATACTGTTGTCTTTGGACGTGTATGTATGTGCGTTTATGCGCACGTTTGTGTGTATTTGTGTGGTAACATCTACAGTGTTGTTCTGTTTAGTCCAGCGAGCGCTGTGAGCATAACTGGACTTAGCCGCTGGCTCCTGGTGCGGACTCAGTGATAGTTTTAGCAATAATCCACTTTTCTGTGGCTTTTTTGGGGTGCACTGCCAGGTCTGCTGCCCTGACCCTCCACATGGTCTGTGTCAGCTCTGGAGACACATTTACTGCTCAAACTGCCTCCAACTGTAGCCTGACCCTGACTATTACTCCATGTCTGCTTCACCTGTCTCTCCTGCTCTGAGTGCTCAGACAGTGATCTTTGACCAAGACACCCACAGAGCTCTGCTGCCACCTGCTGGCTTAATAAAATACTGTCTACAGCCAAACCCCAGACTGTATGATACAGACAGACAGGAAAAGATTGAAAAACAATGTTGAGGTCAATGAGTTAATCTCAATGGTACTTTCCTGGACAAAACCTACTTTGTGAGACAGGCCTCCTCGCTGACAAAGTTTAAAACCAGGTTAAAAACAGTTCTGTTTAGCTGTGCATACAACTGAGGGATTTTATATTTTTATCTTTCTTTTTAATGTTCTGTGATTATTTATGATTTTAATGCGTTCTGATTTTGTTCAGCACTTTGAATTGCCTTGTGTATGAATTGTGCTATATAAATAAACTTGCCTTGCCTTTGTATTAGTTTTGTGAAAGCTACTTCTTTATAATGATTTATTAAATGAACAGAAATACTTTGTGCAATTCTGATGCAAGAAATACACTAAATACATTTTTTTCTAAATGAAGCTTTTTGACTCCTTGAAAGAAAAGGTCAGAGTGGACAATAAAGCAATAGATATGATTTAGAATAGAATACAGGCAAACATCCTGTTTATTGTTTTAAACATCAAAATATTGGACTTGTACAGACTTGTGAAATCAAAGCTTTATAAATTACCACAACAAAAGTGTGTGTCCGTGAACAATAAAACGTATTTTAAAAAAAATGCACAATACAAATAAAATAACGACTTGATATTTGTAATCCAACATTTTTTTCACAATGCTTGCCCAACACACTCACCAACCTTTATCACTGCAATATTCAAAATGGGAAAAATGCTAATACTGCTAATACCTAATAAGTAAGCGAGCCTTCAGCAGCTCAGAGGAAGAACAGCTTGTCTGAAAGTTGGATGGCAGGTTCAGAGTGCAGGTACTGTCCTGACAGGAAAGCCAGTTTGTGGGCGTACTTGCATGGAGCTGGGACACGGATGGTACCAGGCCAATTCCAGTACAAATGGCACATCTTGAACGTGAGTCTGGAGAAATAAACATTTTTAGAATTCATGAAGCAATTAGCCAATGCAACAGGCTAACAAACTTGAACAGGCGTACCTTTGCAGATGGTCAGGTGACAGATTTGCAGTGTTGTACAGAGAGATGTAGTGTGTTGGAAGTCCACAGCCTTGTCGGATGCTGTGGGCCATCAAAAAGAAGTCCACCCTAAAGATATCAATTTGGGTTTTAGACAAACGCCTGATACAAAAAAGGCATCAAATATATCTTCAATATTGTTAAAGCTGGGCATACACCGTGCAATTTCAGAAAATGTTTGGACATAACATACACGGAGCAATAGAGGCACACTTTCAGCTGCTCACACTGTACAAATAATATACGAGATGAGAGGCCATTGACGTCACCTGTCGCGATATTTTCAATAAATCAAACGCATTATGATTAAAATGAGCTAAATAATTTTTCTGGCCGCAATAAATGCCATTCGCATGCTTGTTTTCCTCGTCTCTCTCCCTCGGGTCAGAGAGCCGCAAAGTGGTCACGGGAACATTAGCGGTCTAGCGAGCAGACTGAAAATACTCAAATACATAATACAGCCAAAACAGGAGCTAAACCAGGATTGACAATGGTGGACACAGTGCTTGTGAACCTATGCCGGCCTGAGTTCTCATTCTCTAGTATTAGCGCGTTTGCTGATGCGGAAGTACTGTTTAATAATAAAAAACTTGTGGCGCACCTCCTTTAACACATACTGCTGTTATATGAAGTCTCTGGACACAGAGACGCTGCAGAGCTGAATTCTTTGAGAAGAACTTTACACAAAAAGCCGCTAGCTTAACTCTGTTAGCATCAAAGCTCGCCCGCTACTTCTGGCGGACCCACTGCAGGCAAGGCCCCATAACGATGAGTGAACCCTCATGGCAGTCATTTGTCAGTTGCATGGTGTGTGCAGAGACGTAAATTATTTCTAAAACGATGTTTGCATATAGCCTATTGAGGCATCCGTTTAATAACTTTGTTTACACAGGTCCTGGCAGTTTTATTCCAGATCATTTTTCGTTAAGAGTATTGTGTTTGTTTTTGGTTGGTTGTTAATTTATAGTGTTCTAGTGTAAAATATGATTTAATAAAATAAGTGTATTTCTCTTTGAAAAGGTGTACCTGCATCATTATTGTATTAGAGGAAAATTATCTCAGAACGACAATATTATCACTTATTGCAATAATTTCTGAGAAAATGTATTGTCCAGCAAAATGTTTTAATTGTCATAGGCCTACGGAGGAGCGAGGATAGATGTGTACATGCTGCCCTGGGAACTTGTGCGTTGCCTGTGGACCGTACATACATACTCTGCGTGTACACTCCAAACAATAAAAAATTAGAATAGCATGAAGGTTCTTTATCAAAACTTTGGTTTGTGTGCCCGGCAGTGATTCATCCAGAGGATCTTCCCATAGCGTCCAGCCCTGCTCCAGCCCCACGTTTACTCTGAAGGTTTTATCTAACATGTTTGCTATCCCCCACGATCATAAAATGAGCTCACTGCTGATTGTTATGTGATAATCGCAGCTCATAACCCTTCACACTCTGTACAAGTCATACACACTGAGGAGATTTTTGGCGATGGTGGCAAAATCAAAATTGCACAGCGTAAGCCCAGCATTAATCAGGTTTTTCAGTTTTAATACCTGTGGGGCAAAGCTGAGAAGATCAGTAATGAACCTTCCACTGCAGCACTTTGAACATATCTCCACACACATGCTCTGTTTACATTTCCATTACAAACTGGTACAGTGCAATTATGTCTAGCATTATTGACCATTCCCTACTCGTGTCCCTACAAGTTGTCTTGGTTAAAAAAAGTGAAAAAGACTGGTCATGACTAGGGGTGGGAACCTAAGGGTACCTCATGATACGATACGCGATACAAAGCTCACGATAACGATTATATCACAATAACGATATCAGGATTATCGATATATTGGTCAGCAATACACCATATGCCAATATATGGCATACATAAAATAGAAAAATGTTAAGTGAAAAAATACTTTATTTCATGATAAATGGAATGGAGAGAAGTATTGATAATAAAAAATGTTTTTTCCAAAATCGATACTTTGTAAATGCATATCGAGAATCGATCGTGGGAGAAAGTATCGCACTCCTAGTCATGAACCCCGCCTTCAATATTCACCATGTTTCTGCTTGTTGAAAGAGGCCTTTGAACACTGCATAAGTCAGGAAAACAATTTGTCAGTTACAGGTATCTGATCAGGGGATTTGCACATTTATCCTAATTATACCGTCACCATGATTTAAAGCTGCACTAACTGACTTTATTTTTGTATTCATTACGAAAATGCTATCCATGTCCATGTAGTGCATTGGGATATACGTCCTTTTGAAGAAAAAGTCGCGCAGATTTGTGCTGGCGTGACATTGTATTTTAGATCGAGTATTGATGAAACAAGGAAGAGAATGTGTTTCGGGTCGCAGATTGTGACCAATCACAGCGGACCACTAGCCCCCACTTTTGTGAGAAATCTACAGGTCTCCGTTAGCACAGACAGCTGAGTTAGCACAACAAGCGGCGGAGCTAACCTGAAGCTTTGTGTCTTCGTCACCGGTTACTGCTTACACAGCAAAACAGCCATCCAAAAGAAAGTCCCGTTCCTCCGCGCTTCTATCGTTCTATGGTCACGCCATCCACGTGCAAATCCATATACATGTATTATCCATATTGGGAGACGCTAGCTCCAACAACAGTGGGTGTGTGTGGGGGGCGATAGCTTCGTGGGTGCGGGGAGGGGAGCAGAAAGAGAGGCCAGCGAGTCCGCGGCTTCAAAATCCCAAAGTCAGTTAGTGCAGCTTTAATGACGAGGTGTCTCAACTGTTAGCTTCCATGTCGGTACTAATTTCCAAGTCTATTCTGAGAAATAAACTTGTATTCTATAAGCCACAGGGTTCGAAGAAGAAAAAAACATAGCTTATTTTCAGGTTCACGTTAATAAAAGCGGGGGGATAAATTGTCTCACTAGTCAGCAGTTCTACACACGTTATCACTTCTATAACAGTCAAATGTATGAATAAAATGAAAATTTTATAGTAAAACATGGCCAGAGCAAATGTTTCTGGATTGTGTGGAGTTGTGTTGAAAAGGTTCCGAGCAACAATTACCCAACCTGTTACCCATATTTTGTCTCTAACAATGGCACTTTACCTTTAATTTTGTATTTTTCTTCTTTTTTTTTTCCCCCAGTGGTCATCATTCTGTCCAATCAAATCAGGGGCTGAGGTGGGTATGGCCATTTGTCTGGGGTGGGGGAGTCATTTCAGGAAGCAGAATCACATGTGAGACGGTGCCCAATTTAGGTAAAATAGATGTCTTTTTTATGCAGGTTTAAATTGGAAAACATTGAATAAATATGTGACTGCATGGATATGTCAAGAACCATATTTGATTGTTTACATGTTTTTTTAAATAAGAAAGTATGTTCTAAAACAGTGAATTTAGTTTTTTGCCTCAAAGCAACGTCATGCACATGTAGCACTTTTGTTGGAAGAATATGATGCTAATGAATGTCGATGTGCTGAATTGCATTATAAGCAACATACTCAATGTTTTTTTCAATCTATCTACAAATTAATTTTTAACTATTGCTGCATGTAGCAAACGGACATGAAAACATTTTATGGTGCAAAGAATAGAAGAATAGAACACCCCATAATGCCAACTTCCCTGAATCCTGAATGGCAAGGCCGTCTTCCAAGATCCCAAGGTATTTTCTCCCCTCTTCACTACTTGAGGATGTTTTTTTCAGAAGACATTCTGTCCATGATTGTAGAGCAGTCAAATCTTTTTGCCATACAGTGTAACCCAAACAGGCCTCAAAACCTCAGCACCAAAGAACTTGAGCAGTTCATAGGTACTGTGGTCTACATGTCACTGTTTGGCTTACCAGCCACACGCATGTTTTGGAGCACGGCAAGTGGGGTGCACCAAATTGCTAACACCATGAACAGATGGGAGGCCATCAAGAAAGCCCTGCACTTCAATGACAATGAAGCAGAAGTAGCAAGAAGTCCAGATCCCCTTTACAAAATTAGACCACTGGTAGACCATCTTACTACAAAATTGAAATCCATCCCAATGACTGAAAAATTAGCTGTGGACGAACAGATAGTTCCCTTCAAAGGAAAGCACAAGAACAAGCAGTACCTACCATGCAAACCCAAGAAATGGGTGTACAAAATACTTGTCTTAGCCAGCTCTGAAGGTATATCGCACAACTGAGATATACACAAGGCGTGTTGTGCAACCCCCTTACCTGGCAGATATAGGTGCGAGTGGGAATGTTGTCCTCCATCTGGCTGAACCAATACCAGGGCAACAGAACCACAAGTTGTTCTTTGACAACCTGTTCACTAGTGTTCCTCTCATCCTCACACTTGCTCAGGAGGGAATCCACTCAACTGGTACAGTAGGGGTGTGACGATATATCGATTTTTCGATTATCGATATGCATTTGCCAAGTATCGATATCGATTTTGAAAAAAAAAAAAAAAAATTGGTATCAATACTTAGTATGTGGCTAAATTACGCACCTCCATTTCATTTATCATGAAATAAAGTGTTTTTTTTTTTTAATTTATGCCATAAATTGGCATATTGTATATTTCTGACCAATATATTGATTATCGTTATCGTGAGCTTTGTATCGTGTATTGTATCGTATCGTGAGGTACCCTTAGGTTCCCACCCCTATGGTACAGTGCGCATCAACAGGCTACCAGGCGTGAATTTAACGTCTGATGCTGAGCTGAAGAGATCTGGACGAGGAACGTTCACACAGAAGACACAGCCATGGTTGGGGACATCTCTTTATATGTGGTAAAGTGGTATGAGGGAGTATAATAAGAACATGGGAGGGGTGGATCCCCTTGACTCACTGATTGCACTTTACCGTAACAAGGTCCAGTCAAAGAAGTGGTACCACCGGCTGGTGTTTCGTTTTAATCGACATGGTGATTGTCACAGCCTGGCTACTCTTTTGAATATTTCATGACACTTTGAATCTTAGAACTTTAACCATAGTTGCTTCAGATTCAGATTAATTTATTTGCCATTTGGAGTAAAACCACATTGGAAAAACTGTGCTCTTTCCACTGCATGTTTGGATTTCTGAAGGCCAAGCTACATGGCACCGTGGCAGCTGCTGATTGGAGAACTCCATTCCTCCATACTGTATATTATCAGTTGCAGTCTGTAACATCGTTTGTTCGTGCTCTTTCATCAACAATAAAAAATGTCTTCTGTCTGAATTAAAGACACGATCCCAGACTTTGGCCATTTTCAGTACAATCTCTTCTATAGAGTGAAGAAGATGACAGAGAAAAGAGGCTATGAAGCTATATACATTCAAGTCTGTGCAAAACTGAGAAGGAGCGCAGTCGTCCCAGCTCTACAATCGCTGAGGACCATAGGGAGAAGTGTAGAAGAGGTCCTGCTACTCCCATTCCAGTCTCTGACGCCACTGCCCACTGGATGGTTATGGCCGAAACTAAGGGAAGATGCAAGGCACCCGGATGCAAAGGTACTCCAAAGGTCAAGTGCAGAAAATATGGCGTCCATCTCTGCTCCACAGCCACTCATAACTGCTTCTTGCGGTTCCATACAGAATAGGCTAGAGACCCCATCAGTGTGATTTCCGGGTCACTGTTTTTGTGTTTGTTCTGAAAATACTGCTTTGTTACCTAAAACTTTTTCAAATGTGATTCCTTTGAGATTCTTTTTCATCATTTTATGCATATTGAAAACCTTGGTGTTTTAGTAGCTTTATTGCGCAATGTTGCCCTGAAGCAACAAACCAATATCTGGTTGAGGGGGGTGTGGGGGGGAAATATTGTAATTGATATGTTATCAGAGACCCATAAGCTCTCAAAATCTAGTTTGAATTATTTTTTTTCCCAAAAAATAAAAAGTAATGCCATAAAGGGCTAAGACACACATAATGATGACGTTTAAGTGGCGTTTCCCTCCTGGATCCACTCATAACCACACAGCACCAGTTATAATAGAAATGTGAGCACGACTGAACAAGGTACATGCACGGAGTGTATAGTTGAGTTCGGTCAAGAAACTGCTGGGGATATCTCTCACTGTTTTAAAAAGGGACTTACCACTTTCTGTTGGTAAGTGTGTGGTCAAGGACGGTCCCAGGGGCAGTGCTGCCGAAGGTGTTTCCATGTGAAGAGTAGAGCACAGTGTTGATGCGCTTCTGGACCACGATGAAGACCAGTTTGGGTTCGTAGTCGGGGAATGTTTCTAAGGATTTTAGGATCTGTGGGAGCTCATACTCCTCCACCACATTGAGCTGCCCTTCAGAAACCCCATCACGATAGACCACAATTTTCTCCGGCAAGTTGTGGTTTACCTGTACAAATTAATGCTCAGGGTAAAGTGGCTGTACAAGACATTTTTTTTAGTTAAAGGCAAGATCAGAAAAATGCTAAAATGTTCACATTTACCTCATAGTACTTTTGTAGCGCAGCCAATAGACAAACCCTGAAGCCACATATGAGCTCCTCAGAGGGGGTCTGGAAGGTTACTCTGGAGTACCATCTGGTCAATGAGCTTAGGGCAAAAATGTATTATTGTAGTTAATATTTAAAAACTGTAAATTACATTAAGTTTACAGTGCATTGTCAGTGTCCCAACAGCCTGAACTTTAGCATATTTTGTCATATGGCCAGAAATCGCCGGGTCAGGGGTTAGGGGTGTCAGTCAGAGCTGCACCCAGTCCACATAGCACCAGCCAAATTAATCATTTTTTATACTTAAATGATGATTCAATTAAAATGTTCAATTCAATACGAACTGCAAAGCCTTGACTCACCACTGTGAATGATATTCTGGAATGGGATGGCCCTCTGTCCACCAGAAGGTTTGGACACTGGTGCACTTTTGTTTATAAGGCTATGCTTGGTCTACTGCCCTCTTGTATATGCTGCTCCTGCTAAATGGAAATTATCTGAATTTATTTCACTGAATGCTTTTAGATCCAGTAACAAGTGCTGCGTAGACACTTGAGCGTGACGCTCGCTCTCCTCCAATCGCAGAACGAGGAGCGCCGCTGTTACGAGCAGGCGGCGTCCTTTAGCTTCTACAGCGCTGCTAAGCACAGTAGCATGTTAGTAGAATTGGCTATAACTCGTCTAGCTGTAACTGCATACACAGCAAAACAGCACAAACGACACAACAGTGAGGAAGAGAAGAGGGAACTAAAGCGAAAAAATGATCAAAGAAGAAATCAAGCCAGGGTGAACATAGCTAGCTTACATCGTATCCTCTGGAGAGACTTGTCTATGGGAGAGACCTGCGGGACCGCCTCGGACTATCTATGCTCAGACTACATTCGGACGCGGAACTAGCGGTAATCTTTCAGTTATATATTTTGTTAGCAGTGCGTTGCTTTTGTACTATTTCATCAGTGATTGTTGTACAGCGCACAAGAATTTGCGCTCATGCTAATGTTTGCATACGTATCAGATTGCAAATACAACTAGATGGCTCCGTGGATTGAGAGCGTAGGGGAAATGAGAAGCCTGTGTAAGTTGAGGGGCAGTGCTAAACATTCAAATCTTGCAGAAACGGGTATAGCTCCATTAATCTCGAAGGGACGTCCCTAGCCTGGCCTTAGCCATCCGTACACTCCGCTCAATTATCATTTCCCTGCATGTAACGTCTGGGTCTGGTCCCTGGGTTAGCAATTACAATCTGTTAAATTTCCTCCAACCAATCAGCGAGCGTGGGAGGCGGGTGTTGTAGTTAGTTATTGGTGACGTCAAGAGTTTGCGTCGAACGGGCAGGTTGTAATTTGGCAATGGTGAAACAGTAATCCGGTCTGGTTCTATTATGAAATTGAAGCCGGAGCAAGAGGAATGTTTAGCAAATGTAAATCGCTGGCAAAAATTGTGGCGCTACTCCCCACAGGCTCCGTTAGCGGAAAAGGAGATGGCTAGGCTAAATGCTAACGACTCACTCAGGCGGATTACAATCATTTCAATCTGCAAAAGGAGTTAACCCCTCCCACTTGTTAACGGAGCTCAATGGAGCACCTCCAGACCTTAGAACGAAATGTAGTTTGTACTAAGGTGTGGTACGATTAGGCTAGAACTTTCCTGGTCAAAAAAAAAAAAAAAAAAATTGTTTTATTTATTTTATTTCAGTGATTCTTTTGCTTACCTCTAGAGGGAGCCCCGCAAAGTACCACACTTTGAGAACCACTGGTTTAGGTAGACAGTAGTAAACAAGGTGCGAGTTTGACAAAAAATGATACTTATCAAAAATGCATCATCAATTAAACCAAATGTGATGTTTTGAAACACAGATAAAAGAAAAAAAAAATCTTTGTGTTCATGGCATGACAAAATGTTCAAGCTGCATAGACACGTTTGCCCTGTAAACTAATCTAATTGCGACTTCAACTTACCTGTTAACACTTGCAACAAAGCCCATAACGGACTGACGGGACTTGCTTGTGTCATGATGAACATCAACTCCAACCACCATCATGTTTTTCTAACAACAGACAAAATTAAGTATTTTAAATAAACAATGAAGTATGTATACCTCATAATAGAAAGCAATATTGCCAAATAAGTTACCAGAGGGACATTGACCGTCCACAGTTCGCCACCAAGTTTACTGTTGATCTGCAGAATTATTTTTTGGGCAACACTTTTCAGTTTCAGTGGTTGGGAAATTGTCCTAACATTGATTGCCTAAAGAATAATCAAAACAAATATTACAAACTTGTTTTTATAAAATTACAATAATAATGTTGCAAACCTGGGAAGGAATTGGATTTTTCACGCAGCAAAGTTTCTTGACAGCACTGTAGAGGTCATCCCTGTTTCCAACTATAATGCACACAACCAACTGTATGTTGGGCTACAAAGAACAAAAATGTTTTAAGTTAATGAAGTTCAAGTGGAGAAGAGCCTTTACAGTGTCAAACAGCAGCTCCCTTTGTCCTCGTTTCTTCATGTTTACTTTCAGATTTTTTTTAAAATCTTATAACATTAATGCTCACATTTAAAATGTTTTTTTCCTCATGGTGCAAAACAAGCCTCACGGTCAGCATGGAGCTCTGCTGCCCCACATTTGTAATACTCTTACCGAGTTCAATTTTCAATAGGAGTAAAAGTTATTCATTAGCACAGGGGGGTGAGCAATGTCCATCTCTTTGCATCTATGGTCGCAAAGAGATGGACATTGCTCACTATGGTCTAAACCAGGGGTGTCAAACTCATTTTGGTCCGGGGGCCACATACAACCTAATCTGATCTCAAGTGGGCCGGACCAGGAGATGCTCTACAAAAATATCCAAAAACGGTACAAAGTCCAACTTTTTGTGCACATAAACACATTTATTTAAAACTTCCTTTAAAACACTATCCTTTAATACTCAGTTTTCTGTTACAAACTTAAATGTAACAGTGAGTTTTTCATAGTGCAAATAATGTAATGTATTTAAAATATTACATTGAAAATGGTATTTCACAATATGTATATTAATATTTGTATGTTAGCTTTGTTTTAAGGCTCATTACAGAGAAAACTTGCTCACAAAGGTAAAGTAGGTAGATAGAAAAAAACACTAACACAGCACCTCAGCTTAACCATCTTCAGTGTGGTAAGGTCCATGGTTATGTTATTATCACATTAACCATCTTCAGTGTGGTAAGGTCCATGGTTATGTTATTATCACATTAACCATCTTCAGTGTGGTAAGGTCCATGGTTATGTTATTATCACATTAACCACCTTCAGTGTGGTAAGGTCCATGGTTATGTTATTATCACAGAGAAAGCATCAAACTGACCATGATTCACTTGAAATGAATAAAACAACTTCCATAACGTGATCCATTCTTAACGACTGCAGCAGTGTCTCTGTGTAAAATACAGTCAAATGTCCAAAAATCATCACCTCCATTTGCAGCTTTGTCACTACACCTGTTTTTACCATCGGTACCCGTCCACACTGTCCAACACACCAGCAACAACAGCAGAACCAGCAGCAGCACCAGCAGCAGCGCTCAAAACTCCTCTGATAGTTTCAGTAACACCACAAATGAATATGTGACATCAGTAACATCAGTCTCTTATCAATAGCAACATGTTGGTAAAAGCGAGTGGTTTCTCATACCATGTCTGCAGCCTGTGACAGTTTTAACAAACTCTCTCTCACTGTGCGGCTGGGATGCTAATGCTAATGTTGTTAGCACAGGTAGCTTCCCTTTACAGCAGCAGAACTAACCTCTCGCTCGGGGCACAAACAGACTGCTGTGTCTTCAGGGCCAGACATGTTTATCTTCTGTTTTCTCAATTCTCCGCTCAAAGTGCCGTATTTTTCGCCGAGTCTTGTAGTTTAAGATGTTATTCCTCCAGCACCGCTCTGGTGGAGCCACTACAGACGCACTGGACTCACCCCTGAGCGCGGCGCTGCGGCGTCGCGTTGCGGAACCTCGCGTCGCGGAACCTCGCGTCGCAAAGCCTTGCGGAGCCTCGCGTTGCGTAGCCTCGCGTCGCGGAGCCTCGCGGAGCCTCGCGTCGCGTAGCCTCGCGTCGCGTAGCCTCGCGTCGCGTAGCCTCGCGTCGCGGAGCCTCGCGTCGCGTAGCCTCGCGTCGCGGAGCCTCGCGTCGCGGAGCCTCGCGTCGCGGAGCCTCGCGTCGCGGAGCCTCGCGTCGCGTAGCCTCGCGGAGCCTCACGTCGCGTAGCCTCGCGGAGCCTCGCGTCGCGGAGCCTCGCGTCGCGGAGCCTCGCGTCGCGGAGCCTCGCGTCGCGGAGCGGCTTTTTAAAATGTATTATTATTATATTTTTACATAAATGAGCCGCGGGCCGTGTCAAATCTCTTGGCGGGCCGGTTCCGGCCCGAGGGCCGTATGAATGACACCCCTGGTCTAAACACTATGGTCTAAACATTATGGAATTGGGAGACCACAGACCATGAGATTATTCTATGATGACCATGATCTTATTTTAATTATTTTTATGAGTCTTGACCGCCCTAAATAAAAAACCTCACCTCACTGGTGAGTTGTGAGTGGATACTCTTTACATAATTCTCTGTGCGGTCGTCTCGGAGCTCCACACGGATGGGGCGCTCCACTTTGACACCCATGGGTCCTGCCACCTTTTTGAAGGTTGACACCAGTTCCTCTGCCTGCTCGGCACAGCGACGAGGGTAAAAGAGGGCCCAAGTGTTTAATGGGACCTGAAAATAAATTTACTGTAAGCATTTTACAGTGTGGCAAACCTTATTATTCTTTCATGTGACATTCTAGGATGTTTCCCATTATTAAAACGTACTTTAATGACAGAATGCTTGCATTACTCACTGAACTGATGGAAGGATCCCTGACAATCTCTCGAGACCAGGACACATCCGTTCCTGTGGTGAAAGACGAACTTTGCAAACAGATCGTCTCAAATGGCAGAGATCTCCCTTTAATCTGCAAGAAAAGGTGAAATTACATGAGATAAAATGTAACATTTTCTGAATGTATTCTTTGAGAAAACAAAACCTTACTATCATAATCTCTGAGCCAACTTCCAGGCCCCACTTGTTGAGTTCTTTCTGACTCTCTGGGTGGGTGTTAAACTTCTTCAAAAGCTGTTTTATTGAGTGGGTATGCTGTTCTGTGCTCACATTGATGTACTTTGTCAGGTCCTGAAATTTCACATTTTCACTTTGTTTCTGAGCTTAATGCAAAACACTTGTTATAATTGGGTACCTTCATTGATTTGAAGTCTTTTTTCATTTTCTCAGGAATACCAGTCATAAAGGAAAGCTCTGGCACCAGAAGGATTTCCCCAGTGATGACTTGCTGTAAAATACATAGATACGTACATATGAGCAAATGCTCCAATTGCTGCCTCATTAGCAGTTATTGCCAGTAAGAGATTGTGGTTATTGCTACTGTATACGGCATCTCTTTGAAAATTCTAAAAATCCTGATTTTATAGTTTTGAACACAGATGAGGGATATTTGTGTATTTCAACATTGTCCTGGTTGTCCCTTTTATTTTTGGTTCCATGGCAGCTTGATAAATATCGCACCATAACTAAACCCTTTAGGCGCCTAATCTCTAAAGGATTTTCAAAGGAAAGGTCTAAATGACCCAAGGCTGGTTCAGTTATAAATAAAGTATTTTTCAATACATAAGTTCGATCTGAAGATAGCATTAACAATATAATAATGAATACTTATTTTTTACATTAGTCACAAGGGGGCAATGTGGTGCTACATTTCAGTAATGCAAGCCATGTCACAACGCTAGAGTTTTTCAGCAGTGTATACAGTAAAATATCAACAATTCACAGTCACTATTTGTGGACAAAGCACACACTACCTTTCCTCCTGGCTTTGATCGTTCCTTTGGTCGGTGCATAAGCAGGGGCTGGTCCATCTCCTTAATGGTAATGCCGTAGTTCTTGCTGTAATGTAACATGGATAATATCTGAATGGGCATAAATTCTTACTAGACAACAAACCTGTAATATTCGACAAAAGTGGTTTTTGTTCCGTCCATCAAAGTGAAAGTGTCTTTGGGTGACTTGTTCCACTCGATGGCGTCAATGCGGTACGTGCGGTTGTTGTAGCGTGTGATCACAATGCTGCCCAACAGCTCTTTGGTGCACTCATCCTGGAAGTTTTCCTTGCTTTGCTGATACAATACATTCCTGCAAAAATACATTAGTTTAAATTGTTCTACTGATAATATGGCCAAGAGTACAGAATGAACATGTAAAAGTTAGTCAAGAATAATTTGCAAGACTTCGCATAATTGGTTTACATAATTATTTTTCATAGATTACATCCATATAATAGAAAGATTAAATATCCCTCAAATCATTTAATTAATCATTTTCACTACTAATAAGTAAGTCATCTTTATTTATATAGCGCATATATCAAATATTATGATTGACACTTACATTACATCCAGCACAGAATCATTCCTCAACACTTTGTGAATCACTTCCACACTGAGAAGCAGCCCTCCATCTAAGCGCTTTATACTTGTGGCAAACCCTGGCCATACCTGCAGCCTATTAGAAAAACAAAACAGTACAAGCGATTAATATAATTTAGTGTAATTTCTTCTTTTTAAATTACTTATTTAGAAAGTTACCGATGCTTTCCGAGAATGACTGCACTTTCTGGGTCAAAATGATTCCGTCCAACCATCTTCAAACCAATGATTTTCATAATTCTAGGAGGAAATATTCATTGTATCTCTCTTATATCTAATAAAAAAAACTCATTGTATTACCTTCTTAAAACCACATTGTAGAAGGGAATGCAAAGATCAGAGCTGGGTGGCAAGATCTTTGTCATCTGAATTTTGATTTGGACTTCCTCATTGTCAGTCCTTCTAAGACTTTTAAGGAGGACCACCTTGACAAAACTTGTGTTAAACCACATATAGTGTGGGAATTGGTATAATTTAATGCTTACGTCATTCAGTTTAACAGGAAGATACAAGATGGAGCCGTCAAATGCCACAACTTCTCCAGTAGTAGGGCGATGATCTTTCATCATTCCAAAACGCATGGCCATAGATTCAACATTGGGGCTAAAAAAACGGAAAACACTTTCTAAGAATAGATATGTGTTAATTAAAATGTGAAAAACTGTTCTTACACAAATGTAACATGGTACTGATACACTGCTTCGTTCTTGCATTTTATAACGATGTGGTTTGAGCCAATGGTAATAGGTGCTCCTTGAGTCCCAATTTTATGCAGGGGCTCACTGACATGCAAAGAATGGAAAAAAATATATTATTTCACTTAATAATTCACTTTTGTTTTGCCATGTTATATCACTCATTAACGGCCACCATTTCATAATGTTTAATCATGCATGTGTGAGTTACCCTGTGTACTCAAACATTTGACTTCATTACTCAATTTCTACTTCAATCTCCAGCCCTTTATATTATATTTAAAATATATATATATATTTATATTTAAAAAAAACTTAGAAAATATGAAAAAATAAGTCATTATCTAACAAAAACAAATGCATGAAAATGTTATGTTGTCTAGGATGAAATCCAGCAATGAGAAGAGGAAGTGGGGCTCGTCAGTTGTGCAGTTTTAAACAGGAAGTCAAAACATGAGGCATTATATAATGTGACACAATGATCTCTGCTTTGCATAGTTCCCCCCCAAAAACCAAACGTTTATGCTTCCTATAAGATAATATCAATGATTATAAGTGAAAGAACATTACATGGAGTAAGGTCACTCTTGAACAGCGGTTCACAAATTTGCATCCCAGATAGCACCACATCAAAATATTTGGCTGTCCAAATACCACATGGGGGTTCCTGATACACATCACCCACTAAGAGAAAAGATAGAAGTTGAGGCTCCTAGTCAATGATGGGAATAACGGCGTTACTTTTTTCAGTAACGAGTAGTCTAATTACTTTGACTGTCACTATAACGCCGTTATCATTGCCGACACCCCGTTAATGCACGCTACTCAAAAAAATGGAAGATTACATATCTATGCTCAAACCATTATCTGGACTTAAACATGAAACTGGCCTGAACTGGTGGTCTGTGCAGTTCATGTTTAAGGTAAGGCTCATAACACACTTTGAAATGTGGTTTTTACATACTTTTGCGTTTTGTTTGAGCAAACAACGCGGGCATGAAACATACTGCTGTAGCCAAACAAATTGTGAATAAGCTGTTCTGTAGGTCCTGTTGATTTATATGTACATCTGATTGGGGTGAAGTCAGTGCCTCACCAATCACCAACCTCACTGGTGGGTGTTTCCGCATTCAGAGTGGCAGGTGCTGGTGTTTAGTGCTTACAGAACAGAGAGAGCTGAAGAGTGAGGACTCTAGCAGCAAAACAGCCTTTTCCAGATGGAAATATCGGCACTATTTCAAACTCACTGAGGTTAAAATGTAAAAATGTGCACGTCGAGTGCACATTATGTTCCAGAACGAAACGAAAAAGTAACGCAATAGTTACTTTTACTGGTAACTAGTTACTTTCATAGTGGAGTAACTCAGTTACTTTTTGGCAGAAGTAACTATAACTTATTACTTTTTTCATAGTAAAGTGCCCAACACTGCACCTAATTCAGTCTCATTCAGGCCTAGTTGCTCTTATCCCAGTCAGAAATAACCTGGGCAGCTATAACAGTACAAGGCCACAACAAAGTCAGAGAGCCAAGTCTCAATCTATGCCAGTGTTTATCAACCTTTTTTGAGCCCAGGCACACTTGATTGAAAAAAATCTTGCGGCACACCACCAGGAGAAAATGTAAAAATATATTCTCTGTAGCATATATTCACAATAAAGTCATTTTCATCAAAGTTGTATCATTGTATTTCTCAATACAATGAGTGAACAAGAGTTTGGAAAGGAAGTGGCACTAACTGTGAAGAATATATATATTTTTTTAATCCTCTCAAAGTCAAATGACTCAGGGATCTTATATATGCAAGATAATAAAAAAATGGCCTGTTGTGTATTGTTTAATTTGTTCACAACCTTATACTTTTGTGCACAAATAACATGCATTGTTAATTCATGGGGAAAATTAAGGTATTCATTTTGTCAGTTTTAGCCTGAAAGATCAAGGCTATGCTCACACTCAGAGAGCAGCCGTCCTCCTGTGGACTCACCACCTGCAGAGGGTCAGTGAGGGGCTGGTGCTATGAGACTTGGGTGGCATCTCTGATTGCCAACCCCTGACCCAGAAATGGATTGAGGGGTAGAGAATGGATGGATGGATTTTGTCAGTTTAGGTTGTGCTTCATGTGGAAACACAGGAAAAACATGGGAAAAATACAGGATATGGTTCTGAACACGAGTCCATGGTTCTGTATGTGCATCTATTGCCCGCACTCTGTACCACGTTACGATTGTGCGTTTGCTGAGCTGTTGTCAAAGCGGATGTCAGTACAAAGCGGCCACAGCTGCCCCGGGGTCAGAGCGGAGGATGTGAATCTGGTCAGAGCGGAGGATGTGAATCCTTTACGGAAATGGAATAATTCCTTTTCAAAAACGTCTCAATCACTTTCACTTCTCACAAGCCACAATTCTCCCGCTGCATGTAACATCCGGTGGGCGCGTCCAATTCTTACATTCCAAAGTAATTAGCTATCTGCTGCCAGGTTACTGATACCCAACGGTGGATGCATTTATTTTTAGACAATGTAGGCATATTTCTCAAGGCACACCAGACAATATCATACAGCAGAGTGGTTGAAAAACACTGATTTATGCCTAGCTTAGAAAGTAAACCAGTTTTAATGCTTTCCTACGGTCTTCACTGGGTTTTAGTTGAGGTTATAATCCTAAACAAAGATGGAGCCCAAAATAAGGTCGGAATTTGCAATAAAGTAAGTAACGGAGTAACGGATATTTCTTAAACATCAGAAAATTCGCTTTTCTTAAATTTTTCAGTCCATCCTATGCACACGTGTGATAATTATTTGAAAGATAAACCATACAACACTCAAAACATTATAGAAATTATAGCCATTCCTTGCATAGAGGTGATTCACTGCAACTGATTAGTTACCGCACATCCATTCGGCCAAAAAGTTGAGCAATGTTAGTCTTCTGTGTTTCATTGCATGCAATGAGTTGCTGCACTCAATGCACCTGCTGTGCAACAATAACGCATACGCGAGTATTTGCAGATGTACACCACCACTGACCTTGCATGTCAACCTGCCGTATGGCTTGGTCTGGTGGGAACGCAGCTTTAAGGTAAGAAACGCTTCGCTACACATAAAAGTTGTAACTTTTTTTGTGGCGTCATGTCCAAAGTAAAAGTAAAGTTTGATGACTAACTGTATCCAGCCTGAACAAGAGCAACTTGAAACTGTGTTCTCACCAGTGTTGTGCGTGAACGAGTTCAAAAGAACGCGTTCATTGAACACGCTCATTTTTTGGGAACGTTGAACTGAATGCAACACATTTTTAAAAAAAGAACTTGAACGTGAATTAGTTCATTTTATGTGTCCTGAACGTTGGAATCTGTTTTCTCTTTTGAAACGCAACGAGAGAAAGTCCCTCCCTCCTGTATTCTCGCACTTTTTCCGCCGAAATCTAAAAATTCCTACGGTTTCCATCGTCTGTGAACGTACCCCAACTCTGTGGTGCGGCGCTGTGAGCTGGTGCTTTTCACATGTGCCCGAGTCGTGATGAAAACACAGGGTGAGTTTGCGACAAAGTTTACACCGTTTACATTTGACATAAAGTATAGACACACCCACTGCAGCGCATTACTGTTTGTAATATATATTATAGCTCGTAGTGTGAAAAAAGTATTTGACTATTTCACAAAAAAAATAAAATAAACCGAACTTTGAACTAGTTCAGAATTAAAATTGTGAACTTTGAACGTGAACTGTTCACTTTGAGCATGTATGAACTGAACTTGAACTAGTTCAGAAAAGTTGTGAACTGGCACAACACTGGTTCTCACCTGATGGCCTCCATTTTGAGTTCTGATTTTGCTGGCTCTGCCTCACCTTCAGACAAATTATCCAAGAGGTAAACAAATGATCAAAGTAAGTTTTAGTATAAAAATGAAGGTGACGTTGTCAAATTGCTTTCACCTGAGGGTAGTAATGGTGTTTGTGGAGGTGTTTCTGGTAAAACTGCAGGTAAAATTGGAGTAATGGGTTCTGTTCGGCCTGGTGCGTGAGAAAGAGTTGCCGGTGGTCGTCCAGCTCCAATTGGTGGCATCGCTGCTCTCCCCAGCCCCAACATCCTCTGGTGCCCAGGCACACTGCAGAATGTTCAGTGAGCGGTTATCCAAATGAAAATTAATTTTCTTCCTTTTTGATTGGACCAACCTGTTGCCTCGGCCCAGTGCTTCATGTGGTTTGCTTAGGCTTTTTGACTCACTGAAGACTGGAGAGGAGCATGATAGATTCACAGAGTCTCCCCCAAAACCTCGTCCTGAAGATTTGAAAATGAACATGTGATTAGTATTAGCTATTTAATGAATTAATTGGTCAAAATGTTTGAAAATGTCTAGTAAATTGGATAAATATGTATTTATAACTGCAGCACTTTATTATTACTCTGTCAAAACAGACCTATTGGTATGGATCCTCTTCCCAATGATAACTTTGAGGGCTCAAGCCCCATTCCTCTAAACATTGAGACAAGCGTCGAGCCCTGTCCTTGAAGGGGTATGTCCTCCTGTCACAAAAAAGTGTTTAGGAAACAAAAATCACATTTTAAGGGCACACATTTTACTTACAGTTTTTATTATCTGACGAGGTGCCTCAAGCTCTTCTACAGGTGCTGGTCTCGGTTTTGGTTGTAGAGTGGGTAAAACCGCACCTCTAGCAATACCGATCTGTGGTTCTCCAGCTGCAAAGGCCAGTCCCCTGGCTCGGCCCAGTCCTTCTTCATTGGGCTGAACCAGCAGCCCTCTGGCTCGCCCCATCAGAGGTTGACTATAACTAGCCATGGTCACTCCTTGTTGTTTGTCACTAGTGACAGGGACAGATTTGGTCTGTTCTGATATAGTTCTTTCAGCAAGAGGTAGAAGTCCTCGCCCACGTCCTGTAGCGGGCTCCATGTGCACTAAACCTCTCCCGCGCGCCAGCCAGGAAGCCCCAGGTATTCCACTGAAATCTGAGGGCTTTTTAGGGTCCATTTTTGTTCAAGAGACCACTAACAAAATAAACACAGCAGGAAAAGAGCAGAGACATGCGTTACATATGCTCAAAAGTTATCAAAAGGTGTAGAACTGTATGATAACGTCAACATTAGAGAAGGACCTTATGTCGTACATATTACATACACTGTACACTGGAACTAAGGAGCATTCCCGATAAACTGCTCTAAATGAATGGTGTATGACTCAAATCTCTGTTTCACATAACACATGAGGAAATTACTAATAATTTCACGCTGATGTAATGGCATCAAACTATGCATTTTGTTGAAGAAAAAACAATTTCACTGCAGATCAAATTAATTAATCACGGTCTACCTACAAGTGCTCGCAATAGTCTCTCATAAAAAAGACATCTTAGAAGCATCAGTGTAAAAGCTTTAGCAGAGTGTAGCATTAACCTAGCTAAAGATGCTATGTACGATTTTGAAGCACGTGTTCGACTTCTAGAGCACGATAAAAACGAGGCTCGCTATCACCTTAAAATACCGAAATAATGGCCATTTTATAGGTGTCAACACATTTGAATTTATTATTACGTATTTCATTTCTTACTGCCAAAGGCTTTTTATCAACTAGTACCTCAAAAATGCAGTAGAAAGCGCCTTCTTGTTCAGGTCCCGAGTCAAGATTCAGCCGTATTTTCCGCGTGATGCTGTTGGGGAGGGGCCACCAACACTTCTAGAATCTGATTGGACATTAGAGTGATTATCAAAAAAAAATATTGGTTATAAAAGCTGCCAGTCAACAGGTGTTTTTAGACAAGACAGAGCTTTGTTTCCCTCTAGCGGTAAAATAAATAAATACACAAACAACGTTGACAACTTTGGCAGTGTCAAGCAGAGGCTTTATCGAAAATTAGTGGACATGTTGAGTATCATACGCTTTAAAGGTGTATAGAGAGCTTGTATTTAGCATAAATATTATCTTGTACGCTTTCTAATGAACATGGCTCCTAACATGTACAGATGTAAACATACTGAAGATTGAGTTTTTATACCTGTCTTTGATGCTAAACTTAGAGATTTTGTTTTATTTTAATTAGTATACCTTTTGTTCACTTATCTTATGCTGTATGCTCCTCAATCTTACTGTTCGATAATTTGTGATGTAACACTGAAATTTCCCCACAGTGGGTAGAATAAAGGATCTTTATCTGAATACATGATTACAATTTTATCAATGTTGTATCTTCTGCTTGTGCACAATGTGAACAAGCAGCACACTCCTGGATCTTGATCCCAACAGAACTGAGGAACCTGACCTCGATCCACACTTCTAAAAACTCTGTAAAGAAGTGGCTTGTGGACAATCAGAAATGTGAACACATGGTCTAAAGTCACAATACCTTGCTGTGTGAAAATTGTGGTGTTTTGTGAATTGTCCCTCTGATCTTTTATTGGAGCTGATTTATCTATTTACCACATGTTATACACTGTTTGGTTATGTCTTTGTGATGGTGTGTCTGTGTGTTTGTGCCTATTGTACGTGTATTTTATCTGTCTTGATATCAACCTGCCATGGGACTACGGATGAAAATTTGCCTACATGGCTAACTCTGGCAAATTTACATGTTGAAAAACACGTTGATTAAGGTGCACTGTCCCAATTCAAATAAAGATTATTTTTTAAACACCACTGTAGAGCCGAAGATATTGCCTGTAGATCGCCTCTTGGCTGCTAGTGATGGGTCCAGCAACACTGATACACCGGCGCATGTGCCGAGTTCGTTTAGCGAAACCTCGTATCGGCGCGCGTGTCGCTTTATGAAAAAGCCACGTGACCAATACAGCCGCAGTGTCGCTTGTCACCGACACGGCAAACTGTGTTTAAAAGGTTCCGCATCTGCAAGTGTCACCGGTATGAACCGCTCTCAGAAAAAGAAAATAACCCTTTCAAAAAGGAAAAGCATCCCATTTTACAGCATAAAAAAATGGAACCTGCCACTAAAAGAAAGTATTCTGCAGTGTGATACTGCAAATAACAGCAAATAAGGCAATGTTTGTATTTTACATTTCACGCTTTATCTACAATCCAGCTTTAGTTTGAAACGCAAAATCTAGTTAGGCATGGTGGATGAGTGGATAGCGCTCTCGCCTCGCGTTTGAAAGAACTGGGTACTAATCCCTGTCGGACCTCAAAAGTTTATGTTGACATCACAGTCTTGAAGAATAATTTTGAGAAATTGAAGTGCAGAAAATGTCAAAGGTTTTTTCAAGTATACTTTAGTTGCCAGGGTTTACAGTGCACTTTGGACATGCTTATTGTTTTGAAAAAAAAAAAAAAAAAAAAAAATATCACTCAATGACATTTTGCTTCATGAATACATTCACAACTATCACTTTAATTTTCACATAAAATAAAATAACACAGACAATGCAGTTACGTAATATTGTGTACAGACAAGTATGTAAAGCTCATTGAATCAGTGAGTTGGATGCAATGATTTATCAGATCCACCAGGTGTCAGTATAGAGCAGCACAAGCAACACTGTTGCGACACAGTATCAACACAGTTTGTTGGATGTGCCGAAACGATACGTGAGGTTTCATTTACCCATCACTATTGGCTGCTGAGATTTTAAGGGTTTCCCAAACGCGTGTCTCCACAAACCACAGTCCAAATAATGTATTAGAGGTTTCTTTATTGGCCCCTATGACCATTAATCCAGATAAACATAATACATTCCACAGTAATTGACACGGTAATTAACAGTTTACCTCCAAACCCAGCAGCACCTGTGCCTCTGATTCTGCCTTTTTATAGGAGAATGGGCTCAGGTCACATAACGCCCACAGCGCCACCTTGTGGCTAGGGAAAGGTACATTTTGGCTCCTACAACCACAATGCTGGGACCTAAGAATGCCGTTACAGTTTATGTTATATTGATATATATTTTTTCGACTTCACTCACACCATCCTCTCACGGTTCAAAGATTTAGGAACAAGAGTTTAGACCATAGGACAATGGATTATCCCACATGCCTGTGGAAAGTTTTGCTACAACTTGCTTTGGGTCCCCTTCACCTAAATTAAAAAGTAAACTTCTTCAGCTCTGTAACTGCGTCACTCTTACGAATTTATAAATAATCAGATATGTCCCCTGATGTAGGTAAAGAAAGGCAAACACTGTGATCAGTCTGGGATTTTTGTACAGATTAAATGGAAGTGACTATCCGACACTTGTTTTTATACTAAAAAATTAATGCTGCTCGGCCACTGTAAACTATTGATAGCCCCCTCCCTTATCCAGTAAACACTGCTGATTGCTGATTTTAACATATGATATAAGACACCATTGTCCTGATGAAGGGTCTAAGGACAATGGTGATGATCCATGACACTCAGCATTCAACAACATTTATCAACGTTTACGGACATTATTAGGATTATGACTGTAGTTTGTTCATTGCTATTAAGAGTCCAACAAATAGGATGTGGTGATGATCCAGGACACTTTAACATTCTACAACATGTATGGACATTTTTCAACATGTGTTCTATATTCTTTATGTGTTTTAACTGTTGATTCTCTGATCTGTGTTGGTGATTTCAATGGTTTTGTTAAGTCTCTGAGATGACTGTTGTATAGCCCTTCTGTTGTTAGGGCTATACAAAAATAAATTGTATTGTATTGTATTGTATTGTATTGGTCATCTGCCCCTAATGGACAACTGGCTCTGTGTTTTATCATTGCGTTTCTTGTGTTTCAAAAGTCTTGTGTAAAGTCTTCTGAGATAACTACTGTTGTGAATTAGGGCTATACAAGACTAAATTGAATTGAATTGAAGATCTACTCAGATCCAATATTGCTGAATCAGAAGTTGCGCAGAATCACATTGGCTGCATCTTTTACTTTGGGATCACTTTGCTTGTATATGAATCACATACTATCTTTTATTGTTGCACCCTTGAAATTAACGATCAGATTTATGTTCTTCATTCATCAGGCAAAACTTTTGATAAAGTTGATACAGATCCGGTTCAAATTACAAACAGTTACATTTGCCATTACACCATTGATACCAAACAATGCTTCCATATGCAAACTAATAGTCTTAAAGATACATTACTCTGTTATAATATGGAAAGAATGAAATACATGTGTTATTATTGAGAAATTAGTAAACATCACATTGAATTATTTTTAGCATGTCTATTATCCTAATGAACTTATGATAGAATGATCGCGTAATTTACATTGCGCTGCATTATATTTAATAGGTTTAACAATGAACAACTAGAAACTTGCAATGGCTGAAGCCATTGCGATTGACTGCGGAACAGATCTAATGTGGAAATCTGCTAAAAAAAATCCTTGAAATCCTTTAAAAGGCCTTGAAACTGTTAAAATACTTGATAGATATTTGAAACTCCTGAAGTCCTTGAAATTGTTGAAACCTTTAAACTCCTGAAATCCTTGACACTGTTGAAACATTGAAACTCCTGAAATCCTTGAAACTTTTTTAAACCTGGAAACTGTTGAAAGTGTGGAAACTCCTGAAATCCTTGAACCTCCTGATATCCTTGAAACTGGTTAAATTCTTAAACAGTTGAAATCCTTGAAACTACTGAATGTATTGAAAGTGTCCTTGAAACTGAAAAATCCCCTCACCGCTGAAACAATTTGGTTCCTGTAACTAAGGAAACCTGGTCTGTGGTCATTATCTGGTGGTGGTCTGAGTCTTCGTTTGGGTCTTGGTCTGGTGGTATAATGCAACCTATTAGGTTGCATTATACTGGTTTACATGGAAAAATCCCTATTCGGTTGCATTATACTGGTTTACATGGAAAAATCCCTATTAAGTTGCATTATACTGGTTTACATGGAAAAATCCCCATTAAGTTGCATTATACTGGTTTACATGGAAAAATCCCTATTAAGTTGCATTGTACTGGTTTACATGGAAAAATCCCTATTAAGTTGCATTATACTGGTTTACATGGAAAAAACCCTATTAAGTTCCATTATACTGGTTTACATGTAAAAAAAACCCCTATTAAGTTGCATTATACTGGTTTACATGGAAAAATCCCCATTAAGTTGCATTATACTGGTTTACATGAAAAAAACCCTATTAAGTTGCATTATACTGGTTTACATGGAAAAATCCCTATTAAGTTGCATAATACTGGTTTACATGGAAAAATCCCTATTAAGTTGCATAATACTGGTTTACATGGAAAAATCCCCATTAAGTTGCATTATACTGGTTTACATGAAAAAAACCCTATTAAGTTGCATTATACTGGTTTACATGGAAAAATCCCTATTAAGTTGCATTGTACTGATTTACATGGAAAAATCCCTATTAAGTTGCATTATACTGGTTTACATGGAAAAAACCCTATTAAGTTGCATTATACTGGTTTACATGTAAAAACCCCTATTAAGTTGCATTATACTGGTTTACATGGAAAAATCCCCATTAAGTTGCATTATACTGGTTTACATGAAAAAAACCCTATTAAGTTGCATTATAATGGTTTACATGAAAAAACCCTATTAAGTTGCATTATACTGGTTTACATGGAAAAATCCCTATTAAGTTGCATTATACTGTTTACATGGAAAAATCCCCATTAAGTTGCATTATACTGGTTTACATGGAAAAATCCCCATTAAGTTGCATTATACTGGTTTACATGAAAAAAAACCCTATTAAGTTGCATTATACTGGTTTACATGGAAAAATCCCCATTAAGTTGCATTATACTGGTTTACATGAAAAAAACCCTATTAAGTTGCATTAGACTGGTTTACATGAAAAAACCCTATTAAGTTGCATTATACTGGTTTACATGAAAAAACCCTATTAAGTTGCATTATACTGGTTTACATGGAAAAATCCCCATTAAGTTCCATTATACTGGTTTACATGTAAAAACCCTATTAAGTTGCATTATACTGGTTTACATGGAAAAATCCCTATTAAGTTGCATTATACTGGTTTACATGGAAAAATCCCTATTAAGTTGCATTATACTGGTTTACATGAAAAAAACCCTATTAAGTTGCATTATACTGGTTTACATGGAAAAATCCCTATTAGGTTGCATTATACTGGTTTACATGGAAAAATCCCTATTAGGTTGCATGATTACACTGAAGTCCTTGAAACTGTTGAAACCTTGAAACTGTTGAAACCTTGAAACTGTTGAATTCCTTGAAACTGTTGAAGTCCTTGAAACTGTTGAAACCTTGAAACTGTTGAAACCTTGAAACTGTTGAAACCTTGAAACTGTTGAAACCTTGAAACTGTTGAAACCTTGAAACTGTTGAAACCTTGAAATTGTTGAAACCTTGAAATTGTTGAAACCTTGAAACTGTGGAAACCTTGAAACTGCTGAAGTCCTTGAAACTGTTGATGTCCTTGAAACTGCTGAAGTCCTTGAAACTGTATACCAGCCTCGGGGAGGGTCGTCGAATTATAAAGGAAGTGAGACGGAATTGGTTGGGAGAACAACCGATTTATTTTTATTTTTAGTAATCCAGTTACCTGTTTTATTTTGTATTTTTTTTTAAACTTGAGTTAACACATTTTTTACTTTTTTATTTTTTTATTTTTTTTTTTTAGTTAGAGATTTTTTAATTTAGTTTTATTGTTTTTTTTTTTTATACATTAAATTTAATTTGTTGTTGAGAGAGTCTTGGCATTTGAGCAGCAGCACCAGGCTTGAAAACAACTACTGCTGTGCTTGAGGACTTGCTGATCGCCATATGGCAAAAACACCGGCGCCAAAACACAAGTCACAAATATATTGAACCGTTTCCTCTTAACGTGCATGAAAATTAATGGGGCTGTGTTTAATGTTTTTTGCTAAACCCTGCTAAGGCTGTGTGATGAGAGCAGAGATTGTGAAAAAGCAGGTGTCTCCACTTATGCCACCTGCTCTTGAGTCGACGGACGATGATTGGAAATCCATCTGTTTGGTCCACGAGCTCATCACCGCGGCCGATGGGTTTGCCGCTGGCCATGCTCCAGACACTCCCATCGGATCTCTGACAAACACATGCAAATTAGACAAGAGAAAAGAGACAGGCGGATCCTGAGTAAAAAGCATTAGCAAACAAAAACGACAGCTTTAAAACAGTGCAGTATAATGACATAGAAATTTTGATTTTTCTCTCCGTAATTATTGTGGTTTGCTTTACAGGCCACTATAAAAAACGGGTTTTTCTTTGATCAGAATACATAGACAAATTCCACGTAGCCAGTGTGCACCAAACAACGGCAGGTCGACTGCACCAGAGACACTATTTGTTTTAGGATTATACCAACTATAAAAAGGTGTGGACTAAATAGTAACATGTTCAAACCGTTTGCAAATATTCAAGTCAATGAGGACAAATAGCGCAGTTTGTATTTTAACGGGCTCTTTAGATGTATTTTTTTACTTGTTATGTAAGGTGACAGGGAGAGTATAGAAGGGAGTCAAAGAATAAGATTTATTAAACAAAACACTGACGTATTTCAGAGCATAGTTCATTTATTACTCTGTATTAAGGACACAATGTGGATGCGGTCCATAGGTAAACGATAATAAATGAGCTTAGTAAAGTATATCCCAAAATTCTCCTCACCTGTTGCTGCGTTTTTGTTTGAAACTTGACCAGATATGCGTTCATTCCTTTCCTAAAATCTAGCGGAGGAGAGTGAATGGGTGCGGGAATTTTGACAGTGCTCAGATTCAGGCCAACGGCAGGCAGCGCTCAAACCTCGTTCTCCGAATGTAGGTTGTGAACATGCGGATCCGGACGCTCCTTTGCAGTACGGAGTGGCGTCAAAAATCTCGTCCACTTCAGACGGGTGGCCCACGTTTACTGCGGGCCAACCAGGGGGCAGCGATGAGTCAGTAATGTACGAGTGGTTCCTTTGCAGTTTTACTGGTTAATTTTAACTTTATAGATCCAACGTATTATGGAGGAGCAACTGGTATTTAAACTTTGTCTTTGGAAATTAATAATAATATACTACGAACCAAGAACCAACGTTTCTCTGTATGCACACTTCAAACACAAAGCCAATCGTAGTGCTTTCATAGTGCTTAGTAAACAAGATCAATGCAAATGATCAAAATTAAAGGATTCCGGGATGATCAGGGCCCGTTTGTATTGGTTTATGGTTTTCAATTTTAATAATTTATGTATTTTTTGACGAGTCAAGATTGGCTTTTTCTTTCTCTTGGCGGCTGTTTTGCTCGTATAATTTATGTCTACTCCTGTACAGCACTTGGAAAACTCTTGTTATGAAATGAGCAGAGTGGATTGAACTCCGAACTCACAATCTTTTGATGCATTTTACATGTATTCCGTCTGGATTTCAGTGAAATTTGCCACCCGCTGACGAGTCAAAACCCAACAGTGGTGTCATTTACAGTCTATTGACACAAACCCCGGCGCCACATATAATTAGAGAAATGTAGTCACCAGAGACCAAAACTAAAGGGCCATAGCATCAAAACGTCGCCAGCCATAGTTTGTCCTTCCACAACGGTAACACGTTTTATTGAGAACATATATGGTCTATGTTGACAAGGTACATTTTAAACTACTGCACTCATTAAACACTATTACAATAAATTAAAATCATGTTTTCTATCGTTATTTCATGTACAAAAAGCCTGTTCAATACATTCTGTTTCAGGCTCAATATGGAAAAAAATTTGAACGCGCGAAACAATAGGAAACGTTTTGTGTATTGTGGTATGGACTCCTTGTTTAGTGTGCTTATTTACAGTGCGATCTCTGTTAAAGTGATGACTTTTATTTGAAGATAGCGGGCAAAGCACGGACTTGATTGTGGTTGTTTTGATTTTAAACTGGACTGACTGAATGACCAAACGACACTACTTGCAATTACGTAAATGAATGAACGTAAATGAAATGAAGGTCCACAGCAATATTTTTGCATCTCAAAACGAAACCAGGGCTGTCAAACAAATTGGTACAAAATACGATACTTTAATAGTCAGAGTAGCTCAGGTTTGGCAAGTGAATGTTTAATACCTTTTAGGAATTTTCCATGCTGTTTAGGTCCAACTTAATTGCCTCTAGGTCAAAATGAAAAGAAAAGGAAACGGAACAAAGGGTGGGATTTATGATTTATGAGCAGAAGCTAAAGAAAGAGCTTGTCTACAAAAACTCATCTTAACTCACTACATTTATTCTAGATAAACGTGATGGGAAAATAAATGTTTTTAATGAGAATAAACTTTTAATGAAATCTAGTCCAGGACCTTGAGTCTTATTTTAATGCCTTATCTGCAGGAGTACGCCCAAGGCATTTCAACAAAGCTTCAGCTTTCTGTTTGTATCGGCTATCGCGTCAAAAGGGCAAAATGATTATGGAAAACATTTGTGCAATAGTTTATGAATTAAATCCACCGGTGCAAATGTCCTGGAGATCACAATTGTTCTGCAACCAAAATGTTTTAATGGCAGTTATCAATTAGCTTATATGACATCAGTTCTTCGTCAAAACTAAATCCAAAAACCATTTACTTTGTTGTTTTTATATCATTAGAATGTGAAATATAATAAGACTGTACAATATAAATAATATCTATAGTAAACAAGTATGAAGAGAAAAAAAATATATATCTTATCTTTGTACCGGTAACGCCCAATGGCCCACAGAGGGAGGAGTTTAATCTATTTTGTTTATTTCCAAAATATGAAAGTTACCAGCTGCAAACACAGCCTTGTAAAGAAACTTCATTTAACTTGAGGAATTACAAGACTAATTTAGGGGCAAATACTTTTGTTAGCAATACGGTTTGTAAGGCCAGGAAATGATGTCTTAGTGGGGACAATGAGTGAGTAAGTAAAAAAAAATGAGAGCCAAAGCAATTTCCAGTTTGTGACTTCCTGTTCTCACACGGAATTTCAAAAGGATTCTGGATTCTTGATATATTGTAAACATAGAAAAAAATCTCCAAAAAGTCTTGAATAACGGGGTCTCTATTATCCAAACATATTTTTCTACTTATTGCCTCCATTTTTTGTGATATGTGCTGACCTCGATGGGATGGCTGCTGTCCATAAGCGTTCCAGGTCAGCGCCCGGGTGTAGTCCGGGACACAAACTGGATCCAGATGTCGTACTCCGGGAAGCAGTGGTCCACGGCAGAGCTACTTATCCACGACGCCCAAAGCCTCGTTCGCCACAGATGGGTCCACACTCCTGCACAAAACATCAAAATTCAGAAATTAGGACCAAAAGAATAAGGTCTAGCTAGTTTACAATCTGCATATGTAAGATCACATTCCTGTCCTGTTTGAGTTTATTTTGTTTTTGTAAATACTGTCTTTAAAACTACAAAACTTGGCGTGGCGCAAAGCAGGTCAAAAACACACATTGTTCAAGAGGAGACTAATATAAAATAGCTTAACTTTGGGCTAGAATGAGGCCAAAAATTTGGGGGGCTTAAATTTGGCACATACTGACGGTGTGAGTCGTTACATAGTGACGAGGTTTCCACCACTGATGAGCGAGTTCGTGGTCCCACCCACTAGCGCCACCCACTGGCGCGCGGAGGAACAGGACAAAAGAGTTTTTAGGGTCGATTAACACGGCGGTTTCTTGTAAAACAAAGACAAAGAAAGATCGAACTTATGCAGGGCTTTTCATTCATAGAAACAACAAGCAAACACCAATTCCCATATTAATCAAAGACCGGTAGTGCTGTGTAATCCGGGGACAGGATCAACTACATGTCTGCTTCACCGCATCAAACTGTACATATTTTCTGTATCCTGGTTCATTGTTTTTTGTTCATCTATTTGCCATATACTTGTGATAGTAATAATAATTCCGTTTTATACAGCGCTTTTTGGACACTCAAAGAGCTTCACATGTCATTTTTCATTCACTCATTCATGGTGATGACAACTACTACTGTAGCCCAACTGCCCTGGGCACACTGAAGAAGCGAGGCAACCACTATGTGCCCATCGACCCTCCTACCACCACCAACCATTCACACACCACCAGGACTCATTCTCATGTGGTTTAAGTGTCTTGGTAAGGTAAGACTCGGAGAAGGTTAAACTCCTCAGAGTGTCAGTCAAGCTGCATAGGGAGTCAGTTTTCTGGGAGAAGTATGGTAACTTGAGCACTATCCTCTCCTCCTTCCTACTTTATCTGTTTAGCATTTTTAGGATTCTGACTGTAGTTTGTTCATTGCTATTCACCCGTTGTCCCATTGTCTGTTTCATGGTACGATGACGGGATCTCTGAGCCTGGCCTCTTCCATCTACACCTGCGGACTGCCCCGCCCGACCCGCCTGGGAGTGCTTCGGTCCTGCACCGGACCTGTCCACGTTCAGCGGCCACTGGTCCACGTTCTGTAGCTAGCTTAGGTCCTAGATCATTAGCCTGTCCGTCCGGAGGAGCAGATCCCTTTCTCATATGGGTCTCCCTCCCTGTGGGTTTCCCTAGTTCTCCTCCAAGGTTTCTCACGTTTTCCCACTGGGTTTTTTAAGAGTTTTTCCTTGTCGATGCAGGAGGGTCTTGTTGGACAGTTAGTGTCCAACAGAAAGGATTGGTGATGATCAGGACACTTTAGCATTCTACAACATGTATGGACATTTTCTTCTGTGTGTGCTTTATATTCTTCATGTGTTTTAACTGTTGATTCTCTGACCTGTGTTGGTGATTTCAATGGTTTTGTAAAGTCCTCTGAGATGACTTCTGTTGTGACCTAGGGCTATACAAGAATAAATTGTATTGTATTGTATTGTGTAGACTAAAGACCAGAGGAGGCCGAGCTTTGCTATGGCAGGGCCCAAACTCTGGAACGCTCTCCCTTAAGTGTTAGAGCTGCTGTGTATGTAATGCATACTGAATGTGCACATTGTTTGCCCACATATTTATACATTAACAGTTGCTATTCTTAAATATTAGTGTTTGTCAGAAGATAATCAGCTGTCTGTTCTTAGAATAAGGTGTGCAAACAGTTGCTTGTTACATACTGTATCCATACCATCTGGGACACAAACGAAACCCTGCTGTTGGTGATGTCTGACATCAAATACTATATGCATAATGTCTCATTACTTATTATAATAATAGGAATCTGATTCAAGAGCATTGCTGTTGTCATTTATTCTACTGATGTCCTTTTGAAAGAAGGAACAAGAAAAGTTCAATCCATTCTCATACAGATGTTTCTGGCCCAGTGCATGGGCAGCCCAGCTGTAGCACAGGGCTCAAGAGGTACTTTCTACATCCTGATACACATTTATTTTTACTTTTATCATCTTCACAGTCATGTTATTTAATTGTATCTGTGTGTTTGTTTAATTCTAAGTGCTGTAAATTGATAGATATAATTAATTTGAGAAATGTGTATAAGCATGTAACGTCTTTGAGTGTCCAAAAAAGCGCTATATAAAACTGATGCATTATTATTATTATTATTATAAGAGTAAATATTTTACTTTGACTTCCTTTCAAGAGGCTACTCATTCTCAGAAACAAATAATGGAAAGTCAATCATACACTTTATTTACTTCAAAATGGGGGAAAGCCACTATTTTGCCACAGTTGCCCTGTGGCGGACTATTGGAAGTAGAGGGCTGCTCTATTGGTGGCTATGACTTATCACTCTCACACAACAAGGACAGACTTGACAATGTGGATGAAGCATCTTGGCCAAGCATCAGTTTAGCATTGTGGCCCCAGGTGTTCTCTGTGATCTCCCATCACAGTACTAACCAGCCCGGTGCTGCTTAGCCTTTGAGATACAACAAGCTGCTATGGCCAATTGCTGTGCAGGGCAACACACATCCTCTGATATCTTTATCAAACCAGAACCCCCTAGTTCAGCCATTCCCAAACTCAGTAACACCGAGGCCCCCTTAAAAATCTGACGGGTCTGCGTGGCCCCCCAAAATAATAACCAAGAAGACAACATTAAGAATAGGCTCTTCTGGTTATTTTATTTTGGGGAAATAGCCTCTGCTACAAACATTGTAATACAAAAATGATTACAGTGGATTATTCAAGTCAAATAATGAACACAAATATTTTAATATTACAAACAAAACATTATAAATTTAACATTAAATAATTATATTTTTTTTTTTTTTTTTTTTATGACCTCCCGCGGCCCCCCTGCAGTACCCTCGCGGCCCACCAGGGGGCCGCGGACCCCACTTTGGGAGACACTGCCCTAGTTAAAAGGGAAGCTCAAGAGGTGGAGATAGACCTTCCCCTCAAAATGGAAATGAAACTTTTATTTCGCTTCCTAGCTGTACAGAGTATTTACTTTCCACATTCTTATAGCTCAAGCATAATTTTTTTCTGAACATGTATCATGAAATCCGTGTCTAAGGGGCAGATGATATTTGCTTGATGTCATTTCATGGCAAATGTAGTTTCTTGTGTCAGTGAGCATTGAAATCTGCTGTTGGTCAGAGAGACAGGATACAGCCTTTGATGTTTTTTTCTGAAGGTCATAAGAACTGCATGAGCCACATCGAGCCGACTTGACAAACACGCCTTTGTAAAGGGCACACATGCAACAGGACATCCACACAGACCACAGAAGGAGCAGATGTGAGATATTTTCAGGGCTGTTGGTAGGATATGTTCAGATCTGCAATGCACATGCAGGGTCATCAGGGTCATTATTATATTAATTATTCTATCCATTTACTTTTAAGGTCAAGGTACTGTTTACTCCTCTGTTAATGCCACCTGAGACCAGACACGGGGAGAAACATGTTTTTTTCCACAGGCCAGCATGGCACTGGAATTGTACCTGCCGTCTTCTTCCTGTGAGGCTTGAGCCCTATACCCAGAGCCACCATGCAATTTCTTTTACCGCCTGGACAGGGCAAACCCAGTTCATAAGAGCTATATACAGAACTATATAACTATATACAAAACCAACCAACACATTAGGTCTGTATGGGTCAGTGATGCGTTCAACACCGTCAACCCTGTGCTACTGGGTGAAAATTTGAACAAAATGGAGAGGCATTCCTCTCTAATGCAGTGGTGTGTGGATTACCTTTCCCACAGGTCAAAGATTGGGCTGTGTCTCAGAGACCATCATGAGCAGCATTGGGGCACCTCAGGGAACAGGACTTGTGCTATGTCTGTACACCATCTACATTGCAGATTTCCAGAAATGTCCACAGACATGTTCTGATGATACTGCAGTTGTTGAACTGATGAACATTCTGTTTTTAATGTATCAAAAGATCCTGAAAGCTTGTCCTAATCTCTCATTACTGACTGCAAGGAGCAGTGCATTGTGGGAGTTCCTACGGGGTGAATAAAGTTGGATCAGGGGGAATGTGGATGGACGGCTGCTCTAAGAGGAGGGGACTCCCTGGAAACATGAGTGCAGGGGTCTGTCAGGACGCCCTAACACCCTGTCCGACTGACTCTGACGACAGCAGACACCAGTGTGCTGGATGTTATGTCTGACGATGAGGCTATGATGGTGAAGATGTACTGGTAGTATTATGAAGACGTGCATTGTAAGAGTGTGCTTTTACTAACACTGCATGTAGAGAACTTTTCCACCCATGAAGTGGCACGAAGGAGGCTAGTTGGTAACTACTATTAACCTAAACCCCTACCATTGTCAAACTTGCTGGTGCAGCATCATACTGTGGGGCTGTCTATCTTTAGTAGGGGCAGAGAAAGATCCAAATAATCTCCATCTAATCTGAGCTTCATCTGTTTTGCAAAGTAGAATAGGCAAAAATTCTTAGTCTCTAGATGTGCAGATCTTGTAGAGGCATCCCCAAAACAATTTTGGGTTCCCTCTGACTATTAGACTATTTTCAAAACATACTTTTTTGAGATTTGTTTTCTTTTAGAAGAAATAGTAAAATCATCTTGCTTTCCCTTTACATTGACAGCGACTTTGTGTTGGTATTTCACCAATAAATTACAAAAAATATGTATTTTATATCCATGGTCGTCACAAGGAAGTGACGACCATAAATGCAACCTGTATAAATGTAACCGAACTTTAGAAGATCAGTGACTATGATATTGTGTTGTAAAGCTATAATTTCGCTATGAATGCAAAATGATTATTCATCTTTAACAAAATTCCACTTTGCTTTGTAGAAAAGAAAAACAAATTAGTCTACTTAGAGGCATTTACTAACTCAATCTCCTAATGCAAATGAAACCATTGAGCTAGGACAATGTAATTTAGTCATGGCCTTCTACTTTTCCATCCTAAATAATGTTTTATTTTGTACATAAAGGTACACAATTCAACATGCTTTGATATTCAGGCTGTTAAAGTCAAGAATGATTTCTAGTAAGTCACTACATCTAACCGTTTCAAAGCTTCCTGCATGGCTTAAAGGTAATGCCGACCTAAGCGTATTTGATAGATCCAAATTTTGAATTGTATAAAATACTGATAATATGCACTTTTGTGGGAAATTAGTGTAAAACTAATAAACATTGAGAAACAAAAACATGCCATGCAAATACTATTGTCCATTGGTAATCATATTTCCACCAATTCCAGAAAAACTAGCACATGTGCTCTAACACTTACAACAATGCAGCTGGTTCATCCAATGTTCTTGTTATGTCCATATAGAATGCACAGAAATACGTATTTAAAAGCATGCGTCTTTTAAAATGCTCCGTTAGAAATGGAAAAAGTAGGTACCTAGATCAGACCACAAAAGCTTGAGCCCCCCTCGCTCCTGCACGCAGACAATCTCTGTTGAGAGATGGAGCATGTCTCCAACCTGAGCCTCAGGCTGAGGTCAGTACCTCAGCTCTGGAAGACTGAAGTGACAACAGGTCCTTGGACAACTCCGCACCACTCAGCAATGGACCTGCTAAAGTTTACCTACTGCCATGGCATTGAAGTGGAGAACGCCAGCGTCTCTCTCCTCCATCGCCCGACTCCACTGTGAGGATCCTGTCGTTCGATTTCTCCAGTGCCTTTAACACGCTCCAACCGCGGATTTTCAGGGACAAGCTGGACCTAACTCACAGACAAACCCCCGTTTGTGAGAGCCAGGACCTGTGTAGGTGACAAAAGGTGTTGTGATAGTTGCACCCCTGTGCAATCCTCGGATCAAAATGACCCACCACAGATAATTAAAAGTAAATGAAAAATTCCTAGAATTGGTCTAAAAGGGTCTAAATGACTTAGGGCTGGTTGAGTTTGGAAACCGTCAAAATTCATCTTGAGAATAAATTAAATTCCTGTGACAGGTCTCTTTGACCCGAGAATAGCACAACCAAACAAGCGAAAAAAGAAGCCAAGCAAGGTTCAGCTTTTTTGGAAAGCATTGATCTGATTATGCTAAATTAATTAAATGTATTACTGTGATTGAATCTCCACCGTGACATTCAAAAATAAATATTGCAGAGTCGGTCAGGGTCTTTAATGTTTTTGGTAGAAAATACTGAACATAAATCTATTGGTTTTTTTCATAGGTTTTTAACAACAGAGCTGTCAGTAAAGTATATTGTAATGACCCAGGCATGGAGTGAAAATGTCAGGTAAAAAAATCACAAGTAAACCAGGTCAGGCTGGTTTCAGATGTGGCTCTTCACTTTAGGCAGGACTATAAAAAGTCAGAGAGAATACATTAGAGCCAGCAGTCATTTTCAGCACAACTGAAAATGTCTTTTGGATTGAAATCATCTTAGAAACTTGTTCTACTTTGGAGCTGTAGTCGCATGTAGGATAGCGTTAAAACTATTTTTGAGACTAATAAAAATAGCTGATTGGATTGTTTTGAGAGCACCGTGTGGAAGTTTTGGATATCTACGCATGCACCCTTATGAGGGAAATTAATCAAAGATTTTGGACGGAAACGAGAGAGGCTTATTCCATGTGCGATGACTGTGTGGGCAGCTCAGAGTTTTGGCATCGAAGCAATGGACATGTGTGAAAATACAAGGCTGCAGTGAGTCAACAGCTTGATACTACACCAGGAGGGTAAAAAAAGACATCTTACAAGCAGTCAAATCAATACCAAGGAAGGGACACACGGTTTCTTGAATCCTTCTTTTAAAAACGTATGCTACTATTATTTTTTGGTAACATATATTTTACAAACACAAACAATGAATGGTACATACAAAAAGTGCCATTTTAAAAATAAAACTATTCCAGTTTGAATTATGATTGAGGCTGTTCCAATATTTGGTAAAATGACCATGTGCAGTTGTCTGTCAGTCTTTGACAAAAAGTATTTTTAGTTTTGTGATTTTATTAATCTATTTAGCAACTGAACATTGCTACAGTATGTATTGATCACAGATCAGTTAGTTAAAGATTGTGAATAATCTGTTAGTCAATCAAACAGTTAAGTTGCTGCTGTTATTGGCTTGAAGAAGTTCATATTCCAGTAGCAACCATGCTTCAGGTGTTTAACAGTGTTTATGTTTGGTAAATGTGGAAAGAGGCTTGAAGTACATTTAAATTGCATTTTTAAAGATTAATTGTAGTGAGTAAGTAATCTTTATTTATATAGCAAAATTTGTGGTGATATGTGGACCCCCGCTATTCAAGGGCCACATTCGTATTATGCAATGAAAAAGAAATACAACCCCTCTCTATACAACCCCACTTTAAGTAAGTAAGAAAGTAAGTAATCTTTATTTATACACTGCCTTTCACAGACCAGAGTCACAAAGCGGTTTACAATTGTTATTTTTTGCCTGAAGCCCCCACTGAAAGATCAATATTGAAGCCAATTATTGCCCTTCATCACTCTCGTATGGCTTGAGTGGGCCTGTGTCCAAACAGGCTATGTTCTTTCTGACATGCTTTTAGATCTCTTTAGATTGCTGCGTTAATTACTGGAATGGTAAAGCTTTTAAAGAGAAGCACATGTTTTAGCCCCCACAACTGTCACTGCTGCCAGTTTGGCTTGTGGGCAGCATTTGGGAAAAATCTACTCTAGTTTTCCTTATGATGAATAAATTACATCATAAATAAACATTTGCCTTTCTCCTCCCATTGGTTGAAGCAGGAATGGCACAGTTTCCAATGCACTGCTGCTCATTCCCCAGAAGTAACGCCTGTTGACATGGCCCAAGGGACACTGGACTTCTTCAAGGATGTTTTTTTTTTTTCTGTGCAAAATCCAAATGTCAACATGCTGGCAAACGTTACATTCCTGCTGTTTTTATTATTGGGGTTGGGTCAATGTATAAAAGTCAGTGTCTAACTTTAGATTGTGCTCAAAATAGTCCTTGGCAAAAGGCTAAAACATGAGAATATGAGTTAATAGTAAGTGCACAGCTCACTGAACTGTGAGCGATTTGGCCAAGTGTAATCAATGTCAAAGCACGCAACTGATGTATAATACATGTGAGCAGCTGGACAGAGGCACCAAAGTTGAAAGTATTTCGTCACGGCGGAGACATTTTAAAATCCCTTTCGAAGTTGATGTATACTTTGGTATTGAAGTGGACGATTAAGGATTGGCAGGAATGTATGTTACAAATATTTGCATTTGACCCATCCTTCATGTTTCTAGGCCCTCTGTGAGGTGAAGTCATCAACGCGGTGCAGTGCATGTGGACCCATCTACAGATGTTGATGCACGTCTTGGTCAGGACTTCCAGAGCTAGAGGATTTTACCAATGATGCATGTTTTGAGTGGGGAGGGGAGAAACCGGAGCGCACACACACAGGGAAAAACATGCAAACTACACAGAAAGGCCGCCATCACTAGAGGTTCTACACCCTATTCTTGCATTGTTGTCAGATTTTCTTGGTGAAATCCTATTCTTGCTTGATAATAAATAACCTCATCTAATATTGGCCTTTGCAGACATGAAACTACCATATCTTTCTAGGTTAGGTTAAGGTGCACTTTATGATTCCTGGAGAAATTTGTCCTCTGCATTTAACCCATCGTGTAATGCCGCTATAGGGGAGCTATAGCAGAGATATGGCAACAAGAAGCACCTGGAGAGAACCTATGAAGACACAGGGAGAACATGTAAACTCCACTCATAAAGACCTGTTCCGACTGGGATTTTAACCCAGGTCCCCACTTTGGATAACCATTAGATTAAATAAACCATGGACTTTTCGTGTTGGCTGTCACTACTGCTAACATTTTCCACTGAAATCACACTAAGACTTTTCTCAAAGGCTCCAACGCTACAAGGCAAAAATAAGCCTTGCAGTACAACAGTATTGATGTTGTCAGTGTGCTTGATGCATTATGTGAGCAAAGATAGAGATGTCTTGTTGGCGAAGTTGTAGGAAAATACAGTTTATTTTGCTCCCTTTCCACATGAACAACAGTCATAAGAAGAAATGTTTAAATAAATTCAATTTATTTACAAAGTGGTGAATGTGCCGTTCCTCCCAGTTAGCATCTGGAGGCACCAACAAGGCAACAGGACTAATATAGCTTTTTGATGTGATTCAACACACATTCAATTCAAAACTGTTGGAGCACTATGCATGGCAATAGAAATGATTATATACCTGATTTGAAAACAGCCTTATTGGGGGAAATAACAGCACACCGTTCAGAATTGGCAGCAAGCTTAGAAAAAAATATTTCTTACATACTTCTAATTTTACTAGTTCTTACACTAATTTTACTAGTACCCCTACTTCTCTGCATGGTACATTACTTTAACAACGTATTACAGATGCTATTCTTTTCAGAGAATTTGTAAAGAAGTCTCCAAAATTGAGGTAGAAAAGTACACTCTGTAAAACCACTGACGTCATTAAAACTTGGACATCACCGCTCAAATAATATTGTAAGAATGGAGTCAGCAACACACGCTTTTCTGTAAGACCGTGGGGTTAACATGTTACTTGTGAGAGAAAAAGTAAATAAAAAGCCAACTGTGGAATCACACTTTGAGTGAAAGAATTCTCACTGAACACGATAAAACACTTGGTGGTGAGTTCAAGTGTAATTTTCTTTTCACAAATTGTTTTTTTTCTTCTTCTTTTGATATATAAATAATTACAGCGCCTCCACTTACAAATATGACTCATGCTGACGCCGTATCACTATTTGGCACTACGATTCTTTTCCCCCCTTTTACATTGGCATCTACACATTGTGTAAGTGTCAGAACAAAAGTAAATTGAAACAGCAATGGACAGATAATAATGGCCCCAGAAGGACATCTCAAGTGTTTGCCTCCAAATAAATGTTAAATGCGTACTCAGATGAATGTTCCACAATACAGAAATCCATTTTGAGTCATTTACAAACATGGTTTTCCACTCTGCCGCTCTCTGGAGAGCTTTGATGATTGATTGTGTTTGTATGTGATTTCCTTTGTCATTATATCTTACAGCTAATACTGCTGCCAAATCAAGATCAAAGTGTGGATTCACACAAAGTTGTGCTCTTTGTGCTCTTCCTCCATCTTGACAAGAACACACACGATGGCCAGTGCAGAAGTCAAGAATCTACGGCAAGCTTTCAACTCCAGGGGGCGCTGCAGAGGCACCAGTGACCAAATGATAAAATATTTTTAATTTGAATCAACTTTTATGTCAGAGACTCGGTTAAAGCACGGACCTCGCTTAAACCTTGAGCGCCTCGTGCACGCCCACAGCAGACAGGCGGCGGTTGATGTTGCGGTAGCGACAGCGCAGCAGGTCACGGTACGTGGAGCGCAGGTCTCGGTTGAAGAATGCGTAGATGAAAGGGTTCATGAGGGAGTTCGCGTAGCCCAACCAGAGCAGCGTGCGCTCCAGCCAGATGGGCACGCAGCTGCACTCCACCCCACAGATGAAGGGCCGCGCTGTGGACAGGATGAAGAAGGGGAGCCAGCACACGGCGAACACCCCCACGATCACCCCCAGAGTAGTGGCGGCCTTCTGCTCACGCTTAAAGATGGAGATGTTTTTGCGCTCACGGGTCAAGAGGCGGGACAGAGCAGCGCAGTCCTCGGCCACCCCGGGGGGCTTCAGGCCCTGCATCCGCAGCGCCTCATTAGTCACTGTTTCCAGGCGCTCGCGCCGGGACAGGTCAGTGAAGCGGTGCTTTGCCCCGCTCTTACGGGCCGCCCTGAAGATCTTGTAGTACATGACCAGCATTACCAGCATGGGGATATAGAAGGCAACTGCTGTGCTGTAGATGGTGTATCCAAAGTCCTGGCTGATGAGGCACACTCCGGCAGTGTGGACGTTCTTCGCCCAGCCACAGAATGGGGGCAGTGTGATGGAGGCAGACACCAGCCATACGCCCACAATCATCTTGGCCATGAGTTGCCCGTTCTGCCGCGCTGGATACGTGAGAGGGCGCGTGATCCCCAGGTACCTACAATGACAGAACAACATATGTTAAACTCTGATACTCATGTATCAAACCAGTCAGACATGAAACAGCACTGGAACCTATTACTCAGACATAGGATACATTGATATGTAGCAATCAATCTGGTCATTTTTAAAGCAGCTTCCTATTAATTTTGGTGATTTACAGTTAATTAAGAGAATCTCACATGTCCATGGACCCATTAACCCAACACCATACAATCGTATTCCAAGTAAGCAAGCCATCCAAGGAAGCACCATCTGAAGAGCCATCTGCACCAGGACAAGAAATGCCCCCGCAGCCACAGAAACCAGCTCAGGACCAGATTAGAGATCATTGATGAAAGCTTTGTGTGGTCGTGTCCAGGTTCTTGCTCCAATGTTAATCAGAAGATAAGGCTCTAACCACCTCCTCTCTCTCCCTGAGTGATGCTATCAGCACAGCGGGAATTAAATTAGGCCCAGTCAGCTCAACACGCTCTGCTCACTACATCAAGGCTATGCAATGGTCTCTGCTGACTTGTTATTTACAACAACTGTAAATATAATTCAAAATAACACATAAATAATATGTAAAAAAAACATGTAACTCTGCCCTGTAATCTATAAGCCCCTATCTCAGTCATGTAATAGTATGATGTAAATGGTCCACTATGACATCACATCCAGAGATCACACTCAGTTTTCTGCGTAAAAAAAAAAAAGAAAAAAGCATTGCGCAAAAAACAATTTGGACATTCTTTACAACCCTAACCCTAACCCTAACCCCTAACCCTCACATGGTTGTGTTTGCAATTGGTAATTTTTGGAAAGAAACAAAACAAAAATTCCGTCCGTCCCTCCCTCTGCTGGTAGCACAGGAAGATACTAACAGAAAACGCATTCTCCATCAAACTTTGCCACATATTTTCTACATTCTAAAACATGAAATAACAAAGAAGACATTTTGAATGTAATTATTGCATAATTTATATTGGCATTTATTCATTCACTCTATAAATTTATTGTACAATGGTAGCCACAGCTGCCCTGGGGTAGACTGACAGAAGCAAGAAACAACATGTTCTTTGACAAATCTAAGTTTAGCCTTTGGCCATTTTCACTGTTCTCTCTGTGCCCCATTAACGCGTGACACTCAGAGATAGAAGTGTTATCGATCTCCATCTGAGTCTCTTGAAGCTGGAGGGCAATTACAGGACACAAAACACATCACATGAACACAAGGCTGTAATAACTGTGTCAAATATCACAACAATTATTGGACTGACATGGTATATAGATATGTAGAAACAGAGTGCGTCTGACTTTATATCAAGAATTCTCAACTATATAGCTTTCATAAGCATGAACAGTTTTATATTAGGCTATACTATGAGGTTGTGAGTTTGAGCCCGAGACCTTCTCCTCTGACTCTCACTGATGTCTGCTGTTGTTGTGTCCTTGGGCCAAAAACTCAGCAGCTGCAGGATGATCAGTGAGGGTTAGGGTTAGGCCCCCCCCCCCCCCCCCCCCCCCCCCCCACACAGACACAAAGGGGTAGAAAATGGATGGACCTTGAATTTTGACAGCAGCCGCAGTTTTTTGTGTGGTGTGTGTGTGTGTGTGTTTGTGTGCGTGTGTGTTTAAATTAACAATATGTGATCTCAAAATGGACTTCCAGAGGCAAATTGCTTCTGCCCCTTGCATGGGTTGTATTATAATTGGTCAAATTAACAAAATAACCAAAATAAATTCTTGGGTTTCATTGGACGTCAGGACAGTGGCGCGAATAACACGCTTGTAGCAACCGCGCAAATAGAGAGAAAGACAAGATTTTCTTCTGTGTTCCAACTGTGCTCTCATATAAAGGAGTACACTTTGAAAAAATCACTCAAATGAGGCGGACGAGGTGGATCAAGGCTTTCCCAGATAAGCGCCCCCTGCAGGCCACCCGACTGAAACGCAGAAATATTTTTTAGTACTCCCTTAGAATTGAGTGTACCCCTCCCGATTAAGACTGTTACAACAACCGTACACCGCACAGGATGACTCCAAAACAGACACGACTTACCTGGTTTTCAATGGGAGCAAAACTGAGTTGTCCCACCTCTGCTCATTCGCCCCCTACTGGCCAATTTAATGAAACCCAAGAATTTATTCCATAAGGCTCTCTAGTCCTAACCACAGTCCCTCAGATTCTGGACGACACAGCGGCACCTGAAGCTTTGGACCCAACATAGAATGTGTCTGCATCGTCATAACAACCAGGACCATGATTTAACTAAGGCGAGTGACAGTCAACAGCAACAGATCAAGAAAGGAGCGGAAGTGAACACCATGGGTCAGATGAACTCCTGATGACTGAGATCTAGTGTATTTCAAATCGCAAACCATCTTTGAACGGTACATTAGTCGCCTTCAATCCTCCAAAGAACATCCCTCCATAAAGAGACTGTTTTCAGCTCATGAAAAAGTTATCATAAATTGTGAACAACCAATTGAATTAACACAACTTTATTTATACTTACAATAGATATGACTTTTAATAAACTATGCTTTAGCTATAGAAGGCCAAAGATAGGACAGCACAATTTTGGCTACATAATTGATACTGATATTTATTACACAACTCCCTCACCTTCCTAACCTATAGTACAATCATTCAAAAGATGAGAATATTATGAGAATAGAGTGAAACTACTTAATTCTTAATACTTAAGTTGAATTAAGTAGTTTTTCTCTATTCTCATAATATTCTCAGTCAGACTTGAGTTGCGCAACACATTGTGACAGTTTTGGCCTTTATAAATTATGAATAAGATTAGATGCCTCACTTTGAATTATACGTGTTCTTCCCAATAACAAGAGAAACAATTGTTTGATTAATTGACAAATCTTCAAAAAAAACTAAAAACAAGAGATAATTTACAGATTTTTGCATATCTTAATTTCAATGTTTCTGTTTGCAGAGATCTTAAATAATTGTTGTCTTTGAGATTTTTGAACAATTTGTGATTTGAGCCTCGCGACAGCACAAAGCAATGTGAGCGCTCTATGGGACAAATCTAAATATTCTTCCTCCTCTTATTATTATTATTTTCAGGTTTTTTGCTTTATTGTTTTTTCCATTGTTATTTTTTGTGGAATACTATGCAAGCTACTGTGACGGTCTGTGTACTTTTGCGTTCAAAACATCTTCAATTTTTTAAGGGAAATGAAAAATCAAAAAAGGCTATTTTGCATTTTCAGGCACACGGCAATATACAAACATGACCATTTTGGTTATTTCCATGGCTTATAAGACATGTATATTATTATTAAGTATTATTATGTATTGAATAAATTTTGGCATCAATCGATTACCCGGAAGTGCAACCAAACTGTCAAATCGTGACATGAAGAAGTTGCTGATCAGATGATTGAGGTCGCCCGCTGGTAAGTTCTCAACCTCATCTGTGTCTTTACCAATGCTTTTTAGATATTTGTGAAGTATGTTCATTTCCGACTTGGATTTCCTGATAGTGTTTTTACCTTTCTGGTCTGTAACGAAGTTGTCAATCTCTTCTTGACTGTTAGGAGTTGAACGACTGTTCGTCGTTATTTGCTGTTATTACTTCCTCTGGCTCTTTGAACTCGTCCTGATAATAGAATTCACTGGAGAATGCTCCCAGTCGTTGCTCATTATTTCTTTTTTACCGAGGAAAGATATCAAACCTGATAAGCGCTGCGGACCAATTGTCATGGTAACGGCCAGAGATGGGAAAATATCAGACCGCAAATCAGCCAATCAGAGCGCGCGTACGATCCAAGTCAAATAATAAAGTGTTTTACGGACACTTAATGACTCTTCAGATGGCAACCACCACCAATCATTCTCTCACAAACACCAGACCCCTGTAGGCAATGTGGGTGAAGTGTCGTGCCTAAACACACAACAATAGTTTGGCACTTCACATCTGCAGCCACCCCACTATTAGCCTGACTCTCGCCAGACCCATGTAGTTCGCTGCACTTCACACATGAGTCTGGTACTGAGCCATAGTGGTTGGATTTCAGAAGGCAGGGCCTTGTAAAAAAAATCCTTGTATGTGATTGGATAGACCACTTGTCCGTTATCTTGAATGAAGTCTGCTTTCAACCACTCACATCGAAGCACACGGCTCCCATAGGTTGCCAAATCCCAGCAAGATTTTCCAACCCAAAATCCACGAGAATACCCACACAAAAAAAACACTTTTGATTTTTTGGCTAAAAACGTTATATAATCAACTTGGGCTATCATGATTCTGTTTATTGTCTTTCTGTTTATTTAATACCTACAAGTCTCTTGGAAAAAAATATGCGGGAACCACCAAACCTGGCAACCCTGCTGCATAGTGTGTAAACAGGAACACTGAACCAGTGCTTCAAACAAACTTTACAGGAACATTTGACTCTTAAACACACATATATCAACATAGAACCATCAACATCTCGCCTCAAATTGCATTAAAAGTGACATCCGTGATCGTATTTACTCTTTTAAAAAGATTTGTGGACTTTACGTCCGCCATCTTGGATTCCTCTCGCTGCTGCATGAGAGAAGCTTGAGGAGGCAGTGCAAACCCCACGTTACACCGGCAATCCTGATTGGTCGATTAAAAAATAATCTGGCGAAGGCGTTCGCTATGGCGTCGATACCAGACCCATGTGGTTCAGCCAAACGCCTCTGGTGGAGCATGGCGGAACTACAAGGGTCTGGCAGAGCCAGGCTACCCCACTATAGCACCTGCTGCCCTGACTAGCTCCTGCCAGGGTCAGGCTTTCACATGCTCCCTTCATATACAATTATTTACATATAGATAGAATAGCAAGAAAGCCTTCCTTCACCGTTCACAATACCATCTCTACAGACCAAGCACACATCAGATCAACTTTCTGTGCATCCCTGTGCGGGTTTTCATGCGCTGTAAATACTTTGCTAGGTCAGAAATGATAGCAATTCCTAACAGTTCGTGACAAGCAACTCTTACGCTCAGCAGGGGATAACTGCACACAACACAACTGTGTTCACCACAAATCCATCCTCATTCGTGTTGCTCCATAATTCATGCCTGTGAATACATTATTTACTGATGAGATCTCTGCTTTGGTTTGCGATAGTCCAGGATATTTTCAGCGTCTGAAGAGGACTAAGCACCAGTTCACCTCTTTAAAAAAGCAATGACGCATCTCGAGCTCTGGCATAGGAGACGGCTATTTTGAGAAATGGCATATTGTTAATCATAGCACATATGCAGACACTCTTTTACTTTGACACATAAAGTATTTAAAGAGCCTGTTGTGGTTGCTTCTTGTCAGGGCGATACTGCAATTCACTCAAGATCCGACAAGTGCGATGCTATTGATATTTAATGTGACATTTTATAACTGGTGTTCATATTCATGACTTTATTGCATTGCTGTTTTTTGACAAAGGACTGCATTTATTTAGAAGAACAAATGTGATGCATAATGTGGGTTCATTTAAGGATCTTGAGAATATCTATTTTGACATGTCATGATATAGAATTTAGAAAAACTTTGGAGGTGTGCTTGAAATTTGATTTGATAAATGAGATAAAATAAAATAAAAAAATCTCCAAAAATTTAAAAGAGAGATTTTGTTTTGATATTTTGACTTTTGACCTGCTCATGATTTTTTGTTTTGTAGTTTGTGAAAAGAGCCCTTGGTAAAAAGGGTTGGTGATGAGGAAACAATAATGCAACTTGGTTAAAACTAGTGCTGTTCAACAATTATTATTTTTATCCTGATTAATTGCATGAATGTCACAGTTAATCACAAATAAATTGCTAATTTGTTTCTATTTTTTGTCCCTTGAATTATCATTTTGATACTCAATTCAAGGCTGTCGATCAACAGACGTATAACATGTATAATTGGTATCAAAAAAGCCCCTTCAACTACCCTTTAAGGGATCATAACAGGGTGATACAAAATATCCGGTTCCTGTTTTTTACCAACAATGGCCACAGCAAAAAAATAAACTCCAAGTAAAGTAGGTCACAGAAATTAAATTGTGCAATAAAAAAGGACAGTGTTAATGTTAATTTGCGCTGACGTGCAACGCATTATTATAGACAGCACTTGTTAAAACTAAAAAGGATTTTGCATGATTAGTGTCCTTTAAAGTAACCACTAATGTGACTGTTACTGCTTGAGCAGAACAAGTGATTTCACACCTCACTAGATGTGCAAATCTATGACTGTAATACATTTATCAAAAGTGTTGAATATTTGATGATCTTGACAAAAATTGGTGAAAAAAAATTGTGCAGTCATAATGCTGTGCTTTTCCGAACTCGTGTTCACTAGTCTACTACTAAGAGGATTAATAGATGGAACTAAAAATACACACAAAACATGTAAAATCCTCACCATATGACATACAGTATGTAGATAAACAGCAGCTTTCATTGTTCCAAATATAAAGCCTCTTTCGGACTTTCAGAATTCATTTTGGCCCACATAAATCTTCACATTCTAACAATTTATATTCAGCCAAAGTGCTTTGAATGAAAAATGTGAACGATGACAGTCAAAATCAGAAAGGAAGACAAGAGATGAGGTCAAGCAAATATATTTGAACAGTGAATGAAATCTGATGATTCACACAAAGTCACAAACTCCTGTTTTCAAGCCGTCAGTACCATTATTGTTCATCAGTTTCATGTATTTTGAGAAACCCATCCATTTAAAATATACATATTTATATACACATTTACATCATACTAATACAGGACAGAAACTGGGGTTTTTAGACGGAAAAGTCAGAATTAAATGAGTTCCAGATAATAGTGTGGATGGATCTAAATACAATTGTTTTTGATGAGGGAACGATGTAACATGGTTAAAAGCTCATAAATGCTGGTTAAGCATAATTCCAAACAAGAATAAATATTGTCCAAAGTGTTAAACAAAATGCAGAGGTGATTTTGTAATGATCTCCCATTAAGCAGCCCTGACTGTCCCAGTTTGGTCCAAATGAGATGTTTTTGTTTCAAGTCTCTGGAGGTTTGAGGACACTGCCGCAGTCACTACACCAGAGCCCTGGGGGATCTACCGAGCCAACAACAGTGCACAGTGGCTAATGGTGAAATTCATTATTTCCGCTAGGCTACCAGCTAGGCCACTATCAAATGAAATAAAGCATAAAATGAGTCTATCCATCTTTATAGAACATGTCATCTGTCAACTCTAGACTAAAATAAAAAGTGTGGATACAAATACGCTGATAATTTTGGTTTAGGAGAAGAATCATGTTGCAAAGACCTGTCCAGACATGACTTTCTTCTTTCAAATATGTATGTATGGCTTTTTGAAATGAAATACAATTGTAAATGTAGATATTTTTCTATTTACTCTGCCATACAGATTACACTACCAGGTTACAGGTAAGATCTGTGGAGGCAACCTGGCCATTAGGTGTTTTATCAACAACGGTAATTGAATGAAGGCAAGAGCTCTCAGGCAAAACTGTATCATTTCGTTTCCCTACAAGTTATTATTTATCCTGCTGGCGACATCATTTCACAATATTTTTTCAATTGATTTGCGTTTGAAAAGACGCAGTGCAGTTTGGCAATATTTTAGAGACATGTTTTGTTTTTCACTAAACTTCTTTTTAAATTGATGTTATTTTCTATTTTAGTGGATTTAAAACCTAATGTGTAACAAGTATATTCTACAGGGACATCATTTTGTTGTTTTGGTCAAATGTATAAAACATCTCACAATTAAAATTCTTAATTGTACCTCACAACTGCCAGATTTACTGAGCAGAAGAAATGCATGCAGCCCTCAGAAATAAAGGAATTTCAGTGATTTTGGCCCAATATTTCATTCCTTTGAATCGCAGCACGATCAAAATGACACTACCCCTCTCCCTCTCGCTGTTCCACACACCACACGCGCAGCGATGTGTCTCCATCTGTCAGCTTTGTGGCTAAGATTAACCACGGTTTAGGCAGTTTTTGTGCTGGAAGTCTTTGTTTGGCGGACATGATCAGCCGTGGTTAGGGTGAGGAGGAAGAAGGAACGTTGCAACTGTTTTGATCTCAATTCAAGTCTTACATAATATGGAGTGCATGTGTGACTCAGATCTGTAGACTGGAGAGACCACTCCTGGGTGCAGTTTTGTTACCTACAGCTATCCAGCGTCGCCTGTGAGGTCAGGCCCGTCTGATCCGCCTGCCAACACTTCCTCTCACTTTTATTTCTGCTCTATTCTTGATAACAGCATTTACAACTTGACTGAGGACAAACAGTGCTAGTTTTGATATCACATATTCCCATTCTTCAACACTAAGGACTATGTGAGCTCGTCTTCTTCCCTTTTATCATACACTCCTCTTGTGCAATGTTCAGCCATGCAGAAGATTAGTAATTAGTGTAATTAGCACTTTTAAATTACCAAGGCATTAAGGAGCTACAGTAGCAAAGCGCTACAGGCGGCAATGGCTCATGCTTGAGTAAACTCATAATCAGCTTTTGTTTTGGAAAGCTTGGGAGAGTTTCTTGAGGACGTAGAGTGAATAACTTTGCCAAAAGTCACTTGCACGCGGATCCTCCCTTGGGTGAGATGTTTTAGATTGACAGTCATAATGGCCACCAGTTTTTCAACTGAATAATATTGATTTAAAAGGTTATTTTTTTCCTATTTCCCTGACTTGCTTAAATCAGAATCAGAATCATTTTTATTATCACGTAAGTAACAGGAAGTCACAGACTTGGAAATTGCTTTGGCTCAGTGCAACAGTCAGAAAGAGATAATAAAAATAAAGAATAAAAAACACTTCTAAGGAATACATGTAAATTTAAAATAGAGTTACAGTTACTATTTACAATATACAAGTGCACATTGTGCACACAATGTAAGGTGACAGCAGTACAGTGAAGTAAAGTGACGTATGATGGGCAGTAAAGTGACTTTATAAAGGGCGGGGGGACAGGTTAAGAAGTGATCAAGAGTCCAACAGCAGAGGGGAAGAAACTGTTCTTGTGGCGGGAGGTTCTGGTCCTGATGGACCGCAGCCTCCTGCCGGAGGGGAAAGGAAAAATATATAACACAACTGTTCCACTGGGCAGCCCTATTGGCTGAGTGGTTAGCACTCTTGCTTCTCAGTAAGAGTATCTTAGGTTTGAATCCCAGAGAGAACAGGACATTTCTGAGTGGTGTTTGCTTGTTCCCCACACGTCCGTGTAGATTGTCTCCCAGTGGTCTGGTTTCCCCTACCACTAAAAACATGTATAATTGGTTAAATCATCCTCCACCGCTGGTCCGAACAAGCCAACCACGGTGATCACTGCTCCTGACAGACCCTCTGGTGGCCCAGCAAGATGGAGAGGACAAATTTCTCTGCAGTAACAATACAAGAAACCGTTACAAATGATGGTCGCAAATATCAAGTCAAATTACTTAAGTATTTTAAGTATCTAAGTTAAACAAGACAACAAAACAACCTCTTGAAGTGTTTTGATGTATTATATGATACTGTATTCAAATCATTAATCTAAATGTGATGGTACTCTTTGTCCAACATTAGGTAGCTCTACCCTGTACAAGATTGTCCTCATAGTGAAAAACAAGCCTTCTAATTTCTTATTGCGGGTTTATTAACGAACTTTTCACAGTGTTTAGATATCATGGCAGAATGTTATAATTGTGGAAAGCTCATAAGAGAGAAGCCTTATTCAATTTAAATCAAATTGCTTTGCTTATTTAACTTGCAGGGGCAACACACCACAGACACTGTTATGATGTGGATGCTGCTGTTTACAAGGGCGTAGAGTGTCTCAATATTTTATAAATAATATGCTGACACTGCAAACAGCTGAGCTATAACCGAGAAAGTTTCTTTTATCATTTAACCCAAATCCAAGCAATAATAAAACCTTTCAGATCAAATATTACATTTTGAATACACCCTGAATGCACACATTTCATCACATTTATCAGCAGTTATCAGCAGTTTATGGCCTGGACCGAGCCGCGCTGCAGCTGTCCTTATCACAGTCTTAACCGCCTCCCGGCATTAGTAATGAAGAGGTTATAAATGGCAACTACCGTCTTTGTGTTTCAAGGAAGAGAGTTTCATTCATACAGTGAATTGTGCAGTAAATTGAGTTACAGTGGGGCGAAACATTTCTCCCACTGACAAAGATGAGGGTGGCATGTCATTTTCATCATAAGTATACCTCAACTATGAGAGACAGAATGAAACAAGTAACATTGTTGGCGGCACGGTGGCTGAGTGGATAGCACTCTCGCCTCTCAGCAAGAAGGTCCTGGGTTTGAATCCGGTCGGACCAGGGCCTTTCTGAGTGGAGTTTGCATGTTCTCCCCGTGTCTGCGTAGGTTTCCTCCGGGTACTCCGGTTTCCCCTACCACTAAAAATATGTCCAATAGTTCTGGCATGCGCCTCCTGTACTGGCGACCCCGCTCCCATCTCTGTGTGGAGTGAGAGACAAATTCCCAAAAAATAACAATTGTAAACCGCTTTGAGATTCAGATCTGCAGTGAAAAGGCGGTATATAAATAAAGATTACTTACTTACTTACTATTGTCTTTGCAAAATATGGTGGAAAATAGATTTTTGTCACCTACAAACAAGCAATATTTCTCTCACAGACCTGTAACTCCTTCTTTAAGAGGCTCCTCTGTCCTCCACTCATTACTTCGACTAATGGTACCTGATGAACAGTAGAACAGTCTGAAAGACACCTGTCCACAACCTCAAACAGTCACACTCCAAACTCGACTATGGCCAAGACCAAAGAGCTGTCAAAGGACACCAGAAACAAAATTGTAGACCTGCACTAGGCTGGGAAGACTGAATCTGCAATAGTCACCAGCTTGGTGTGAAGAAATCAACTGTGGTAGCAATTATTATTTCATTCACTTCCGACATCTATTTAAAGTCGCTATGTCCCACAAGCTTTTAACAGCGCAGTAATCAAAACTCTTCCGGAAAAAACAAACCTAGATTCGGAACTAGTTACCAACTGCAGACCAATGTCAAACGTTCCTTGATCTATATTTGATCTAAAATCCTTGAAAATATTATAACCAAACAACTATGCTGCCACCTGCAGGAAAATAATATATTTGAAATCTATCAATCAGGATTCAGAGCTCATCATAGCACTGAATTGAAACTTAGTAGAGGTGGAGGGCATTTTTTGAGGCAACATCTGAGAGGGCAACCTCTCCACTGCCCTCTCAGATGTTGCCTCTGCCGCAGTCTTTGCACCATCAATCGGCCTCACCTCTGGCACATTTGACTTTTCTCCTCCTCTGGGATTTTCTGTTGTGGCTATTAACCATGTTTAATTTTAAAGCAGGTATTATTTGTTTTTAGCCTCCAAATAGCTTTAGCTTTAGCAAACAACAGCAGGACACGTTTTGTCGCTGCGCATGATGTAAGCCACGTAACTTGATTTCGCTTGACACAGTCGTAATCTCATAATGTCTCAATCAATTGCAACAAAAAACGTAAGGTCTATATTTTAGTGAATCTTGAAAATCATCTCGAGGCTCCCCGATGGGTCTAAAAAAAAAAGGACCGTGATGATGATGATCCAGTCTAACATTTTACAACATTTATGGACATTTATCAACATCCATGGACATTGGTCAACTCCCCCCTATGGACCAGTGCAAATTTGTGTTCTATTTTTTGTGTTTGATTCTCTGGTCTGTGTTGGCGATTTCAATGATTTTGTTATGTCCTCTAAGATAACTACTGTTGTGATTTAGGGCTATACAAGAACACATTGAATTGAATTGAATTGAATTTAACTACTAGAAAATGAAGGACATACAAGATCACTGATGAACTCCCTCGATCTGACCTGCAGAGAGCTGCTCCAGCAGGGACTCAAAAAAAATCCCCCCAGAACCACACGTGGGGGCCGAGTGAATGAGTTGCAAGGCCTGCAGAGAGCTGGGACCAAAGTAACAATCAGTCGGTCTCCAGTTTCAGTCAGTTGCCCGTGTTCTACTTTTCGGCAACTAGTTGTCCTCAGTTTCGGAGATATGACCCGATGTGCGCGCTCCATGCGCCGCTCCGACAACGTGTGTGTATTGCGAGCCCGCAACAGTTTATGTCAGAAAAACACACTGTAGTTGAGGCCAGTTGCTGTCGATGTACGCGCTGTTATTCCCGAGACTGGTCTGCTACTGGGAGTTGCCCGTTTTCGTCAGATTGTCGATGTGTGCGGGGCAGCAACTCATATGCGACGGATATAATCAGTTGCCAGTCCGATGTACGCTAGGCTTAGGAGAACGGATAGTGAGTTGCATTCAAAGAACATCATATTTATTGTGAAGCATGGGGGTGGACACGTCATTCTTTGGGCCTTTTTTTTCCGTAAACAGGCCAGGACAACTAATCTGTGTAAAGGAAAGAATGAATGGGGCCATGTATCATGAGATTTTGAACTAAAACCTCCTTCAATCAGCAAGGGGATTTAATATAAAACGTGGCTGGATCTTTCAGCATGACAATGATCCCAAACACGCCGCCTGGCCAACGAAGGAGTGGCTTCATAAGAAGCATTTCAAGGTCCTGGAGTGGCCTATCCAGTCTCCAGATCTCAACCCCATGGATAATCTTTGGAGGCAGTTGAAGCTCCGTGTTGCCCAGCTACAGCCCCAAAACATCACTGCTCTAGAGGAGATCAGCATGGAGGAATGGGCCAAAATACCAGCAACAGTGTGTGAAAACCCTGTGAAGACTGACAGAAAACATAGATGATCAACTTTGTTGTTTCCCCTCAGGAGGGGGAAGCGGTGCTTTACCAGGATCATGTACTGTGCGGGTGGAGAGCTTCTGACCTCAACAGGGGATATTGGGCAGCGGAAGGAATACTTTGAGGTTCTCCTCAATCTCCTCGTCAAGTTCTCCGTCTCGAAGGCAGAAGCTGAGGATGTTAGGGCGGGTACTTTGATCTTCCTGGCTGAAGACACCAAGAAGATGTTGATATCCGTCCTGACTATAGGGGGCGGTGCCATATGATCTGTTACGTGCATCAGTTGCCTTTCCCTGTGTGCTGCTGTTCTCTCCCTTCTGCTTCTGTGTGAAGGTGCTGTGGGCGTGCCCTGGAGGAGGATGGTGCATGATTGGTGGAGTGGAGGCAAATTGGAGAGTATTTAAACGGGGAGTGTCTTGGGCGGCTCTCTCTCTCTCTCAGGTGCCAGAAGCTGCCAGGTGGTAGCCTAATTTGTTTCTTGTGTGGAGGTTTGGTTAGGTGAGTTTGGTGCTAAGTTACATTTACAACACGTAGATATCTTTGTTAGATTCCCTAGCTTATCAGTTGTGACCACCCTTGTTGTTTTGAGTTCTACTCCACTTTTCTTTAGATAAAATAGAATAGAAATTTTTTATTTAATTTCTTTTATTAGACTAGCTTGTGAGTTAGGCCTCTTTTGTTATATTTTACTTTTGTTCTTTTGGCACAACTGGGCGACGCCACTCCTCCCACCACTGTTATTTATTTTTAGTTTGGCTCTTAAATAAAGACATTGCCAAACTCCTTAAGTGACTCTGTTTCAATGATTGTTTCACATATCCCTGTTATGACTGGTGTGGGTCCTTAACTGGTCATAACAAAAGTGGGGGCTCGTCCGGGATGACCTCTGAAGAAGGGTGACCGGAGGGTGTGTTTCATTTATTGTGGGATCACACTCCTCAGCCTCCCCTGCAAGGTCTACTCAAAGGTACTAGAGAAGAAGATTTCGACCGATGACCGATGAATCTCATATTCAGGAGGAGCAGTGTGTTTTTTGTCCCGGTCGCGGAACACTGGACCAGCTATATACTCTTCATCGGATACTCGAGAGATTATGTGATTTCCCCCAACCTGTCCACATGTGCTTTGTTAATATGGAGAAGACATTTAACTATGTTTCCCTGGGTGTCCTTTGGGGGGGTCCTTTCCTGAGGGCCGTCCAGTCCCTGTATGACCAGAGCCAGAACCGTGTTAGCATCGGCGGTAGTAAGCCAGACTTGTTCCCGGTGCATGTTGGCTGCTCTTTGTCACCTGTTCTGTTCACTTTCTTTATGCACAGAACTTCTAGGCGCAGCCAGGGGCCAGAGGTTTGGGGACTAGAAGATTTAATCTCTGCTGTTTACCAACAATGTTTCCTGCTGGCTCCAACAAACCAGTGTGAAGTGGCTGGGATGACAATCAGCACCTTCAAATTTGAGGCCTTGGTGCTCAAAAGGTGCTTTGCCCTTTCAGGATGGGTGGTGAATGCAAGTTAAGAATCAGAATCATTTTTATTGCCACGTAAGTAACAGGAGGTCACGGACTTGGAAATTGCTTTGGCTCAGTGCAACAGTCAGAAAGAAATAATAAAAATAAGAATAAAAAACACTTCTAAAGAATAAATTTAAATTTAAAATAGAGTTACAGTTACTATTTACAATATACAAGTGCACATGGTGCACACAATGTAAGGTGACAGCAGTACTATCAAACAAACACACATAACAAAATGCAAACATCTCTTATGCTAGTGATGTTCAAGCGCTCGTGTGTGTGTCATACCAAACAAGATAACCTCTTTAGAACCACATCAACAACACTACAATCACCCAACAGCCCAACAAAAAAATAAAATAAAAAACCCCCACTCAAATCAACAATTCCCCATTCACTCTTAAAACCCTTCAACTACAACACTAAATCCCATATCCTACACCACACCAAATCACCAACTAAAAAAATTAAAACCAAAAACAAAAATACACCCATACACCCACCCAAACATTCCACCACTTCAACCCCACCCCCCCCCCATATCCATACCCAATTAAACCACTTTAAAAATCATCCAACACCATAAATACCCCCTCCCCAACTTTTCACCACCTAAATAAAACAATATCCTTATCTAACCAAATCCAACTACCCTCCCCCACACATAAAACTTCCCCTATAATCTACTAAACCAACCAATCCCCCCTTAACAAACCTCCTCCTTCTCCTCCTTATCTACACAACAATACATATCATATTAATAATACAATCCTCCCCCCTCTCCACATAAAAACCCAACCTTCCCCACCCCAATCACAATCACCTCTAAAATACCCATACATATACAAAAATAAAAATTAATATAAATAAATTCAATAGAACTTACAATAAAACAACAAACTTAAACAAAAACAATACTCAAAATTCAAATATCAAAATCACTACAAAAAACACCTCAAACCCCCCCCAAACAAAACACATATAAAAACAACCAAATCACACATCCTCCCATCCAAAAAAACCTACAATCCTCCCCCCCAATCTCACAAACAAAACCCCCCTATAAACTAAACAACATAAACATATCTCCACACACCAAAAAACACCTCACTCTCCCCAATAAACAAACAAAATATCCATACCAATACATTTCATCCCCTTTCCCAAACCACTACTCCCCCCCCCATTCCACTTTAATGAAAAAATAATTCATATCATTTAACCACTTACACTAACTATCAACCTTGCAGACTGTTACCAGATACCTTCAATAGTCTCGCACAGTCCATAATAACCTAACTCTCACTCACTCATACTCCCCCTGTGATCGTCCTCCTACCCAGTGTGATCGACTTGTTGACAACCCGCCGTAGAGTCATCTACGTACGTCTATCAACCCTATATTACATAGTTTGTAAAGTCTGACCTTCACTCGCTACTTTCCCCCTCACCACAGCATACTCAATCCAATAATCCCAGCTCCGTCCACCACTACTCTGTCCATATGTCTCGCACCACCTCCGACCGTGTGATCTGCCCAACGCTACAGAAACACCCTCAACTCATCTGCACTAAGTTGAATACGTTCAGTGATCATGTCCAGCCTATCAAATCCTAGTCTATAATTAGATATTGTACGCCTCCTCCAACTTATGATATCAATCATCCATATTACAATCATCTACGCTCACTCCAAGCTCGCACGCATAAATCTACAGATCACACATCCCACTCCACTAGTACTACCTAAATGTGCAAACCTCCTCCCTAGTGCTATGCCCACAGTACGCATGATAAATGAGTTAACTCATCTACCTTCAAGTCAAGATCACATTGTCTCACCTCGCTACTAGATCCAAACACCCCAAACCAAGAGATCACCTGTTCAACCTAAACTTAGATCTCTGGCAGTTGTGCTTGTGAGTACCTCGTGTGTCTTCGTGTGTACAACACATCACTTCCTCATACTATGTTCGATAGTCCCTAACTGTGTCATCCCCGTAGTTAAATGTCTATGTTGTGTCCCCACACACCCACTCACCTCACACTCTCACCCCCTACGCAGCTCTCTCCCGCCCCCCCCCTCCTTCTCCTCTTCCCCTATCGCCCTCTACCCCATCAGTCTCTTATTACTCACCATATCCGTATCTCTATGTCTCACCCATCCCTAAGTCCCATGTCTACTGCTACTTTATCGTGAACCAAGTACTTTGTACTCTCAATGCTAAGTCGTCACTCGCTTGAACAAAGATCGACTTTCCCATAATGACTGTGTGTGTCTGTATAACTGTGTCATCCGTCAGTCTCTGCGTCATGCCATCCCTCCCTTAAATTAATGTTCAAGTCCCTCTGTACCGCACTTACTCTATGAATTACCCCCAACTTTAAGCTAGTGTCCTCATCCTCAGATGCACTCCAGCTGTTTAAGACCATACTGTCATCGTGTCACTATACCGCATTTACACTTTTTATCACCTACTACCTATCTCCTTTACAAAAAAATACCATAACCCTACTCTCACATTTTCAATTGTACATCATCATCTACAAGCATTTATTATTATAAAAGAGAAATTTTTTTTATCCCTAACCACTCAAAGCACCCGCACACGATATTCGCATCTATACTATACGCAAAGCCGCTCTTCATGAGAGACTGCCCTAGTCATCACTAGTTCTATCTCATGACGCATAAGTGTATCTCGTTCGCACTTAAGACAATCATCATCCATCCACTATCATTCCTCGCATGCACACACCTAACTGTCACTCAATATATATCTCCCATCCACCTCTCTCGCTCGTGCCTCACACTAAAAGTGTACTAATTTTCATCACTTAGATTAACAGATGTGTGTACCTACACTCTACGACTCTCCTCCTCCTAGACACAAGTACATGCCCAATCACACCTGCCTCTACTTGCCCAATACTCTGTAACACATCTCACACACTAACAATCAGTAATAATGTATGAACCTCCAACCTTAACATGTCTGTGTCACCTTCCCTGTTGCTGTTCGACACCCAATAACTCCCACTGCTTCACGTACACCGATAATCCCATCTCCTGCTACATGCAACCACAACCACATCACACATGTACCCACGTCTATGAATAGATATATATATAAGAGACCCAACACATGTAGCCTGTGACCACTAAAATCCCACTGTTGTTGACCGCCACTGCGACAACCCTCGTCCACCTTCAACCTTGCCACTACTCCCCTCAGCCGCCTATCATGATAAGTCCCTCCAATCCCTGTCGACCTGTACCTACTCCTCCCAACCACTCACATGACTTAACATAAACCATCATCACCAACTCTCGACTTGTGCCTGTAACACAGTGTATCTTGCCTGTCTATACTATCCACACCTCATCTCATACAAATCCACAAGTGTCATTAGACACTCACAACCATGTAACCTAATAGGGGTTTTTACATGTAAACCAGTATAAAGCAACTTAATAGGGATTTGTACATGTAAACCAGTATAATGCAACCTAATAGGGATTTTTCCATGTAAACCAGTATAATGCAACTTAATAGAGATGTTTCCATGTAAACCAGTATAATGCAACTTAATAGTGATTTTTCCATGTAAACCAGTATAATGCAACCTAATAGGGATTTTTCCATGTAAACCAGTATAATGCAACCTAATAGGTTGCATTATACCACCAGACCAAGACCCAAACGAAGACTCAGACCACCACCAGATAATGACCACAGACCAGGTTTCCTTAGTTACAGGAACCAAATTGTTTCAGCGGTGAGGGGATTTTTCAGTTTCAAGGACACTTTCAATACATTCAGTAGTTTCAAGGATTTCAACTGTTTAAGAATTTAACCAGTTTCAAGGATATCAGGAGGTTCAAGGATTTCAGGAGTTTCCACACTTTCAGGTTTAAAAAGTTTCATTCGTTTCAACAGTTTCAACAAGGATTTCAGGAGTTTAAAGGTTTCAACAATTTCAAGGACTTCAGGAGTTTCAAATATCTATCAAGTATTTTAACAGTTTCAAGGCCTTTTAAAGGATTTCAAGGATTTTTTTTAGCAGATTTCCACATTAGATCTGTTCCGCAGTCAATTGCAATGGCTTCAGCCATTGCAAGTTTCTAGTTTTTTCTGAAAAACTCACAAGTTGTGGAAGCTGAACATGCACAAACTGCAGAAAATGCTGAAAATGTTGAAGAAAATTCTGAAAACTATGAATTTGTGGAAGCCCCATTATAAGTCAATGGGAAAAATCGACCGATTTTTGTCCGATTGCGGAAAAACCGGAAATCGCTGAAGTCCCAAAAGTAATAGCAATAATCTCCCAAACATGTGGAACGTTTTGATGTATAACTTGTGGAAATTGTTGAAAATGTGAAAGCTGTGAAACGTGTCAAAAATCAGGAAAAAGACGGAATAAAGAACACCAAAACCAATGGTTGACTGCGGAAGGTTCCGCAGTCAACCAATGAACAAACAATGAACAACGGGGCGACAGTAGCTCAGTTGGTAGAGCACTGGTCTTTGGGCCGAACGGTCGTGGGTTCGAGCCCACCACTACTCATGTCATCTGTCTGCTGTTGATGTGTCCCTGGGCAAGACACTAAACCCCAACTAAGGCCATGTCTTCGATCACGGAGAAGCCATCTTACCGTGGACTCACCACCTGCAGAAGGATCAGTGAGGGAATGGTTCTATGAGACTTGGGAGGCAGCTCTGACTGCATCCCCCCCAATCCAGAAATGGATTAAGGAAGGGGTAGAAAAGGACATGACACATAATAACAACAATGTAAAACAGATACGTTATTAGACCAGTTCAAGTTACATAAGTCTAAAAAGGAAACACCTCTTCATTAGTGCAACGCCTCTGAGTCTTGTCTTTTGGTTTGTTACTTTAGTTTTTACAGTGTTTTAGTAATTAGTATATATTCACAAAAATCCACAGACCTTAATGTGTTTTTTACCACATTAATGTCACTGGCATAAATGTGTCTTCTCTTCTAAATATTTATTGGAGCTGGAGTAGGTCTTGGTGCCAAGTCTTCATCTTCGTACCTCTGGGAACATTTCTGCGATTAGTTCAAGTCTTAGAAGCTAATTGCAAATATTGCTGGTGACCTAAATACAGTCTTCACCTTCCTTGAGGTTCCTTCAAGATCCCTGTGCACATGTCGCGTGCATGAAAACAGTTGCTATGTTGTGAAATCTTCCATCACAGATAATGACATACAAGCTACAAACACAAACACAGAATGGCAGCCAATCTTATCCAGTACAATCTTCAAAGCAATGTAAATGCAAAAGGCACAGAAGCCAAGATCTTCTTTCACAAAGTCAAATCATATTGTTCCAATTTGTTTTGTGAGAAGTAACAGGTGTTTATGAGCAAGATGCAGTTCAATAAAATAAATAATCCGCAACAGAATGTTATCATAACAATTAAAACAATGCAGGGAATAACACAGTGTTTTAAATTGGGTTTTGATGATTCGATTTCTGGAACAAAACAAAGTGTTAAGATTGGTACCAAATAAATGTGTTTGAGATGGAAATTATCAACACTTGTGTGGTGAAATAACATGCCTTTAGGAGAAGGAAGGGAATGAGATTTTCTCTTGATACTTGCACAAACATTGTTTAGACCACGTGGGAATTGTTTGGATGCAGAATCAGGAACTCAACTTCCCGACATGACACTTGAGGTTTTGGCAGAAATCAGGTCACGTTGTGATGGTTTACATTGTGTCAGAGGCAGCTGCACCACAGCTGGGAATTCACATGTATCTGTATTTCCTACTTGAGCATTTGAGGTGTTTGAAATTATACCTCCTGAACAAATAAATGCAAGGTGGGTCCAGACTTTGAAACACTTTTCTACATGAAATGCCTTAATAGGAAAATGTGTTGTTGCTATCATTCATTCAACGGTTACAGCAATAAAGCATGGTCTCAAATTAAATAAGACAAAAATACAATTCAATTCTGAATTAAAATTAAAATTAAGTAAGCAAGTAAGTACAGTTTAAATGGTGCCTTTCACAGACCAGGATCATAAACCGCTTCACATTTAAGAAACATACTGTAAATACACATACTATGCCCATTAAAAGCAATTTGTCTACACATTACATAGTTTTTAGACATTATTTCTCAGTACATTCAACATTGCAGGTGCAATCCAACATGCTTTAGCTCTCCTCATTAAGACCCTCGGAGGAGAATGATGTTGGCAGGACAATTTGCATAAGCCGCAGCAGCCTACAGAATACGTATACTCCACGCATGTAAACCACATGTAAGTGCTCTTAACATGCTGCAATGTCTCTTGACAGGGGGAGACCTGGTGGGCAGTGTTCTATGGTTTTGTTCGACCTTGAACCAGAAAAGTCAAACTGCTGAACCCCTTATCACAATAGGAGAACAGGATTTTACCAGGATCTCTTTATTGTATCAGTCAAGAGCAAAAAATGAAACATCAAACACCATCAAAATAAATATGCAGTATAAACATTCTGTGATGAACCAGGATAGAATAAGGTTCAATCATTTGCAAATAAGTTAATGGTATTGCATTCATTTTTCCCTGGATCCTTTTGCCCACAGGTTCAAAAATCTCATTTTCAGCAACATTTACATCAGCAGTGAACGGGGAGATGTCAAAACCCAACAGTTGGTCTTTGTACAGTCAATTAGACCCAATCAAACCACCTTTACTTTGTTTCATAATTACAAAAAAAAATGTAGGTGGACTCTGAAGTGTGTTCTTTCTCTATGCAGAGATTGTTCCCACTCATAATTAGAGTGAATGACTCATCGGAAGCTAAATGTTGTATTCCAGGGGGTTCTAAAGGAAATGTACTTCAGTTTGTACTTTTTACAGATTTTCATTTGGGATGGTACGATGACTTAGTGGTCAGCGCTCTCGCTACGAAGATGTTCTCCCCATCTCTGCGAAGGTTTCTTCCTGGGGTGCTCTGGTTTCCCCTATTACGAAACACATAATAGGTTAAATCTTCAGGTTCGAATGCTGTACTACGCAACAACTACTCCTGAAAGCCCCCGTGCCATTATAGGATGGGTCAAATGCAGAAGACAACTTGCCCTAAGAGGATAGATGAAGCGTATGTTTTTTTTTAGAATTCCTAATGTTGTTAGAAAACATTCTATATTTTGCATTTTTCTAAGAAAGGGTTGTGTGAGGAAATGCTTGGGCTAAGAGCTGATTGATGGTGGTCCTGTCTTTTTTAAATCTTCTGTCTGAAAACGCTGATCTAATTATGGGACAGAGGCCAAAAATTATATGCAAGACTAAAACAAGGCTGTTTTGATAGCGAGGAACTAGTGGATGGAGATTTGTTATTAGTTATGTATTGCTTTGAAAGTTAGGTACCCCAGCTTTAACCCTTTGGGCGCCAGAGGTTTTCTCCTAAGAAGCTTAATTTTGACATCCTAATTTCTTAAAGATGATAAGAGATAGAGGCTTTGTTTAAATTAGGAAATTATAAAAATGGCCCAAAGTTATTGTAGGAATTAAATGTACCCTTCTAATGTGCATATTATGACTTCATATGGTGGTGGCAATCGTGGATTTTCAAGAAATTTACTTTTTGATTTTTTACAAAAAGACAACCACTAGGACATGAACACACAAACAGAACTCAGATCGTACTATACTCAAGTGTCAGAAAAATAACAAAAGAGTCCAAATTATTGTGTGGCAGGAGTATGTGTCAAGCAGGGTGTCAAAATTCATTCAATCTGCCGTTTAAAACAATACTGTATATTGTCGACTTAAGTCAACCGAGGCGCCTAGAGGGTTAAATTAGTGAAACCTTTTGCCAATTACCACCATGAATTTCTCAACACGGGCCAAACAGGACAGAAAGATCAGTGAAAACAATAGTGCTTGATTCTCATTTTGTTGCTAGAAAACTGAAACATATTCTCAAGGCTTTACTTTTCATGTCATGTATTGTTTTTGACGCTTTGCAAATCAACATAATTCAGCCCAGGCTACAAGACCCATCTATGATCTAGGAATTGATTTCACGCAAAATTTCGAAAATGTCTTCCAACTGAGAATCGCTAGGCAACATCCAATGATTTCTTATTATTCTTAAAAACTGAAGGGCCCCATCATTGTTTTGAGAAAAGTAAAACCGCCCTGAGCCTTTGGGGACGGATACAAATGTCCAGCCGCGCTGTATTGAAGCGACCAAAGTTCTTCTCTGCTGGGATTTCAAACATGAAGATGTCAAAGTGCACTTGTACGATTTGGTTTCTACATTGGGATGGAAGATATTTTAAACTAAGGAGATTCTATTTAAAGACACTAGCTGGCACCAAGCCAAGAGGTTTTTCCTGAGGCATGGGACCTTTGTTGAATGAAAGCTTACATTACAGTTGTAGTCTATACAAACTGTTTCTAGATAATTATGATCTCAGAAGGGCATCATCTAATGAATATTTTCATTTCAATAAATCTAGTGATATCCCTTTCTTTAACCGATTATTATTTAGAGTGCAGACTTTAGGTTTCTATCTAAGTTTGACAGCGAAAAAGTGTAAGTGAAGCCCCTGGAGGACATTCAATTACAGTGTTCCCCAACCTTTGTGAGCTGTGGCACACCTTTTCCATCGAAGACAATCACATGCCACACCACTGGCTGAAACTAACTGACACATTCAATTCTGCAGCCTTTATTCTTGAATGCCATATTACGACTTTTCTACACTGCTATTTGGCCTTCATACACATTCCCAGAGTAGTTTCTGTATTGATTCCCTCAATCTTTTGTTAGAGAGCAGTCTTTATCTTTCATTCTCGAGAGGCACAGAAGTGAGTCGTTTCAAATCGTGATCCGCACCAATCTGTGACGTCAAAAGCCCGCCTCCAAGTGATCGACAGCACGGAGAAACTGAACCAGCAAATCAGCGCCGTCAATGATCAGCACATGCAGCCTCTCTCCGAGTTAATACATGTCTGTGCTATTCTGTGTTAGCTTCATGTCAACTTGGAGAAAATGTGTTTTTGGGTGTAAATATATGACGAAATTGTTTGGCCAGAAGACAGAGAATGAGGCAAATGGTGATTGACATTGTTCACGGGGATCTGCCTCCACAACGAAACTCGAACATGACAGTGACACCACCAAAGACTGTTCCAGAACTACAGTTACCTTGAAACGGGACCTACTCAAAAGCTGATCTGGAAACCTGGAATTATTCCCAACATGAAAGACGCTAAAGTCTTTCATGAGTCCGGCTTTAGACCCCACCACAGCACTGAGACTGCTCTCGTTAAGGTTACAAACAATATCCGGCTGAACACTGATGCAGGCAAAGTCTCAATCTTAATCTTGTTAGATCTAAGTGCTGCCTTTGACACCGTCGACCATGAGATCCTCTTACAGAGACTAGAGGACTGGGTTGGCGTCACTGGCACCGCCCTAAGTTGGTTTGGGTCTTACCTTGAAGACAGGAAGTACTTTGTGGAGATTGGAAACTGTGTCTCAGATCATATGGCCCTGACCTGTGGAGTCCCACAGGGGTCGATCCTGGGACCTCTTCTGTTCAATCTCTACATGCTGCCGTTAGGTCAGTTAATACGCAGAAACAAAGTTTCCTATCATAACTATGCAGACGACACTCAGATCTATGTCTCACTGACTGCAGGAGAACATGGACCAGTGGACTCACTCCTTCACTGTATCCAACAGATCAGTGAGTGGATGCAAAACAACTTCCTTCAGCTAAACGCAGACAAAACTGAAATGATTGTCTTTGGTCCCCAGAAACAAAGAGAGAGCGTCATCTGTCACCTACAGTCTCTCTCCCTAAAACCTTCAAACAAGGTCAGAAATCTAGGGGTAATACTGGACTCAGACTTAAATTTTAATAGCCACATCAAATCAGTAACATCAGCAGCTTTTTACCATCTAAAAAACATTGCCAGGATCAAAAACATAGTGTCTAAAGCAGACCTGGAGATTCTTATCCATGCATTTGTCTCCAGTAGGTTAGACTACTGCAATGGCCTGCTCACAGGTCTCTCCAAACAGGCTGTAAAACAGCTGCAGTACATTCAAAATGCAGCAGCCTGAGTCCTGACTAGAACCAGGAAGTACGACCACATTAGTCCAGTTCTCAGGTCTCTGCACTGGCTTCCTGTGGCTCAGAGAATAGACTTTAAAACAGCTCTGCTTGTGTACAAGTCTCTCCATAGCCTCGCACCAAAATATATTAGTGACATGTTAGTCCCATATGAACCAGCCCGGACTCTGAGGAGCACAGGGACTGGACTCCTGTTAGTGCCCAGAGTCAGAACTAAACATGGGGAGGCTGCTTTTCAGATTCATGCTGCTAAAATCTGGAACAGTCTTCCTGAAGATGTGAGACAGGCCTCCTCTCTGACAATGTTTAAAATCAGGTTAAAGACAGTTCTGTTTAACTGTGCATACAACTGAGGGATTTTATATTTTTATCTTTCTTTTTAATGTTCTGTAATAATTTTTGATTTTAATGCTTTCTTGTTTTGTTCAGCACTTTGAATTGCCTTGTGTATGAATTGTGCTATATAAATAAACTTGCCTTGCCTTGCCTAACAGGAGCCTTGGTCGGTGACTACAATGCAACAAACTCGCCGTATGTCACTATGAACTAAGTAACTATAGTGCCTGATTCTGGATCGAGGACATAGGGCTCTGTGACGGTTTGTCATTGTTGGAAAAAGTTTATTCTCAGGTCTGAAATGACTTTGTAACATCAAAAGCTGCACAGTTAGCTTTCGCTGATTTGATTACCTCGGACTTAGCAAGAGGCTACATCACCGTGCGGGCGGGGGGACGCGGGCTCACAGGCAGAAGAGCACAGATCCACAATAGAAGTGACATGTGCACGAAATGCCTATAATTTGACGTTTAAGTTTTGAGTGTTGAATGATGTATCACTCAGAAAATCACACATGTGCTCAGGAAAGCGAATGGCACCTTTAAAACTCCAATGTCAAGTGCAAAAAAGTTTTTCTAATCTTCTCACATTATTTGTACGTTACTTTGACCAATGAAGTGATGTTGTATCCTTTCTAATGTCACGACAAACAGCATCATAAGACATGAATTACTAAAATAGTTGTGATATTGAAATAACTTGATTAGTTACTTTTAAAGAGATTCATTATCAAAGATCAAGTAAATAAAAAAATCAGAGAGAGATACAAGAACACATACATACACGTCCTAATAAATCTATACATTTGCATCCATTATTTTCATGATTATTATGAAGTATTTTTATTGAATTTAACATTGATTTATTATGGCTAATAATGAAATATGATACATCCTTGTATCGGGGGAAAAGTGAATGACGTTAATCAATGTTGCAGTGGACCTCATGCAACCTATTGGAGATGCAAAATTGTTCTAGCGTGCTCCATGTTTTTCCCAAACAGTTTTTTATTAATGAATGAGTACTAGAAAGATTATCCTCTTAGTATTGCAGTCTTGTAGTGTTTTATTATATCTCAGTAGTGGGCTGTCAGTGCTTGTTAAGTGATGCGTCACAAAGGTGCGGTTTGGAGACCCGAACGCCTCCCCCGTTTTGTCCATGTAGTCTGGAGCATAGACAGTCTGGAGGCGCACTGACTGACTTGTGAGAGACGCACGCAGCCTATTTTCTCTCACACACTTCGGATCCACTGCGCGCGTCCCCTCTCCTATTCCCTCCGCACATGGATCGAGTTCAGTTGTTGTTTTGCTGCTTTGATGTGAACTAAATGTAAATCCGCCGGACAGCACAGAGAGCGGAGTTGGCAAACACCAAATATGCGCGCAACTGGAGCGCGCTGCTGGCGAGGCGTCCCTTACATCGCCACTGGGATTGTGCTGTCGTAATGTTCAATACTTCGAGATTTGAGCTCACTTTTAACAAGAAAGAGGATAATTCAGAAGTTATCAATGGCTCATCTTTGCAGCTTTTGTACAACGTTCTGGTCACTATTAGTCCCACCGCCATGTGGAACGAGTCTTGCGGGGAAGAGTTGCAGGAATTCAGGCGCCCGGAGAAGATCATTATTGGGGTGTTGCTGGCAATGATTACGGCTGTCACGGTGATGGGGAACACGCTGGTAGTGATCGCCGTGTGCGTGGTGAAGAAGCTGAGGCAACCTTCTAACTATCTCCTGGTGTCTTTGGCGGTGGCAGACCTGTCCGTGGCAATAGTTGTGATGCCCTTTGTCATAGTCACAGATCTCACCGGGGGAAAGTGGCTCTTTGGAGAGGTCTTCTGCAATATCTTCATCGCCATGGATGTAATGTGCTGCACCGCCTCCATCATGACTCTCTGTGTCATCAGCGTTGACAGGTAAGTTGTTAGTCGCTGCTGTCACTTCACATTGTTTGGAGTTTACGCACAAATTACGCGCGCTGAAAGCAAAAAAAAGCAACTCACGCTCAAAGCCCAGCTGTCGGATTAGAGCAGGGGAACATCATGGATGGAGTGCTGTTACATTTCACAAACTTTGAAAGCCACACAACCCAAATATGTGATACGAATTTACGGTCTAAAAATAGCCAATTCAGATTTCAGATGTCTAGCAGCGTAAGTGGAACGACGTGCCCATAGATGACTAAAACCGATTGCCAGTAATGTTTACATAATTGACATTGATGCTGTGTTTATTCAAGCTAATAGGATCACCAGCACATAGCTCATCAGCGTACATTTAACGTTTTTTATTGAGGAATTGTGGAAAGATGTGGAAACGCAAAGTGGGCGGCACATGGATGTGTTGAAAATCCACCATTCAAAATCTACATAGGATATTCAGAGTTATACCTTTGGAAATCTGAAAGCATTCACTAAGGCCATCTGGATCCTCCTAGTGGCCGCGAAGCAAATCATTATACAAGATAATCAAATGAACGTATTACTATTGCCCATCCAGTACTTTCATTACAAAAGTTTGGTGTTGGCATACATAAACTGGCCCATTCAGGATAAGTTCAATGAAAGCAACATGTACAATTATCAGGAAATATATTACATTATAAAACTGATACCTCCCTTTTAAGAATTTGTCATAACATTGTGTTCCTCTTATTTTATTGTATTTATTTATTTTATTAAAACATGTGTTCCATTATTGGAAGTGCCTTTGAAAGGATTTGCTCAAGTGTGGTATTAAAATATATCTGGCATTTCAAAAAAAGTACTTGGTAAAGGGCAAATTTTAAGCCTTTAAAATATTCACGCCATGAACTGAACAAACTGTTAAATGAGAAATAAAGCTGCATTTTGTATAAACTTTGAGATAAAAGAATTGTGTCCTGTTAATCTAAGTATTATGAACCTTTTCTTTACATTATTGATAATAAGTCACATAAGGTTGCTCTGTACGTATATTTGTATTGAATGCTGAGATGATAACCCATCCTCACGATAGCAGTGCAGTCCATTAGAGAAGTGAAGCAGTGATGGCATTTTCTTTCCTGACCGTCAGGATGACTAATCTTTCATTCTATTTTCTATTTTCTTGGCCCGTATGGGAGGATTGTCCGCTGGTATTCTCAGCTTTTTCTTGGTTTACCCTAATACTAAAAGCTTAAAGTTCTATTCTACTGTCATTACATTAAAACTAGGTGTTTTTTTAGGGGACAGAAGATTAGTACAAAAACGTGTCTGTTTTATGATTGGGCTTCCCACCTGGGCAGGAGGATGGTCTCTTGCTTCTTGTATTATTTATTGTGTCTATGGCTTTTTTCAATAACTATACTTGAAACAAGGAGGTTTACATATGTCATTATTAATTTTAAAGCAATGGAAGTAACATGTAATGTCACTCAAGCCAATTTAGATCAAATAGCTGGTTAAATGTTTTCGTTATTACAGACATGCAATTGAAACTATTCACAAACATGATAATACATGCAGTAGGACCACAGATAGTTTTTATTCTAGTATTATTACTTCAGAAGTTTCCCTTTAGAGGGAGTTATAAATGGTTAATTACTTTTGGACTGGCAAGATAAAGTGGGTGAAAATATGTATGAATATCAATAGATTTTAGTGACTGAAAAATATCAAGAATTAGAATACAAAATGACGCTGTAGGACATCTCCATAATGACACTTATTACAAGAGCTGCAGATATGCTGCTCCATTGGTCAGAGCTGAGACTACAGAGGTTTTTGTGGTTACAAATTTGGATCCGGAGAAGTATTCTGCAGCCTTAATCGTTTGGCTACACATAAATATAGAACATTTAACAATGCTTTTATCTTGGTTACTGTCTTCATATACACAGTATGTATCCACTATACCTCTTGGTAAACGTCCACATTGACGATGCTGTCAGCTCTATCTGTGATTCATTTTGATACTTTGGCAAATGAGGTAAGAAACATAATATTCTAGAGAGTCTTTGACTGTAAAATGACAAAGGAAAGCAGAAACACATAATCACAAAGCCACGATTGACAATTGGCCAATTAGAAAGACAATCATGCGTAATAATGAGTAGTCTTCCGTGCCAACAAGAACACCTGTTGTTAAACGAAGCAGGAAGTCCTTAGAGGAATAAACCAGTGTTAGTGGATTTGTACAGTTCCCTCAGATCTAGTGCAGTGGAGCAATTTAATATGAATTGTTCCGAGTGTCTTTTGTGCTCACAGAGGAGATGATATCATACATTTGAATGGTGTACAGGTGTAACTGAATGTCAAAATTTGAGATGAAGGAGTTGCAGGGCCTGTAAAACCCAATGTGAGACTGAACTTTCTCAATGTGAGACTCCAACATAAACCCAAACCAACACAATTTATCAGTTTGAATACATTGCATACTTATATTTATATATTTAAAACAACAATAGTGAAAAGCCCTTCTATCTAGAAAAACCCCATCTCATGTGTTGCATTGTTTTCTCTAGTGTTTTACTGGAGTCAATATAAAATAAGACCTGGAGGCTGTGCTCGCTCCCACACCACCGGGAGGCTTTCAAAAACCTGCACACAGTAGACCCTGATGGAGTTCATCCAGCCATCTCCTCTTCTTGGAGGATCTGGATCTACTGAATCTTGCCTGTTCCTGGAACGCCTGGACCACATGCGTGCCCGGAACAGTTCAAGTTCAAGTTGCTGATGGAGGCAAACATGAAGCTCTAAACCACAAAGCACAGGTTTAAGACCCGGCACGTTGTGGAGACCCGCTTCTGGCACAACAAGGCGGTGACTGACAAGGCCAATCTGGGCCAAAAGCTCATTTCTGCCAACCGTGTAATTGTGAAGAAAAAGGGCCAAAGCATTACAGGAGCTCACAGCCACTGAGCTGCAATTAAAGCAACCGGCTGAGGACTTTGGAGAGATCCGCTGTCTTTACAACTCAGCTGTGTTTGACCAGGCCACTCTGGGGCAGGAGCTCAGCTCTGCTAAGAAGATGATTGTTAATCAATCAAGAGGAAAAGACAAGAGGGGCAGCACACAGAGATAAGTGATCTGCAGTTCAGTGGTCAGGTCATTGACCGTAGCTGTGGACAAGTCTGCAGCAAGAGAACAGAGCTGCATGAAAGCAGCCTCCGAGCAAACATCTGTAGAGACAACAGCTAAAGAGAAGGAGCCACTTCAAAGCTCACTGGTTTGCAGTAGGAGGTCTGCTGCCTCACAATAAAGAAGGAGAGCCTGAAAAAGCACTGAGGAGGTCTGAGGAATAGTGTGGACACAGGCCCCAAAGACAAGGAGTAAGAGACCAGAGGGTCCAGGCACCTCGTGCAACATCCTTCAAGCATGCCATGGATGCATGTTTGTCCACCATTTGCTCAGTCTACATAGTAGGGCTGAAGTTCAAGATTTTTGACAATCAATCAATGAATTTGAGATCAATAAAGTATATCTCGCAATTTGATTAAGCATTTGATTTATTGATTTGATTAATTGATTAGTTGTTTGAATCTCAGTGAAAATGACATTATTTAAACATTCAGTGACCTGGAAAACGTATAAAGATGACTTGTTATACGTGGGATGTTTGATTAAAAGTACAGTAATAGTTCTAAATTCATAATAGAATGATCATTAAACCTCTTCTCAGCATGGTTTAGTCTATGCAAGGTTAAAAACGGTTTGATTACTTAGTTAATTCATTAACTATTTTAATTACTGATTAGTTACAATTAATTGTTTTATTTGTTAGAGCCCTATACATATATTATTACATATTGCTTTGTTTGAAATAATTTAAGCATTGTGACCCAATATATATATTTTTTTGATTATCTAACGCTTTTTAGCCACTTGAAAATGCATTCCTATATAGTAACAGAGATTGAATCAAGAACGGTGGAACCCTAAACTCACAAATTACGAATACAAAGAAAAAACAAGAACAGAAGAAGCGGAATTTTACGTGCAAATTTAATCAGCCCTTATTCTAATGAAGAATCTAATGAAGTCTTGAAGAGTGAAAAAAATGCCTCAACTGTAATTCAACAGTGCCCGAGGAAGCCAGTTTACTCCCCTTTATATTCGTCATTGATTCTATGAGAGAAACGATAAATCAGAGGTCAAAGCTACAGGGCCTCAGCTGCACAAGGTCTAGCCGCGTATTTGTACAATATAGGGCACTAAAACGGATTCAGTTTTAATATTTAACGGGTGTTTTAGAGGGTATAGGCTGGAAGGGAAAGAAATGTGCTATGTATGTGTAAAAGGATTTTGATATTGTTTCTATATTTACCGCTATGTCCAGTGCTCCAAAAGCTTTGTACCAAAAAATAACAAATTAATAATTAAATACTTCTGTGATAGTAGTATGACCCATTGACATGCGATCCCATACTCACATATGCACAGAGCGTATCTCTGTGCCCAAATATGCAACAGCAGCAGTTTAAATTGGTCAGAAAGGAATGGACACATGTCACAGGAGAATATAGTACAGTAAAAGTAATGTAATGTAGGTATTGGTTTCTTCGGCACGGTGGCTGAGTGGATAGCACTCTCGCTTCTCAACAAGAAGGTTCTGGGTTCGAATCCCGGTCGGAACAGGGCCTTTCTGAGTGGAGTTTGCATGTTCTCCCCGTGTCTGCGTAGTTTTCCTCCGGGTGCTTCGGTTTCCCCTACCACTAAAAACATGCACAATAGGTATGAATGTAAATGAGAGAGTGAATGGATGGTGTTGATTGGAGCTGATGGTCCAGTGTGTTCGGCGACTCGCTTCCGTCATCACCGTGTGTGGAATGATTGGAACACTATCTGAACTCTGAACATAAAGCACCCAAAGCGTAAAGCGCTTTGGGTGACCTTGGTTTGTAAATCGCGCTATAAAAATAAACATTACTTACTTACTTCTTCGACAAAACCAATCGACAGCAATGCATGAATACAGACATTCCCACCCCAATTCCTTATATACAGTAACCATTAGGATTCAGATATTCACTTTTTTAGGGTAAATGTCCTAATCAGGTGAAACATCTTTAGAGATACTTTGTTCAAATACTTAGACGATATCGCAGAAGTGAAACAACCACTACGGTATAAGCTTAAACAGAACTAGAACCTGGTCTGAGTAACGAGTAGTGTTTTTGTGAAGCTTGCTAAAGGCTAATATTCACAATAATTTGACCTATAACTGATATATCACAATCATTTCCAACAGTAACTGGTGCATAAACAGAAATGGTCACAGTCGGCTTTCCTGTCAAATAATATATGACAAATCTTCCTAGTTCAAGTTCAAGTGTTCTATTGGGCATCTAGCAGACACAAAATCAATAATACAAAAGAAAAGCACAACTGAAAGTATTCTCAGTTTTACCTGATGTAGAATGTAGAATATTGTGCGACACGACAAATGTCGAGTCTTTGTTTGTTATAATTTTGATAATCACGGCTTACAGTCAATTTTTGATATATTATAATTTTCTTTGGGTTTTTCCAAGCGGTGAGCCACAATTATATGTCTTAAAACAAAAGCGGTTAGTGCTTGTGCTTCAGAGTGAGAAGGTCCTGGGTTCAGCTCCACCTCCAGGCCTTTCTGTTTGGACTTTGCATGTTCTCCCTGTGTCTACGTAAGTTTCCTCTGTGTGCTCCGGTTTCCTCCGTGTGCTCCGGTTTTCCCTACCACTCAAAACATGTACAATAGTGCAGGGAAAATGAGTCTGTGTTTGTGAGTGCGACTTAGGGACAACGGATGAGGTGTGTTTACATCATGATTTGAAGTTTGTTAAAGCCTTGTGTCACTCATGTGCACTGTTACTTTAGATCGGCTTTGGAAAAGAAGATTACCCTTTTACAAAGTCATAGTACCATAGACTTTTCCTCAGCGCAAAAAGCCCCCACTGACCCTAGGATGTCAGAATAAAGTCTCACCTTACAGACATGCTTGAGAAGTGTTTATGGCTGAGGGGACATTTATCACCTCAAGGTTTTAAGATGATCATTGAACTACACAGACGCAGCGACCCAGAAATCTCCATTAAAGGTTTGAGGGTCCATGAGTGCTTTCAGAAATTATTTATAGAGCACTGTATATGTTTCCTCAAGATTTATCAACTCGGAGCATATACATGTACACTAAAAACATGCACAATAGGTATGAATGTAAATGAGAGAGTGAATGAATGGTGTTGATTGGAGCTGATTGGGGGCTGTTCAGCGACTCGCTTCTGTCATCACCGTGTGTGGAATGATTGGAACAATATCTGAACTCTGAACATTGTAAAGCGCTTTGGGTGACCTTGGTCTGTAAAATGTGCTATATAAATAAACATTACTTACTTACATGTAGTATAATATAACATAGTCATTTTAGCCCTTCCTTTTATTATTACTCATAGTGCAAACATGTCAAACTCAGGCCCATGGGCCAAATTCGGCCCGCGAGACCATTATTAGTGGTCCTTGAAATTATTTTCAATTATGATTTTTACAGTAACTTGCAGAATTGATGGTAGTATTTTATACATACAGTATTTTCTCAGCAGAACAGCCCTATAATTGAATCTGTTCTTGAGTTAGAAGTTAAAGGTATATAGAAGGATTTTCTACCTCCGGGTGGATCATCAAGACTATTGGCCCTCCTAATTGTCAATCATTCTGGTGATACGTGCTCGTCAAATAAGACCAGAGAGTTTTGTTCAAAAAGTGGAGAGGCCGTTTATTTTCTAAAATATTGGAAAATCCTCCTGTATGCCTTAAAGTTAGGCCAAAGATGTTGTCTTTTTAAATCGAACTATGAATCTTCACTTATGTATTTTCTTTATATTCGACCCAGTTTTAATTGAATCCAAAAATACAAGAAAACAACTTTATTACAGACTCATGGTCCAGATCAGTGCAGACAAAAAACAAACAAACCAATATACCAATGTTTCCACAGCAGCGAGGTGTAACGTAACGCACTGGACACAGCACTGGACACAGCACTGGACACAGCACTGTACACAACACTGGACAGCAAATCAATCACAATTGAATGATTCAGGCGACATATAAGTTCAAACATCAGATTTCCCAAGACGGCTCGCAAAGTGTTTACTCGATTTGACACATAGAGTTCACTGGCTCTTGTCCATTGGGGCTTTTTAAATCCAATTCTCAGCGTATCATTGTTTGCAACTGTATGTTTCTGAAAGCTGGACTGACTTTTTATAATACACCCACAATTTTAACTGTGCAGAGCTAGAGGAGAATTTCCAAGAGAGTGTTTGATTGTCCATGTAACATCTGGCACTGACGTATATGTCCTCGTCATCGGTCAAACGGTCAGTTATGATGTGACTGAGGTACTTGACGACACAACTTACAGTCAAGATGTTCCCCAAGAGCATAAAGTGAAATAGTGACATTTAGCTGACCCTCCACCATGAAGTTAGTGCACCTTTGAGTTTGGAATACTTGCACTTCCTCAAAAATGGTCTCTTACGGCAGCGACAGAAGAATTTACCTTGACTGAAAGGTGTTTCCTCCATAATTCACCGGCAAATATGATTAATTCATCAGCAGAGTGGAGACAGAGGGGAGTCTGCTCTCCTCTTTTCTCCTCTTACAGACAGAGTCCCACTGCAGTTAAACTTGTGTCACAATGTCACAGATTTAGGTCAGAGACAGAGATATATTACTGAGGGACTCCAGAGTAGAAATAAAAAACACTATCAGTGGGGTAACGCTTTATATTAAGGTGTGCTTGTAAGTATTAATAAGATATCAATAGGCATTAGTAACATGCTTATAATTTGCTTAAATAAAAAAAATTATAGATCATGGTTGTGTTTTTTTCTGTATTAACACAAATGGTCCACGCTTCAGATGAGGGTACTGCAAAATAGTGTAATAAGCAGTTTATTAATATCTTTATAGGCATATTGTTAGTGGCTTATTAACATGGTGTCGATAATAATTTAATACGCAGTTTTTTCATATATTTATAAATATAAATACTAATGCCTATTAATATCTTATTAATACTTAACAAGCACACTTTAATATAAAGCATTACCGAGACGGTACATGGTTACAAAACTATTCATTCTTTCAAAGGGGATTTGTTATATGTTGCTATAATGTTGTTCATCTTGTCATCTGCCCACAGAAAAACTGATAGTTGACAGTAGGTGCAGATTAAAACATATAAATGGCTATGAAACCCAAATGAGTGCGATGGTTCACTTGAGCATTTTGTTTTCATAAAACCGCAGAGATGTCGTAGGCAGAGAGAAGAGCATCTGTTTGTTTATAGCAGGTTAATGAAGTCTTAATGAACGTTACTCTGCTTTAATCAGATTTCTTCACTCATGATACAATAAGCCTCGAAGGGTCAATTAGGAAATCCAGCTAATTTTAGGGAAATGAGATAATGATCTATTCTGTAAACTAAATAGAATTTCAGCAATAAGTGTTCACCATAGAAATCTAAATTGTTGGATTAATTAATTAGTTGATTAAAACATTTATGATATTTGAGCTCAGTTATACCAAAAGCTGAAGGGAACCTACCGGAGGAAAACATTTTTCGTCAGCACAGACGATTTTATTTATTATATTATTTTATTTATTGACATTTATCAACACTTACAGACATTGGTAATCTGCTCCTTATGGACCAATACCAATGGGTTTTCTTTTTCATTTCTTGCGTTTGAACTGTTTCATTCTCTGACCAGTGTTGATGAATTCAATGGTTGTGTAAAGTCCTTTGAGATAATACTGTTGTGATTCAGGGCTGTACAAGAATAAATGGAATCAGATTGAATTGAATTATCCTTGATAAAGCACTACATTTACACAATTCTCAATGATGTGTTATGAGATTAATGCCCTCTATGATTGTTAAAGTTACATCCCTCAGCAAATAAATGTGCTGAAGTCTATATAAAAATTTACACTTAATTGATTACTAATTACTGGATTCATTATGATTAATCAATTGGGCTTCATTGAGCTAGGGGATCAGCATTGCCCATAAATACAGAGTCTATGATATACAATTGTCTACTATACGATGCATGTGACCAATACATTGCGACTCCTTATGTTTCCACAGTGAGTACATAGTGAGATGTTCTCTGTAAAGTCTGAATAAATGCAAAGTGAATATGACAGGCATGCGATCACACTCCAGTCAGAATTTCACAGCAGCTATGGGAGCCTTTTCATGCATGGCACAAAAACATAAGCAGCATGCATGCTTCCATATCCTTTCAACCCACTGGTCAGGCGAGAAGATCCTGCTGGTCCTTTGAAAATACCACATAGGCACATAAGAGCAGGTATGAATACCGCTGACGTGTCTCCAGGTTGACCCCTGCTTGAATTGTTCGGCTGTAGATTTTCTGAGATATTTGTAGCTGGATTACTGGGTATTGAATCAGGACATTTTATTCCAAAATAATGAGTTGGAAAGCATTTTGTTGTTTTCCCTTCTCATTGGCCCACTCAAAGTTGTGCTAGACTTGTAGGAGTTTTGTGTTTTGCATTCAAGAAACATTGCTTACTTAAACATATTAATTGGTTTGTGTAAGCTCTCAGTCGTGCAGGGATTAGTCAAAGCCAAGGAAGGTTTCTCACCCTTCATCTGTACTTCTTATTAAGTAAGTAGTATTAATTGGTCTTAATCTTTGACACATTGATACATTAGTAGTGTTGTCACTGTAGCATATGCCTTATTTAAAGCTGGTTTCAAATCAAAAATAGAACTATATTAAAATCCTCAAAACATTTTTTTTTTATGGTTTTCACATGGATGTACTCTTTGGCCTCTGTCACATCTTTAGATCAGCCTTTTTCTTTTTTTCTTTTTCTAAAACCACGCCTACTCAACTCTCCAACAGAAATATGCAACAGACTAAATGTGTTCTAATATGTCATGTCATGTCATTTTCATCCCATTTATTATTCCATTTCTGGGTTGGGGAGTGGCAATCAGAGCTGCCCCCCAAATCACATGGCAGCGGCCCCTCGCTGATCTTCCTACAGGTTGTGGGTTCACGGGAAGATGGCTGCTGCTGACAAAGACACAGCTTCGGACAATGTGGGGTTAAGTGTCTTGCCCAGGGACACAACGACAGCAAACTTCAGTGGGAGCAGATGACATGAGTAGTGGGGGGATCGAACCCATGGGCCAGAGACCAATGCTCTACCAACTGAGCCACTATCGCCCACTGTTTAATATGAATATGAATTATATATTCTGGTTATATTCATTTCTGTAAAAATAAAGTAATCCAGCTTCAAGGTAAATCAATACATTAGTCATCAGTGATAATTTTCTAAACTGATTCGGATTGAAGTTTTTTTTTTGTGGACAATTATGACATTATGTCTTTGGCTGTGGTACATAACTTTCAAACCACAAAACATAGACTATCCATCAAACTGTTCCTCACTCTCAAAACTATTTGGTTCTGTATAGTTTTCATATGCATATATTTTTGGTCTCTGTCACATCTTTAGATCAGATTTTTGATTTGATTTGATTTTAAGATTATAAACATGAATCAACTATAGATTTTACAGCAATTACGTATTTTACATATTTTCCCCCCGCAGACAGACAAGTGCAAAGGAGAGGACCAGCCTCACTCAGTCAATCAGCTCTCAACCCACAGCATCAAATAGTGGCTCTTACATGTATAAAGAAAAGATAAAATGGGTTCTAATAAAACAGACAGGATGTAGTAGTCTGATTGATCATATAAGTTCTGATATTTCGTTCTGCAGAAATATAACAAGGTAATGGAGCTGTGGGGCAGAATACAGTAGTAGTCAGTAGTACAAGACGCAGTACTGTTATTTTTGCCTACAAAGAGGAGAAGAGGGGAGGATGTCCTAGCAGTGCCTTTGTGAATACTTCAAAGTCTCCTGTGAAGGAATACTAAATCAGGACAGAAAGCGTGTTTCAGCAGTAAATAGGATGTTACGCTAAATTTCCATCCTTCTGATCCACAGATGTATTTGAAGGTACAACTTGAAACCTTCAGGAAACACGGCATGTACAAATGCACTTTGTAGAGTGTGATCTGTTATGTACGCTGGAATTTCCTACACATAATTATTTTTATTGGATTGTGTCAGACAACAGTGCAAAAGAGGAACTCATTATCTTTTGCCAGAAACATTTTCAAAGACTTCTACAACCAGTGGTGTTTTGATGACAGTACATTTCAAACGCGGTATTGATTAAGTACTTGACACTCGATACCAATACTCTTGAGATGGTAAACAAAATGAAAAGGTAACAGAATGTCAAATATGGCCTTGTTACTCAGAATTACAGGTATTGTCACTCAATACTAGCTTTGGTACTCACTGCAAATGGCAAATAAATGAATCTGATTTGAATCTGAATCTGAATCTGAATCTGAATCTGACTACTTGATACTTTCCAATCATTTTGACACTTTAGCCTCATGTGCACATACTTGGCTACAATCTTGTTGACTGTTGTTTTCGGCTCTCTGTTTGACTTGTTTACATCACTGCACGAGAAGTAGCTGTTGAATATATGATGTGTTGATATATTGTGCAAGTTTTGTGTTTGTTTTTTATAAAACATGGACTGAATGTCATTGTGGGGTCAGGAACAGGAACTAGATGTCGTGGAAAAAACAGGCTGTTTGTAGACGGCACTCATTCATTGACAATGGACAAACAATATTTGGTCCCAGGCTCTAGTGGCTGGTATGAAAGGACTGATGGGTGCAACTCTTTACTTGCGTATTTCAGATAATTAGAATTTATTTCTATAAAGTATACACATATAATGTAGACCTGTTACAGGTCTTCTTCTCACTTTGCAAGTAATAAGTCTATCATAAAGTCACATTGTTGAACTGTACATGTTAGCATTATCTCTATCCTTACATTTAACAAAACAAATAGCTGGGAATGATTTCAGTAGTTTAACTTTTGAGCTCAATTCCAAAGAAACTACTGTCTCTGGATGGTTCAGATCCAAGATCAAATCCTGAAACCTGCTGTTTTATACTCGGACAATAGAAAAGTTGGTGCTTGCAGAGAAAACACTCCCTGTGGTTTTTTTTATTAATTATAATGATTTGACTGAAAACAGTTTAAGTTGACAGTGAACATGTTTGATTGTGTGAAGTGTTTAAGTGAGGGCAATGTAAGACGTTCATGTTGATTTAGTGCACTTGTACTAAAGCGTAATTACTTAAGTGTAATTATAAAGAGGTGCATTTATATAACAATACAACACAGCGTGTAGTTTTGGTAGAATTACTCGGCTCACGCAGATTGTTGGTCTTCCAATAACTTTGTCTCTTTTTCTGCTTTATGTGTACATTTTCGTATCTTTCGTTATAAATGCGTCAATATTATTTTATTGATATATCTCTATCTATAGTGTAAAATTATATACATACAAATTATACAAGTGAAACTCAGAAAATATAATATTGTTCCAAAGTTCATTTATTTCTATAATTTTAAATAAAATGCAAAACCAATTAGGATGTAGCTGTGAGCAATTATCATTACACATGAACAATATTCAAATTTTTCCAGTTTCATTTGCATTACTAATTTTATTTGTTCCAATGAATTTGCACTGCTGTGTAATAAAAAAAAAAGTAACTAGTGATGTATTTGTTACACCATCACTGGACCTAACATCAGAGTATACGCTTTTGGATGTGCTTAAACATGTTGTTACATTTGGTCCCTAAATAAAGACTGCTGCTTTTGTAAACTATATCTACCTATGTACCTATCTATGTGATACACTGTAAAACTGCTTAGATAAACTACTACTACTACTACTACTATACTCAAACTTATTTCACCAACGTCTATGATTTTGAGCTTGATTGATGCCACTTCAAACAATCTCTGAAAACGAATGAAGATACCTGAGACCTTTCTGGACTGTGTAGCACAGATTCTCACTGTGGATATCAAAAGTGGACTTAATGACAACAGCGCTGAAGAGATGCTACGTTTTCATTCACATGTTGTAACTCTATTAGCAGGAGTCTGTAGGGACAGGACGAAAGGCCAGAGCTGAGTGACTTTAGTGTGGCATAAATCATGTTTGGTGTTTTGCCATCACAAAAGTAGAGCTCATTATTCACATGCGGCACACAAAGGATGAGAAAACATTTACTCAGAGGACACATAATGGCTCTTTGAGAACAGCTATAACCCCTTCCCAAGCTGCAGGAGAGAGGGCTTGAACCTAAAACTGTCTATTTTCTCCATAATACCGTATGTTGATATGTAAATCATGTGATGAATATTTATTATCACATCTACACAAGCATATGCTGCTCATTAAATTCATGTTTATTTTTGATGATGAGCTGATATGTAAATTATTTTGGCAGAAAATATAAATACCGTCAGGAAAGTTTTTACTCATATCAAGTTCAGTGTCATATTGAATGCATTTTATTTACATATTATGAAATCGGCTGCTGCCTTGTTAAAACAGAGTATTCAACATATAGTGTTTTTTTTAATCAACTCAATTATATTCATCAAGGCAACTCAAATCAAAACTCAACCATATAACTGCAGAATGTGTTTGCGCATGTAGGCCAGGCAGATGTTTTGAAGAGCTACTGCTATCACTGCCAGAAAGCCCTTGAGCAAGACGCCTTGAAGTGACCACTAACTGGGTCATGGCCCACAGTGCTGCACTCTTTCTACTGAGTTATATAATGCAATGGGAAATAATTTAGAAATTACTATAGTAATTTCCATTGCTATATAATATGCAGCTCTGTGTGAAAAGTAAAGCCAAAAGAGAGATATCCTCCTGTGTCTACGGTTTAGGGCAGGGACAAAGTTAAATTGATGTCAGAGCCGACAGAGCAAAGATGGCTTTTATGGACTGTTGTATATCCTCAAATGGTCTTTTATATGTAATTCCTCAAAACACTGGTTTTCTGCAATAACTGAGCTCTAAAAGGTTTGGAGGTCACAAAAGTAATGGACTAGTGAATAATGGGCACATCATTGTCTCTGGTTGTTTGGATAAATGTTGAACTGTGTAATGCAGCTGTGAGTAGAGGGTAAGGCACATTTCCCCTTAGAAACACCAAAAGATGGCATTATCTATTTTTATCACATACTGTAACTACCACTGCTACCATTGGCCCATTTACTCATAAACTTTATTTACTTTGCATTCTGCAAGGTAAAGAAAATTACAACAACCTAAAGATTAGAGCCTTCACAGGTGCATGGGCGCCCACCTGCACTGCACCTGTGCAGCCCTGTGCAGCCCTGTGCAGCCCTGTGCAGCCCTGTGCAGCCCTGTGCAGCTCTGTGCAGCCCTGTGCAGCCCTGTGCAGCCCTGTGCAGCCCTGTGCAGCCCTGTGCAGCCCTGTGCAGCTCTGTGCAGCCCTGTGCAGCCCTGTGCAGCCCTGTGCAGCTCTGTGCAGCCCTGTGCAGCCCTGTGCAGCCCTGTGCAGCCGTGTGCAGCTCTGTGCAGCCCTGTGCAGCCCTGTGCAGCCCTGTGCAGCCCTGTGCAGCCCTGTGCAGCCCTGTGCAGCTCTGTGCAGCCCTGTGCAGCCCTGTGCAGCCCTGTGCAGCCCTGTGCAGCCCTGTGCAGCTCTGTGCAGCCCTGTGCAGCCCTGTGCAGCCCTGTGCAGCCTGGCTAACAGAAGCTCCGCTAATGTGAATAAATTAACTGTATCTAATAAAATAGAGGTATTTGAAATTCTTGTACTAAGCTGGCTATTTTTTGGCCATACGATAGGGGAAAAGCAGAGCACCGGGAGGAAACCTATGTAGACACAGGGAGAACATGCAAACAGCGATAATCTCTGTATCGAACTATTGTGGGAAAGAGGGCGCTGAGTCAAAGGCAAAGCGCTTGATTCATCTGTCGTACTATGTTCCCACCCTCACCTATGGTCACGAGCTTTGGATAATGACCAAAAGGACAAAATTGCTGTCAAAATAAAAGGAGGAATTGAACCCCGGACCTTCTTGCCATGAAGCACAAGCGCTAACCGCCGCGCCACCATGCCGCCCACATAGGGATGCTATTACAAAGCTCTAATTTAGAAATTTTGGTTGTAAAGGGCAAGACTTTTGAAATCTATATTCTGGATGAGGTTTTCATGTCTGGAAATGTTTTCAACAGACTTAGCTCTCATACCCCTCTCCAATCAAAATGATACAGCAGACTTCCTGTACCATTATTGTCAGAAAAACAAGTGTAACTTTATTTTTCACCAGAGCTATGAGCGTGTTGTCACAGCTGTGTTTTCCCATTGTAATAGCAGTCTGTTGGACAGAGTTTGACATTGGCTCACGGTGGCATGAATCCTAGAAATGATATTTCTCTGTGAGAATTGAGAGCTTGAATAACTCCTGTCTCTGCTCTCAGGAAAGATGTGTTTGTGGCCTGTTTCAGTTATCACAGTATTGCCTGCATAGAAGAGAACATACATTCTCCCTCCATATCTAATATTTGAAAATATGCCATCCGCTGTCAAAATGAATCATGCTCCCAGCTCCTTCCTCTCAATGAATTCACATGAAGCTTCCTGTTGTGGCACACACTCAACATCTTTGAAATGCAGCATGATTTGTCTCAACATCTGGCTGTGGATCCATGATGGTGTTGGGCAAAAAACAACACATGCACAAAAGGTTGCATTTTTCCATGTTATTCAGTCCACAGAGGAACATGTTCATATTTATTTGGAGCTGTACACGTGAGCTGTACAATTGATTTGTTTTTTGTTGGCTATGCTATATACAATTATTAAAAGGAACATTAATACACACTCTACATGGTCTAGTCAAGCCGTTATCTATGTTTCAATGGCCTTCTGATATATTTATTTTATATTTGGTTGGGACAATACATGTTCATGAACACATCACTCCGGATGGTAGCCATGGGCTAATTTCCATCCGTCATCCCACATTCGCACTCAGAAACACACACTCATTCACCCTGAACTATTGCACTATTTTAGTGGTAGGGGAAACCGGAGTACCCGGAGGAAAGCTACAAGAGCATGCAAACTCCACTCGAAAAAGGCCCTTTTCCGACCAGGATTTGAACTCAGAATCTTCTTGCTGAGAGGCGAGAGTGCTATCCACTCAGCCACCGTGCCAATGATCTGAAAGACGCGATATATAACATTTTCATGTCAAGTTATCTTTAAATGGCCCTAATATGTCAAAAGGCATTAAAAAACTATACTCTTTTTTATTGCTTCCTTAACTGATAACTAGGGGATAACTCTGGGTCTGGCCCCCGTGTTTGCGATTACATTGGTAGAATTCCACCCGACCAATCAGCGACCGGGGGAGGCGGGTGTTGTAGTTAGTTGTGGGTGACGTCAAGGGTTTGCGCCGAACGGGCAGGTTGTAGTTTGGCAATGGTGAAGAATGCGATAGTAAAGTAGTCCGGTCTGGTTCTATCAAGAAATTGAAGCCGGAGCAAGAGGAATGTTTAGCAATTATAATTGCTGGCAAAGATTGTGGCGCTACCCCCCACGGGCTCCGTTAGCGATGGAGATGGCTAGGCTAAATGCTAACGACTCACTTGGGCACATTACAAACGTCACGGTAAACTCAGATCCAATCGTTTCAATCTGCAAAAGGAGTTAACCCCTCCCACCTGTAAACGGAGCTCAATGGAACACCTCCAGACCTTAGTAAGAAATGTCATTTGTACTATGGTGTGGTACGACCAGGCTAACTGATAACAGTAGTTCAGCCGAGAAATGAAACATCACTGTGAAAAAATATTATTTGTGAGTCATTGACAATGTCAATGTGTATTTCTAATGCACATTTACAAATTTAAAAAGTGCTCTGGTTATACAATAGAGTACACATTTGTTTCCCTGTACAACCTGAAGCGAGTGCATTGAAGAAGTGACAAGTTAGTGACGTGTTGTAACTATGAGTAGGTGAGAAGCTTTAAAACAGACCAAAGGCAAAATAAGGAGAATTAAACTTTGAGGCATGGAAGGGAAGGGTTCAATCACGCTTTCAGAGTCCTTTAGTGTTTGCTTGAAAAGTCAGATGAAACATGATCTTCTTAAAACAATGATTGAAGAAACAGCAGCGATCAAAACACTGTCCCGCACCATCTTTTTAGTTGTGTGTGCTTAGTGTCCCCTTTTATAAACTAGAAATATTATGGTTTTTGGATTTTGAATGCATGCCTTTATGTCTATTGTACACTTTGATATCTTGTTTGCGCATGAGTCAAAGCCAATTCCTAGTTTGTGACTTCCTGCTACTTACAATGGCAATAAAAAAATACTGATTCTGTTTTTATGAGTTATGTTGCCAATCGAGATTACAATTGGCTACTTGACACATATGATAGTTGGAAGTTGTTGGAAGTTGTTATCCATCCAACTCTGTCAATATAGGTTTTGATTTTACATGGTTGTAACGTCTTGAATAGATATTGTTACATAAAGATTGCACTCTTACGAAGATTGCATCTTTAGCAATTTAGTCGCATATACAAATGACAGAGACAACATTTATAGAAGATAATTGCAACAAAAAATTGAATGAGAGCAAAGATCAATTGAATTTGGGAAAATGTCTCTTGATTTGAGTGATTTTTAAAAGATTATGGAGCTATGGATTATGGTCTATGGAGGAAGTCTCATTCATCTTGTTGTCAAGCAGAAGAGTTTTTTTCCTCATTACAATCAAGACATGTCTTCTTTTTCAAATTATTTATGTCTTATTCAAATTTCAAGTATGTATGACCAGAAATGAGTGAGAAAAAACTAGTTAGTTAAAACATTAAAAACATTTTTGCAATTAATCTTGTATTTCTACTACAATAAAAATGTTTTGTCTACTAGCTTTTTTATACTATATTTTCTGAAATGTGTGGGTATTGTGTATGAGATTATGGCTTCATATATGCGCTTTTTTAAGCCCCCACTGAAAGATCAAGGCTATGCTCACACTCAGGGAGCAGCCGTCCTCCTGTGGACTCACCACCTGCAGAGGGTCAGTGAGGGGCTGGTGCTATGAGACTTGGGTGGCATCTCTGACGGCCACCCCCCTGACCCAGAAATGGATTAAAGGGTAGAAAATGGATGGATGGATATGCGCTTTTTCATATTGAAGTTTCTTGAAGTAAAACTGTTAAAAAATGCAATCACAAAATTTCTTTTGCAAAAAGACTTTCTGACAAAATCGTGCAGCCGATTTGTTTCTGATAGTAGCAGAAAATTCTGAATATGGTTCTTATGTAGCTATATTGTGCAAATGAACAATTATCATTCAGCCAACGTCAGCTCTGTCAAATGTTAACCATGGACATGACAAATCTCACTATAAATCTCAGAACAGCTCAAATCCAGCCAAAAACGTTGTGAGCCCTATGGACAATTCTGGTAAACTATTATCAAAAAGTTTGGGCACCCTTGCTCTACTCAATCTCCTTAGTAACTACACACTACCGTTCCTTAAAGGTCAGGCGGGAGATGAGAGATGGATGAAAAAACGAAGCTTCCTTTGGGCTCATTTTTAGTTCTGGGTGTGCGGGACTTTAAGAAGCTAAGAGCGGAGAGAACCAAGGGGAAGGTGACGGCGGGCCCTTCACGCCGCTCCACTCATCATAATGACAGGCAGAGGAGACAGAGATGGACTGGGACTATTCTCTGCCCAATAACAAACGCCAACTGAGTAAGCGTGTTCATTAATACTGCAGTGAGGAGAGCACTAAATCAATTTGTCTGATAAGCTCTGGCAGCTGTCCACATGTGGCTGCAGAAGGATATTTTACATGACAGTTTGCACATGAACAACTCCTAACGGGATTCTCGAGTATGTACTTCATGAAATTTTAGTGCTGCAGCTCCACGTTGACTTCAGGCTTACAGAAACACAAGATTTAGTGAATTCAACACTGTGCAATCACGGTTATATTTGTAGTCATCTCTGGTAGGGCTGTACGAATAATCTCAATCAAATTTTGAGGATTGCTATTAGAGAATCTAAAGACAGCTGCCCTGGGGCACACTGAAAGAAACCAGGCTCCTCTGACCACCACCAACCATTCGTGCACAAACCGGACTTTTTGATGGACACGAAGTTGGCACGATGGCATTTTACAGCTGCAGACGCCCTACTGTGGCACCTGGTGTTCCTAGAGGTCTCCCATCACAGGTCCTGCCTTGCATAGCTTCAGAGGTCTGACTGGATTTGGCTTTCATATGCAGGTATGGCCACAATATCGGTCCAAAAATTTGCATTTTGATAGTTTGACAAAATTGTGCAGCCATAATCTCTGGTCTTTGACAAAATCCTACAATGTACTAGTTATAATTAAAATTGTAGTCATTTTCTACTTAAAAATAATTTTGTTCAACTTTAATTTAACACCCTATTGACTTTACTTTGACTCCAAGTTCTAAGCATATCTCTTTTGAAGCTACAATCAACCTTTTTTCCCCGACCTCTGGATGTAAATTCTCCTTATTTGTTCTTATATGAAAGCAGACAGCAGTCAAAACAATATGTGATGAGTGCAATTTTGTTTTAGAATACCATGGTGCCATTTTTGCAACCCATTTTTGTTAATGAATGCAATGCTTTCATTATGAAAACGACCCACATCTAAGACCTGCCTCTAAGCCCAGTAAACAGGTTGCTTGTGAAAAAAAATCATATTCTTGCGTAATAAAATATAATAATAGACATTACTGCAGCATACACAGGCCTCATAATAAGATCCATTTAGGACGAGCCAGGCTGCAGAAAATGACTCAAACAACAACAATCAGACGACATTGATCCAAAAAAAATAGTCCCATTCTTCGCGAGAGTATCCGCATGATTTTTCATGTTTTCTGCATATTTTGAACTTTATTAAATACATAATGGCCCAGATTCAGGATGAGCGTGCACCACCTGCTTCAAAGGCTCAGGGAGGTTCCAGCTGTACCTCCGTCTGCTGGCCCCATATGGCTCTCTCACAAAGGCATTTGGGCTTTTGCTTCCATATTTGTTCTCTTGAAAACCAAAGCCACAGGACACTGTGGAGTAATCACTTCGTAAGCATTCATGATGTTGCATGAGAAGATGGAACATGTTTGATACAAAGTACGATCTTAAGGTTTCACATCTATCTTCTGTCTCTTAGGTTAATGTAAGTTAACCTCTGCATTTCGCGCATCCCGTCAGAAGCATCTCCAGATGGTGAGGCCTGGCTTGGGCAGGACTATTAGACCTTCTTGCTGAGAAGCAAGAGTGCTAACCACTCTGCCACTCTGCCACTCTGCCGCCAATTTCTCTCATCATTCAATGCTGCATGGCAGAGATCTGGCTGAAGTAGAAGACATTTTTCCAAGTGAAAAGCTAATTCATTTTAGGTGAGTTACCTGGAGAAAAAACACACATTTCCACTAATGAATGATAGGACACAATCCAACCTGAGCATGAAACCTGTGTCCTATACAGCAGCAGTGCAGCTGTGGGGAGCACTCTGACTTGGATCATGGTTGGGGCTTTGACTGCTGGGGATGCTTCAGGCATCCTGAGTGAAGTTTGCACATTATGCCTGGGGTTGGTTGGGTTTTCTTTGGGAACTTACATCACCCCCAAAGAATGCTGAAATATATTATACTGTATATATATGTAAAATAACCAGCGCACATTCCAAACATGATCACTTTGCAATGGCAATTTTGTCCTATTCTGTGGCAGTGGTATACATCTAAATGCTACAATTGCTGAGTCTGTATACTTATATACACACCCCTTTTCGGTGCCCATTTTGCAAAAGAAAATACTTGGCTTTACCATCATCTTAAACATTGGAGTCTTGCCCCCTGTTGACCGGTTGTTCCTTGAATCGCAGATCAGTCGATTAATGCCGAAGTGCTTTCTGAGAATGTTCTGAAGCAGACAATCCCCCTTAGGCTGCCATTATCACAGGCAGGAGGTCAGGCGAGACCACTGAGAAGGAACATAGCTTGCGCCTATTGGGACTAAGGGGAAGAGAACAATGTTAAATAATATGTGTGATGGAACGACTCTAAACAAAAAATGAAGTGCCTATACATTATAGGCCTGGAGAGTGCTGTATGGGTAATTGCTTTGATGTCAGTTCTTGGTATAAGAAGAAAAAGCAGAAAATGCACAGTGTTTTGAAGTGGAAAGACTTCAATTTATATTTCTGTCAGAGAATGCTACTTGAGATTGACATTAGTGTTACAAGAGGGTTTTAAAAGTTGTACAATGTAAAACTGAATTCTGAAATAAAAGGTAGAGGAGGCTTTCATCGGAGTGTGAGCAAGCATAAACAGCCCATATTGATGTATGCAAAGTGTTATTCACCAATGAAGAAGCGAAAAGATGTGAAATTGTCCTGATTATTTACATTTGTAAAATGATTATTTCAACACTTCTGCACACATAGAAACATAAATTATTATTTTGTATTATATGATAGTTTGTCTGCAAAAAGCCTCTCACAAGAGTGATTGTTTACGTATCCCAAAGTACTGAGAATTTCTTGGGCATGTTTTCGTGACTTGAAACGTACAGGAAAATCACACATACAGTATATGTTTGTTTGTAAAGTTGTATTGAATCAAATATTTATGCATATGTGCAACCCTGAATGTCTGACTTGGAATGTGCTGACAGTGATAAAACCACTCCAAACTCAAATTCAATTACTATAATGAGGTTTGATAATCATTCATCTATCCATCCATTTTCTTTCGCTATATCTGTTGCTGGGTGCAGCAGTCTAAGCAGAGACGCTCAGAGTTCCCTATCCACAAACACGTACTACAGCTCATCCGTGGGGACCCCAAGGCTTTCCCAGGCCAGCTGAGAAACATAGTCCCTGCAGTGTGTCCTACGTCTTCCTCGGGGTCTCCTCCTGGTGGGACATGCCCCAGGGAGGCGTCCAGGAGGCACCCGGAACAGATACCCGAGCCACCTCAACTGGTTCCCCTCGACGTGGAGGAGCAGCGGCTCTACCGAGTGTCACTGCGCTCTTCACCATATCTCTAAGGGAGCGCCCAGCCACTCTGCGGGAGAAGATCATTTCGACCGATTGTATTCATGAGCTCATGCTCCATCCTTCCCTCACTCATTGTTGCCAGAGGTACTTTAACTCCTGACGGACAGGAAACAGTGAGTGCGTCTGGGGAAGAATGTCTCGGACTCTCGGATTATAAATACAGGACTGTGTTCTTTCTCCCCTGCTCTTCTCCCTGTACACCAACCACTGCACCTCCAGCCACGACTCCGTGAAGCTGATCAAGTTCGCGGACGACACCACCCTCATTGGACTCATCTCCAACAACGATGAGTCTGCCTACAGGAGGGAGGTGGACCGGCTGGTGTCCTGGTGCAGTGGTAACAACCTGGAGCTGAACGCCAAGAAGACAGTGGAGATGATTGTGGACTTCAGGAAGAGCACTGTCCCCCCGCCCCCACCCTCCGTGATGGACTCCCCCATCACCTCTGTGGAGTCCTTCCGTTTCCTGGGCACCACCATCACCCAGGACCTCAAGTGGGAGCCGGCCATCAGCTCCCTCATCAAGAAGGCCCAGCAGAGGATGTACGGCCTGCGGCAGCTCAGGAAAGCCAAGCTGCCTGCACAGATGTTGGTGCAGTTCTACACGGCCATCATCGAGTCCATCCTCACCTCCTCCATCACCGTGTGGTTCGCTGGAGCCACAGTCAGGGACAAACAGAGACTACAGCGCATTGTGCGCTCTGCAGAAGAAGTGATCGGCCGCAGCCTTCCATCGCTGCAGGACCTGTACGTCGCCCGAGCTCGAGGCCGGGCTGGTCGTACCACAGCCGACCCCTCTCACCCTGCACATAGACTATTCCAACCACTCCCCTCAGGCAGGAGGCTGCGGTCCATCAGGACTAGAACCTCCCGCCACAAGAACAGTTTCTTCCCCTCTGCTGTTGGACTCTTGAACACTTCTTAACCTGTCCCCCCGCCCTTTATAAAGTCACTTTACTGCCCATCATACGTCACTTTACTTCACTGTACTGCTGTCACCTTACATTGTGTGCACCATGTGCACTTGTATATTGTAAATAGTAACTGTAACTCTATTTTAAATTTAAATTTATTCTTTAGAAGTGTTTTTTATTCTTATTTTTATTATTTCTTTCTGACTGTTGCACTGAGCCAAAGCAATTTCCAAGTCCGTGACCTCCTGTTACTTACGTGGCAATAAAAATGATTCTGATTCTTAACTTGCATTCACCACCCATCCTGAAAGGGCAAAGCACCTTTTGAGCACCAAGGCCTCAAATTTGAAGGTGCTGATTGTCATCCCAGCCACTTCACACTGGTTTGTTGGAGCCAGCAGGAAACATTGTTGGTAAACAGCAGAGATTAAATCTTCTAGTCCCCAAACCTCTGGCCCCTGGCTGCGCCTAGAAGTTCTGTGCATAAAGAAAGTGAACAGAACAGGTGACAAAGAGCAGCCAACATGCACCGGGAACAAGTCTGGCTTACTACCGCCGATGCTAACACGGTTCTGGCTCTGGTCATACAGGGACTGGACGGCCCTCAGGAAAGGACCCCCCCAAAGGACACCCAGGGAAACATAGTTAAATGTCTTCTCCATATTAACAAAGCACATGTGGACAGGTTGGGGGAAATCACATAATCTCTCGAGTATCCGATGAAGAGTATATAGCTGGTCCAGTGTTCCGCGACCGGGACAAAAAACACACTGCTCCTCCTGAATATGAGATTCATCGGTCATCGGTCGAAATCTCTTCTCTAGTACCTTTGAGTAGACCTTGCAGGGGAGGCTGAGGAGTGTGATCCCACAATAAATGAAACACACCCTCCGGTCACCCTTCTTCAGAGGTCATCCCGGACGAGCCCCCACTTTTGTTATGACCAGTTAAGGACCCACACCAGTCATAACAGGGATATGTGAAACAATCATTGAAACAGAGTCACTTAAGGAGTTTGGCAATGTCTTTATTTAAGAGCCAAACTAAAAATAAATAACAGTGGTGGGAGGAGTGGCGTCGCCCAGTTGTGCCAAAAGAACAAAAGTAAAATATAACAAAAGAGGCCTAACTCACAAGCTAGTCTAATAAAAGAAATTAAATAAAAAATTTCTATTCTATTTTATCTAAAGAAAAGTGGAGTAGAACTCAAAACAACAAGGGTGGTCACAACTGATAAGCTAGGGAATCTAACAAAGATATCTACGTGTTGTAAATGTAACTTAGCACCAAACTCACCTAACCAAACCTCCACACAGAAACAAATTAGGCTACCACCTGGCAGCTTCTGGCACCTGAGAGAGAGAGAGAGCCGCCCAAGACACTCCCCGTTTAAATACTCTCCAATTTGCCTCCACTCCACCAATCATGCACCATCCTCCTCCAGGGCACGCCCACAGCACCTTCACACAGAAGCAGAAGGGAGAGAACAGCAGCACACAGGGAAAGGCAACTGATGCACGTAACAGATCATATGGCACCGCCCCCTATAGTCAGGACGGATATCAACATCTTCTTGGTGTCTTCAGCCAGGAAGATCAAAGTACCCGCCCTAACATCCTCAGCTTCTGCCTTCGAGACGGAGAACTTGACGAGGAGATTGAGGAGAACCTCAAAGTATTCCTTCCGCTGCCCAATATCCCCTGTTGAGGTCAGAAGCTCTCCACCCGCACAGTACATGATCCTGGTAAAGCACCGCTTCCCCCTCCTGAGGGGAAACAACAAAGTTGATCATCTATGTTTTCTGTCAGTCTTCACAGGGTTTTCACACACTGTTGCTGGTATTTTGGCCCATTCCTCCATGCTGATCTCCTCTAGAGCAGTGATGTTTTGGGGCTGTAGCTGGGCAACACGGAGCTTCAACTGCCTCCAAAGATTATCCATGGGGTTGAGATCTGGAGACTGGATAGGCCACTCCAGGACCTTGAAATGCTTCTTATGAAGCCACTCCTTCGTTGGCCAGGCGGCGTGTTTGGGATCATTGTCATGCTGAAAGATCCAGCCACGTTTTATATTAAATCCCCTTGCTGATTGAAGGAGGTTTTAGTTCAAAATCTCATGATACATGGCCCCATTCATTCTTTCCTTTACACAGATTAGTTGTCCTGGCCTGTTTACGGAAAAAAAAGGCCCAAAGAATGACGTGTCCACCCCCATGCTTCACAATAAATATGATGTTCTTTGAATGCAACTCACTATCCGTTCTCCTAAGCCTAGCGTACATCGGACTGGCAACTGATTATATCCGTCGCATATGAGTTGCTGCCCCGCACACATCGACAATCTGACGAAAACGGGCAACTCCCAGTAGCAGACCAGTCTCGGGAATAACAGCGCGTACATCGACAGCAACTGGCCTCAACTACAGTGTGTTTTCTGACATAAACTGTTGCGGGCTCGCAATACACACACGTTGTCGGAGCGGCGCATGGAGCGCGCACATCGGGTCATATCTCCGAAACTGAGGACAACTAGTTGCCGAAAAGTAGAACACGGGCAACTGACTGAAACTGGAGACCGACTGATCATCTCCAGTTGTAAGAGCGCGCACATCGACCGATTTCGGCAACTGATCATCTCCCACCATCTCCTCTCAGTTGCCAAAAGCCGCCTTGCAACTAGTTGTCCCCAGTTTCTATGTCGATGTACGCTAGGCTATACAAACACAGCAAGTTGAGTTTTTACCAAAAAGTTCTATTTTGGTTTGATCTGACCATGTGACATTCTCCCAATCCTCTTCTGGATCAAATGCTCCCTATCAAACTTCAGACAGTGGGGACACGTCTTACACTGCAGTATTTGAGTCCCTGGCGGCGTAGTGTGTTACTGATGGTAACCTTTGTTACTTTGGTCCCAGCTCTCTGCAGGTCATTCACTCGGCCCCCACGTGTGGTTCTGGGATTTTTTTGCTGGAGCACCAGATCGAGGGAGTTCATCAGTGATCTTGTATGTCCTTCATTTTCTAGTAGTTAAATTCAATTCAATTCAATTCAATGTGTTCTTGTATAGCCCTAAATCACAACAGTAGTTATCTTAGAGGACATAACAAAATCATTGAAATCGCCAACACAGACCAGAGAATCAAACACAAAAAATAGAACACAAATTTGCACTGGTCCATAGGGGGGAGTTGACCAATGTCCATGGATGTTGATAAATGTCCATAAATGTTGTAAAATGTTAGACTGGATCATCATCATCACGGTCCTTTTTTTTTTTAGACCCATCGGGGAGCCTCGAGATGATTTTCAAGATTCACTAAAATATAGACCTTACGTTTTTTGTTGCAATTGATTGAGACATTATGAGATTACGACTGTGTCAAGCGAAATCAAGTTACGTGGCTTACATCATGCGCAGCGACAAAACGTGTCCTGCTGTTGTTTGCTAAAGCTAAAGCTATTTGGAGGCTAAAAACAAATAATACCTGCTTTAAAATTAAACATGGTTAATAGCCACAACAGAAAATCCCAGAGGAGGAGAAAAGTCAAATGTGCCAGAGGTGAGGCCGATTGATGGTGCAAAGACTGCGGCAGAGGCAACATCTGAGAGGGCAGTGGAGAGGTTGCCCTCTCAGATGTTGCCTCAAAAAATGCCCTCCACCTCTACTAAGTTTCAATTCAGTGCTATGATGAGCTCTGAATCCTGATTGATAGATTTCAAATATATTATTTTCCTGCAGGTGGCAGCATAGTTGTTTGGTTATAATATTTTCAAGGATTTTAGATCAAATATAGATCAAGGAACGTTTGACATTGGTCTGCAGTTGGTAACTAGTTCCGAATCTAGGTTTGTTTTTTCCGGAAGAGTTTTGATTACTGCGCTGTTAAAAGCTTGTGGGACATAGCGACTTTAAATAGATGTCGGAAGTGAATGAAATAATAATTGCTACCACAGTTGATTTCTTCACACCAAGCTGGTGACTATTGCAGATTCAGTCTTCCCAGCCTAGTGCAGGTCTACAATTTTGTTTCTGGTGTCCTTTGACAGCTCTTTGGTCTTGGCCATAGTCGAGTTTGGAGTGTGACTGTTTGAGGTTGTGGACAGGTGTCTTTCAGACTGTTCTACTGTTCATCAGGTACCATTAGTCGAAGTAATGAGTGGAGGACAGAGGAGCCTCTTAAAGAAGGAGTTACAGGTCTGTGAGAGAAATATTGCTTGTTTGTAGGTGACAAAAATCTATTTTCCACCATATTTTGCAAAGACAATAGTAAGTAAGTAAGTAATCTTTATTTATATACCGCCTTTTCACTGCAGATCTGAATCTCAAAGCGGTTTACAATTGTTATTTTTTGGGAATTTGTCTCTCACTCCACACAGAGATGGGAGCGGGGTCGCCAGTACAGGAGGCGCATGCCAGAACTATTGGACATATTTTTAGTGGTAGGGGAAACCGGAGTACCCGGAGGAAACCTACGCAGACACGGGGAGAACATGCAAACTCCACTCAGAAAGGCCCTGGTCCGACCGGATTCAAACCCAGGACCTTCTTGCTGAGAGGCGAGAGTGCTATCCACTCAGCCACCGTGCCGCCAACAATGTTACTTGTTTCATTCTGTCTCTCATAGTTGAGGTATACTTATGATGAAAATGACATGCCACCCTCATCTTTGTCAGTGGGAGAAATGTTTCGCCCCACTGTAACTCAATTTACTGCACAATTCACTGTATGAATGAAACTCTCTTCCTTGAAACACAAAGACGGTAGTTGCCATTTATAACCTCTTCATTACTAATGCCGGGAGGCGGTTAAGACTGTGATAAGGACAGCTGCAGCGCGGCTCGGTCCAGGCCATAAACTGCTGATAACTGCTGATAAATGTGATGAAATGTGTGCATTCAGGGTGTATTCAAAATGTAATATTTGATCTGAAAGGTTTTATTATTGCTTGGATTTGGGTTAAATGATAAAAGAAACTTTCTCGGTTATAGCTCAGCTGTTTGCAGTGTCAGCATATTATTTATAAAATATTGAGACACTCTACGCCCTTGTAAACAGCAGCATCCACATCATAACAGTGTCTGTGGTGTGTTGCCCCTGCAAGTTAAATAAGCAAAGCAATTTGATTTAAATTGAATAAGGCTTCTCTCTTATGAGCTTTCCACAATTATAACATTCTGCCATGATATCTAAACACTGTGAAAAGTTCGTTAATAAACCCGCAATAAGAAATTAGAAGGCTTGTTTTTCACTATGAGGACAATCTTGTACAGGGTAGAGCTACCTAATGTTGGACAAAGAGTACCATCACATTTAGATTAATGATTTGAATACAGTATCATATAATACATCAAAACACTTCAAGAGGTTGTTTTGTTGTCTTGTTTAACTTAGATACTTAAAATACTTAAGTAATTTGACTTGATATTTGCGACCATCATTTGTAACGGTTTCTTGTATTGTTACTGCAGAGAAATTTGTCCTCTCCATCTTGCTGGGCCACCAGAGGGTCTGTCAGGAGCAGTGATCACCGTGGTTGGCTTGTTCGGACCAGCGGTGGAGGATGATTTAACCAATTATACATGTTTTTAGTGGTAGGGGAAACCAGACCACTGGGAGACAATCTACACGGACGTGTGGGGAACAAGCAAACACCACTCAGAAATGTCCTGTTCTCTCTGGGATTCAAACCTAAGATACTCTTACTGAGAAGCAAGAGTGCTAACCACTCAGCCAATAGGGCTGCCCAGTGGAACAGTTGTGTTATATATTTTTCCTTTCCCCTCCGGCAGGAGGCTGCGGTCCATCAGGACCAGAACCTCCCGCCACAAGAACAGTTTCTTCCCCTCTGCTGTTGGACTCTTGATCACTTCTTAACCTGTCCCCCCGCCCTTTATAAAGTCACTTTACTGCCCATCATACGTCACTTTACTTCACTGTACTGCTGTCACCTTACATTGTGTGCACAATGTGCACTTGTATATTGTAAATAGTAACTGTAACTCTATTTTAAATTTACATGTATTCCTTAGAAGTGTTTTTTATTCTTTATTTTTATTATCTCTTTCTGACTGTTGCACTGAGCCAAAGCAATTTCCAAGTCTGTGACTTCCTGTTACTTACGTGATAATAAAAATGATTCTGATTCTGATTTAAGCAAGTCAGGGAAATAGGAAAAAAATAACCTTTTAAATCAATATTATTCAGTTGAAAAACTGGTGGCCATTATGACTGTCAATCTAAAACATCTCACCCAAGGGAGGATCCGCGTGCAAGTGACTTTTGGCAAAGTTATTCACTCTACGTCCTCAAGAAACTCTCCCAAGCTTTCCAAAACAAAAGCTGATTATGAGTTTACTCAAGCATGAGCCATTGCCGCCTGTAGCGCTTTGCTACTGTAGCTCCTTAATGCCTTGGTAATTTAAAAGTGCTAATTACACTAATTACTAATCTTCTGCATGGCTGAACATTGCACAAGAGGAGTGTATGATAAAAGGGAAGAAGACGAGCTCACATAGTCCTTAGTGTTGAAGAATGGGAATATGTGATATCAAAACTAGCACTGTTTGTCCTCAGTCAAGTTGTAAATGCTGTTATCAAGAATAGAGCAGAAATAAAAGTGAGAGGAAGTGTTGGCAGGCGGATCAGACGGGCCTGACCTCACAGGCGACGCTGGATAGCTGTAGGTAACAAAACTGCACCCAGGAGTGGTCTCTCCAGTCTACAGATCTGAGTCACACATGCACTCCATATTATGTAAGACTTGAATTGAGATCAAAACAGTTGCAACGTTCCTTCTTCCTCCTCACCCTAACCACGGCTGATCATGTCCGCCAAACAAAGACTTCCAGCACAAAAACTGCCTAAACCGTGGTTAATCTTAGCCACAAAGCTGACAGATGGAGACACATCGCTGCGCGTGTGGTGTGTGGAACAGCGAGAGGGAGAGGGGTAGTGTCATTTTGATCGTGCTGCGATTCAAAGGAATGAAATATTGGGCCAAAATCACTGAAATTCCTTTATTTCTGAGGGCTGCATGCATTTCTTCTGCTCAGTAAATCTGGCAGTTGTGAGGTACAATTAAGAATTTTAATTGTGAGATGTTTTATACATTTGACCAAAACAACAAAATGATGTCCCTGTAGAATATACTTGTTACACATTAGGTTTTAAATCCACTAAAATAGAAAATAACATCAATTTAAAAAGAAGTTTAGTGAAAAACAAAACATGTCTCTAAAATATTGCCAAACTGCACTGCGTCTTTTCAAACGCAAATCAATTGAAAAAATATTGTGAAATGATGTCGCCAGCAGGATAAATAATAACTTGTAGGGAAACGAAATGATACAGTTTTGCCTGAGAGCTCTTGCCTTCATTCAATTACCGTTGTTGATAAAACACCTAATGGCCAGGTTGCCTCCACAGATCTTACCTGTAACCTGGTAGTGTAATCTGTATGGCAGAGTAAATAGAAAAATATCTACATTTACAATTGTATTTCATTTCAAAAAGCCATACATACATATTTGAAAGAAGAAAGTCATGTCTGGACAGGTCTTTGCAACATGATTCTTCTCCTAAACCAAAATTATCAGCGTATTTGTATCCACACTTTTTATTTTAGTCTAGAGTTGACAGATGACATGTTCTATAAAGATGGAGGGCTCTGGTGTAGTGACTGCGGCAGTGTCCTCAAACCTCCAGAGACTTGAAACAAAAACATCTCATTTGGACCAAACTGGGACAGTCAGGGCTGCTTAATGGGAGATCATTACAAAATCACCTCTGCATTTTGTTTAACACTTTGGACAATATTTATTCTTGTTTGGAATTATGCTTAACCAGCATTTATGAGCTTTTAACCATGTTACATCGTTCCCTCATCAAAAACAATTGTATTTAGATCCATCCACACTATTATCTGGAACTCATTTAATTCTGACTTTTCCGTCTAAAAACCCCAGTTTCTGTCCTGTATTAGTATGATGTAAATGTGTATATAAATATGTATATTTTAAATGGATGGGTTTCTCAAAATACATGAAACTGATGAACAATAATGGTACTGACGGCTTGAAAACAGGAGTTTGTGACTTTGTGTGAATCATCAGATTTCATTCACTGTTCAAATATATTTGCTTGACCTCATCTCTTGTCTTCCTTTCTGATTTTGACTGTCATCGTTCACATTTTTCATTCAAAGCACTTTGGCTGAATATAAATTGTTAGAATGTGAAGATTTATGTGGGCCAAAATGAATTCTGAAAGTCCGAAAGAGGCTTTATATTTGGAACAATGAAAGCTGCTGTTTATCTACATACTGTATGTCATATGGTGAGGATTTTACATGTTTTGTGTGTATTTTTAGTTCCATCTATTAATCCTCTTAGTAGTAGACTAGTGAACACGAGTTCGGAAAAGCACAGCATTATGACTGCACAATTTTTTTTCACCAATTTTTGTCAAGATCATCAAATATTCAACACTTTTGATAAATGTATTACAGTCATAGATTTGCACATCTAGTGAGGTGTGAAATCACTTGTTCTGCTCAAGCAGTAACAGTCACATTAGTGGTTACTTTAAAGGACACTAATCATGCAAAATCTTTTTAGTTTTAACAAGTGCTGTCTATAATAATGCGTTGCACGTCAGCGCAAATTAACATTAACACTGTCCTTTTTTATTGCACAATTTAATTTCTGTGACCTACTTTACTTGGAGTTTATTTTTTTGCTGTGGCCATTGTTGGTAAAAAACAGGAACCGGATATTTTGTATCACCCTGTTATGATCCCTTAAAGGGTAGTTGAAGGGGCTTTTTTGATACCAATTTATACATGTTATAACGTCTGTTGATCGACAGCCTTGAATTGAGTATCAAAATGATAATTCAAGGGACAAAAAATAGAAACAAATTAGCAATTTATTTGTGATTAACTGTGACATTCATGCAATTAATCAGGATAAAAATAATAATTGTTGAACAGCACTAGTTTTTAACCAAGTTGCATTATTGTTTTCCTCATCACCAACCCTTTTTACCAAGGGCTCTTTTCACAAACTACAAAACAAAAAATCATGAGCAGGTCAAAAGTCAAAATATCAAAACAAAATCTCTCTTTTAAATTTTTGGAGATTTTTTTATTTTATTTTATCTCATTTATCAAATCAAATTTCAAGCACACCTCCAAAGTTTTTCTAAATTCTATATCATGACATGTCAAAATAGATATTCTCAAGATCCTTAAATGAACCCACATTATGCATCACATTTGTTCTTCTAAATAAATGCAGTCCTTTGTCAAAAAACAGCAATGCAATAAAGTCATGAATATGAACACCAGTTTATAAAATGTCACATTAAATATCAATAGCATCGCACTTGTCGGATCTTGAGTGAATTGCAGTATCGCCCTGACAAGAAGCAACCACAACAGGCTCTTTAAATACTTTATGTGTCAAAGTAAAAGAGTGTCTGCATATGTGCTATGATTAACAATATGCCATTTCTCAAAATAGCCGTCTCCTATGCCAGAGCTCGAGATGCGTCATTGCTTTTTTAAAGAGGTGAACTGGTGCTTAGTCCTCTTCAGACGCTGAAAATATCCTGGACTATCGCAAACCAAAGCAGAGATCTCATCAGTAAATAATGTATTCACAGGCATGAATTATGGAGCAACACGAATGAGGATGGATTTGTGGTGAACACAGTTGTGTTGTGTGCAGTTATCCCCTGCTGAGCGTAAGAGTTGCTTGTCACGAACTGTTAGGAATTGCTATCATTTCTGACCTAGCAAAGTATTTACAGCGCATGAAAACCCGCACAGGGATGCACAGAAAGTTGATCTGATGTGTGCTTGGTCTGTAGAGATGGTATTGTGAACGGTGAAGGAAGGCTTTCTTGCTATTCTATCTATATGTAAATAATTGTATATGAAGGGAGCATGTGAAAGCCTGACCCTGGCAGGAGCTAGCCTCCACAGACAGAAATAAATGAAAGAGTTTGTGCAAACCCTTATTGTTAGACAAGAATATTCTGATGCTAGCCGTATTGGTTGGCAAATCAATCGTAAATGAAAGTCAAGGCAAAAAGGGACAAAAGATGCCCAAAGTTGAGTACATTTTGAAAGTCTTAAAACATAATTGGCCAATGGAACAAGCTATATTTCCCATTGATTGAGAAATTCAACTGCACCTTGTCAACTCAAGGTACAAAAATACTGACCTACGTCAGCCCGGTCGCTTGAAGAGGTGTTTGTGAAGTCGGAGTTATGGGGTAAGTTGCATTTAACAAACACAGAGAAATCCAAACCAGGTAACTTCAGGTAGATTTGTTTCTTGAAGACGTCAATAAACATTGTCTATTAACCCAGATTCAAATCCTTATGTTGCAGGTGCATTCACATAAATGCTGATGTGAATCACAATATCATTTAAAACACGCTGAAAAATAAATAGTAATGGTCTAACACGAACGATACATCGCAATCTACAACACTCGCAGCAGCCAAAGAGCAAGCAGAAAGGTGGCAGAAGTTCACTGATTTCGTGAATGTGTGAAGTGTGTTCATATGTTATCCCATGATCTGTTTCAGTCTGGGACATTATAATAATAATAATAATACATCGGTTTTATATAGCGCTTTTTTGGACACTCAAAGACGCTTCACATGTGTCATTATTCATTCTCTCCAAACACGGTGGTGATAAACTACTACTGTAGCCACAGTTGCCCTGGGGCACACTGACAGAAGCGAGGCAACCAGTGCCATCGGCCCTTCTGACCACCACCAAAAATTCCTACACACACCAGACTCATTCTAGGCCTAAGGACACAACGGCAGTTTGGCACTTTACAGCCGCAGCCGCCCCACTGTTGCTGGTGTTCCCAGAGGTTAAGTGTCTTGCCCAAGGACACAACGACAGCAGACAGTGGGAGTCGATGGTGAAAGTCTTGAGGCACAAACCCACGACCTTCTGGCTCAAAGGCCAATGCTCTACCAACTGAGCTACTGTCGCCACGGACGCTTAGGCACATTTATTATCAGTAATGGACATTGACTGTCTGCCCCCTTTGGACCAACGGCTCCTGTATTTGTTATTATTGCATTTCTGTTTTATTCTGTTGTTTGTGATTCAATAACTTTGTAAAGAGAAGACTGCTGTTGTGATTTAGGGCTATACACATACACATTGAATTGAATAATTTATGAGTGTCAAACAATTCAGATTCAATCTAAATGCAAAGAGAACAAATATTAATGTACAAAAATATAGTGCCACATCAGCCTGCACCAGTTACTGTACCTAAATGAATAACTCTCCACTCCCAAAGCTTAAAGAAACTCCCTCCCGCCAATAAGAACTCTCTAAATGTAAACTGCCATAAATTCCCTCAATAATTACACCCATTTCTGTCAGTTGCGGAGTATCACACTATTTGAGCCACAACACCCAGCTTCGTTCTGGATGTGCGCCTCTTGGAGCTGGCACATGAAAATGGCACATGGAAGTGTATCTTGGAAATCCTAATATTTTAGATATTTGTGCCTCCATGTGAATCAGGTAACTTCAAATGGAAGAGCCATGTTTTAATCCTATCTTTTATACATGGGTAATCACAACACTCAAGTACAGTACTCAGAGCAATACTTAAGAATGTTAGTCTTCTACACTGAGACAAGGCGGCTTCCAACTATATTTGTGCTGTTTGTGGAACTCTTCAATTGGATTTTTCTACTTACCTCCAGATTTCATGCCAGTTGCCAGACACCACTCACCAGTTATCACCTGTTGGGACTCACCTGCTCCAGCTCCAACACCTGCTTGATTATTGTGTGAAATAAATTTATACATATTTTTTTTGTTCCGCGACCGGTGTTCTGTCACCGGTTCTGTTCACTGTATTTATGGACAGAATTTCTAGGCGCAGCCAGGGGCCGGAGGGGGTCCGGTTCGGGAACCACAGGATTTCATCTCTACTTTTTGCGGATGATGTCGTCCTGCTGGCTCCAACGAACCAGGACCTGCAGCATGCACTGGGACGGTTTGCAGCCGAGTGCGAAGCGGCTGGGATGAGAATCAGCACCTCCAAATCCGAGGCCATGGTGCTCGACCGGAAAAAGGTGCCTTGCCCTCTCCAGGTGGGTGGAGAGGTCCTTCCTCAAGTGGAGGAGTTCAAGTATCTCGGGGTCTTGTTCACGAGTGAGGGAAGGATGGAGCGTGAGATTGACAGGCGGATCGGTGCAGCGTGCGCAGTGATGCGGTCGCTGTATCGGACCGTTGTGGTAAAGATGGAGCATAGCCGAAAGGCAAAGCTCTCAATTTACCGGTCAATCTTCGTTCCCTCCCTCACCTATGGTCATGAGCTGTGGGTAATGACCGAAAGAACGAGATCGCGGATACAAGCGGTCGAAATGAGCTTCCTCCGCAGAGTGGCTGGGCGCTCCCTTAGAGACAGGGTGAGGAGCTCAGCCACACGGGAGGAGCTCGGAGTAGAGCCGCTGCTACTCCACGTCGAGAGGAGTTGAGGTGGCTCGGGCATCTGTTCAGGATGCCTCCTGGGGAGGTGTTCCGGGCACGTCCCACCGGGAGGAGGCCCCGGGGAAGACCCAGGACACGCTGGAGAGACTATGTCTCTCAGCTGGCCTGGGAACGCCTTGGGGTCCCCCCGGACGAGCTGGAGGAGGTGTGTGTGGATAGGGAAGTCTGGGCGTCTCTGCTTAGACTGCTGCCCCCGCGACCCGGCAACGGATAAAGCGGAAGAAAATGGATGGATGGATGGATGGAATTTTTTGTCAGGCTGATTTTGAGTTTGCATCTTGGGCCTAAACTCATATTGTATTTGTACAATATGAGTTATGCATTGTTTATCTCTCTTTCAGAAGAAATTAATCACCCATTTGTTTTTATATAAACCCCTATAACTCTGGATTTCATTCTGGAATTCAACTGAAATTTGCTTGTCCCTTTGGCAGATCTTAATATTAGTCAAAAAGTAGTAGCAGTAGTTGAACTTTTAATTTCACAATAAAAATTAAAAAAAATTACTGAATTTGAAACGGAGCAGGTAGAAGTAAAACTATTGGCCATTCTCAATTCAAGATAAATAAACCCATTTGATTCAAGAATGTATTTATATTTTAACAGCCACATCAAATCCGAAACATAAGCAAAAAACATAGTGTCTAAAGCAGACTTGGAGATTGTTATCCATGCATTTGTCTACAGAAGGTTAGACCACTGTAACAGCCTGCTCACAGGTCTCTCCAAACAGGCTGTTAAACAAATAGAGTACATTGCAGTACATGCAGCAGCTCGAGTCCTGACTAGAACCAGGAAGTACGACCACATTAGTCCAGTCCTCGGGTCTCTGCACTGGCTTCCTGTGACTCAGAGAATAGACTTTAAAACAGCTCTGCTTGTTCAAGTCTCTCCATGGCCTCGCAACAAAATATATTAGTGACATGTTTGTCCCATATGAACCAGCCCGGACTCTGAGGAGCACAGGGACTGGACTCCTGTTAGTGCCCAGAGTCAGGGGAGGCAGTATTTCAGAATCATGCAGCCAAAATCTGGAACAATCTTCCTGAAAGTGTGAGACAGGCCTCTTCTCTGACAATGTTTAAAACCAGGTTAAAACAGTTCTGTAGAACTGTGCATGAATTGAACTATACAAACTTGCCTTGTCTTGCCAATCATTTTTATCACTTAATCAAACTAGAGCACAGCAAAGGCAAAAGGACTACTTGTGCTTTTCTGATTGCCATTGGTTTGACATCGACAGTCATTCAATTTCAAGGCACATTCATATACACATCTAATTGTGTCCCAAATGCCCCTGTTGCTATAGTTTTAACTTGGGGTAATTGGCGTACAGTAAATATCATAGAGCACAGGCGTACAACATCCACGCATGAAACAGGAGGTCATCAGTTCACGCGCATGTCTTTGGATCGTGGGAGGACACCGTAAATCTGCTGGGACATCTCGTCTCGGATCCACATACGATGCTTTGAAGAGGAGCAATCTATTGACCTTCTTGTAATGTAGACATATACATGCCAGCCTGTGATGAGGATAGATGTACATTTATCATGTACAGCGGACATTTATCAACATTTATGGACTTTGCCCCTTGCGGACCAATGGCTCTAGGTGTTTTTATCATTGAATTCCTTGTGTTTGAACTATTTGCTTAAGTCCTCCAACATAACCACTGTAGTGATTTAGGGCTATAAAAGAATACATGTAATTAACATGAATAAATACAGGAATTCTTATCATACAGTATTCTGCCACTAGAGATGCAGAAACATAACCAAAATCAACTGTATCTTAGGTTTTATGCTTGTTTGTGAAGTCCTTTTGCAGTCTAGAACCATTTCTGATTTACTTGTGCCTTTATGAACCTGTGTGCAGCTGTGTCAGATCGTCCTTTCTGGTTGTACCTCATGTAAAACTGAAAGTGAGAGAAGCAGCTTTCCCCCACATTATGCTCCTTGTAATATGCTGTACAAATTCTTCTTCTTGGATACCAATGAGTCCCAGACAATGGTAATAAATACTGTTCTTGATGTCTATTAAGACAACACAGAGCCACAGATCAAGCTGCACTTGTGCCAATGGACTATTATGTGAAAATATGTTACAATTTTTCCAGAACAGAATTAGAAAAGACAGGGTATTTCAAATCAAACTTCCTCCATAGGGCAGGGCAAAGATGACAAATGATCAAATTCTCAAATAATTTTCTGGGATATTTTACTAAGATCATAAAAATACTCCTAGATGGGAACCTAGAGAAAATACTTCATACCAAAAGTGAGTAGAGAAGCCAAATAGCGGTATTGGTTGGCTGTAGTAACACTCTTGCGGTTACAGTTGCCTGTTTGCCATAAGTACTTCCATTGAAATAAGGACACTTTCACTTTAGAAGCAAATGCAGCGGTCATAACATCACAGATTGGTTTCAAAAGAAGTGAACTAATTATTGGACCGGAATAATGTTGTTTGATGTTGATGTCACATTTCCACAATTGCAGCACAATTAGTGAACCACAGATGACTTCAGCCTCTGTGGTTCATTGAACAAGGACCTCCTTCAGAAGAAGTGCTTTCAAATGTCCCTCTAATATGAACTCTTGAGCAAAACATATTCACAACACACACCAGCTGATGTCAAATTTGGAGATTTAGTCTGAATGTCCGAAAATAGGGCGACAGTGGCTCAGTTGGTAGAGCGTCGGCCTCTAGGCCTGAAGGTCGTAGGTTCAAATCCACCTCGAAACGTACTTCATGACTCCCACTGATGACTGCTGTTGTTGTGTCCTTGGGCAAGATACTTAACCCCACTTTACCTGAAGCCCCTGCTGAAAGAACAAGGCTCCTGTAGACTCACCACATGCAGGAGGATCAGTGAGGAGCTGGTGCTCTGTGGACTGGGTGGCATCTCTGACTGCCACCCCCTGACCCAGGAATGGATTAAGGGGAAGAAAATGGATGGATGGGTGTCCGAATACAGAACAGACATTCCCAGTTTGTCAATAAAAGAAGCGAATATAGACTTTGGGACTTTCTGCCTTCTGTGTATAGTTTTTAAGGAACAAGAACCAAGCATCACTTGTATGACAAATTTGGTCAAGTGAGACAACCACAGGCCAAACACAAAGGGCCAGGATATAAAACCAAAATATATGAAAATCTTTAAAAAGGTTTTTTCATAACACTCAGTTCAAGGGAAGGTACCGTTACAACTCTTTTGTCAAAAACGACTTTAAAAAAATGTAAATTAAATGTCACCCCGAATTTCATTTGAACCTACATTCACTGAACCTATATCCTTTTTGCCCGAATGTCCTTTTTACTGGACAACATCTTGCATTTTACCTGAAGCCCCTGCTGAAAGAACAAGGCTCCTGTGGACTCACCACCTGCAGAGGGTCAGTGAGGGGCTGGTGCTATGAAACTTGGGAGGTATCTCTGATTGCCACCCCCCTGACCCAGAAATGGATTAAAGGGTAGAAAATGGATGGATGGATGGAACATCTTGCATTTGTTTTTTGAATTAGTAGACACATTTTATACAAACATTATTAGACCATTTTTGATTTGTGCTGACAAAGAAGAAAAATATGTAAAAAAAACACAAACACACATGTCCAGGATATAAACCAATACAAATAATGAAAATCTGTTTACTGCTTTGAATTGTTGCTGTGGACCGTGTTCCAATCAGACAGTTCCAAGCTCACGGTAAAAGGTTAATGACACAAAGTTTTTCAGGTCAGAGAATATATTGAGAAAGCGAACATGCATAAATTTGTCGATAGAATGATTAGTTTGGACAGTGAACAGATTGAGTAATGACAATGGTGCTCAGATTGAGGGCATACTTCCCCTCTATTTCCTATGGCTGTTGACGTTTTAAAAAGGTGCTTGTGAGTTTGTCTATTTTGGGAGTGCAGGTGTGTTTGGGGCAGACCGGGACTCTTCACAGGGTAGTTTGAAACCGTGTCCTCAGGAAGAGCACAACCTACGCCCACTTGTCTCGATAAGCCAAGGGACTGGGCATCATTTTCTCTTGCGCTCATACTATACAGCTCTCTCGCTTCCAAACTGTGATTGCTGCAGACTATAAAGGAAAAGAAGCCAAAACCACAAACCATTTCCAGTTGGATCGATGTTCGCTTGCACATAGACTGTCTATTCTGGGTGGCACTGACTTGATAGTGCAGTTTTAATTGAGTGTGTAGGGACTCAAATGTACTTCTGGTTTTTAATTGATCATTTATATTCATTCTGACTTAACAGAGGCAATCGGAAATAAAACAGCCTCAAATGACTAATTTAACGGCATTTATGGAGAGAAGTATCCATTCTCATTCGAGTATAACATACTTACTCAATGTGGCATAGCACAATAGAACGTCATTAAACAATGTCAACGCTCTTTTATAACAATGGAAATTGAGACAAACCCCGGAAATGTGTTTATAAATGACTCTTTAATGTGTGTATTGTCTGTGTAGGGGGTTTGAAAACTACCCCCTTTGCATGCTGCCCTTCCTCCGCTCTGACAAGACCTCTACCTCCCAGCATTCAGCTACATTTTGAAAAGCTCTCTTCCAAAGTAGACTGCATGGGGAGAACATCACCTCTATACTCTCTCGGCCCTCCAGGGGAAAATGGAGGGCCGAGAGGCCTGACCGTCTGTACTCAACAGTCAAACCTCAGCTCCAGGTGTTTTGGGTTGTGTTCTGTTGTTCTGTTCCCCTCCCCCCTGAGTTTTTCTGTTCCAGCAGAGCAGTGTGTGGCAGGGGCGTGGCTGGCTTCTCCTGGTGCTGAGTCTCAACACCTGTGCGTCATCACTAATCAAGACCAGTATGAATACCAGGATTTCTCAGCACCACACAGCCAGATTATTCCGTCGTGCTCGGTAGCTTTGCAGCAGCTGGATCTAGTTTCAGTTACCCTTTTGGATTCTTACCTGTTTTTCTCCCGTGTGCCCAGATACCTCCAGAGTCCGAGTTCCAACCCGCCTGTTCCCTGCCTCCACTACCTGCCACCACTGCCTGCCTCCAGTATTTTTGGGAATAAACTCTTTAAACTTTTGTCTGTATCAGTCTCTGCTTTGGGGTCCAATAGCTAAACGCAACAGAATAATCTGGCCACAATGGACCCCGCAGAGGCTGAAAGTATCAAGCAGGCCCTTGCTGAGACTGAGGAGTTTAAACGAGCAGTTACGTCACAAGGAATTCTTGTTGGACAGCATGGAGAAGCCCTTCAAGAAATCACGGCCTCTCTCCAGAACATCACCACAGGAATGACTCAGTTCGGCGCTCGTTTGAACAACGTAGCCAGTCAACTTGCCTCGCTTGGACCTCCCGACCGGGCCCAGTCTCCAGACCCAAGCAACGCACCGGCCCTACCTCCCACTGGTTTGACGTCACAATGCCGTGAGCCTTTCATACCCACACCTAGCAGGTACTCTGGGGAGATAGGTCTCTGTAAACAGTTTATACATCAATGTTAGTTTTTGATCAGCAGCCACTCTCCCACTCCTCTGATAGGTCTAGAGTAGCATTTATGAGTCTACTTACTGGGAAGGCGTCGGCTTGGGCTGTGGCAATATCTAATAGTGACTCTCCAGTTTGTAACACACTTAGTTCTTTTACCGCTAAAAGTGTTCGACCATCCTCTTCAGGCTTGAGAGTCCAGTAGCCGTTTGCTCTTTGCGTCAGGGCTCCAATTCTGTTTCCACATACTCCGTTGACTTTCGAATTTTAGCTTCTGAGTGTGGGTGGCATGACAAGGCACTTCGAGGAATTTTTTACCGTGGCCTTAGTGAGGAGGTGAAGGACGAGCTGGCGGCTAGAGATTAGACCGCCAACCTTGAAGACCTCATTTCACTCGCCATTCGACTGGATAACCGGCTTCGTGAGTGACGCAGAGAGGGGTTTCCGGGTTAAGAACTATGCCCCTACTTTCCAGCCCAGGTCCTCTCGCCCGCCGGGTCCACCAGCCCCCCCTCCTGCGCTCTTGTCCCAAACGGCCAAGAGACCAGGCTCATCGGAATCTGGAGGTATGCTGGTGAGCCATACTCCTGTTGATCCCTCCTCCAAGCGTATTCAACTCCAAGGTACCATTTCTTTCAACACTATTTCTCTTCCTATTCAAGCTTTAGTAGACTCTGGTGCGGATGAGAATTTCATAGACTCTTTGTTGGTTACTGAGGCCAAATTCCCTACCGAACCACTCTCAAAACCTAAGACTGTATTTGCCCTGGACGGTAGAGAGTTGACCAGAGTTACTCACCGTACGGTACCAGTTTCCCTGCTAGTTTTGGGTAATCACTGTTAGTTAATATCATTTTATATTGTTCTGTCGCCATCAGCTCCATTGGTGTTGGGCCTCCCATGGCTTAAACTCCATAATCCACACATTGACTGGTCTACTCAATCAGTAGCCAATTGGAGCTTGTTTTGTCACTCATTGCCTGCATGCTGCAGCGCCACCCTCCAGTTCTCGAACTCCCTCTCCTCCCAGACCCATAGATCTCTCTAGTGCCCCCGGAGTATCATGACTTGAAAAGTTTTTTCTAAGGACCGCGCATCATCCCTATTGCCACACAGACCCTATGACTGTCAGATTGATCTGATTTCCGGTGCCCCATTACCTTCAAGCAAGTTGTATAATCTCTCCACACCAGAAAGGGAGGCTATGGAGACTTATATATCTGAGAGTTTGGCTGCAGGTCTCATTCGCCCCTCCTCCTCCCCTGTAGGGGCCGGGTCCTTCTTTGTTGAGAAGGAGGACAAAACTTTACGACCATGCATTGACTATAGGGGTTTGAATGACATTACAGTATGACATTACTTATAGACTCTGCTTTCAACTCCCTACATCATGCTACTCTGTTCACCAAACTAGATCTTCGCAATGCCTATCATTTAGTCATAATCAAGGAAGGGGATGAGTGGAAGACGGCGTTTAACACCTTTTGGACATTTTGAATATTTAGTAATGCCGTTTGGATTGACTAATGCACCTGCTGTTTTTCAGTGCCTGATTAATGACATTTTGCGTGACATGCTTAATAGATTTGTGTTTGTTTATCTGGACGATATTCTGATATTTTCAAGGAATAGAGAAGGGCATATCCAGCATGTAAGAATGGTTTTACAACGGCTCCTGGAGAATAGACTTTTTGTTAAAGCTGAGAAATCCTGGCATTCATACTGGTCTTGATTAGTGATGACGCACAGGTGCTGAGACTCAGCACCAGGAGAAGCCAGCCACGCCCCTGCCACACACTGCTCTGCTGGAACTGAAAAACTCAGGGGGGAGGGGAACAGAACAACAGAAAACAACCCAAAATCATAACACCAGGTTTGAGAGGACTTCTTCAACACTTCAATAGCCTCTCACTTCGACATGGAGAAGTTTCTGGACTGTGGCTCCCAGACGTTGGATCGTGGAGGGGCTTGGCTCAGCCACGTGATGCAGCCGCATGGTCCAAGAACAAGGGCTGGCCTCCATTCATCGCCATCGAACATCCTGGTTGTATGCTCTGCTCAATACAGTTGTTGGCTTACTAAAACCTACAATTCGAACTGAGTTCACTTACTCTCTTCTAAAGGTTAAAAACACAGGCAAGCCTCGGCCTTCAAATCCATTCATGGACATTGGCCTTGCTTTAGCGTCATCTCACCTTAGCCTAAGCATTTTAACAATGTGTCTTATGATCAGCGTTTCCTTCATGTTATTCTGAACAATTTGCATATAGCATATCTAATCTGTATACTGCAGTAAATCCACAAAACCACCTTTGTCTGAAAGTGATATTTTTGCTGATTTAAACCAGAAATTGGGTCACTGATTTGTAAAAGAATTCATTCCTTCAGATTATATTGAAAATAATTGGACTAACTAGCTAATTAATGACTCATATTATTACTGAATCAATAAATGAGCCATTTAATAGATAATGTGACATCATACGCACATGATCAGTTCTGAATTATTCACTTGTGCCCCGAAATAAAGCTCTTATCAATTATTGTATTTAGTACATGATTATTTTTTTATCCAATTCTCCGAAATCAAATAAGTTATTGACTTCAATAACCCCTACATCTGTGTTTTATGTTATGTCAGTATATGTGGATGCTACTGACCCCTCCCTCCTCCAAGACGCATGTCTCCTCTGGGAGACAATATAAGAAATGCATCTGAATTAATCTGAATCTCTTTAACTAGAATAAGTAACATTGTGTCATGTCTGCACTGGGAGCGGTGGTCGGTGTGGCTGTGGGGGTCGGACTCTTGGACCTGGTGAGGCCCTTGGTTTCGTGTCTCCTCTAGATCCTGTGTTGTCCCCTGTGGCTACAGGCGGCTCTCTGCTCCTGGTGCAGACGGCTCTTTGGATGACGCTTTTTCAGCTGGTTGCATCTGAACCCTGCCAAGTCTCATTGTTTTACTGTTTTACTTGTGTGTGTTTGTCTGTGGTTTGGGGTGGGTCTGTCGGGTGGTCGGGGGGAGGGGTCATGGGCCGGCGGGATTGTTTTGAACCAAACTGTAAAGCACTTTGTGTTGCATCTTTTGTATGAAAAGCGCTTTATAAATAAAATGATTGATTGATGTGGTGTTACAATTGTCATAACAGTGCGGTGATGATCCATAACATTTTTAAGATTTATGAACATTTATGAGCCAATATTTGAACTGCTTTATTCTCAAATCTATGTTGGCGAATCAACAATTTTATCCTCCAAGATAACTGTTGTGATATAGGGCTATACAAAACTTTGAAGCATCAAAGGGGGTGCCAAAAGAGCCGCTATAATTAACAAAAGGCTGATGCAAACGAAAAGCCCTGGGAAGTTAAATGGTTTATATATAGCGCTTTTTGGACACTCAAAGACACTTCGCATATCATTATTCATTCATACATACACTCCATACACAGTGGTGATAATCCACCACTATAGCCACAGCTGCCCTGGGGTAGAGCGACAGAAGTGTGGCAACCAGTATGTACCATTAGGGTAGCCATTATCTGAGGGCATGACGTCAAGTGTAGACTGGGCTATTAATGGCATTAGGGCTGGGATAAACGATTATTTTTTAAACGATTAATCTAGCGATTATTTTTTCGATGCAACAATTAATATTAATTTTTTCGGTTCGATTCAATTATCTCCCCATTAATTGACTAATATCAATGTATACATTGTGTGCTGTTTTTTGATTTACATATCTGAATGAAAAAACATGAATTCCTTAACAAAACTAGAGGTAGCATAAAACCTTGAAGCCTTGATAACACATCTAGCTTGCTGAATTAAGTGCATCTTAATATTCTTTCAGATAATACCTGATGTTTAGCATTTAATAAAAAAAAAAAAAAGTTCACCCAAAATACTTGTTTAGAGCAACTGAAAGAATACAGTAACCAATTTAAAGCTAAAGCTAAGCTAAAGAGTGCTTTTCTAGCAAAAAAATAATGAAAATAGTTAGAATTAAACAGTTATGTTGAACATAGGCCTAGCTTACTGAAAAAATCATCTTCATTCACAAATAACAACTTACTCTTTCCTTTCCCCATAAGAATATTGTCTGTCTCTTTGTGTGTGCTTGTGGACTTGTGACTCCAGCCAGAGTTGTAATTCTCCAGTGACTAAACTAGCACCGCTAGCATGTTCGCTGATGCGGAAGTACTGTCTAATAATACAATAAACTGATGGCGCACCTCCGTGAACACATACTGCTGTTATATAAAGTCTCTGGAAGCCACTGCAGAGCTGCCTTTTTAGAGAAGAACTGTACACAAAAAGCTGTTAGCTTAACTAATCTAGTTAAGCTAGCACCCCAAGCCTCTGTAATTTAGAGAATTAGAGTGGAAACTGCGTTCCAGCGTCAGCGGTCTGAAGGCACTCTGCCATCTTTGTTTTCAGTATGACGATTCGATGCGCATATTTTGTACTGGCGTATTTTTTGTGTCGACGTCATCGATTACGTCGATGCGTTGTCCCAGCCCTACAGTAAAAGGCATCCAAACAAACATGCAAAAAATACAAATAACTAAACATATTATTTTCCTACAGGCTGCGCCCAAAATTACCTCCCATCTATTAGATTATAACTAGATTCAGATCTATATGGTGCAATGGAACTGAATAGGCATATTATCTTTGTACCTTTAAACTTGTTTTCATTATCAAAACGTTCAATGTTATTGATGAAAAAAATCCGTGAGGTTTTTAATTGAAAATGTGTCTCTTTCAACATCTTCGGTATAATGTAGAGATAACTCAAGTGCATTCTGTTGTTTTAATACTTTCTTAGCGTCCATTGAAATTGCCATCGTCAAGTGCTTATTTTGAAACTTCGTAGGCTGTGTGTGGGTGCGCAAATTTACTTCTCACTTTTTATTGCACATGCCAATCAACCTCTAACTGCTGTTTTAGCTTCAGCCGATTCAAGAGGAAAATAATCTTGTACAAGTATAGCCGATCCTGCTGGAGACAGGTCCTTTTCCTATAGAATCACTCATAAACAGTTACTTACACTTATAATCAAGTCGTTCTTTGTCACCACAGCAGAATTTGGACCCAGAATAGATAGTAATAATGCAGAAGGCAAAGGCTGAGACTGAACTGAGCACTATCCTCTCCTCCTTCCTACTTTATCTGTTTAGCATTTTTAGGATTCTGACTGTAGTTTGTTCATTGCTATTCACCCGTTGTCCCATTGTCTGTTTCATGGTACGATGACGGGATCTCTGAGCCTGGCCTCCTCCATCTACACCTGCGGACTGCCCCGCCCGACCCGCCTGGGAGTGCTTCAGTCCTGCACCGGACCTGTCCACGTTCAGCGGCCACTGGTCCACGTCCTGTAGCTAGCTTAGGTCCTAGATCATTAGCCTGTCCGTCCGGAGGAGCGGATCCCTTTCTCATATGGGTCTCCCTCCCTGTGGGTTTCCCTAGTTCTCCCCAAGGTTTCTCACTTTTTCCCACTGGGTTTTTTAAGAGTTTTTCCTTGTCGATGCAGGAGGGTCTTGTTGGACAGTTAGTGTCCAACAGAAAGGATTGGTGATGATCAGGACACTTTAGCATTCTACAACATGTATGGACATTTTCTTCTGTGTGTGCTTTATATTCTTCATGTGTTTTAACTGTTGATTCTCTGACCTGTGTTGGTGATTTCAATGGTGTTGTTAAGTCCTCTGAGATGACTTCTGTTGTGACCTAGGGCTATACAAGAATAAATTGTATTGTATTGTATTGTATATGGGGATGAAGCCGGGAGAACAAATAGCATTCATGACGGACACAGGATGAGGAAGGGATGCTTGGTCTGCTCCAATCCTCACACGCTTTGTATTTGTTCACCATCTGTGTTGACATTTTAATACTGTTTCAATTATAGTAAAACTCATTACAACACATTTCATTTGACATCCCATAAATAATACCCAACAGAAGTCAGACCTCAACATGCTGTAAGGTCTTTGTGTAAGAGCCCTGCGAGTCACTATTTGATGTTATGGGCTTCCCTTTTCTGTCTGAAAAGATGAGGGAGAGGCCATATATACTATCCCGGCTCCATCCCACATTTATATTACATTAGCTCCGCCTACAGTACATGCAATTTCCAGTGAGCATATTTCATGTAGGCGGGGCTAAAGTCTGGTCTGGAGCCAGGCTACATAAATACATGCATGTGATAGAAAAAAATAGAGGTAGAAGCAAACTTTTGAGAGAAAGCAACTAATTACTGGTATTTAGTATGTTTAATACATACATTTGTTTTGCTGTTTGAAAGTTAGTTTTACAAGCCTCATTTGGCCTTGTTGGAATTGTTTCACATTTTGTAAGTAGTAATTAAGTAAGTAAAGTTTATTTATAAAGCGCTTTTCACAGATAAGAATCACAAAGTGCTGTACAGGACAGTGGACAAAGACGACACAATATACAATACATTTACACACATGTACTTAAAAGTGATATTAGTGAGAACCCAATCAACTAAAAGCTTTCTTAAATAAGTCTTTAAGCCTTTTTTAAAAGAGTCCACAGAGTCGGCCAGACGTAGGGACAGGGGCAGGGCGTTCCACAGTCTGGGGGCAACAGACTGAAAAGACAGGTCCCCTCGAGTCTTATAATGGGTTTTGGGGACCGCAAGGCAAGGCAAGTTTATTTGTATAGCACAATTCATACACAAGGCAACTCAAAGTGCTGAACAAGATAGCATTAAAATCATAAATAATCACAGAACATTAAAAAGAAAGATAAAAACATAAAATCCCTCAGTTGTATGCACAGCTAAACAGCACCGTTTTTTACCTGGTTTTAAAGCAGGTTCTGGCCAAAGGACCGGAGAGTGCGGCCAGAGGAGTACAGGCTCAAAAGGTTCAGGATGCACTGGGGGGCCTGACCATTTAAGGCTCTGAAGGTCAGCACTAAAATCTTAAAATCAATCCTGAATTTTACTGGGAGCCAATGAAGAACAGACAGAACAGGAGTGATATGGGACCTTCATGGGGGCACCTGTTAAAAGTCTAGCAGCAGAATTTTGAACAATTTGAGGTTGGTTGAGTGCAGACTTATTCAAGCAGGTAAAAACAGAGTTGCAATAGTCGAGTCTTGTTGAAATAAAAGCATGAATGATCATTTCCAGGTCCTTCTTTGATAACATATTGCGGATTTTTGCAATGTTCCTAAGGTGATAAAAGCAGTTACGGACAAGCTGTTTGGAGTGTGTCCCCAGAGACATGGCCTGGTTAAACACAATTCCTAGGTTTCAGAGGCTGGATTTGACGGAGCCGCCAAGAGAGCCAAGGTGCTGTTTGATCAGCGGGATCTTATGGTCTGGAGCAAAGATGAGAGTTTCAGTTTTGTTGGAATTGTATAATTGCTGCAATCCTGACATCTGAAGTAACTCTTAAAGAAATAGTTGCTTTATAAATCCATGTTTCATTAAAGCAGCTATGTGATGTCAGCTGCAGACTGTATAAAACGCTTTTGTCCTCGTTGAACCCAGACTAAAAATGGTAACTCGTTGGTTCTCAATGTGGGGGATAGTAAGCTTAAAAGGGGAGGGCTGATTTCAAAATAACATTCTCAGAGCATTTGACCAACATTTGACATAAAATATAGAACAATTATGTGAATCTAGGTTGAATAACACGATAGAGGGCCGCGACTGGAGGACATTCACACAGCGATGCCACTGGAGAGCCAGAGGATTCGCAGTATAGCAGCCGCCCCGATCATGGACCTTCACCGTGCCGCTGTCTGGGGGGCACATTCGTCTCTTCAAAGTCATAACAGAAAGGATGCTAAACTAAGCCTAACTTCATGGATCTATTTTTGTGGTATGATACTGTGCTATCTGACTTGCATATTTTGTACTCTGCTATAGCTGTATTACTGTTACACTCAATTATCTGAAGAATTGAGTGTATTTGTTTTACCCACATTGTTATATATATCCATATGAAAATTGCTAATTTGACGCGTCCTACTTTACCCAGCGGCTTCTCTACCTCTGCTGCTGTGACCCGTCCTGCTCCACCCAGAGGCTACTCCACCTCTGCTGCTGTGACCCATCCTGCTCCACCCAGAGGCTACTCCACCTCTGCTGCTGTGACCCATCCTGCTCCACCCAGAGGCTACTCCACCTCTGCTGCTGTGACCCATCCTGCTCCACCCAGAGGCTACACCATCTCTGCTGCTGTGACCCGTCCTGCTCCACCCAGAGGCTACTCTATCTAAATGTTCAGAATGCATCATTAATATCATAAGTGATGACGTTAGATGACTCTAATGCACATTGACACAAATGATATCTAAATTGTTGTATCTTTTTGTTCAATCTGAAGGGACTCAAAAATAAACCGGTTTACAGGTGCGATCGCTGCTGACTTTTCTTAATTTCTTGACAATCCATTGCTGCTTATAATGTGTATGTGACAGTAATAAACTTGAAATAAACAGAGATGAAGCTTAAGCGGATATTCAGAGTGGAAGACCTGAGAACCCAGTTCTGAGCGCTCAGTTCTCCTGCTGTTGCCCACAGCAACAGCAATCACTCAATCACACTCAGCTGCTCAGCGCCTCATGCAAATCCTCACCTGCAGCAATCAGGAACTGCCCGCATCAGCTTCATATCACGCAGAAGCTCCATCCAAGCAGCAGCTTCATTCATACCGCAACCCTCCTCCTCCCCATCTCCGCCTTGTTCTAGGCCAGCTCCTTCATCCTTCTCTTAGCTACCACCACCAGGGTCTAGGCCCCGGGGGATTTCATCTCATAATCTCTTTCCCCTTCTGCAATCGCGCAGTGCTCTGCCGGGGTCTAAGCGCCAAATCCCAATCACATTCTGCTCAGCACAATAAATGTAATCTTGAAAATAATGTCTTTAGTGTCTGTGTAATTCATCGAGTGTCAGATTACCTGCCAACCAACATACAATTCTAATGCCCTGTTTTGCCTGTTCGAGTCTCTCCAGATTGAACTAATCTTTTCAGCATATTAAGACACTGCTTTAAAACATATTCAGAAATGGGTGCTGGAAATGCGACGATTTCAAACATACTTCCAGGGTCGATGGCTGAAATCATTGCGAGCCCAGAGTGGACTGAAAATACAAGACCTTGAACTGCTTACTTTATTTGTTCTCTTATCCCATATCCCATACACTGACCCACAACATATCCTATTATTGAGCGATAATAAACTTCGCTGCACTATCCATCATGTGTCCTTGAATATTTTCAGCGGACTTCTACGCTGGATGTTATTATGTGTCTGTGGGAAAGTTGTAAAATGTCGTCGACCCGCAGTAAATCCCACGTTTGCTTCATGTGCGGAGCGTGATTGCGGTTCTAGTAAAAGTGCAGCTCGGGGTAATAAAGAACCCATGGAGCAGGACCTCATCTGTGACATTGGTGTTTTTTTCTGTATATGTTCGAGATTAAAATGTGATCGTATCTAAATGTATGGAAATACTATTGCTAAAAGTGTAAAACATCTAAAGAGTATAGCATTCATGGTTATTCCTTCAAACTCCCACAATACTATAAAACTATAACGGCAACACAATTCAATTCACAATTTTACCCAAGCAAATTAGTTGTTTTTTAGGTGAGTCAAATCCTAAAGGAGATTGTGAGAGAACATTCTAATAATACATACATTTAGCTGTCAGATTATACGCAATTATTATATGTAGTGTAACTTTCCAAATAGCATAATCCGAGATTTTGCTCTTGGACCTCCTATACAAGAAAACTCTCGAACAAATAGGACTGGACTTCACAACTAAGTGAATTAGAACACCATAAAAAAATGTTTTTATGTGTTGGCTTTATTGCCCTATAAATTGTTATAGATTTTACACTGACTGTAATTAAGAAGCTATTATTTACATTTAGGCAAGGCAAGTAATATAAATATTCACAGAACACTAAAAAAGAGACACCTCAGAATTGTTTAACCTGTATTTGGTCATATTTAATGATCTATTGTTTAACCCGATGTAATTCAGTATGAAAAAAATGCATACTGTCCCTTTAACACTGATAACAGATACCGAATACTTGATATAAATTCTATATCAAGGCATTCCTAAAGTTTATAATCACTTTTTAATGTTCATAATTATGTCCTAAATGTCAGTTCTGAATGTTTGAGTTATGACCAATTGTGCCGCAGAGAGCTTTTGATTGTTTGTGTGGGCTGTACGGGGAGAACAAGTCATCCTGGAAAAATTTGATTTTTGAAATATGATTCAAAATTGGATTAAAGAGGGATGTGTCATCATGAAAATGCAGTGTTGGAATGGTTTGCGGAGGCTGTGATGTAACAATATGTTCCAGGGTTGTCTCTAGCCACATGCTATTAAAAAAGGAGGTGGGGTCTCAGTGCCAAAAGAGAGTTTTAATCCATCTTTGTTTTTAGATTATTGTTCATTGTTTGGATTCCTTATGAATGATCTCCACTAATCTCTATTTGTTTAGTGTACTCGGAGCTGCACTAATTTATTGGAGTGATAAAAAAAGCTCTTTGCCTTTGAGTTCTGCCTCTCAACAGCTGACCACTAAGCCGAGCCCACACCCTTTTAAAAAGTATGGACGGCGAGTTTCATCTGGCATTAGGGAAATACAGGGATTAAGCTGTTTTTTTTAAATGAATTTATTTTACAATCCTGCCAATCAGACTTAAGCACAGGGGGACCACTGCTGTTATTATTAATGGACGCTTTATGTGAATCGTTCTAATAATATACCTAGTTAAATCGCCTTTAAAAATCAATCTCTGATGTAATATACTGTAGCTTCAATGCGTCATGTTGCTTTGGTTTAATAATCTCAACACATAGGGGCAATTAATACAAGAAATTCATTCCGAAGGTGTTACGCGATGGGTTCCCTGCCTTCACGGGTCTAAAAAGTGACGGTTTGCCCTAAATACTTTGGAGAAACACTTTTTTTGTTGCCTTATATACCCAAGAGCTTATGGCTTGATTTGACAAAGTGCAACCCTAAGCAAAGACAGTGATTAATTCTAATATGCTTTGAAGACATTTTCTGCTGCTACTTCAAAAGGCAGGTTTCCATTAGTAAGCCAAAAGTGTGCCTATTTTTATGTATTTTGCATTTAACAAGGTTGTCTAAAGAAGAGTGAATACATTAAGAAGTCTAGATTTCTCAGAAGGAGCTAAAAATATGCGCTAGTCACATTGTTAGTGATGCATGGGACTCGGTAACCCAGTTTACATTCGGTTTGATGTTTGTCAGCAGAACATGCTGGGCTGCTGCGCTTGCCATGTCAGTGCTTTCACTTACCCCTATAATATAAGGCTTAAGCAAAAAGACAGAGGGCTATAAATAAACTGTATCAGCTAAAAGCATTTGTCTTATAGCTCCTGTTGACCTTCTGCGTAGTAGATGTTGTACTGAAAATGTGGACATGGTTATAGAAACATTTTGAGCTGTGGTACTTTCAAACCACTAAAAAAGCAACATGATGGTGTTATAAAATCCATGTAACTTACTCCTCACTCTCAAAATGGTTTGGTTCAGTATTTCTTTGGCCACAATTAGCTTTTTCTGACTGATTGAGAGGAATTTGAGAGCCGCCCTAATTCAGCCAACCAGCTCTCAGTCCAAACGCATTAAATAGTGACTGACTGGGCTCTAAAATGTTTTATAATGAGTTAAAGTAAGATATGAATGAAAAGTAGATAAATTATGTACCGCACTTTCAGTTGGTGGTTTGCAATTGATATGCACACAGAAAACAACTCAAGCCACTGTCAAATCTACTCCAAGTGGCCGTTGCTTAATTCAATTCAATTCAATGTGTTATTTGCAAAGTTGATCCAGTTGTCCATTAAACAGTTCCATCCCAGTGACTCCGATAATAACAAACACATAGGAGCTTTTAGTCCATAGGGGGCTAGATGACCAATTTGTTAAATGTTCATAAATGTATACATTAATGTTCTGAAATGTCCTTAAATGTCCCTGATCATCACTGTCCTGAGACCCTCTAACATCAGCAAGAACCAAAAGTTACTAATTGCATTAAACACGTTCACAAAAACACAACTATGCATTATATTTATCTTGTGCAACACCTCATAAAATAACTAATTGATGGACTATGTTACTATTTTATACACACATTCAATTTTAAAACCAAGCTGAGGTGCAATATAAACAATAACAGCAACTGTGCAGCATACATTCAAGGTTCAAGGTTCAAATGTATTGCCCCCTCAGGGAAATTTATCCTATAGGCTCACACACACACAAGACACACTCAACAACAGGACAACCTTCTCGTCTGCACAGCTTCAACACAAGAATGGGAATATTTCACATTCCCATCAATGCAAGGATGCAAAATAATACACTAGTAAAAGACCACAGATAAAAACATAGGTACATTGTTGTGCTGTCAATTACAACATAGATGATGGTTCTGGGTACTTTTAGGACATACTGAGGGTTTTAGGTTGAAGGTTTTAAGCCCTTGTTAAGATTTACAGATACCACTGTCCATAAGTGTGCAAGGAACAAAAAAAAAATCATGTCGATTTAAGATTAAGAGATCCTTTATTCATCCCACAGTGGGGAAATTTCAATTGTTTGATAGAATATTGTAATTCTGGGCATGTGTATATTTTGATGTAATGAATGCGTTTTTAGCCAAAATTGAATACAATTTAGACTGAATAAGCAGGATTTAATTATCTTATTATAATGCAATACTCTCTATACTACAATAATCTGTTGTACTATTGTCTATTACTACCCCTTGGACTGCCACATTAACGTGGTGGGGGAGTTTGAGTACTCAGATGATTCTGGGAGCTATGTTGTCGGGGGCTTTATGCCCCTGGTGGGGTCTCCCATGGCAAACAGATCTCAGGTGACAAGTCAGACGAAGTGCAGTCCAAAAACCACCATGGATCGCACTAAAAGAGAACCGTGACGTCGCCCGGCATGGCGCAGCCGGGGCCCCACCCTGGAGCCAGGCCTGGGGTTGGGGCTCTTAAGGGGCGTCTGGTGGCCGGGCCATGTCTAGGGCCAAATATGCAAAAGCACACCTTAGATTTTTGTCTCTCTGAGCATTAGTACTTATCTATACATAAGAAATGTACCAGTAGGTACATTCTGGGCGTCTCTGCTTAGACTGCTGGCCCCGCGACCCGGCAACGGATGAAGCGGAAGAAAATGGCTGGATGGATCATGTCTTTTACAATATTACAAAAAATTACCAGTAGGTACATTTCTTATTCGAGCAATTAGTTCAATATCACAACAGATATTGTGTACATTGGTGGTGACATGGAGGCTTAGTAGTAAAAAACTGCTCAGTTGTAAACATGAATTCTAGATCACCTCCCAATGCACTGAGAAAATGAGTTTTCGATTAATCAGTTTCTGTTCCTGCTAACCACTAACCTTTTGTTTCCCCAAAGTCCTTTGTCGTGCTTGTTGTAGCGAAAATGATTATAAGGTTTTGAAAAGTATCTTCTCTGATGTGTATTAGAAACAAAAACAATATTGCCATTTCCCCCGTTTCACCCTTGAAACCAAAGCTTTGTTGAATTCTAAGACTGCAATTAGCGTGTCATTGTTGTGCTTGTTCTCTGGGCTCGTGGACGGCTGGTGGCTTGACATTTCAATGCAGTGCTGTTCTTTATAAGAGCTGACAGTTTGACAGTGGCTGAGTCCACACCTTCATAGCAGCTCCACTGAAGCATACCACAGTCAGGCCTGGGAAACGGCACGATCAAAGCACTGTACATGCTATAATCATCTTTGTTTTGAATCACAATCACATGTTACACAAATATCCCCAACAAACATGCCACGGAAATATAATGACTGCTTTTATTCTTGTCTTTGCAGCTAAGTCGTGCAATTTGTATTCTCAGAAGGAACAGATACATGTCTGCAGTGAATCAATCATTTGAATGGTACAATATGATATTAAATGTATTATTCTTTGCTATGGATTCTGTGCTTGCATGTGAGTCCTTAATAAAGTCTAAATAAATAAATAAATACAAATAAATGAATAAATATGTATATACACATTACATAGGCAGGCTACCTCTGCATCTGCATTGTCAGTGTGAAAATGTCATACTCATTCTACAACATAAAATAATATTAATAATAATAATAATATCAGTTTTATATAGTGCTTTTCTGGACACTCAAAAGACGCTTCACGTGTTATTATTGTTTCACTCCATACACAAATATAACCATCAAAGTGTGAACTGAAAAAAGATCTTCCCATCTGCAACTCACTAGGCAACCAGAGTAGTTCAGATTGTTTCTTGTTTTTTTTTCCAAGTTAAAATTACACGCACCTGCAAACACAGCCATGCAATTGTGAGAATTGGCTTATGTTTTATAAGGTAGAAAACTGCTCAGAGCGTGATGTCAAAGAAGATTTTACACATTTTTGAGATAGACGTTCATGACATAAGCATGGATGCATCTAAAAATAACTCTAGGTCTGCATGTTTTTCATGAGTTTTTTTTTTTGAGGGAATAGTTTTGTTGTGAAATGGTTAAACGTTCCAAAAATCTATTCTTCAAGCATGTTACAATATTTGACCAAATTATAAAATGCTTACAATAATATGAATGTTCAGGAAAAATTTATGTGTTTGTAGCATAACCATTAGGGATCAGATGCGCAATGTGTTTTCCATCATTTCCCCGACTTGATGTGAATGGGAAATGTGAAACTATATTACCATAATGAGGTCTTATGGTTTGACAGCTTTAATTACATAGGAAGACACTCGGTGCAGGACAAATGATCCTAATTGTACAGAAAAGATCACGGAGGATATAATAAGGCTCAGATGTATATCCATGTCGATCAGGTGAAGGTCAGATGCCATAATGTGACAGCTTTGACATAAGCAACCAAAGAGCCATTATTATTGCTATTTTTGCAGCCGACTATTTTCAATAAAGGCTTTGAACCATAACGCAACTTTGTACCCACAGTCAATGATTGCTATTCTTCTCTTTGCATCTTTCCACATTTGAAAATCAATTTCCCGTGTCCCCTACTGCGAGAAGCAGTTACTTGTGTGTGTCATTAATTTCATCTTTTGTGCCTGGTTCAAAAAAAAAAAAAAGTTCTTTATTGTTGTTTGTTACTGTTCACCAAAGACTTCTACAGTAAGTACAAGGGGAATGAATAATGCATGCCATTGTTGAGTGACTGGAGTTTGGAGCTTTATAGCACTAATTTTTAGTAATATTGTAATAGACAATATCCATCCAGCCATTTTCTTCCGCTTCATCCGTTGCCGGGTCGCGGGGCCAGCAGTCTAAGCAGAGACGCCCAGAATGTACCTACTGGTACATTTCTTATGTATAGATCAGTACTAATGCTCAGAGAGACAAAAGTACAAATGCTCAGAGAGACAAAAATCTAAGGTGTGCTTTTGCATATTTGGCCCTAGACATGGTTTTTAAATGATTTCTAAGAAAATGAAAATTAAATTTTGTTTGGTTTAAGCATAATAGTACAACCCTCCCACTGAGCACCTGGTTTCAAAGACTGTTGAATCTGTAACTCGTATACAGTATTCTGTAAATTCTGGGGCCCGTGTTAAAAAGAGCATTATTTGGAATAGTTTTTTTTTTAATGTACCTTATTCTGTGGATTATTTTTTCTAAAATAAGAAAGAAAGAAAGGCAGGTTAAAACAGATTTTTTTCGCTGAGGCCTAAAGTACAGAGCATTGCAGGGTTAATCAAAAGGCTGTATTAACCAACACACTTTTACATGTCCTCTTTACCATCCTTTTATATGCACTGTATGCACATATGCGCTTTCTTGGTTGGGAGTCTGCTTCGGGCTAAAATTTGAAATGTAGTTTTTTGACTGTATGACAAAGAGAAAACATCTCCAAGACAAAAAGCAGGTAACAGGCCTTATCAGAAAAGTTGCACGTATACACCAACTATAAGCACTTCCTTCTCAGATGCGCTGGCTCAGTGGGGATTGGACAAACAAGCATTTTTTGGCATTTGCTGCACTGACAGAGGCTCATAAAAGACGCCTGGCTGTGAAACTATTATCTCACTTTGTTCAGCCTCTTCCTGATGGAGGTTTGAGCTGGAAGTGACTCAGTGCTGCTGCTGCTGCTGCTGTGTGGGCGCTGCTCCGATCACATGACCTGGGCGCATTGATTAATTAGCCATCATTATCCCATCTCCGCTCTCTTCAGCACATGCCATGCCTTTGTCCCCTCATTTAGAGCTAATGCAGCATCCACTCGCCTTTTGACGGGCCGCACAGGCAGCAGGGGGATGTGTTTATTTCAGGCCAGCGAGCTCTCAAGTCTTGTAAGGCCATTTCTAATTAGGCATTAGTGAGTTATCTGCAAGGCTAATGCGGGACAGAAATAGTACATTTAGAATGGGGAGTTTGGCTGTGATGGAGTGAAAAGTTTCACAAGTTGACAAGTTTTGAAGGTGGTGAAAAAAAGGGGAGGACCATAATAATTCAAATCAATGTATTCTTGTATAGCCCTAAATCATAACAGTAGTCATCTCAGAGGACTTAAAAAGGGGCTATCCTTATCAAAAACTATTTTTTTTCTGATATAACATTAAAAACATGTATTTCCCACCTTTGCAATGTGTTTTTGTGTTATAGATAAGGAATAAATCAGTAAGATTACTTTTTTAATATCCTCTGATTGGCCAGAAAAAATGATTGTGTACTTGTAGGGGTCGCAGCTCCCGCCTTTCTGTTTATGGCATTGCTCCTGCTGCCGCTTTGACACACATACACCTTACAATGGGTGTATTTTGTATGGCCCCGGGATGCAGCAATGAAAGTTACCAAAAGAAGAGTGTAAACAGCAGTCCCTACCATCGTTGACTTATTCAGAGAAGGCGGCGGTCCAAACAAACTGAGAGAAGACACCAGCGCCAGTTCCATGAAATTAATTCTATCAAGCTCCAACTATAACCAATTTTATGAGTTTCAACCCAGTATTCAGCAGAACACACAACTGTCATTGAACCATGAATCCATGTTTCACTTTAACTATGTTTAGTGAAAGATATAGATATGACACAGACCATCATGTTTTAGACTTTAGAACCACAGACACACGTTTAGTATAAGATTTTAGAACCACAGACACACGTTTAGTATAAGACTCTAAAACCACAGACACACATTCAGTATAAGACTTTAGAACCACAGACACACATTCAGTATAAGACCATATATGTTTGCATTTGATTGAAGACATTCACCATTTCTCTCAAACTCAACATCTGGAGCTGGGACATAGAGTTGAGGCTTCTCTCTCGGTGTTGTGGGTATTGACGTGTTAGCTTGTGTTAGCGAGTTTGCTGATAAAAACAAGTTGTAAAAATAATCCATCTTGTCAAACCACCTTCAGACTTTTCAGTTCTGTCCACTTTTACGGCTGGGATCTTTCTTTTCACGGTAGTCACTTTTACGCTTCTTAACTTTTCTATGCACTACGATGTCCGTGATATCCATTCCTTCGTCCCTGGCACTACCTTTGCTAACATTTATTTACACTCACTCGGGTGGCACCATCGAGCTCAAACTGACCGCATCCACAAACCGGGTCGGACCCGGTCGGACAATAGATCCATGACTCCAGCCGGTGGAATGTTGAGTCATAACAAGTACGCAAGGGCTCATAAATAAAAACCCCTGACTTGTATTGTCCCTCACTGAATAAGAAGTATCTGTTTAAAACGTCCGTATACAACATTATGGCTTACAAATGCATATCAACAAAGTCCAAAGACCCCGTACGTGTACGTCCCTTCCGGTCTCGGCAATTTTTCCACCAATTTCTTTTTGCATGAAAATTATTGATAGATACCGCTAAGGGTGAAATTATCTGTCAAAATGAGTTTTATTTAACACAAAAAAGACCACAATATACCAACAAAATAAGATTAGATCCCTTTTTAACAAAACCTTTGAAATCAAACAGTTAAGACAAGAAAAAGAACACATAGGTCATGGTCCATATAGCCTGGCCTTAGCCATCCGTACACTCCGTTCAATCATCAGTTCACTGCATGTAATGTCTGGGTCAGGTCCCCATGTTAGCGATTGAATTTTGACCGACTTTTCAGAGAGTGCGGAAGGCAGGTGTTGTAGTTAGTTGTGGGTGATGTCAAGAGTTTGCGTCGAACAGGCAGGTTGTAGTTTGGCAATGGCGAAAAATGCGATAGTAAAGTAATCCAGTCTGGTTCTATCAAGAAATTGAAGCCGGGGCAAGAGTAATGTTTAGCAAATATAATCGCTGGAAAAAATTGTGGTGCTACTCCCCACGGGCTCCGTTAGCAGCAAAGGAGATGGCTAGGCTAAATGCTAACAACAGACTCGGGCGCACTACATACGTCACGGTAAACTCAGATCCAATCGTTTCAATCTGCAAAAGGAGTTCACCCCCTCCCACCTGTCAACGGAGCTCAATGGAGCAAAGCCAGACCTTAGTACGAAATGTCATTTGTACTATGGTGTGGTACGACCAGGCTATGGTCCATATGTCCATAAATGTCCATACATGCTGTGGAATTTTAAACTCTAAAACCCAGTGGGAAAAAAGTGAGGAACCTAGGGTAGGTCCACATTGAGAGAGGGAGCCGCTCCACACAGACAGATGGGCTATAGATCCAGGACCTAAGCTACAGAACGTGGACAGGTCCGGTGCAGAACTGAAGCAACTCCTAGGCAGGGAAGGGGTGCAGCCCACAAGGTCGGTCGGGCAGGGCAGTCTGCAAGTGCAGATGGAGGGGGCCTGGTTCAAGGGTCCCGCCGTCGCACCGTGAAACAGACAATAGGACGACGGGTGAATAGCAATGAGCTGTCATGAGGTGAAGTGTATGAAGGACCCAAAAATGCAGGAATGCCAAAAAATAAGGGTTTAATGATAATAAAATAAAAGTCCAGATGAAAAACAACTGAAAATCCAAAAAAGAACTCAGGATAACACAAACACAAAGACAATACAATGGACCAGCAGTAAGTGGAGAGGAGCACAGGGCATAAATAGACACAGACACAGGTGAAACACACAAGGGCGGAGCAGACAATCAACAGGGGAACAGGACCGGACAGGAAGAAAGTGAAATGAAACCACAGAGAACTAAAGTCAAGATAAAACCAATTACAGATATAAAATCCACACCATGACATGAACAGACTACAGTCAAAATCCTAATAATGCAGAATGCTGGGTCCAGAACAGGCAGACTCCGAGACCAGAAAAACAACCTAGCCATTTGCTAATTTGAAAAGGACTGTTTTAAGCCTTGAATGTAGAGACTGTGTCTGCTTCCTTAATGTGGTGCCAAAAGCGTGGATCATATTTTCTGCGTCACTTTTAGGAAGGATATTCCTGATATTAGCGATATTGTGCAAGTGGAAATACGCTGTTTTAGTTGCTTGGTTTATATAAGATTGAGAGTTCTAAATTCTATAATTTCTATAAAAGTAGGTTGTAATTTATAATGTATTTAACATTGGCTCTTTTATCAAAGGAAGTGGGTCTTTGAAGAGCCAAGCAGGAATTGCATCTAAAATGCAATTTGAGGTTTTAGAAGATGCAACCGCAGAGATCACTTCCGCTTGGCTCACAGCCGTGAACTCGTCCATGTCCACTGAGGAGTCTAAGTGGGACATTAAGTTTACCGCTTCAGTCTGTTTGTGACGTGTGGCAAAGAACCCAGATGCAGACCAGGGCGGTGTAACAAAAAATCTTTACCTAAGCAAAAAAACACAAAATAAATCACAAGGCACAGGTAGAAACCAGAACATGATCAGGACTAGGGCCGGGCGTGGTAGAGCGGAGATCTGCAGAAAACGAAAAAGAACATAAGTAAAAAAGACTCCACAGAGCAACAAGGTAAGTAGGCTAGACGCACTGTAACAGAGATTACGATCTGGCACCAAGCAGCTGGCTTCAGAGGGACTTGTATCCACTCGATTGCAGAGTGGAGTCTGAGGCAGCTGGAGGAGCAGCCTGACATAGACTGGTCGTACCACACCATAGTACAAATGACAATTCGTACTGATGTCTGGAGGTGCTCCATTGAGCTCCGTTTACAGATAGGAGGGGTTAACTCCTTTTGCAGATTGAAACGATTGGATCTGAGTTTACTGTGACGTATGTAATGCGCCCAAGTCTGTCGGTAGCATTTGGCATTTAGCCTAGCCATCTCCTTTGCCGCTAACAGAGCCCGTGGGCTCTGTTAGCGGCAATTAGCGGCAATTCTGTCACAATTTATCCAGCGATCACATTTTCTAAACATTACCCTTGCTCCGGCTTCAATTTCTTGGTAGAACCAGACCGGATTACTTTACTATCGCATTTTTTGCCATTGCCAAACACCAGCCTTCTGCGCTCTCTGAATGGTCGGTCAAAATTCAACCCATTGTAATCGCTAACATGGGGAGAAGACCCAGACGTTACATGCAGTGAAATGATGATTAAACGGAGTGTACGGCTGGTTAAGGCCAGGATAGCCCTGACACTGTTCATCACTAATATTAAGGATGGTTACCGAGGAGTAGGAGTGGATGTAATTGTATTGTTAAAGAAGTGAAGAAAGATGCTCTGGTATTTATTAAAGTTGAATAGTGTTGAGTTTGAGCCCTGTGAAGGGCATTCATGTAGTTTTCGGAGCCCTATTCTCCACTCTCTGTGGAGGAGTAGGAGTGGCGTCATATCCTCTATTCCAATTAAATAGTAAAGGCAGGTTGTTGTCTTTAATCAGTTTGTTTATTAAGAGTGACTTACACAAGATTGATCTGACGTTCATTAATCCGCATTTAACGACCCTGTTTTTAGAACTATTCTTTTCGTTATTGTGTCCTACACCTAATGTCTAATGGCCGGCTGATAGTAATTATCTAATTAAATTATGTAGAAGACCAAAAGACAAAATCAGAATCAGAAGAATCAGAAGTATTTTGATGGCCATCGTAAGTAACAGGGAGTCACTTGCTAGGAATTTGCTTAGAATCAAGGTCCAAACCACTTGTAGGAACAAAATAGATAAAAGAAAAAAAATCAAAACAAAAAATCATAAAATGTCTTCAAATTAACTTAACTGTATAAACGTGCACTATAAGTACACACAGTTGAGGTTTACCGGTGCAAACATATAACAAAGAACAATAATACACAGAAATACGTAGGGCAGGAAAAGGGATTGGATGAATACTTCAACCACACAGGTTGAATAGTTCAGTTCTTAGGGACATGGCCCTTTGATTTTCCCGAACAAGCACTACTCAGTCCTTTCCAGTGGGGGCTCAAAAGTGACATGTAACATGACAAGTAACATGACGTGTGCTGACATGCTTGCAATACCACCCCGGGCCGATGGGGGTGGACCCGGAATAAGAATTAGCCAATGCTAACATTATAGCATTAGCTGACCTCTCGAAAACGTCTTTACAGGATGGTCCAAAAGTTGGCTCTTGGCCCAAAGCTCCGTTCCACATGTGTGTCAATGCTGAGGGGAGTGAATTTTTTGGACCACTCTAGTTTACTCGCTGTGAATTTTTGAAGTCACTTTTTTAAATGAATGGGGCTCATACCGGCTGACGCATGCACAGATGCGTTTTTTCATTTTGAATCACTCCATGAAAGCCCAATTTTTGGCACATTAGTTAGAACGGCGGAGATAGGCCTGACTACGTCGGATTATATATACAGTCTATGGTCCTTTCGCACAGGTGGAGCGACAAAGTCGATACGGCCCAAAAGTTTGAATGTTATCCAGAGGAAGGATGTGGAAGGAAGGAATACAATTTGTTGGAGGCTGTAGAGTAAAGTACGAGTAGTGCGAATCAAGTGTGAGGGGTGGCTACGAGAGCCTCCTACCAGCCCGGACAGAGCAGGAGGTGGGGTCCTCGAAGGAATCTCCCGGTGCGTCGTATCTCTGGGCTAGAAGCCTTTTTCTTAGCTTGCCATCGTTCAAATGTGGCCGACTTCACTTTCTACACAGCTCAATCGGACAGCGATCCGGGGCAGGTGATGGGCTCTCTGCAGCAACAAACACGGCTTCCCCTTGTGTCTGCGCCGCTTCCAGGTGCATGCATATAAGCAACGCTAATTGGGTGGCTGCGGTCACATGACCACTTGCTCAGCAGATAATCTAGGATAATCTATATGGCACTTTATTAAACATATAGTTAAAAATAGATCTATTGATTTAGCCAAACATTTGGACTCATGGCCATACTTGCATGTGAAAGCCAGATCCCATTAGATATCTTAAGCTAAGCAGGGCAAGGCCTGGTTAGTACTGTGATGGAAGGCCAGTGGCTGTGGCTGTTAAGCGCTAAAACGTCCTTAAGTCCTTATGCAAGACACTTTAACTCTACCACATTGCCTAAAACGAGTTTGGGTAACTCAAACTTGCTTAAAAACGGTTTCGTGTGACAGATAAGACAAGAGAAAACAACTTACATGTCCCAAAATTTAATTTTTCTAACATTTTAATTTCTTTTTAATTCATCAGGTAAGATGTATTTGAGTGTGATTAATTTTCTTGATTTCCTTGGACAGCCAAGACGTTTGAAACAAAAATAAAATCCAAATAGAGAAGCAAACGTCAGAGGCTTTTATTTTTGTGCCTCTCAAGGTTTACGAGCAATTACAGTGGCAAAGCAAACACCATCATCTTTGGAGAGGTGAAAAGGACTCGACGGTTTCAGTTTCGTCCAATTTGATAATCAATTTAAAAGCTATATTTTGATTTGCATAGATAATAACTATGGCAATTACAATGACTATGGATATCATTTTTCATAATTCTGGATCTCACAACAGGGAAAAGGCATAAACAGGAAGTTAAATCATAGTGTACTATATATACGGTATATTTATACATTTATCAAACACTTCTTTAACAAGAATTAAACCACCAGTTTCCACACACACTTCATAATGTTATCCTTATTAAAGTTGAATGAAATGACACGTACAGCTGCCTGAAGAGCACATCCTTAAGTGCTACTTGCTCAGAATGCATACTACTTTTAACATTTCTATTTCTTGCCTTACTTAGCTCGCCTCAAATCAAACGGGACTGCTCCTAGCTCAGGACTATGGTGGTTTTAACAGCAGTATTTTCCAAGACCTCAGATTTAACACCTCTCATGGATGCACACAGGCCTTCTGATTAGCCTTTCTGTAAAAGGAGTGTGACACCGCCATGAAGGACTCCAATTACTGAGCTCTTCTGTCTCTCTGCAGTACAATCATCTATCACCGCTGAAGGGGAAATGTAGAATTAAGTAAAGCTTGACAGTAACGTTGGTATATTTGGTTTATTTTTGGATGTATAGACTCAGTTAACTTTTTGTTTGTTTCATCAATATTTTGTTTATCCCAGAAAGAAACAAATTGGACCACAGAATGCTGTCATCATTTCATTAAACATTTTAGCTTTTCCATGAGAGCTGAGTTAGGAGTATCACCGAAAAAGCCAGACTGAAGATGTGGCCAAGGAGAAAAAAAATAAACGCACATGTTTTGAGAGCTAAGGACCTGTGCATGGATCTTTAGACATACTGTAGCTGTTTGTGAGGATTTACTTCAGCTTTAAGGTAATATATCAGTTACAATAATTTATTCACAAACGTCTAACTTTACTGATCAAAGATACAACCAAATTTAACAACCATTCCCTCAAAAAAAGAAGAAAAAATCAATTTAAATTCATTGATTTTTATCACAGGAAACCTTTTCCTGCTAATATAATTAACCTATTAATTAAGGTTAAATAAGCTCTGTTTCTCTAGCAGTCTCATATAATTACATTTTCCCTGTCAGTGTTTATCAATGATTGAAAGAATGATGGTTTTAGGCTTTGCGCAAATCTTAAATCTCATGAGCTGCCTATTATCATGCAGTAAGAGTAAGCAAGACCTCGACCTCATCTAAAACCTTTACATAGCCTAAGGAGTGAAAATGCAGTTTTCAGAGTGTCACAAAGATATGTACACAATTGTTATGAATCTGAGCTCTGGTGTTGTGAAAAGAACCCACCATGCGCTCCTTTGGCCAACGTTACCCGAGTTGGATTTTCTCGAGCAGGATGAGTCAGTCGGGGCGGATCTTCAGTGCGCAGACTGGAGGTGGGCAGACAGACCGACTCTGAGGCTGGACTGTCTGACCACGCAGCCGAGTGCCAGCTCATCACATGCAACCACACACAAGACTACTAAGTGATTCTATTCAACATCAGCACAGTTTATTTGTATAGCACAGTTCATACCTGTCGAAACTCAAAGTGCTTTCAGGAAGACAGTTTTTAGATAGTGACTGCATTCATATGAAATGTTGCCTCCACAATTGATTATTGAATGAATATATTGATTCATTATTTTCTCACATATTCTTGAGGGGTCTGCAAGAATATGTACTATTTTAATCTTATGCCTCTCCAAGGTACAAATCGTAGTTGACATTTTATGAACAAAAGTGGAATGTGTGTGACTTATTGATGCCCATAATATGTTTACAGTTTCTTTGTTTACAGTATACATTCAATGCACAAAACAAGCCTCACATTTGGGTTGCCAGTTTGCCAGATGAAATGTAGCTGTTTTTGTTCACTGAAAACATCACAAACAAAACCTAACACCACACATATTTAAATGAAAGGAGGAACAAAAATAAGTCATATATAATACAGAGTTAGTACTGGTTCTAGCTAAACGCCAGAAGGTGGATTGCATCAGCAGTAGTCTGTCACAGGAAGAACGTTGTATTGTTATTGTAATGACTTTAGTGGACTTCCACCAATTGTGCATATTACGTACTGTCACTTTAAACATGTATTTCAATCAAACACAGATTGTGTCACTTGGCCCTCTTGAGAGTTTTTAATGACCTACTTTTATTAACAGTTGATTCCTGTAATCCTGCTGTGCTTGTGCTCCTCGACTTAACTGGAGTCTTTGACACAGTTGATCATAACATTTTAATATCTCGTCTGGAACAATATGTTGTTTTAGGTTTGCAGATGATCTGCAGATATACTTGCTTTTTAAATCAGGCAGCACTCCTGCCCTGCTGCAGTGTCCCCAGGATGTTCAAACATGGTTGACTTTCTTAAACTTAACAAAAGTAAAAACCGAAGTTGTTGTGTTTTTGTCCAATTTTCCTGGATCCACAGACGTTATCCTTGGCCCGTTAGCTCCACACACTCAGACTGTGGTTAAGAATCTTGGTGTTCTAATGGACAAACAAATCACTTCTGTTGTGAAAACCAGCTATTTCCAACTGCGGGTCCTTAGTAAAGTGAAAGAAAATGTCAAATAAGGCCGCATATCCCTGTAGTCTGGGCTAGCGTGCTGGATTAAAAAATTGCAAAACGTCTGACGAAGGGCCTCAGCCCGAAACGTTACAGCGTGGTATGTGAATAAAATACACTGATTGGGAGCTGCATAGCTGTGCGGATTTTTTTCTATTTTTACCTTAGTAAAGTGAAGCCTTATCTTCCCTTTGATAAGTTTGAGCAAGTTGTGCACATGTTCTTATCGTCTCGTCTCGACTACTGCAGTTGTTTGTAGTGTGGTCTAGACCAGTCGTCTCTTCACCGTTTGCAGCTCGTGCAAAATTCGGCTGCTCGTTTGCTGACAGGGACCAGGCGTAGAGAACACATCACACCTGTTCTGTCGTCTCTGCACTGGCTCCCTGTCAGCTTTCGTATCCACTTTAAAATGCTGCTTCTGGTTTTTAAAAGTCTTCATGGTCTGGCCCCAGCCTACCTGTCCGAGTTGCTGTCCCCTTACACTCCCTCCATACAGATGAGGTCCAGTGGTCAGCTTCTGCTTAGCGTACACAAATCACGGCTGAGAACGAGAGGTGACCGGGCCTTCTCTGTAGCTGCTCTTAAACTCTGGAACAGCCTCCCTTTGTCTATTCGAAGCGCAGCTTCTTTCAATGTTTTTAAGACTTTATTAAAAACTCATCTTTTTACTCTGGCCTTTGGCAACTAAGAGGTGTTGCACTGCTGTAATATTTGTTCTGTTTCTACTATAGCCTTTTATTGTTGTTGTATTTTAAAAAAAATTATATTTTTGTATTGGATGTATTATGCTGTGCAGTGCTTTGGGCAGCGATTGTTGTTGTAAATGTGCCATAGAAATAAACTTGACATTAAACATTGACCCAATAAATGAATGTTTTTATTTTCAGACCACATTTTTAATCACATTCTCTCATAGGGCTAATAAATGAAATGTCCCCACCTTGTTCCTCAGATAAGACAGATTTCATTTCCTTTTAAACAACTCTCAAACACTCCCCATGCCTTCACTACAATTCAAAAGGGAGAATTTCAAACTTCAATAGCTCTGATTAACGGAAGCAGAGAGAGGATGGAAGATATCAATCAATAACTAAGAAAGACTTGAGACACAATGTTTCAACCTGAAGCAAAGTAATTCTGATGCAACCGACAGCAAACCTGATCGAAAGTCTTTCTCCAAAAGAATTATCATTATGATAATTATTGTTATCATTATTACTAAATTATTTATCCAATAAAGATGCTCATTTCAGAATATCCACTGAACACAATAAAATTTTGAAATACAAGCAACGGATTTAAGCATATTACTGTGTTTTTTTGATTGTTTTCAACTGCATATAGCAAATCAATTGAGTCTTGAACCTTGTATTGAATTTTAAGTATGGATATTTGTGAATGAGAATCAAAACTGTTTGATACCTCTTCACTCCAAATTATGACACAAATTAAAATAGGCTTGATTCTGTTTTTCTGTGAAATTGTGTTTCCGTGTCAATCGCAGAGTGTACGGCACTTTGGGTTCTTGCAGTTGTGAATGTGCGATATAATAATAACGGTTATCAAATAAACTTGACTTGAATTCAAGAAAGGACTTATATTCAATATATTATTTTGCAGTGTGTGAATATTGATACATAAACATGGATGAATTGGTTTGGATCAATCAGGCCAACCACTAAGGCAGAGACCACCAATGGATATGGCAGAGATCCTGCATGGAAAGCCAACAAGAATACAGTTTGTTCAAAATCAAAATGTGAAACACAAATCCACTATGTCAGTATGTCCTTTCCTTTCAAATCCTCTTCCCTGAACTCCTTGAATTCCGTTTGCCTTTGCTCACAAAATGCTTATATACCACGGCTTTGTGTGACTTACCCAGACTGACTCTCAAACCCCAGTGATCATGGGGGGTTTGGGATTTCCCGCAGAGAGGTTTGGGCCTGTTCGATGGCGGTGGATGGAGATGAGGCTTTTAGGAGCTGTCACCCGCCACATGAGCCATTACAGCGGCAGCCACAAAAGAGGGTGCTCCACAGGACAGCGGAGAGCTTCATCCCACATGCTCATCGACCCTGAACTGTCTGTGCTGCCAGGGCTGCGCAAACTGTGGTGCGGCTGCGTGTGGCTGGGATCTGCTGGTGCCGTTTTGAATGTTATAAACTTGTCTCTCTTTGGTTATGTGGTTCTGTGATGCAGACGTTGACAAACTTCATAAGTAGTATTAGATATCAAAAGTGAATGTATATTAAAAAACATATTTGCAGAGCTGGTTTGCATTTTCCGACTTGTCTCATGGAAGATGGAAACTTTATGGTGCAAAAACTAAATCCGGGAATTTGTCTATAGGTATAGTCGAAACCAAAACATCTGAAGTGCCAAACAGTGAGTGTGGAGTGAGAGACAGAACGATCTGGGTGGTCGGGCAACTAGATTGCTATATTTTCAACAAGATATTTTATACAATTATTCTTTTTTGTTTGACCAAAAGATTAGTTAGACACATAAGGTTAAAAGAAACATCTTGAGCTAAAAATAAATACAAAAAAGTGGTAGTTTTGACCAATCCGATGTTAGATGTATGTGGTGAGTCATGAGCATACTTGTACCTCTAAAAGGTTTTGCATTTCCTTGATGTGTCCTCTCTTCTTCAAGGACCATTGTCTTTGTCTGCTTGAATATTTGTTTCAGGACAATGTTTCTTGCTAATAGAGCTCTTACACAGAACCAAAGACTATGAAATAATAAACAAAAAAAAGAAACTGTGAACTTCAAAACTTCAAAAGTTTGAGATATCTGGTAAATGTATAATTCAGTCTTTATCATAGTTTTGAAGCAACATAATGGGTTTTCTAAGTCCAAAAACCTATTGAATACCTGCATTTGTGATCCAAAAGAACTTTGTTACATAACTCGATTATCATAACTATGGAATAAACAAACTCAATGCCTTTTGGCCACCTCTGGCACACACTAGTGAATATTTCGATCATATTTCCATTGAAATGATAATGACCACGTTTGTAATTGTCTGTGCTTCTCTGGAGTAACTTCCTCAGTTGTACTGGGACTTTCTGTGTGCAAAGGGCTCGAAGTTCATGAATAAGCCATCTTTATGAATCAGTAATCAATGCTGCAAAGATCATACACGCTTTCCCTTTTGAAATGAGAGAGAAAACACTCCAGACTTAGCCTCATTACAGACAGAACTGTAAATATCACTGTTCCATCTGGCTGCAGTGCATCCCCACTATCCGCCATCGTGGTGTAGCAGACTTCCATGAGACCTCCCTCACATATGGAGGAGGTGCTGGGAGCTCAGGAGAAGTTTAGTTTATACGATCCAAAAGCTGGGAGTTTGCTTGTTCAATTATTGGATAGTTTTGTTCAGAAAAACCAGAGTAAATATGAACAGAGATTGCGTGATATTTTTAGTTATGCTTGACTGCATCATTCACTACAAACGGTTTTCTGTTCACGCACAGAAGAACTAAAGCAGTGATAATGTTCTCAAACTTCTTAATAATTCACACATTGTTCATACAGATGTTTCTTTTATTACATTTATAATAACAGGAGTGAATGTGTCACATGCACACAACTTTCAGATGTTTTATTTTTTTTTTACAGTTTTAATCACACAGACCCACCAGTTTCTAAGAAAGGATTGAAGTCTGCAACATGAGCACCTCGACACTTATTTTCTTAGCAACGGCCTGACCTTTCCCTGTCACCTGAGGAGCTCTAATGAAGAGACACAGATGTGGGAAAATTACCAAATAAGCCAATAAGGCCGACAGTCTCATGCAGCCTCTTCAATTCATTTCCTGTGCTAATGTTGTAGTGTGGCTCAGAGAACACCTGTGTTGCTCAAAGCTGTGCAGCCACAGCGCCCCCATGAGGCTGTTGAACCACACTTCATATCAAGTACTGAAGAGAAGCTGGTGTTTCTCGGCTAACAATAAGCCTTTTCATGTTGACAAGGAAAACACACGGCATGATTTCAGACTGACAGCTTGACAGTCCAAAAGTTTTCAAACTCCTTGTGGGAATAAAAATAAAACGGGACGCAGAGCCATGTGTATTGATGCTGACATCGCCAACTTAAAATATAAGTTAAATAAATAATAACTAAGCTACACATGATTCATAAATAGACAGTGGCACAAAATAACTAAGGAATAACAATAGTGCAAAGACATATCTCCTGTAATGAAGATGCAATCCCTTATTCATCCTGACGTAGTTCACAGCAGGTGAAACAGGAGGTTTTGCTGCTGGTGTGAAATAACGATGATTGTTAGAATAGTCGTATAATAGTCGAGACTTATGACCTGAAGCTAGTCCTGCATTTCTACTATACTCTGGTGATACAGTACATGACATAATTTTATTTACATTTTGACCAGTTTGTTGAAACCACGATGGCTTTGGGGGCTGCTTATTGCCTCCGTACACAAACATGCATGAGTGAGTCTTCACCTCATGGCTGGGGTTAGGGTCTCTGAGGGTCTCTGTGGTAGATGCAAAGTCTGATAGTTGAGGTCAGTCCAGTGGCACGTCCGCAGCACAAGGCGACATGATGACAGTGGCTCGTTTGGATTCCTTCATCTTGTCCAGTCCAAAGAGCAAGTCGAGTTGAGTTACTGGCCTCAAACTCTCTTCGTCCACAGGTCTAAAAGAGCAGACGTTATATCATGATCATATGAACACAATGCTTGGTGATGGCTAACTAAATACCATAGTCATAAAAACGTGAACGAAGAACATGCTGCTGTTCCGAACAAAACTATCGATGGCTAAGCTGTGCATTCACTGCTTTGAGTGGAGCAGTTAAAAATAATTATTTTGTAACAATGGCTTTCTTCAAGAGAGGTTTCAACAGTCACTTAGCAACAGCTGACGATAAATCTTTATAAAGGATGTTTGAGCTTTATCACAGTACAATACAAATCTAATAGAATGCAAATTATGGGAGAGAAGGGACACAAGGAATAATTACAAGAACCACAAACCACAATTTTTGGAAAGTACAAGACGTATGTAACTATGGTAACAGTCAAAATTCAAGTCATAATTAAGAGCCAATTTCTCTGTGATTTTGCGGCCAATTCATAAACAAAAACTGTCATAAAATCTCTTTTCCCAGGCGCTGTACGATGGCAACCACTGCTCCTGACAATTTGCAGGATGGGTCCAAATGAAAAGAAGAAACTGCCATTTGGAGACAATGTAATGTGCACTTTAAACTTAACCTTTCTCAGTACATATCTAACTATGGTCTGATTATTTGATCATAAATGTTGTCTAGAAGTGGTGATAACATTCAAAAACATGTGCATGATGTTGGTCAGAGGAAAGGGACGTTTCATTAGAATCTTTTGTCAGGTTTGTGAATCTAAGCACTGTCAGATGATGACACGGTTAATCATTGGGACACTTTCTTTTTCAGCATTTCTTTGACTAATGTAATGGCTTCTTTCTCATAGAGCTGTGTTGGCACCTGCCCTCCAACTAAAATACAATTCTAGAGCATGAACCCAAATCTACATACTTTTCTTCTTCCTCGTCATCGTCCAGAAGCTGCTGTGCGATCTGCCTCATCTGCTCCTTTCGTACGTAGTCTCGCACGCGGTACATGGCGGCGTCCCGGCATAGCTCGCGGAGGTCACTGCCCGAGTACCCCTCCGTCTTCTCGGCGATCTCCTTCAGGTTTATCGCGTTGCTCAACTATATCACAAAACGTTCACGTTTAAAAATAAAATCTTGATGCTTTTTGAACTTAAACAATGAGAGATTCCCACAATCTTACATTTTCGCCCGCTAAAACCAGACACAAGATTTCTTGTCGCTGTCTTGCATTCTGTAAACAATAGCATTATGTTGATTATATGATGACAATACATGAATTATACATATTATTGTATTTTTCTGATTATAAATTACAATTTGAATTCATAGTTTGGCTGGGGGTGTGACCTATACCCTAGCGAGACGTTTTTGATATATTTCAGTGTTCTATTTGTATTAGCAAATGTATTTATGCTATACTTATATACTATTTTTCCTTCTTTATTATGCATTTTCAGCTGGTGCGACTACTCCGGAGAGACTTTTAATCTGGAAATAATACATTTTTAAAAAGCTACTAACATCTGCTAGTGAGGATAACTTACTGGCAGTCCCACATGAAACGTTGTAGGCATCCTCCGAAGAATCGCTGGATCCACATCTTGGGGCCGGTTCGTGGCACCCATGACCAAAACCTATTCACAACACGATAATACAGTAGAAGAAAAGATCAACTTTATTGATCTCACCATGGAGAAATTTACATCAACTTCTCTATTCTTGGGTTTCATTAAACTGGCCAGTAGGGGGAAAATGAGCAGAGGTGGGACAACTCAGTTTTGCTCCCATTGAAAACCATGAACATCGTGTCTGTGTTGGAGTCAAAAGGCTCTCATCATGTGCGGTGTAGGGTTGTTGTAACAGTCTTAATTGGGGGGAGGACACTCAATTCTAAGGGAGAATTAAAAAATATTTCTCAAAAGAGTCTTGATTTCGGGTATTTTTGGAAAGAAAAACAGAAGAAATTGCTGCGTTTCATTTGGGTGGCCTGCAGGGGGCGCTTATCTGGGAAAGCCTTGATCCACCTCGCCCCGCCTCATTCCAGTGATTTTTTTCAAAGTGTCCTTCTTTATATGAGCCCACAGTTGTAACACGGAAGAAAATCTTGTCTTTGTCTCTGTTTACGCTGTTGCTACAAGCGTACACCGCTCAAAAAGATGGCATTTTGACAGCGCTTCTTCTTCTACTATATCTCCGTGTATAAACCCGGCAGACTGCACCGCCAGGGTACGTCACGTCCTGTCCTACGTTTGTTTTTCGCGCCACTGCCCTGACGTCATATGAAACCCAAGAATAGTATCACTCAGGTTGTGCAAAAGACAAGAAATGTGCAAACAGGAAATGTCCAAATATGTTAAAAAGTTTACAGATAATCTCTTTTGTGCAAGATTATGTATTATTTCAGTCTGAAAAATTAGAGCTGTAACACCTAACTTCAACACACCTTATTGTTCCATAGACCAAACAAATAGTTTTGTCTCTGACCTGAGTTGCTGCGGATGTGTCCAGTCCATCCCAGAGACTCATGAACTGAGCTTTCATCATCGCTGTGGCCTCGTGGTCAAGACTGGATCGATTTCTTAAAAATGACTCTGCATGGGAACGGTTTGAAAACTTTTAAGAAACTTTATCGCAATAAAGGTGAAAACAAGGTGCTGACGCTGATATTGCTCTACAGAGACATTCGTTATCAGTAATAGAGGAAACTTTACAAACTATGTTGGAGTTCTGCGGGGGACAAACAGCTGACACAGCGCTTTTTAGATTACCACTGGTGTACGGAATATTTGCATTTTGGTTAACATGTAAAATGCAATTATGTTAGATGGATTTCCTGTTTGATCTACTCACCAATTTCATCAATAAAGATAATGCAGGGCTGGATTTTGACAGCCAGGGAGAAAACCGCAGCGGTGAGCTTCTGGGACTCGCCATACCACATATCCGTCAGAGAAGATGGTTGGAGGTTTATAAACTTACACCCAGAAGCTCGGGCTGTGGCCTTAGCAATCATAGTCTTCCCACAGCCTGGAGGGCCGAACAGCAAGACCCCTGCAAGAAGGTGTCAACTCTAGTTATTACAATTTTTATTAGTAGATTCTCTCACTCAAATGACATGTGCATGATTCAAACCTTTAGGGGGTTGAAAAAGCTTGGATCCTGCCAGTAAGTGTCTTTTCTGAATGGGCAAGATTACTGTGTCTTGCAGCTCATGTACAATTTCATCAAGACCAGCAATGTCCCTCCAGGTCACCTGCAGATTCAAAAGATAAATGCAAGGGAAGCACCGATACAATATTGGCACGGGATAGATATTGAGACCAATATTGGATATTTTGTTGGATCGGGTATCTGTTTGGTTCAGTTAATATCTTGAGAAGGCCTTTATTTTGATGTAATAAATCTGTATGAATGTAATTATTTGGTCAAATGTTTGATTAATAACAGATGTTACATACACTGACTGTATGCCAACCAAAAAAACGATTGGGCTGAAGGAAATTGCTAATGTAAGCCCATCCTGACATCACGTCACATACAGGTCAATAGCTACTTAAACACAACAACTATGTTAAAGGTAAAATAAAATACATACTACTTGATCTGTAAAATGCGCTATATAAATAAACATTACTTACTTACTGATTTCAAACTCAAAATACATATTTGCTGGGACAAGGTATTTGTTAACTTTTTACATCTTCATTATTTATTATTATTATTATTATTATTATTAATATTATCATTAAGGCAAGTATATATAAATTAATTTTCACATTTTAAAGTAGTTTTATACACAGATAAATGTATTAACTAACCTAAGATGATCATTAATCTTAGGTTAGTGGGCGACAGTAGCTCAGTTGGTAGAGCATTGGCCTTTGAGCCTGAAGGTCGTGGGTTCGAGCCCACCATTAGACCTACTTCACGACTCCCACTGATGTCTGATGTTGTTGTGTCCTTGGGCAAGACACTTAACCCCACTTTGCCTGAAGCTCCCACTGAAAGATCTCAGCTCCTGTGGACTCACCACCTGCAGGAGGATCAGTGAGGAGCTGGTGCTCTGTGACTGGGTGCAGCTCTGACTGCCACCCCCCCGACCCAGAAATGGATTAAGGGGAAGAAGATGGATGGATGGAAGATGATCATTAAGATCATTCCACATTTTTATTCTAATGACAGACCCACATCTGTTTTTGATGCTAGTTTAGGATTTTCTTGATTTTCTTGTATACTGTTTTAGCCCAGATTCTTATATACAGTAGGTTTAACTTTTACACAAACAGTAGCAGATTTTAAACATCTTGATCCTGAGTAAAGGCAGCTCACACACACCATTGAGTTTCAACAATTTTACCTTCATTGTTAGAGGATCAACAAGGTGGCAGGCAATGTTCATCTCGTACTCCGTTAGGGTGACCCCTTCCACACCGATCCTTTTCATCAGCTGCTCTGCCTGCAAAACGCAACTATAGTTAATCATTACAGTATCTATAAATCACTGCATCATTGGACATTCCCTCACTCGTTTCTTGGCCTGATTCTTTTGCTTGCTAGTTGGGTCCATTGCCTCCAGGACCCATTTGATGCTGTAGTAAGTAGCAGCTCCAAAGATTGTGAGCCTGACCATCATCCCCAGGACTTCATTTCGAGTCAGGGGCCGCAGCAGGGCCTCTCTGGGAAGATCCTTCAGCACCATCTCAGATTTTGTCAGTCCATTAAGCCGATCTGGTTACATGGATTATTAGAATCAAATCATTAAAGCTGTCAAACCACAAGAACCATGTGAAAAAAAATCCCTAACTACTTTCTCGCTCCGGTTCAATCACTGGTTTTCACATGAATGTACTATTGGTCTCGTCACAGCCTTAAATCAGAGTATTTTAGAGACAGAGAGATGCAAACACTCACAAGGATGCAACAAACAACATGTTTTCTATTTTGATGAAGACAGCATGTTGTGGTCTGTTTTATTCACAACATTATACTTACAAGACTCTTTCTGTTGGAATCATTACATACAACATGTGTTATTTAAGAAACAAGGATATTAGGTCACCCACCTTTAAATAATACTACCGCCGTCACATAAAGTGAACGAGCGATCACATCGAGATGTATATTAAAAATTCATTATAACAAAATGTTTAACCCTAAGGACATTAAACACAAATCATTTTAAGCTCCTAAAAATAATGACTATGATGAGTCGGTGTTTGTACAAAGAAAACCTCACCACTATTACGACGAGAAATCCCCTAATACGACCACTTCAGAAAGATTTTAAGGAATAAAACATATGATTTGTTTATCATATTTTGCAGCGTCCACATTAAAATACTTACAAAAACAACATCTGCAGAGCGATGTCCTCAGATCTAGCGGTGCCCGTTTGTTTGTGTCTCGGCCGGGTACAAACATTCACTCTCAGTTCCCGTTCCTAGTCTGACTGCAATTAATATTTTGGGCCGCTAGATGGCAGCGCTTTCACACCTTTCCTGAAAAGAATCAGCACCATGGACAGCATCCGCTTAGCCATTAAGCGTAGGCATCGTACTGTTTTATCTATATTTATTAATGACACCTATATTACATGTGTCCCCAGGTAATTGGTCAACATGTCCTTTTCTCAACAGAGTTTTTCCTATTTAAACATATAACATATAAAAAACTATGTCCACAAATGTATGTTTATGATATAATTCAAACAAATAATCGAGTACAAAAGCAGAATTACAAAAGCAGGTGAAATTTAAAATGGGTTTGTGATCCATTTTCTTCTTTTCTTTGTTTTTCTTTTGATAAAAATTACAACATTCACACACGCAAACTAGCAGCACACATACTTCAATGAAACCAGGTACAAACATGAAGTCTGACATTAATTGTGCATGCTACATATGATCTCTTTAAGCCTCTGTAAGACGCTTACAATAACAAATTAGACGTTATGATATTTACAGACAACTTCTGAGGAAAAAACAGTGCCTCAGTGTAACCCCTTTTAAGGCCTCTGGGATATCACTGAGTTCTTATGTAAATGAATGAAAGCATCACTGGATATTGATAGCACTGAATTTAAGTATATCCCAAGGTAGGTGTGTGTGTGCACTGGTGCATGTAGTGGCTGAGGTTGGCCGATGGTTTCGATCTAAGGCTAATCTGTGTTTGCTTTCCACTTATTTTCAGGGCTGTCTGATAACGGCTAATTCAGTCTCCTTAACAGCAGGCACTGATAAGGCTGTGACTAATGGGCCTCTCCATGTGGGCCAAAGGGATTGTTAATTGTCACAAATGGTGGGACTACATTTAATAGTGCATGTGTAATGGACTTATTGGACTTTCAGAACTTTCAAAACTTTTCCATAATAGAATCAAAATCTGCACAAGAATTACAAATCAATTAAAAGATATTCATTTGACCAGGGCCATTTTTGTCTTATCGCTCTGCTTAGTCTGTGCTAACCAGAGGGAGGTGGAGTAATCAAGATTTGTATTTAATTAAGTTTTAAGTTACTTAGAATAATATAGTCCAAATTTGCTATTAAATAATTTACAAAACACAAGGAATGTGTCAGAATTCTCAAGTATACAGTTACATTTACACAGGTGATTGTGTAAAATCCTCGTAGGAGATTCAAGTCTGAAGACACGACAGAGGCTAACTAGCTACCTGCCGACTATCCACAGCAGGGAGGTTTCAGTCTGAAGAAACACCATTACATTTGCTTAAATTGGCATTTTTTATGTTTTTAAAAACATAGACCACATGGCCTCGGTCCTCGTTTTACAGCCTGACTCCTGGATCTATAGTCTTTCCGCTCAGGTGCAGATCCCTTCTCTTCCTCTTTGAGGCCTGAGGACAGTGGTGATCCAGGACATAAAAGGACATTGGACATGGACCAATCACTCCTATGTATTTGTTAATTTTGGACTATCTGGGTTGTATTCTCTGATCTATGTTGGAGAATCGACAACTTTTTAAAGTCATCCCGCATCTCTCCACATGGCTTCCGTCATCGCCGTGTGGAGAAGATGTAAATCTGAACTCTGAACAATTGTAAAGTGCTTTGGGTGGTCTGTAAAATGCTCTATAGAAATAAACATTACGTACATAAAGTCCTCGGAGACCAATGCTGTTGTGATTTAGGGGCAAAAGCTCACAAACTCCACCTGCTCAAAAGAGAGAAGCTTGAGCAGTATCTCCAGAGAACACACACTGCTCATGTATGTCAAATATCTGCAGTGTGAGGCCTCCAAGTCCACCCTAGTTTTGCTGTCAACTTTACTGCACAAGTGGTAAAGCTTCAGTCCAAGCAGAGAGAGAATGCATGATCTATATTGCGGTGGAAGTTGACACACCAGCAGTTTGCGCACACACCTATGGCGCTGGAAATGCTTCATAACCAGCTGTAATCCCTCTGTAGTGCGACGCGTGTCCCGGGAGATAGCGGGCTGACGAGGCCATTTTGACAAGTCCAAGCATAAAAGCATTGGACTTGTGTATCTGCACAGAACAGCCAGAGCTCCCCGCTTCCTCTGCTCTTTGCACCTTCGCCCAAAATATCTTGAAGCCGTGAAACTGTTTAAATGGTAAGAGGATCGACATAAATTCAGCTGCTGTACTTGTCAAGATGTGAACCGTCAAAATGGTAAAAGAACAAATCCAGTCAGTGGCAAAGGCACTCTACAGTAATGCAGCAGTTAAGTTGTTTATGGAATCCCACTTATGGAGTATATTGTTGAATATTTAGCAAATTTTGAAACCACAATAAAAATAAAAATAAACGAGTTTTCTCATCTCTAGTTAAGTGCGTCGCCAATCAGCTTTCAGAATGTAAAAGATAAAAAGTATTCTAATAAGATATAGACACTATGTTATGGTTCTGTTTAGTTCACAAAATGTTGAGACAAAGAACATGTGCATACTGTATAGTCGTAGTAGTAGTTAAAGAGGTCTGAAAACATTCCTTTTTTATCAGGCCCATTAGAGATTTTATGAGCTTTAAACTGTTTCTTTTTTATATTTTCTGTACGTCTGATGTTTTTTGTCTGTTTGTTGTACTGTATTTGAATCTGTAGCACTTTGAGGTTTCATGGATTGTAATGTGCAATACAAATGAAATGTATTATTGTTATTAGCAGACACATTACAATATAAGGAGCACGAGGATAGTGACAGCTGAAACTAAAGCTGCTGCAAGTAAAATTGGTTCAGTGAAAATAGTGTTTGTTCCTTATTCAGCCAGTAGTGCACATGCAGCCTTCCCCAAGGGCAATGACTCAGCCATTAGTTTTACCAGGCCTACTTAATGAAAGCTGGGCTTTTGGGTTGTTTCGTTTCCCAGCACAAGTGGATCCGCATGTGTTGAAAAAGTCTCTACCTCCAGATTTTGTATTGCAACCAAAATTGTGGATAACTAGGCAATATGTAACGTAAAATCAATGTCAGAAAGATTTAAAGAATGAATGACATCTTTCAGCTGACCGGGTCTGTGCTCCTTTATGATGATTAGGAATAGCAGAGATCACATACATACAGTTCACAAAGTTACATCCATATGGGCAAAACATGCTGAATCTTTTGGATTGGAGAAAACTCTGCCTGCAGCATGACCAGTCCGATGTTCTGGAGGAGAATAGTTATAATAATAATGCATCAGTTTTATACAGCTCTTTTTTGGACCCTTAAAGACGTGTTTACATGTAATTATTCATTCACTGGTGAATTATTCATGACGAAGGTTAAAGCCTTTTGGTAGGCTCGAACCCGCGACCTTTTGGCTCAGAGGTCCATGCTCTATCAACTGAGCTACTGTCACCCGAGTTTAACCAGTGATCAGGATTTGAATTCATTTTGACCAATCAGGAGGCTGCGTGGGTGAGCATGGGTGGGTCTTTTAAAAGTTTCACCTCCTCTTCACATTTTGAATAGAAACTGACATCCACTTCCATGCATGTTTTTTAGGATTGACAAGATGCTCTAAATAACTGTGTTTTATATTTTTGTGTAATAAGTGAAAATGTTGGTCCTATAACCTCGCAAGGAAAATATTTGACGTATGAAAGACGTTTACAAACTTTTGCAAGAGCACACTCTACACATCATTTATTCACAGCTTGAGTACCCAAAATAAATTAACTTTTCTGTTTTAATTAGTGTACTGAAAAGGTAGATCAGATGTGAGGGCAAATTCATTTTCCAATTGAGTAACAAAGTAGAGACTTAATGTGTCTACGCAGCGGTTGCAACTCAAAGGATAAATCTTAGTCAAGCAAAAAAGGCCCATCTTTACACAAGACAATATTAAAGGCAGCACACATAATTATTCCCATTTATTTAAACATACAATAAGTCGTCTTCTTTGTTAATTGAGCCAAAGGTACAGAGCTAAAGTACAGGCAGCGCTGTGGTTTCAGATTGACAGTTTCTTCCATTTCACCACAGACATATAAATAATGCTAATTTATTCTGTTTCATTATTACTAGGAGAAAAAATTAGAAGCTCTACAGAATATGTGCCACACTCTCCCGGCGGCAACTGTTGACTCTATAAACTGTGGCATTTGAATAAATACATAATCTCGATAGAAAATGATTTTTGTTTACGGCTTGTCTTTATTTTTTATTCATTTTAATCTTTCATTCAAATGGAGACAAGGAGAATAGGCTTTGCAGATATGAAAAGTCTATTTTTCCTATGCTTTTTCAGCCGTGGTGCAATTGTCTGAGAATGACACTTCCATCAGAAACTACATAAAAGCGGCGATAGCGTTTGGGAACATCTTAACACAATTTCAACAGCAATTCCACAAACAATACTGTTTATTTTGTCATGCATTTCTTTTTTTTAATGGTAGTTTTAAAGAGTTTGGGTTGAAGAAAACTCGAACTTCAGCAGCTTGAAGAATTGTAATCAGCTTTAGTTCCTGCCGTATACAAGTAAGGAAGACATAGCAGGAAACTGAAAAAGTAAAAAAAGTTGAATGCAAAGTCCTGGCGTGAATGCAATCCAATCCAATCCACTTTATTTATATAGCACGTTTAACAGTTACGTTTCCAAAGTGCTGCACAAAAAAGTACAAAATAAATAAACACTTATCCTTAGCTTCACCAAGTATAAAAGAATAAAAATATATAAAACAGATTAAAACCATAAAGTAGACCAGGTGTCTCCAACTTTTATCACGCAGAGAGCTACTTTCCCGAGACGATGACGGCAGAGAGCTACTCCTTTCAGTGGCCCTGGGCAAAATGTGGTGATACATTAAACGCTTATTAAAAGAGCGCGAGGTTAATAAATGTTTTATTATATGACTATTTTTAATTTATGCAAATATCGATTGGTTTCAACTAGCAAAAACACATGCAACCAAACTGTCAAATCGTGACATGAAGAAGTTGCTGATCAGATGATTGAGGTCGCCCGCTGTAAGTTCTTAATTTCTTCTGTGTCTTTACCAATGCTTTTTAGATATTTGTGAAGTATGTTCATTTCCGACTTGGTTTTCCTGATAGTGTTTTTACTTTTCTGGTCTGTAACGAAGTTGTCAATCTCTTCTTGACTGTTAGGAGTTGTGTTTTCGTCGTTGTTTGCTGTTTTTACTTCCTCTGGCTCTTTGAACTCGTCTTGATAATAGAATTCACTGGAGAATGCTCCCATCGTCGCTCACTAGTTCTTTTTTTTACCGAGGAAAGATATCAAATCTGATACGCGCTGCGGACCAATTGTCATGGTAACGGTCCGAGATGGGAAAATATCAGACCGCAAATCAGCCAATCAGAGCGCGCGTACGATCCAAGTCAAGTCACCAGCGAGTCCCAACGAACGAAGTCGGGTACAGTCATTATTCTCATCGCATTTTTTACTAGTGCACAAAGAAAGTGCATTTACAATAATATATAAAGATATACAATCTGAGATGTATATTATCTGATTTGTTAATTTCTAAATCCTTTGGCGAGCTGCTGGTGGCTCCCGGGCTAAAGGTTGGAGACCCTTGTAGTGTACCTTTAACTTATTGTCTACAAGTGGAACACAGTTGAAATCCTCCTCACCATATTCCATATCCATAACCTGGCTTCACACCTGTCCGACCTCCTCCACACCACCACACCCTCTCGTACCCTCCGCTCCTCCTCCCCCTCTCTCCTCCTCGTCACCATGGGGGGTAGAGCATTCAGCCGCTCTCACTCCCCCCTGACCTCCGCAACACCGACTCCTCCTCTGTTCAAATCCAGACTCAAAACTCACCTTTTCAGACTTTCTTTCTCCACCTTTGTCTAGTTCTGTTGTTTTTAATTGCACTCACTTGATCATGTTTGTACAGTGTAATTTGGTGTTTTGAAAGGGGATGTATTATTACTATTATTAAAATATATAAATTGTATGAAGTTAATCACATGCAAGCTTTAACACTTGTTTGTGTTTACACCACAATTGTGTGATATGTTTGAATGGTGTGATGTTTTGGCTGCGGGAGACTGAAAACGACAGCCTCAGACCATTTTCACAGATTGGAAAAGACTTTTTAATGGAAGGTGAAAATATCTATGTCAGTGTCCATTATCCTCTGTGAAGGAGTGAAGAAAAAAATGTTGATAAAGATTCTACTTTTGACTTGAGTGCAACACGTTTGGTCCACTTTGTGTTACATACAGTTGAGCCGGAAAGTTTACACACCCACACTGATGTTCATCTTTTTTGGCCATATTTTGGAGATTATTAGTGATAACACAAAGATTTTTTTTTGACTCGCTTTTTGCGGTTTGATGTATCACCTTGTTAACACGTTTTGGCAAGGTCACAACCAACTTGTCTTTGAAAAGAACCACAAGACAAAATAAACCAGTTTGAATCACTTTTTTGACACATTGTTAGTGGGAAGAGAGAAGCTACTGTCAATCAAAAGCAATCTTTTTTTGTAGAGCACATTTAAAACAGCCTAGGCTTACCAAAACAGCCCTGCAACATTGTCAGATTAATGAGTTTTATATTTTAAAATGACAACAGAAACTTCTCAAATGACCCCGATTAGGAGTTTCCAACCCTTCCCCCCAGAAACATCCCTTTAAACATTAATGACAGCTTGGAGCCTTTTGTGGTAGTTTTAGATCTTTGTCCTCTCTAATGGTAGCTGCCCATTCTTCTTCTTCCTGGGTCGCGATCTGATGGTGATCTGCACTTTTGAGTTATTGTATGGAAGGACAACAAGCTTATTTGACAGTTAATAGCAATGAGTCATTTTGTTCATGTTCATAATGTCCAAAATATGGCCAGAATATACAGTTACATTTCTGCCTTTAAGCACAGCTGTCCAAACATGTCAAGGTAAAACATCTTAGTAATTCAAGAAACTTTTCAATTTACCTAAATGTGAGTCCACGTCTTTGAAATAGGATCCGTGACAATCCGGTCATTGCGTGGGGACAGTTTAGCTTAGCCCGTCGCAAACCCATGGATCGTATATGAGGAGAGGACAGACTTGTAAATATTCAGATTGATTATCTTGACTTTTTTTCCTTCCTTCATTCATAAGAAATCAGAGCTGAACAAGCTACAAGTGTTTTCTCCAGCGAGTTACAAACACAAGGTCACGGTTGGAGTGATTTTACGGTTAGTGATTCCATTATGAGCCGAGCAATTATCTTTAACTGGTACAGTCGTTTGTGAGCTTGTAGAAGTGACCGGCTGTTCGCAGGTATAAATCTAGTGTGAAGCAGCTTTGAGAGCTGTGTTCAAAGCTCCCCCGCAGAACAGAAGTCTCCAGTCACTTACACTAGCATCCCTGTCTCCTCTGCTAACTATAGGAATGTGGTGGATTCTTCAGCCACCACTCTATAGCAGACAAAAGGACAAGAGTGAAGGGCTGGAGGCGGAAGAGTCCACTGGTCCCAAGAATCAGGGGGGGAAAGGGACACTGCTTCACTTCATCATTTATTGTATCTCAGTTTAGCATTTCCCCCTCTGGTGGAAAATGTTGGTTTGTCCTCCTGTATTTAAGCCCTTAGTTCTTGGTGGGGGGGTTCTTCTTTTGGTTTCCTTGGTTTGGTTAGGTTGTCTACTTTAGTTGGCCACAAATATTTGGTAATATTTATTGTATTTTTTTGTCAAATTGTAATTTTCCTGAATTAAATTATAGATGATTTTACACCTGTTGTCCTTGCCTTATGTTTGGTCCATTACAAAGAACGAATAGCACCAGTTCAGTTTAATACAATCCTTCCTGTCTGCATTGTTTATTACTGTACTGCATTGTTTTACATATACATACAGAATATGTATGTCTGAATTGTTCTTTTAATTTGAATATGTGTAAAGAGATTGTTATAATGTAAGTTGTATAAAGACAATTTAAAGAAATGTGAAGACCTTCTTCGCTCCACCTCGCTTTCTCCCATTCCCTCACAAAGTCAACTTCTCTTTCTCTGTAACCGTTTGCATCACTTTCACATTATTGGGCTTAAATATCTGAGGTTTAGTGCTCTTCATCAGTGGTGGGGCAGATGCAGCACTTTGGAATCTTGAGCCCTAATACACTGAATGGAATTGAACTTATTCTGTTGGTACGTGACTTTTCAATTGCCTCTTTGCTTCCGAACATTCCCCGGGATTTGAACAATGAAAATGAATGGAAATGTTCTGTTATGAATGTGCAGTCTTTGCATTGACCCGCTGTTTTCTGACAATGCATTTGATTCCAGTTGATGCGGTGAGACTTGTCCCGTCTGTTGAAAACTCTTGGCCCGATCCAGCTCTCATTCATCACACTGACAGCACTTGGCCACGTGGAAATGAATGAATAAATAAAGGAGAACGCAGTTGGAGTACAGATGAAGTGAAGCATGCTGGGAAGTGACTCTCTGAGCTCTGTCAGGAAGGATTCCGTTTAGGTCTTATTGGTAGAATGACACCTTTATGAGTCCAATATAGCTCCTCATAATAATGTACCCCCATCTGCAGTTTGTGATGATTTCTGACGGATACAATATATTTCTCCACTTCCAGAGGGATTGGGATCATTTCAAACACACGTAGCACTTTGAAGCCAATGTCATTCACAATTAAATCAAATAGAAATCAATTTTTCTGCACAAATCTCACCTGTTTGAATATGTTGTTTTTATTACCCCAAATAGTAAGACGAAAAGAAAGCTTCATGCACTGTGCCAAAATAGTTTTTTCTCAATGTTCATGAATTTACAGAACAACAAAAACACATGCAAACAAATATTTGGGTCTAAGGTAATCACATTGGATGGAGAGATAATTCATCTTTATATTGTGTAGTAAAATTATTAGTAATATTAAAGTAAATGAAGCTACTATAGATGGTTCGATTAGTCTTTCGCCCCTATACCCAGGTCGGACAACCCATTTACAATTTACTATCTATCGGGTCCTGTCACGTGCACTCACGGAGCAGTGAAAAAAAAAAAGAAAGAACACAAAACAACAACAACACCATAAACACACTTAAATATGTCTTCCTTCCACAAAAAACAAAAGAATTACAGATTTTGTTTTATTTTTTTATTTTGTCTACAACTGTGTTAAATTCTATGGTGGAATCGACTGTTACATATACTGCAGATTATAATAAAAATAATAATAATAAAAATAAAATAAAAATAAAAACCTATACTGCAGATACAAATCAGTGGGGGAGGGTCCCAGCTCAAAAGTGGCCAAAATTACGTGCGCTGACATGCTTGCAATACCACCCCAGGCCGATGGGGGTGGACCCAGAAGTAGAATTAGAGACCTCTCAAAAACGTCTTTACAGGATGGACCAAAAGTTGGCTCTTGGCTCAAAGCTCCGTTCCACATGTGTGTCAATGCTGAGGGGGGTGGATTTTTTTGGTCCACTCTAGTTTACTTGCTGTGAATTTTTGAAGTCTCTCGTTCAAATGAATGGAGCTGCGCCGGCTGACGCATGCGCAGATGCGTTTTTTCACAATTTTCTTGTGGGGGGGACCACTCACGGCCATTTTGGATAGCTCCAGTAGAGCACATTTTTTGGCCCATTAGTTAGAACGGCGGAGATAGGCGTGACTCTGTCCATTAATATATACAGTCTATGATACAGATACAGTATTATCTAAGTGACTGGGCCTTTTCATGCATTCATTTGTTATTAATGAACATCTGTATCTAAAGTGTAAACATGCCAGATCAAAGCAAAAGTGCGAGTTTCCTCAACTTTATTATACATTTATGAATCTCCTAATCGGGATCCATCCTCATAATGTGCTTGACAGGATGAGAACACAATCTATTGGCGATCAGGAAGTAAAACCACACAGCTATAGGTTTAAAGTTTGGGTTAGAGATTTAGTCGCACATGATGGACTTATTCACCCTCGCTGTGTAAAGGAGAGGTTTTGCACGTCTTTCCTCCCTGCTGCTGTCAGACTGTACAACAAACACTGAGAACTAAACTAAAGAATACTGCCGACCTGAATATGTTGAACTAATAAGAACTGGGTGACAGATGCGTCTCAGTCAGAGGAGTGAGACGATGGAAAAACTTAGACGACACATTTAAAAACTCCTACACATTGAAAACATTAAAAAATAACATTAGACATAATATTTTAGAAATATATCAAGCCCAAGAAAGATAGCTCTGGCAGCTCTCCCACATTTCTAAGACAGTTTATTGCTGTTTCTTTTTTGTTGTTAAAATTGAAAAGAAAATTGTTTTAACTATTTTCTCAAACTATAATCGTTCCATTCCGTCCTATTGTTTATTTTTTATTTTTTTTCTCCTGATCTTGATATTTACAGTAGTTTGGCTTCTATTTTGAAAGGGTTTTGCCCCATACTTTGGAGACTTTACTTTATGAATCGGATTAGGCAAAAATAAGTTATACTTCAGCCTAATCCCTTCGGTCACAAATGCGTTTGTATATCTATGTTAAAGCATGTACATTTCTGACATAAGCTGAATTGTTTTAGTAACCTTGTCCTTTATTTTAAGGCATTTTTGAATGTAAAAAAATGTGTATGACCGAATAAACGAACCTACTAACTAACTAACCCACATGTGTCACTGTCGCTTTACTTTACTTACTCATCTGTGTGTGCAATAATAACTTTAATAATGTCAGAATGTGCAATATAGAACCACATGTGTCCAGTGTTGCTCTAAGTCAGCCATTCCCAAAGTCAGTAACAAAAAAATAATCTGCCGGGTCTGCGCGGCCTCCCGAAATAATAACCAAGAAGACAACATTAAAAATAGGCTCTTCGTTATTTTATTTGGGGGAAGTATCATCTGCTACAAACATGTAAAAAAATGTGTGATGACCTCTCCCGGCCCCCCTGCAATACCCTCGCGGACCCCACTTTGGGAGACACTGCTCTAAGTTATACTTGCTTCTTATTATGCCAAAGGTAGAGATTTTACACTTCATGCTTTATTTAGTATAGAGTTGTGCTCCTCTTTCCTACTGTTCTGTAACTGATGATGCAACACTAACATTTCCCCACTGTGGGACAAATAACGGATCTCTTCATCTCAAAACATGGAAAACAGTTGATCTATCATTCAACAGTGATCTAGAATAATTTAAAGCCATTCTTTGAACCAGCCCCAAACCTTTCCATCCCCAACTTGGCACTAAACAGTATCTTGTAGTTTGACTTTGAAAACTATGTGAGGATTTGGAGGCACCTCAACCCCCCAGCGGCCTGCTCTGAGCTATGACCTGCCATATATATCCATTATTGATCCGGTTTCCTCTGGGCTGCCTGGGTTTGCTATAAGCATTCACACTATACTTTTATGTCCTGCCCAAAAGAAGAAATAAAACGTTTTTGATAGCGAGCCCAGCCAGCACACTGCCGGCTGTAGCAGACACATTGGGGTCAGATATGTGAAGCTTTTGTCTTGAGTTAACCGCAAAAAAGGTGAACGACATAGGAAATCTTGGAAAAGGTCAGAATAACAAGTGGTAAGACGTGACAACCAGTGACTATATAATTAGTTGTATTTCAAAGAAGATTTTTTGTGTTTTAAAGGCCATACTCTACTTTTCAAGTCATCAAATTGCCTTGTACACCGCAAAAAAATGATAAAATGTGAATTATTAATTGCTTGAATCAAGTGTTTTTTGAGTACATTCTGAATTTCTTAATGCAAGATTTGCCAATGGGACCGGTTGCCTTTTTTTCTCATTCCAATTGAGACATTTGTATTTGTATCTTTTTAAAACAAGATGGATTTGCTTGATCACTTTTTGCAGTGTACTCTGTCACTGCAAATGTTTTAAAAGATTGAGATCCTTTATTTGTCCTGCTGTGAGGACGTTTCACTGTTTGTAAAGGCTGCTTTATTTCCCATCAAGGAAATGTTAATAAAGTTAATAATTTTGTTTTGGTAGGCAGTAGGCCCCTATGCTTTATTTTGTGTGTGTTTGGGTGGGGCCAGGTAAAGTGCAGTTCCTTTTAATGACAGTAGGGGGAACCCGTGAGTGTAATGTGGAAGCTGACCTGGGTTTAGGCCCAACAGTTTTTTGACTGTGCTTTTTTTGTGGAAAACTGCATTGGATGTGGAATTGAAACTGTTCATTTGGATCCATGAAATAATTTCATTGTTATTCCGTAAGTTTGGACATTCAATCTGTTTATTTTTTCAAGAGCACACGTCAAGCTAAAGCTATAGCCCAGGCTGCTTACAGTGGCAAGACACTCTCAACAATTGCCACAGCACAGTTGCATCACCGGTTACTGGACAGCAGGAATGAGAAGCACAGAACCTAAATAACTCTATTCAAAAATAAAAAAAAATACCTTAAATTCAATCTCTAATTTTAGCATAATAAAGAAGCAAGCAAACATTACAGCCTCAATCAATCCTTCTACAAAGAAACTTTACAAACTTGATACGAACTTTGTATCTGTAAAATGCTTATGACAAAAAGTAAAGGAAGAGATAAAGCTGTAATTTATCCCATTCATCACAGCCACTGAAACTCATCAAAGTTGGATGGCACAAGCGTAAATCGATCAATCTTCTCATGAGGTATTGAACATTATGGAGGCAACCCCTATTTTCCTGTGCGGGGACAAAAAGGCCTTATTTTCCTCGCGAGCTGGACTCCCTCATCCGTGGTGTATCTCTGAGAATGACACTTTCATCATAAATTACACAAGGCGGGCTGATGGCGGCCAGCTCCAGCCTGGAGTTCACGGCGGTGGGGGGTCTGCCGGTGGGGGGGGGGCTGCTGATGCTCGGCTGCACACAAAACCATATTGATTACCGCTCATGTTTCTTTTCAATCAATCTCCATCATCCGTCGGCCATTTTGTGCATTATATTTTATTTGAAAAGACGGATGATTGAGGCAGCAGCATGCGCACAGACTTTAGGAGATTTAGTTTGGGTTTTATGTTGCAGTGGGACCAGGCTAATGGAAGTCTGCTCATCCCTGTGCTGTCGAGATCAACGGAGACAAAGCCGCAATGTTTATTGGGGATTTAGAAGGAGACATCATGCATACTAGTCCACTTTGAGCTTTTAAGCATGCTACAACATTGTTCCCCCTCCCATTCGGGCTATAAGCTCTGTTTTCATATTTGCTACGAAACGGCACGTCCTCCGCAGTGAGCCGTTTTATGACTATTAAAACATAAGTAAGCTCACAACATTCCTATGAGCCTATACTTTAACATTGTGGGGGAGGGCTCCTGAAAAAGTTAATTTCTCTGTAATTTCTCTGGACAAATCCCCATGAAAAAAAAAATGTCATAAAGTTTGACATCTTGGTCAGTCCGTATAAATTACATATAACCTTCTATTGTAAAGCCAAGGTAGATTATGTAAACACAATTAAAATGCTCAATACTTTCACCACTGGATGGACAGGTTTTCTTCATCCTGACCATTTCATATTCTGGTGTAAATATATATTTTCTACCTAAATTATTTCACAGTAGTTAGACTAGAGATATACCAGAAAAGAGAGAGACCAGAGGAGAAGATCAGAGAGATAGCAAGAGATCATGGGACCAGAGAGAGACCAGAGTGAGACCAAAGAGAGAGACCAGAGTGAGACCAAAGAGACAGACCAGAGTGAGACCAAAGAGAGAGACCAGAGAGAGACAATGGATGAAATGCCATAACATATTCACAAGATCACGTTTAAGGGTCCAAACTAACGTAAATTATAAATAACATTATATTATTAAACGCTGTTTCATAGAGCTCCAGTCTAACTAACTGCAAATGTCTCACAATTGGTCTTCAATTATGCATTTTTCAAGTTCATTCTGTGTTAGAAAAGTAAAAATTGCAGTGTTGTCACCTCAAGTCAGATGTTTGTCCCCTGTTCTCCACTCTCAGATAGAATAGCTTACCCTGAGCATTTCCACTTGCAATGCATATTGAAATAAATACACCTTTCATATTCTAATAAGCCCTGGAACATTGTGCTTACATTGTGCTTTGTTTGCATATCTCTTTTGAAAGGACCATTTATCATTTTACGTGCCTGTCCCCGCTAACCACAAATACAAATCCATCTGCTTCTGCCTACTTTTTTAGCCGTTATTTTCAATGCATCACCCAGAGACATCTATAACACAGCCATAAACATTCTCCACTGACAATCAAAGCCCAACAATAACAGAATCTGCGCAGGTTTCTTCATCGCCGTGGACAGGAAATTAACCCTGTGGCGGCCATTTTTGCCTGTCCCTCGTGGTCAGGGATATCCGTCACCATGACAGCAGACTCACATGGAGAATTTATCCCCAAACACAATCTAAGTTTTGATTGTTCTGTGATAAGCCGGGTTTCAGCGTAGGGCTTTTGTGATCCTTCTCCCTCTGTGTCAGATTTATTTTTCTCCCCGTGTTGAGTCCGAACCCTCCCGGCCTCACACCAATCTCCCAGGTCCATCTGAGCCGCAGCTGCCGCGGGGACACTGCTGCTGGTGGCACCAATCATTGCACCTGGCCTTCCCTTTTAAACCTTGGATGTGTTATATCAATTTTTCTTATCATTTCACTGGCAATGGGGGAGAAAGGCAGACGACCGGAATTGAGCTGCAGAACTGTGCATGCTGTACTCTTTAATCTGCGACGGAAACTATAATCTACATTGTGTTCATGCCCAGTCTTTATATACATTATGTGGTCTTGGGAATTTGGGATTTTGAGATGACGAATTGTAGTTTGCAGCCAAATGTTTACATCTCTTGGTGTGTAAGGATTAAGCATGGCATGAAGAAGGGTCGCTGATGGCTGTGCCCTTATGGCGGGTTCAGACCGGATCATGCGTTGCGTCGGGTTTCAATGCAGAGTCTATGGTGACGCGCGTTGCAGCGTCACAACGCACGGACCTCTCGGCACGCACTCACGGACCGTTCAGTAGACACGCATGGACTTGGCGGGAATGTCAAAGGGGAGGAGCAGGAGCAAAAAATCGACGCCCACAGGAGATGGATTCTGCTCATCCTTTCCTTGGGACGTTCGTGCGACAACCAATCAGAGAGCCGCAAAGTAGTCACAGGGACATTAGCGGACTGAGCGAGCAGACTGAAAATACTCCCTAACCCTAACCCAAAACAGGACCCACACCAGGCTTCACCAGAACTCAAACCAGGGTTGACAATGGGGGACTCTGTGCTTGTGAAAATATGCTTTGTCATGCTCCCGTGACCTTATGCAACTGCTTCGAGTGTGTTCACCGATGCGGAAATACCGTTTAATAATATGAAAACACGTATGGCGCACCTCCGTGAACACATACTACTGTTATATAAAGCCTGTGGAAAGTCTCTGTTCAAAGACACGCTGCAAAGCTGCATATTGGAGAAGATCTGTACATAAGAAGCCGCTAGCATAGCTCTGTTAGCATCAGAGCCGGCCAGATACTTCCGGTACTTCCGGCTCGCGTCTGAACGTTCTGGTGTGAAGTCCTTTGCGTCTGAAAACTAGAGAATGCGCGTCTGGTGAGCGGGGCTTCAGCGTTTGAGCGTTTGCGGTCTGAATGCACCATTAAATGTTGCTCTTATACCCTCTCAAATACTAAAAGGTTAGTTGATTTCAAAATCCAAACCAATTCTACTTCTGCAATCTGAAGTTACTTATAATCTAGGGTTCCTACTTGCAAATTTTGTTTAGTTAGATATGCGCCAAGCAAACTAGTATTTCATGTTCCATACAGCTCTCGATACTTTGCTGTTATAAAGGACAACCAATACTGAAGGGACTGAGGGTCCTTTCCTGTTTTTTACCTAGTGTTATTTTCACATCTTCTCAATGATCCCCACAGCTGTTTTTTCGCATTTGCAGCTCTTTTATTCTTAATTGAAATGACAAAGAACTGGCATTAGCTGCTAACAAGCTGCATACGCCAACTTTGCGATCCACTGAGCGAGCAAAAGGGGACGCATTATTGGTGCTGACAGTGAAGTAGTCATAAACACCAAATATTTTCATACACACTACATTTTTAATTGGTACAAACATCCTCCTAAATACATGCAACTTATTATCTATGTCCCCGGTGCTAGCGGTGTGAGGTATCGGGTTGACTAGGTTTGTTTTGTTTGTACCATCTTGTCCACAGATTGTTCAATATGAGTACGACTTTACAGATTTAAGGATCCCGTATGACTGCAGTTCTCTTTGAATAGCAAGTGGGAAAGGGTACTGAGTGGAGGCCATATAAGGATATGTGCATATTTAATTCCAGGTTTGAATGATTGGTCAGAGCAGCGGGTTGTCAGCCAGTTCCCATCAGGCTTCATTAAAATAACTCCAAAATGAATCATGTCTTGCTGTTCACTTATTAGTGCTTTGGTGAATTTTATGAAGACAGTGATGAGGGGGTTTGTTTAGCTGATTGCAAGCTTTGAAGGTAATCATGAAAAAAGTACTTCAGATTTGTATTAAAAATGATGAGCTCGAGTCAAATGAACATGGTGGGAAGTGCTGTCCAAAGTTTCAGGCTTGTTTTTTAGATGGGTCGGTGCTATATTTTCTCACTGATCATTCACTTCACTGGCTTCAGTTTGAAGTGGAAAAGTTGACTAACTCACTTCTCAGGTCTCTGCAGTCAGAGGAGAGACTTTAAAGTAGCTCTGCTTGTGTACAAGTTTGCCTTGTGTGCTTTTCAATATTTCAATTTTCTTGTTTTATCAAGCACTTTGATTTGCTTTGTGATGACGGGACCTCTGGACCTGGCTTCCTCCATCTACACGTTCGGACTGCCCTGCCCGACCTGTCTGGGAGCGCTTCAGTCCTGCATCGGACCTGTCCACGTTCAACGGCCGCTGGTCCACATTCTGTAGCTTAGGTCCTGGATCTACAGCCCGTCCGTCCGTGGGAGCGGATCCCTTCCTCAACTTGTGGGTCTCCCCAAGGTTTCTCACTTTTTTCCACTGGTTTTTGTTTTGTTTTTCCTTGCCGATGCAGGAGGGTCTGTTGGACAGTTAGTGTCCAACTAGGACTGTGGTGATGATCCAGGACACTTTAAAATTCTACAGCATGTATCAATTTTTTTTTTAACATGTGTTCTATGTTCTTTCTGTGTTTTAATTGTTGATTCTCTGATCTGTGTTGGGTAAGACCTAGGACACGCTGGAGGGACTATGTCTCTCAGCTGGCCTGGGAACGCCTTGGGGTCCCCCCGGACGAGCTGGAGGAAGTGTGTGTGGATAGGGAAGTCTGGGCGTCTCTGCTTAGACTGCTGCCCCGGCGACCCGGCAACGGATAAAGCAGAAGAAAATGGATGGATGGATGGATGGATATCACACATTAGAATAATTTCACAAAACTGATATTGTAATGGTAAAAACAGCTTCGAGTCTTAACCTTTTGGTGAACTTGAGCACTCGCTCTCTCCACAATGATGACTGTGCAGACACATATGACATGGTGTTAGAAAACTGCTACCTGCAATTTCCAGGGTAGAGAGACTTTGGCCTCATCATTACCCTGACAGGAACAGCCTGGTATTAGCTACACACATTTTTGCTCAAATTGATATTATCCCTCCGGGTCCATTGGTGAAGTTCTGCTACGAAGAAGATATACACAGCAAAATGCAACCATTAGAGCACAGGGACAAATCCATTTTCCCAACAGTTTATGAATATGTTGTTGAGATGTACTGGGGGCTGGGAATTCAAGTTGCTGTGACTTTCTATAAGAGTGAGTTGTTGGACGGTTTGTGTGGAGTATAGACCTTGCATGCATTATTGTATTCCTGCCACTCTGTCAGCCGGTAAACTCTGTCTTTTTTATCTATATCTTTAGCTTTCGGTATTTTTTGGGCTGGCTTAATGCCCTGAGAAGTAAACATTTTCTACAATCACTTCAATCTATATGCAAGGTCTGAAGAGCTATCAGTACGCCCACGCTCCAACAGGAACTTTGACAGGATATACAAATGCTAATGTCAGTAACTTTCTCTGTATCATTGTATATTTCAAATCTGTAGCACTTTGGGATTTGGTGTCAAATAAAAGACGTATTAAAATACTTTAAAAGTTACTACATCTTTCGAAGAATGCATTTAGATTACCTGGCTAAGTTGTACAATTGGTTGCTTCCTTTAAAGTGATAATCTGGAACTCTAAACTAATAAAAAAAATTAAGAATTGTATTAAATTGACCTTAAATGATGATATAAAATAATTCATTTTATTAATTCTATTATTACGGGTAAGTACCGCCTTCCCTTCTCTTAGCTATAGCTCAGAATTCATGATGCCGTCCACGTTAACCAATCAAGTGATGCCAAGGGCTGTCAATCATCTGCGCTGATGCTCGTAGCGGCGCGCATGCTCAGTTGTTTGTTTTCACGGAGCCTCCAAATCACGCCTCCACCAGGCGTGAAACTGAAACTACATGAAAACTGAACAAAAAATTCTGAACATCAGCAGTGAATGACCCAAATATAAACTTAACCTAATGTAATGCATTACATTACCAACATCTGTATAGCCAGGCAAAAGGCAAACTTGTAAGAATGATAGATTAGGACAAATATACCTGGCTGGCCTTGTATCCCTGTTGTTATCAGCAAAGGGCTTCTACCTTTGCCTTACAGCTTTGTGTCCTCCTGCTGCATCCCTGATGAGCACCTGTCTTTTATCAGTGACAGGTGTTGAAAATTCTCTGAGCTTGCACAGTCATTCTTGCTTTCTCGTACAAATCATAATAACCTTTCTATGATGAATATGTTAATGGTGATGGTTTTAAAAATATGTACATCTATTTTCTTCAACTACATCCATGACTGGGTTGCGAGGGTGTTCCAGAGCATTCAGCCGCTCTACGTCCGATTTAGATTATACACTCAGAAAGCAGAAAGAGACATTGGAATTATGAATAAATACAGGTAAGAAAAAAATATTGGAAATCTGTTTTCCAAATTTTTTTTGGTGCAAATCCAGCTGGTTTGATCTCTGAAACATGCTCTACAAGAAATTATGAACCATGAAGAGCATAAACTACACACTATTCTTTAAATAATTATATTGAATATGTTAAGTTGGCAAGACAATAATCCAGGTGTCATTATAACTGTAAAGCACATGACTTCTTTAAGTTCAGTTAAGTACAGGAAAAACTTTTGCGATTCCCAAAATCTCTGAGACACAAAGGCACTAATGGAGCTACGCACCATTGAACCCAGCATCGCAAACGATATTAAAAGTCTATAAGTAAGGAGCTAAACGCTTCCCTCTTGGGTTATTTTTGATAATATGCAACCTTCCCCGTGGGCTGGGAGAAGAAAATTATAAATCTCTCCTAAATAGCTTGAGCGAGTGGAGCCTCATGCTGAGCACATTTAGCCGGAGAAGTGGCTTTGGGTGAGAGATACTGGGAGGAAAGATCTGACGTAGAATTATAGACAGTGAATCTTGAGCTGCAGAGAGCGTAAAGGTATCAGATGAAGAAGATGGGTAACACATTTATAATCATGCTTAATAATGTAATCTTTCATTGATATTGTTTACTGAAGACATTTGAATACAAAATTAGCGCCTACAAATTAGCAATACAAACGGTGTTGGCGTACAGGAATGCATGTTTTTCATATGTGGCAGGACCAGGTTTGTCCGAGTGTAGTCTTACCTGCCGCTCCGCCATGCTAAGCCGGTGGACTATTTAAGCGCTCTCTCCTCCTGTCTCTCTTCTTGTGCTGATCGCTCTGCTCCAAACGTCCAGGCAAATACCAACCTTTTAGCTTTGTGTTGCATATCCTGAATCCTATATCCACGCTTTTAGTGCCACTGATTGGCTTGGATGGGTTTCTAGCTGCTCCATATGCCCACTCTTTATGCAGCGCTGTGTATCTTTGTGTACCTGTGTTTGTGGCGTCAGGTAAACAATGCCCTGACTGCTGTTCATTCATAAAAAAAATGTCAATGCCTACAACAATCTTGACTCAGCTCCTCTGTTTGTACTCTTTCTCCGGGCCTCATTTATGCTGTCTTCGTCTGCAGCGACAGGTGCAGGCTTTCATTCATGAAGACTTATCAACAGTCTTATTCAGTTGTTCTTTGTAGTCTCGCTGCTTGATTGTCACAGTCACAGTCCCATTCACAAGCGGAGCTAAATATTTATGTGAGATGTTAATCTATGCCCATGTCAAACACAAAGCTACAATTAAAGCACCCAGCTTTAATTGTAGCTCCATTGTGGTCAGCAATACACACCACAAGTGGAGTGGTCATACCAACCACGGGCTGCTCCTTCAGTTTGAACACAAGCCGCATCCATTACTTCAATGTGGAAGGCGGTGTATTCAATGCTTTTTTTGTAATTGTTTAGATTTTAAGTAATTTTCTAAATGCATTCGTGCAGGTGCTCCTCCACTGGCACATGTTGCTTAAATTACTGCTTCGCATTTTGCAAAAATCAAATCTGGGAGCAAGGGTTTATCAAGTGAATTCATTTTCAAAATATTCTCCAAAAATCTGAATCAAAACCCGTAAATAGTAACTTTAAACGCCCTGCAGGATTGTTTTACATGGTGCACTGTAGCTGGGGTTTTCATTGAAGTTGCTTCTGGTTTAAGGGATTTGAGAACAACTCAGAGCATCATCTCCTTGAGCATTTTCACAACTGGTGAGACAGTGGGTTACAGCAAACTGCAGAAAACCCTGCAGAATCCTGGAGTTGCATCATGTCTGTGCAACTCACACTACATTATGTTATGTTGTGTCAGATAAGATGAGAGGCGGATTGTACAAGACGGCAGGGATTCAGGGGAGACTGTTTTTGGTTCATTAATTAGCGCCCACCAACATTTTTTGTGTGGTGTTTAGGGTTAAGGGGCTTCACGATCCAATATGTCTCCACAAGTTAAACTATATATTCAATCTCTACATCTTTAAACAGCTCTATGAAACCCACACATGGCTAGAAGCCAACCTGCTCAGACTGAGAGGCCCCTTCCCACATTATCATTTCTTTCTCCATATTTTCATACAGTGATTATAGCATCATTATAGTGATTATCTACGACAGTATTCAAATACTGTCTTTTTAATCAATCGGTCAAGGCCAACGGTAGTTCAAAAGCACCTGCTATATGCATATAGTTCTTTAATTAATCTTGCAAAATCCAGATTATCAAAAGGTGAATTGGACCTGGATAATGAAGTATGAATTACTCGATATATATTTCTAACGAGATACATATCCATAATTATACTTCGATCATAGTCTGGACTAGGAAGGATTCCAATGCAAACAACCGTAGATTAATACAGTTTGAACCTCATGTTCAATTGCAGGTTACATATTGCTGTTTGTGTCTGTGTCACCATAGTAACACACAGCATTGAGCAAAAGTTACCTTACAGTTTGCTTCTGTAAGATAACAAACTGTCTGCTACAGCATGTTGTGTTATGCTGGTAAACATGCTAAATAGTTATTGCTTTGTAAAATTCGATGTTAAATGTAAAGAACTCTTCTGTGTGTCCCTGCATTTTGATCATAACAACGGTTGCTATGGAGATTTTGCTGGCTTTTGGATCATTACCCCAAGAAATGGTTTTGTGCATGCAGAAGAAATACAGTTTTTAGATGTCTTTTTCTAAAATGTTATGTTATGAGTGCTTTGATTATTTTATGAGAAGATTCTTTACAAAAACAGCACATTTCTACCTTATAGAGTATTTATAGAGCATTTACACCTGCTTTACAAGAAGGAGCCATTCACACCTTCCAACCTGCAGCCCAATATTTCTGAGCACACCAATGATGCATACATGTGGGGGGTGGAATTTGATCCGTCAAGGACACACTCCTAAACTGAGCCACTGCTGCTGCCTTGTAATTCAGATGTATACATAATAAATGCTACATGTGAACTGAACGTACAAACATACTTTAGTGCAGCCTTTCGAGTCACAGTCCCAAATTCTCCCTCTCCTGTTGCTTCTTTACAGCTTCATCGTCAAACTGCACTTTCAAAACTGTCTATCTCTTCTTCAGTGGAGCTCTTACCGTGGTTGACTGTATCGACACATAATGGCTGGTGTGCCGTTCAATGTCCTTCTCCATAAGTGTGTGCTTATCTGCGGCAGCCTGCAGTGGCTTCCACTGAGCACTGTGGAAATGCACTTACAGCTGAGGGAAGGCTGTTCCCACGAGCTGCTCTGTAAAAGCCAGAACTGTGTCTTTGTCGTTTAGGTGAGGAAGGGCAAGTTTATTTGTATAGGACAGTTTTTACATAGCGATGGGGCGTACATGGGGCGACAGTGGCTCAGTTGGTAGAGCATTGGTCTTCGAGCCTGAAGGTCGTGGGTTCGAGCCCACCATAAAACCTACTTCACGACTCCCACTGATGACTGCTGCCGTTGTGTCCTTGGGCAAGACGCTTAACCCCATTTTTGCCTGAAGCTCCCACTGAAAGATCTCAGCTCCTGTGGACTCACCACCTGCAGGAGGATCAGTGAGAGGCTGGTGCTCTGTGTACTTCCCACTAAGCAAGCCGACGTTGAATCAACGTAATTTGAACGTCGTTGTCCGACGTAGAATATAGGTCACTGGTGGGTGCAGAATGAAAGTTTTCTCGACGTCGTTTCCCGACGTCACCTCAACCTCCAAATGTTACGTTGATGCCACGTCAATTCAAGGTTTGAATGTGGTACGGAACCGGTCGGGTCTGACGTCCTATCAACGTCTCATATGACCAAAATATTGACGTTTATATGACGTTCGTTTTCAGTCGTTCCCACTAAGCAAGCAGATGTCAAAACTATGTCATTTCAACGTCATCTGGACGTTCATTCAAGGTTGCAATGTGGTACAGAACCGGTCGGGTCCGACGTCCTATCAACGTCTTATATGACCAAAATATTGCCTTCATATGACGTTCGTTTTCCGTTGTTCCCACTAAGCAAGCAAATGTCAAAACTATGTCATTTCAACGTCATCTGGACGTTATCTGGACGTTCAAATGACGTCGCGGCCACTTCATTCAAGGTTGCAATGTGGTACAGAACCAGTCGGGTCCGACGTCCTCTCGACGTCTTATATGACCAAAATATTGACGTTTATATGACGTCCATTTACAGTCCTATTGACCTACTTAACCTCTGCAGAATCACTCACTGGTCGAGACATACTTTTTGCAATAGGCAAGGCAAGTTTATTTGTATAGCACAGTCAAAACAAAAGGAAACTCAAAGCACTGAACAAAAGATAGAAACAATCAAACAAGGCATTACAATTATAAATATTGACAGTAAATTAAAAAGATACAAATACAATCTCTCATAAAATCTCTCAGTTGAAGCAGAAACAGAAGTGTTTTAAACCTGGAGTTTAACATTGTCAAAGAAGAAGCCTGTCTCACATTTCCAGGAAGACCGTTCCAGATTTTAGCCTTGTGAATCTGAAATGCAGCTATATCATGTTTAGTTCTGACTCTGGGCAATAAACGATAAACACAGCATTCAAAAATCATTAGAACAACTGTAGTAGAAGGATATCAGTCATTACTGCAAATGGAGCTGCATTAAAAATCATGTTTCTCCATATCAAAGTACAAGTTAAACCACACAGGGCACAGTGTTATGAAGACTACTGTACTGAACAGTTCATGCCAAAGTAAAAAAACATGATTGTAGCGCCTATGTTTGGATCAGTATTAAAACAGGCACAAGCTACACTCTAGGTTCCCCAGATGTAAAAACACAATCTGAAAGGCAGAAGAATGCATTTATTGAATGTTGAGGTTCCAACATGTGTCCTCTCTTGGTCTTCAGTCTCTCATCACAAGGTCCAAGCACAGCACCTGAAAATGTGGAACATGTTTAGTTTCAACATAATATGGCAAAGTGATATAACAACACATAACTTTCTATTAATGCCTCAAACCACTCGATCCATCACCATGTGATACAAACCTTGGCACTGCACTAGCTCGAGACACTGGAAGACACTCCGTCTGAGAAACTTGGGATAAGGCTTTGGTCATTGGAGTAATTCCATGTAAAAAACTATTGCAAATGTGCATTTGTTTTGCACATGGACAAATGAGCCCTGAAAGCTACTTACCCTGTATTACTCTACACATGTTGCATTTCCGAGGGGGAATCTTCCCCTTGTTGCTCTTCTCCCTCATCTTGAGTGAGTTGCTGAACAATCTGAGAAAAAGATAGATGTTTTCAAAGAGAATACACCAAATAATGGTTTATTCTAAAAACAACATAATAATACAGAAGAACAATCAATGTGTGAGAGTGTGATTCTTACCTTTGAACACCTTCAACACAGTCTGACACCTGTAAGACTCAAACACACATGACACATTAGGAATACACATAGAACATTAGTTATTGCAACAATCATGAAATTATACTCTATGGATTTCACAATAATTGACTGCATTAGCAAAGGTAAATGTATTTTAATTAACATATGGCTGGTTTTAAAGTTTATAAGAAAAAGTAAGAAATTGAATAGAGTTGCAAGCGCTAGTTAGCTTGCTACCAGCAGATGAATGGATATTTAATATTTGCAGCTAACAATAACAAAAATAACAACTGTAGTGGCTCATTTAAACAGCCACAGTGAGAAGAAGTGAAAGTCTCTGACATTGAAGATTTAATGGGAAGACATTAAATCCATTTATTAAACAAAGTAATACACGAACATTAAACTCTCTTTCTGCAGCAGGTAACATCTGTGTGCTCCTATGGTCCCACATGGTCCACATGGTCCCACACCTGAACTCAACTCCAACTGATGACATCACAGGTGTCTAAATGATGGGAGTGTCCCAAATATTAAAGCTGATCTCCCTGTTTTTAAACTTAGTTTACTAAGTGCTGTTGTCTTTTTGCAGTTTATAAACCATTGTGAAATATACAGTAACTTTACATTTTGGAATTGAATTATTATTTTAAAACTCAAGAATCTTAACCTTTTTTAACACATAGTTTGTTGGACAGTCTAACCTAAGAATTCTAATGTGTTAAAAATAGTTTGAAATATGAAAAACAATATCATATTTTAAACTTTAACTTAACTCACTGACTGCCAGGCATTTTCAGATTTGAGAAGTGCGTTCTGCCAGCAATTTCAGGTGATTTGACCCAACTTTGAAGTGCCACAGAATATTCATTTTTTAGACAATGTAAACACCAAGGGCACCAAATTAAAGATTAACCTCTCTGCTTTACTCTGAAAAAAAAACCAGTTTGTTTCTACCTCTTACCGTTCTTGAGCTATTCGCCATAGAACAAAGCATACTTTCACCCACAACACCTGGTCTGAGCAAGAAAACAGAGAAAATGAGCTGTATGTAAACAGGAACATATCAAGCAGAAAAGAGACTTTTAGATGCATTTTTGCTGCTTTAGTGACAACTCAAAACATCTCCACACTTGTTCCATTACAAAAATTATAAAAACATGACTCTGAAATAATACTTTTGATGGCAAATTGTTGGCAATTTATTCACAGATAGAAAATTTTACTTTCTTCTATTCCATCAACCAAAACGTCACAACAAACAAAACAACACAAAGAATGAAGCATGTGAATTTGAGTGTGTATGTGTGAATCAGTGTCGAGTGAGTAGTGTAGAGTGTGGTGTGTGAATGTCAAAATAGAATGAAGCAGTGTGAAGTGTCTGTTGAGTGAGTGTCTGTGGTGTGAATGTCAGTGTGCGAGTGAGTGTCTGTGTGAGTGAGTGTCTGTGTGGTGAGTGTCTGTGTGTGTGAATGTCAGTGGTGAGTGAGTGTCTGTGTGAGTGAGTGTCTGTGTGTGTGAATGTCAGTGAGTGAGTGTCTGTGTGAGTGAGTGTCTGTGTGAGTGAGTGTCTGTGTGTGTGAATGTCAGTGTCTGTGTGTCTGTGTGAGTGTCTGTGTGTGTGAATGTCAGTGTGCGAGTGAGTGTCTGTGTGAGTGAGTGTCTGTGTGTGTGTGTGTCTGTGTGTGTGTCTGTGTGTCTGTGTGCGTGTGAGTGTTCGTATGAGTGAGTTTATCTGCTTTTTCAGTCCTCCCAGTAGTTCAGCTTTGAGTTGTAGAGGTTGAAACACTGTGTGCAACGGAACACGACACGCTGTGTTCCATTTGTAGTTCTCCCTCCGTGAAGAAGAGCTCCAGAAAGTCTGGATCAGATGAATCCAGCTCCAGAAAGTCTGGATCAGATGAATCCAGCTCCAGAAAGTCTGGATCAGATGAATCCAGCTCCAGAAAGTCAGGATCAGATGAATCCAGCTTCGCAGCCTCTGTCCGCAGCCTCTGTGGTCCAGCAGCTCCTGTGAAGGGCAACTGACTCGGCTCCCACTCATCCTCCTGTCAGCCATCTTCCCCAGAGCTTCTGGGTGACGAACGTGCTGGAAATTTGATACACACAATAACTATATTATACAGTGAATTTGTTACAATAAATCAATACATAAAATACAATGAAGGCCTTCCTCCCACATTATTGACTGACTGCTTTTGGACGAAACAAGTGTACTATATTATTATTATTATATTATATTGCCATGGGATGTACAAGAATAGAAATAGTAGTCCTTTTACCTTTTTTGTGCACAGCAACTGCCTCTCGATGCACCACCTGTAAATAATATAAATTTGTAAATCACTATACCAGGAGAATATATACAAAAATATGTACAATGGTATGAGGAGGCATTATCTTTACCTCTGCTCCATGCCCTGTCAACCCCAATGGGGTGAAGTCAATAATTCCCTTTGACTGACGTATCCAAAGTCGATGCAAGAGCGAGACAAGAGATCTTCACGTTTAACATCTGCATTTAATTATCTTTACAATCAGATACAGAATATTCAACAAAAAAAGTGCTCCTAAACTAATATGTCCCTCTCCTGGCCCTCGGCTGACTGACTGCCAATCTCCTCCCAGCAGTTTCTATCAAAGGGTCCGATGACGTCACAGATCTGGGACTGGTCTGGCCCCTGGTCCTGGTCTGGACCCGGTCTTCCATCTCCACCTGAGCAAACAATGCCCCCCACCACTGGGCGCCTGATTGTGTTGGACTTTTGCCCTCGTCGAGAGTGGGAGAGAGCATTTGTTTATTCTTGGAGTCAATAATTGTCTGGTTTTGTAAGCTGGTCATCTCTTATGATTCCTGAGTGCATATTCCTTTGTCTGATGTGCAGCATTTTGTGAATATTCGTCAGGGGGAGGGCTCTTTTATCAGAATCTGTGAATGAACACATTTCATTTAGTCAGAGCTATGACACTACAACAAGATGTTCAAGTATGAAATAACTAAACATAAAAATAATAAATACAACAATGATAAAACGCATAACTGGCATTTACTAAAGAAACAGTAGGATTTGAGCGCTGTGTTACTTTGCAGATCAGAGCAAGTTTCCGCGCCTTTCCCTCCTCTCAAGTTAGCATATTCTTGGCAATTTAGCAAGTTCTTACCTTCGACTCTTTGTGGAGCTTCTGGAGAGGATGCTCTGCTGGATTGAGACTGCAACCACTCATCCGATAAATCATGATCAGGTTTGCTGAACGAATCCGAGGCATCAGTAACAGCAGCAGCTGATACGCTGCGAGAGGCGGAAGGTGTGTCCCTGCTCCGGGCTCTGGGCTGCAGAGACGGACCTCCACCGGGGTCTCCACTCTCTCCCCTCTTGACCTCACTCACTGATCCGCGAGTCAATCTCTGAAGCAGTGTCAGCTGCTTATAACTATTCTTTTTCGCCATCACTCTTGCTATACTATCGCTAAACTAGATCGCTGATCCGTCTCAATGCTACGCTATCATCGCTCGCTCTGCTACAGCAGCACGCTCTCCAAACACTCCCACACTCCTCCTCCTTCTCTCCAATGACTTATGACCTCTCCTGTGGCGCAATACTGCATCCTACTGGTGTTGATTTATCATTACAGGTACATTTGCACTATATATCAGTATTGTGGGTCATTCACAAGGTGCGCCAGACATTACTGTAGCCTCCCGTGTAATAACACAAAAAAGTCGTCTAAGTCGTCTTGGGCAGTGAGCGTTACTATTCAACATGACGAGTTTTGTCGTCATGGGCAGTGAATGAGTTAAAGACCTTATGCCGGGTTTGATTTATTTAGAAATACAGTTTTAATACCATTTTATATTAGAAGAGAACTACTAAAGGTTTCAAAATCAGTTGTTGTTTTTTTTGTCTGATCCCCCCAAATCGAAATAACCCCATAGCAACGCCCTTAGAAACGAAAAAACTTCACAGCCCTTGGTGACGTCAGAACGGGTACGTTTCAACGCTGTAAGTTGTTTACAATTTGGTATTCGTTCTTTTTTCGCGGATATTCAAGATGACAAGGCCGTGTACAGCGAGTCTGACATAAATACTAGATTGTAACTTTTTGTTGACACTGAGATAGTCCAGTGGTTGTGTCGACAGACTGCCAATCCAGAGACTGGGGTTCAAGTCCCACCTCAGACACTTTTTCACTCTCAAAACGGCAATTTATGTGTAGTGAGCAATTGTCACCTGTAGAGGGCAGTATTGTGTTGGGCATCAGTGGAGAGAAGAGAGAAAAGGCAGTCTGTCACTCCCGTACTCGTCCCGGAAACCGGATTCGTCCGGAAGTTCAGTTTGATCCAATGAGCAAACGCAGCAGTAGATCACGTCACGGAATCTGGACGGAAGCGGTGATCCATGGTTTTCAATGCATGGGCGTAACCCGCTGTGACGTCACACACAGGTTAGAGCATAGACAACTTAAATTCATGAAAAAAACACGTTATTTTTATAAAATATAGGATTTTTTTTGCCGGAATCTCTTTCAGATTGACATTATCATGCAATTTTGATATCCACAATTTTTTTTTTTTAAACCCGTCATAAGGTCTTTAATTACTGGGAAAAATCTATTTAAAATAACTTTGAAATCTGAAGTACGACTAAAGTTAGTGTTTACAGTGAGCTTCATGATGAATTCAAAAAATATTTTTATGCACAAAAACCGATTAATATGCACAGATTTTTTTTAGACATGAACGTGTTTATTGACAGTAACCTGACCCCGTAGTCGTCGCCCTCACAAACACACACTCATTCACCCTGAACCATGTGGTATACCAGAGAGAGTATACCATGTGGTTCTGCATACTTTGGGGGCCGTGCTGGTTCTTACAGAGACATGAACAAAAACCTCGACCTGTGAGTCATTTATGATTTTAAAAACCACAAATCTCATGTTTTTTTCTTTTTTCTTCACAAAACTCTGCAGAAAACACTTGAAGTCGTGCATTGAACTGAGGAGGTGCTTCTCTCTCGTCTGACTCTGTTCACCGCAACAAAGAGAGAGACCAGAGAGAGACCAGATAGGCCAGAGAGAGAGACCAGAGAGATACCACAGAGAGACCAGAGAGAGACCAGAGAGACCAGAGAGAGACCAGAGAGAGACCAGAGAGAGACCAGAGAGAGACCAGAGAGACCAGAGAGAGAGACCAGAGAGAGACCACAGAGAGACCAGAGAGACCAGAGAGAGCGACCAGAGAGACCAGAGAGAGACCAGAGAGAGACCAGAGAGACCAGAGAGAGACCAGAGAGAGACCAGAGAGACCAGAGAGAGAGACCAGAGAGAGACCAGAGAGAGACCAGAGAGAGACCAGAGAGACCAGAGAGAGACCAGAGAGAGACCAGAGAGAGACCAGAGAGAGACCAGAGAGAGACCAGAGAGACCAGAGAGAGAGACCAGAGAGAGACCACAGAGAGACCAGAGAGACCAGAGAGAGACCAGAGAGACCAGAGAGAGACCAGAGAGAGACCAGAGAGAGACCAGAGAGAGACCAGAGAGAGACCAGAGAGACCAGAGAGAGACCAGAGAGAGACCAGAGAGAGACCAGAGAGAGACCAGAGAGAGACCAGAGAGAGACCAGAGAGAGACCAGAGAGAGACCAGAGAGAGACCTGAGAGAGATGTTACATACAGAAAGCCGTTTTACCCTTCATCCACGTTTAACTTTATAGTTTGTACCAAAGACATAATTCTAAAACCGGACAAAATAAATTTCTCTCATTCTTTACGCTTGGATAATGGGGTACATCCTTGCGTTGCGTGTTTGAACGGACGGCACTTTGATGAAGCCGCGGATCTTTCTCGGCTCCTGAATGCGGATCACGACCTCGCATTTCCAACCGCACGTCCCTGAGAAATATCATAACTCCCTCAACCGCTAAAAATATCTGTCATTAACGTGTTGCTGTGTGTCTTTTTCTGTATAGAGAGTTGGAGACGATTGTGTTCCTGAATGAAAGAGAATAAGAAAAATGCCAAGGACCTCAGTCTCCTGCTAATGCACTAGCACTTTAAAGGAGCAAACTCAGTTATTTGTAATTCTATTTTTTATATTTTTTTACCAACTCTGTCCAATCTTCAAAAACAGACCTCCATACCGGCTCATTCCCTGCATTAGTCAACTATGCGAGCAGAGAGCAGAGAGAGACTAAAGAGAGAGAGCAGAGAGAGACTAAAGAGAGAGAGCAGAGAGAGACTAAAGAGAGAGAGCAGAGAGAGAGCCGAGAGAGAGAGCAGAGAGAGACTAAAGAGAGAGAGCAGAGAGAGACTAAAGAGAGAGAGCAGAGAGAGAGCCGAGAGAGAGAGCAGAGAGAGACTAAAGAGAGAGAGCAGAGAGAGACTAAAGAGAGAGAGCCGAGAGAGACTAAAGAGAGAGAGCAGAGAGAGAGCAGAGAGAGACTAAAGAGAGAGAGCCGAGAGAGAGCAGAGAGAGACTAAAGAGAGAGAGCAGAGAGAGACTAAAGAGAGAGAGCAGAGAGAGACTAAAGAGAGAGAGCCGAGAGAGAGAGCAGAGAGAGAGCCGAGAGAGAGAGCCGAGAGAGACTAAAGAGAGAGAGCAGATCATGCTGCTCTAACTCTTTGTTGTCTCCCATTGTCTTCCACCTGGTGCCTCTCCCATTGTCTTCCACCTGGTGCCTCTCCCATTGTCCTCCACCTGGTGCCTCTCGTCTGGCTCCGCAGAAAGGAATTCCTTTTGCTCTTTTCCGCCAGTGCAAGAATGACAACTATCTCCAGAGCTCACATTCTTTATTATTTATTTGTTATTTTTATAACCTGAAGTAGGATTTGTGAGAGCGTCTTGAGGAGGACTCTCAGAGCGAAGGCCGAGCGGGAAATGCCAACGCCGGTTTTCATGGACTGGCTTTTCCCGCCGCTGCCACACGAGCTGTTATATTATTAGCGGCGCTTCATTAGCAAATTAGCACAAGATGTTTTAGGATTGCAAATGGCCGGTTTAAAGCCATTTGCTCCATGAGGGTAATTACTTCGTCTTCTTCCGGCGAAAATAACAATTAGAATTCATTGGCCGTTATTCCAACAGTCCATTACGTCTGCGGCGGCGAGTGCAGAGACTGCTTTTAAATCCATTTCACGCTGTTTTGTGAACGTATTAATATTAATAATAATAATAATGCATTGGTTTTATACAGAGGTTAAGTGTCTTGCCCAAGGACACAACGACAGCAGACAGTGGGAGTCAATAGTGAAAGTCTTGTGGGGGGCTCAAACCCACAACCTTCATGCCCAAAGGCCAATGCTCTACCAACTGAGCTACTGTCGCCCCAAATTGTGCTCGGTCAAATTAGTAATGACCGTAAAAGAACCGTATTTCAGGCATGGGATGTTTTTATTTGTATAGCACAAGTAGAAAGTGGAGCAACCTGGATTTGAACATTGTCAGAGTAGAAGAAGAAGAAGGCTCACATTTTCAGGAAGACTGTTCCAGATTATAGCTGCACGGATCTGAAACGTTGCCTCCCCATGGTTGGTCCTGACTCTGGGACCAGCAGGAGGCCAGTCCCTGTGCTCCTCAGAGTCCCAGCAGGAGTCCAGTCCCTGTGCTCCTCAGAGTCCCAGCAGGAGGCCAGTCCCTGTGCTCCTCAGAGTCCCAGCAGGAGTCCAGTCCCTGTGCTCCTCAGAGTGGTGCAAGGCCTTGCAGAGACTGGTATATAGCGCAGAGACCTGAGAACTGGACTAATCTGTCAGTGTACTTCCTGGTTCCAGTCAGGACTGGAGCTGAAGAACTTTGAATATACTACAGCTTTGTTACAGCTGGTTTGAAGAGACCAGGAGCCGCTGTAACCACAGTCAAACCAACAGGAGACCAGTGCATGGGTTCTAAGGGTCATGCTGCTGGTCCACGATACTGTATTTCTCAACTAAAAGTACTTTTGTCAATGATGATAAACCAGGAGAGAGACTACTTTGCACTTCTTCTTCTTGAGTAATTATCGAAACGTACTTTTGCTGGAGGGATAAAAACAACCGTGTGTGGCGTGGCGTCTAATGGGGGTGTCCTTGACTCGGCCCGGTCCGGTGCCCTCCACACTTCAAACTGTGAATCACACAACGACTGAAGCCATAGTCACCTCCTGCTCTGCCAAACCTGCACCGGCCCACTCAGAGACAGAGGTGACACGGACCGGACACACGACCCACGCTGACACCCCCCTCCCCTCCGGGCTCCAGGATCGTCACGGCAACAGCACACCTCCCACATGGACAACATTGGTAGTATGTTCGACATCTATGTGAAAGTGAGTTTAGTGTTGTGCGTGACTTGAATATGTTAAAATCATTCCAGAGAGAGAGAGACCAAAGACAGAGAAAGAGAGACCAAAGAGAGAGACCAGAGAGAGACTAGAGAGAGAGAGGGAGACCACAGAGAGAGAGAGAGAGACCAAAGAGAAAGAGAGAGAGACCAAACAGAGAGCGACCAAAGAGAAAGAGAGAAAGACCAAAGAGAGAGAGAGACACCAAAGAGAGAGGGAGAGACCAAAGAGAAAGAGAGAGAGACCAAAGCAACAGAGAGAGAGAGAGACGAGAGAGAGAGAGAAAGAGACCAAAGAGAGACCAAAGAGACAGAGAGAGAGACCAAAGAGAGACCAGAGAGACAGAGAGAGAGACCAGAGAGAGAGAGAGAGAGAGAGAGAGAGAGACCAAAGAGAGACCAGAGAGAGAGACCAGAGAGAGACCAGAGAGACAGAGAGAGAGAGACCAGAGAGAGAGAGAGAGACCAAAGAGAGACCAGAGAGAGAGACCAGAGAGAGAGAGAGAGAGACCAAAGAGAGACCAGAGAGAGACCAGAGAGAGACCAGAGAGAGAGACCAAAGAGAGACCAGAGAGAGAGAGAGAGAGAGAGACCAGAGAGAGACCAGAGAGAGAGAGAGAGAGACCAAAGAGAGACCAGAGAGAGAGACCAGAGAGAGAGAGAGAGAGACCAAAGAGAGACCAGAGAGAGACCAGAGAGAGACCAGAGAGAGAGACCAAAGAGAGACCAGAGAGAGAGAGAGAGAGAGACCAGAGAGAGACCAGAGAGAGTGAAAGACTTCCAACAGTTTTTCGATGTTGTCCTTTATTATTTACCCCATCCATCTTTCCATCAACCCTACCCCTGCAAGAGAAAAGCAACCGCAGAGCTGGCTCCCTCCTCCGGGTTCGACACTGGTGTGAGTCGAGTGGAGCTCTTTGTTATTTGGTTTCGTTTTCACATCACTTCTTCACAAGAAAGTTGTAGTAAGGAAATGGGTCGTTCTCAGGGAAGGAAAGGAAAAGGGAATACGCCACATGGATCAGTTTTCGGGTTTGGATTTGTTTGTTCAAGAGTTAAAAGTTTTGTTCTGAGTTCCATTGCGGCCCTTTAACGTCCTTAACAATGCCTCTCTCCTGCTGTTCCCGCGGTGCTGCTTATTGTAAACTGTTTATGCTAAAGTGCATTTGCATCTGTCAATATTCACCGCAGAACAAACAAAACACCATTTATCTGCGTGCATCGGAAAGATAAAAACAAAAACCAAAGGAAAAGCCAGTTAATGAGCGCCGAGTACGGGCGCTGCCGTCCGCGCACTCCAAGACCTCTTCCCCGGAAACATTTACGGCAAGAATAAACAACAGCGGGGGCATAAAGAAAGGAGTAAATGTCATTAATCAAAAAGAAAGACGAGCTAATTGCGTCGCATGCCGGGGAAAAATCAAAAATCCATTAGAGAGGCCACAAAGGACACCGCGCACGGCCTTTTGGGTCTCGCACAAAAGATGAAGAACCCCGGAGCGCTTTTACCGCTAATTTAGACGACATCCATGGCTTTAAGATGGCCGTCTGCCGAATGTGTTATTTTGTTTTTGCGGCGCTTAATGCACGCCGACGAGTCAACTTTGGCTAATCTCCATAAATGAGCGGCGAGTTGGGGAAGGTCGCGTGCACACATCGGGCGCCGCACACTGGAAATGTGATTTGGACGGATTAGAAGGAAGCGGGCGGCGAGGTGAGTTGGACGGCGAGGTGAGTGGCCGTGGACGGCGAGGTGTGTGGACGGCGAGGTGAGTGACCGTGGACGGCGAGGTGAGTGTGGTGAGTGGCCGTGGACGTGAGGCGCCGACCAGCCGTGTGTAAAGAATTAAAGAACACATAAAGTGTTCATGTGTGTTCATGAGTGTGTGAGTGTGTGTGTGTTCATGTTCATTTGTGTGTCATGGTGTGTGTTCGTGTGTGTGTTCATGTGTGTGTTCATGGTGTGTGTTCGTGGTGTGTTGTTGGTGTGTGTGTGTGTTCATGAGTGTGTTCATGGTGTGTAGTTCGTGGGTGTGTGTTCGTGGTGTGTGTTCATGTGTGTGTTTGTGGTGTGTGGTTCATGTGTGTGTTCGTGTGTGTTCGAGGTGTGTGTTCATGGTGTGTGTTCATGGTGTGTGTTCATGGTGTGTGCTCATGTGTGTGTTCATGAAGTGTGTGTTTGGTTGTGTTTCGTGGTGTGTTTTCATGGTGTGTGTTTGTGTGTGGTGTGTGTTCATGGTGTGTGTTTTCATGTGTGTGTTCATGGTGTGTGGTGGTGTGTGTTCATGGGTGTGTTTGTAGTGTGTGTGTTCATGGTGTGTGTTCGTGGTGTGTGTTCATGGTGTGTGTTTGGTGTGTGTTGTGTGTGTTCATGGTGTGTGTGTAGTGTGTTCATGGTGTTTGTGGTGTGTGTGTTCATGGTGTGTGTTATGTGTGTGTTTGTAGTGTGTGTTCATGGTGTGTGTTCGTGGGTGTGTGTTCATGGTGTGTGTTTGTAGTGTGTGTTCATGGTGTGTGTTTATGGTGTGTGTTTGTGGTGTGTGTTCATGGTGTGTGTTCATGGTGTGTGTTCGTGGTGTGTGTTCATGGTGTGTGTTCATGGTGTGTGTTCGTGGTGTGTGTTTGTGGTGTGTGTTCATGGTGTGTGTTCGTGGTGTGTGTTCATGGTGTGTGTTTGTGGTGTGTGTTCACGGTGTGTGTTCGTGGTGTGTGTTCATGGTGTGTGTTCATGGTGTGTGCTCATGGTGTGTGTCCGTGGTGTGTGTTTGTGGTGTGTGTTCATGGTGTGTGTTCATGGTGTGTGTTCGTGGTGTGTGTTCATGGTGTGTGTTTGTAGTGTGTGTTCGTGGTGTGTGTGTTCGTGGTGTGTGTTCATGGTGTGTGTTCATGGTGTGTGTTTGTAGTGTGTGTTCATGGTGTGTGTTTATGGTGTGTGTTCATGGTGTGTGTTCATGGTGTGTGTTTGTGGTGTGTGTTCATGGTGTGTTCGTGGTGTGTGTTTGTGGTGTGTGTTCATGAAGTGTGTGTTCATGGTGTGTGCTTGTGGTGTGTGTTCACGGTGTGTGTTCATGGTGTGTGTTCATGGTGTGTGTTCATGGTGTGTGTTCGTGGTGTGTGTTCATAGTGTGTGTTCGTGGTGTGTGTTCATGGTGTGTGTTCATGGTGTGTGTTCATGAAGTGTGTGCTCATGGTGTGTGTCCGTGGTGTGTGTTTGTGGTGTGTGTTCATGGTGTGTGTTCATGGTGTGTGTTCGTGGTGTGTGTTCATGGTATGTGTTTGTGGTGTGTGTTCACGGTGTGTGTTCTTGGTGTGTGTTCATGAAGTGTGTGCTCATGGTGTGTGTCCGTGGTGTGTGTTTGTGGTGTGTGTTCATGGTGTGTGTTCATGGTGTGTGTTCGTGGTGTGTGTTCATGGTGTGTGTTTGTAGTGTGTGTTTGTGGTGTGTGTTCGTGGTGTGTGTTCATGGTGTGTGTTTGTAGTGTGTGTTCATGGTGTGTGTTTATGGTGTGTGTTTGTGGTGTGTGTTCACGGTGTGTGTTCGCGGTGTGTGTTCGTGGTGTGTGTTCATGGTGTGTGTTCATGGTGTGTGTTCGTGGTGTGTGTTTGTGGTGTGTGTTCATGGTGTGTGTTCATGGTGTGTGTTCATGGTGTGTGTTTGTGGTGTGTGTTCACGGTGTGTGTTCGTGGTGTGTGTTCATGGTGTGTGTTCATGGTGTGTGTTCGTGGTGTGTGTTCATAGTGTGTGTTCGTGGTGTGTGTTTGCGGTGTGTGTTCACTAGGGTTGGGCACCGAGAACCGGTTCCTATTTGGAACCGGTTCCTAAAGTGCGGTTCCGGAACCGTTAAGAAGACGTTTGTATTTTGATTCTTTTTTCGATTCCTAAATGCCGGATGCGGCCCGCACAGCGGCGTCGGAAGCGTTTGGAAGGTGGGGGGGGGGACACGTTTCAAAAATGCTTAGCAGCTGTCCACCTTTGTGCTTTGTGAAAAACTCAGTGAATTAAGCTCTTATGAGACGGCGCGCTCGTGTTTGCTCAGTATTTGCCACATTTAGCTTCAGCCACACACTCCTGCCATCTCAACGCTTGTATCTTCACATTTTCCACAAACGCAGATAAAACTGAGTCAAGGGGTAAAGGAAGCAAACATTTATCCGTCAAATGACTAATTCAGATATTATTTGGTTAAGTTAGAGTCCAGACAGCGAGGTTTAACGGGCGTATTGACCGGTTGAACACTCGTGCTAGCCCGGTGCAGTTTCCCCAAACTCACGCTACATCAGTTTCATCACTCGCTTTACAAACACATCCAAAACTGATGTTCCTTACCTTAAAGTTACTGGTCAGGCCCTTTGTAATGATGAAGAAGGGAAACACGTTGTCCACCTGCCGAGGACCGCAAAAAGTCCTGCTCCTCCTCCATGTAATAATCCGTAAAAAACTCCGAAAACACGATGCACGAGTCCTTGTGCTTTGGTCAAATCTGTCCGTCCAACGATAATCCTCCAGTATTCTCACTTTAGCCGTTTTTCAGCGGTTTACAGAGACGTGTTTACATTTCAGCCGCTCTGAGATGATGGTGGGCGGTGCCACATAAACACCGCGTGTGTGCGTGTGCGCGTGTGCGTGTGTGCGTGTGTGCGTGTGTGTGTGTGTGTGCGTGTGTGTGTGTGTGTGTGTGTTCGTTCGTGTTCCTTGTTTTTTAATTTAATTTGTTTTTATGTAAAGCACTTTCTGTTGCCTTATGGCAGGAAAAGTACTTATGAAATTAAATTTGATAAAAAATTATCTTTTTTTTTTCTCTCCTGCACCTCAAAGAATCGGAATCGAGAATCGTTTAGAACAGGAATTGATAGTGAGAATCGGAACCGGAATCGGAAAATTGCAAACGATGCCCAACCCTAGTGTTCAGGGTGTGTGTTTGTGGTGTGTGTTCATGAAGTGTGTGTTCATGGTGTGTGTTCATGGTGTGTGTTCGCGGTGTGTGTTCATGGTGTGTGTTCCTGGTGTGTGTTCGCGGTGTGTGTTCATGGTGTGTGTTCATGGTGTGTGTTCATGGTGTGTGTTCATGGTGTGTGTTCATGGTGTGTGTTCGTGGTGTGTGTTTGTGGGTGTGTGTTCATGGTGTGTGTTCGTGGTGTGTGTTCATGGTGTGTGTTTGTGGTGTGTGTTCACGGTGTGTGTTCGTGGTGTGTGTTCATGGTGTGTGTTCATGGTGTGTGCTCATGGTGTGTGTCCGTGGTGTGTGTTTGTGGTGTGTGTTCATGGTGTGTGTTCATGGTGTGTGTTCGTGGTGTGTGTTCATGGTGTGTGTTTGTAGTGTGTGTTCGTGGTGTGTGTTCGTGGTGTGTGTTCATGGTGTGTGTTCATGGTGTGTGTTTGTAGTGTGTGTTCATGGTGTGTGTTTATGGTGTGTGTTCATGGTGTGTGTTCATGGTGTGTGTTTGTGGTGTGTGTTCATGGTGTGTTCGTGGTGTGTGTTTGTGGTGTGTGTTCATGAAGTGTGTGTTCATGGTGTGTGCTTGTGGTGTGTGTTCACGGTGTGTGTTCATGGTGTGTGTTCATGGTGTGTGTTCATGGTGTGTGTTCGTGGTGTGTGTTCATAGTGTGTGTTCGTGGTGTGTGTTCATGGTGTGTGTTCATGGTGTGTGTTCATGAAGTGTGTGCTCATGGTGTGTGTCCGTGGTGTGTGTTTGTGGTGTGTGTTCATGGTGTGTGTTCATGGTGTGTGTTCGTGGTGTGTGTTCATGGTATGTGTTTGTGGTGTGTGTTCACGGTGTGTGTTCTTGGTGTGTGTTCATGAAGTGTGTGCTCATGGTGTGTGTCCGTGGTGTGTGTTTGTGGTGTGTGTTCATGGTGTGTGTTCATGGTGTGTGTTCGTGGTGTGTGTTCATGGTGTGTGTTTGTAGTGTGTGTTTGTGGTGTGTGTTCGTGGTGTGTGTTCATGGTGTGTGTTTGTAGTGTGTGTTCATGGTGTGTGTTTATGGTGTGTGTTTGTGGTGTGTGTTCACGGTGTGTGTTCGCGGTGTGTGTTCGTGGTGTGTGTTCATGGTGTGTGTTCATGGTGTGTGTTCGTGGTGTGTGTTTGTGGTGTGTGTTCATGGTGTGTGTTCATGGTGTGTGTTCATGGTGTGTGTTTGTGGTGTGTGTTCACGGTGTGTGTTCGTGGTGTGTGTTCATGGTGTGTGTTCATGGTGTGTGTTCGTGGTGTGTGTTCATAGTGTGTGTTCGTGGTGTGTGTTCACGGTGTGTGTTCGTGGTGTGTGTTCGCGGTGTGTGTTCGTGGTGTGTGTTCATGAAGTGTGTGTTCATGGTGTGTGTTCACTAGGGTTGGGCACCGAGAACCGGTTCCTATTTGGAACCGGTTCCTAAAGTGCGGTTCCGGAACCGTTAAGAAGACGTTTGTATTTTGATTCTTTTTTCGATTCCTAAATGCCGGATGCGGCCCGCACAGCGGCGTCGGAAGCGTTTGGAAGGTGGGGGGGGGGACACGTTTCAAAAATGCTTAGCAGCTGTCCACCTTTGTGCTTTGTGAAAAACTCAGTGAATTAAGCTCTTATGAGACGGCGCGCTCGTGTTTGCTCAGTATTTGCCACATTTAGCTTCAGCCACACACTCCTGCCATCTCAACGCTTGTATCTTCACATTTTCCACAAACGCAGATAAAACTGAGTCAAGGGGTAAAGGAAGCAAACATTTATCCGTCAAATGACTAATTCAGATATTATTTGGTTAAGTTAGAGTCCAGACAGCGAGGTTTAACGGGCGTATTGACCGGTTGAACACTCGTGCTAGCCCGGTGCAGTTTCCCCAAACTCACGCTACATCAGTTTCATCACTCGCTTTACAAACACATCCAAAACTGATGTTCCTTACCTTAAAGTTACTGGTCAGGCCCTTTGTAATGATGAAGAAGGGAAACACGTTGTCCACCTGCCGAGGACCGCAAAAAGTCCTGCTCCTCCTCCATGTAATAATCCGTAAAAAACTCCGAAAACACGATGCACGAGTCCTTGTGCTTTGGTCAAATCTGTCCGTCCAACGATAATCCTCCAGTATTCTCACTTTAGCCGTTTTTCAGCGGTTTACAGAGACGTGTTTACATTTCAGCCGCTCTGAGATGATGGTGGGCGGTGCCACATAAACACCGCGTGTGTGCGTGTGCGCGTGTGCGTGTGTGCGTGTGTGCGTGTGTGTGTGTGTGTGCGTGTGTGTGTGTGTGTGTGTGTGTTCGTTCGTGTTCCTTGTTTTTTAATTTAATTTGTTTTTATGTAAAGCACTTTCTGTTGCCTTATGGCAGGAAAAGTACTTATGAAATTAAATTTGATAAAAAATTATCTTTTTTTTTTCTCTCCTGCACCTCAAAGAATCGGAATCGAGAATCGTTTAGAACAGGAATCGATAGTGAGAATCGGAACCGGAATCGGAAAATTGCAAACGATGCCCAACCCTAGTGTTCAGGGTGTGTGTTTGTGGTGTGTGTTCATGAAGTGTGTGTTCATGGTGTGTGTTCATGGTGTGTGTTCGCGGTGTGTGTTCATGGTGTGTGTTCCTGGTGTGTGTTCGCGGTGTGTGTTCATGGTGTGTGTTCATGGTGTGTGTTCATGGTGTGTGTTCCTGGTGTGTGTTCATGGTGTGTGTTCATGGTGTGTGTTCATGGTGTGTGTTCATGGTGTGTGTTCATGGTGTGTGTTCATGGTGTGTGTTCATGGTGTGTGTTCATGGTGTGTGTTCTGGTGTGTGTTCTGGTGTGTGTTCATGGTGTGTGTTCGTGGTGTGTGTTCATGGTGTGTGTTCATGGTGTGTGTTCATGGTGTGTGTTCATGGTGTGTGTTCATGGTGTGTGTTCCTGGTGTGTGTTCATGGTGTGTGTTCGTGGTGTGTGTTCATGGTGTGTGTTCATGGTGTGTGTTCATGGTGTGTGTTCATGGTGTGTGTTCATGGTGTGTGTTCATGGTGTGTGTTCCTGGTGTGTGTTCATGGTGTGTGTTCGTGGTGTGTGTTCATGGTGTGTGTTCGCGGTGAGGCTCCGGCCCCGGGTTTTCCTGAGAATGGAGAGACTCGTCAGATCTCACTTGAGTTTATTTCCGCAGAAGAGCAATCTTTTCCTGCGTCGGCCTCAAGCGTCCGGCTCCCACAGAGCTGTATTTTACCGACCGAATGAAATGATTACTGACAAGAACCAGCGGCAGAAGGAGCGATGGAGGGGGGGAGAGAGGAGGAGAAGAGGAGTGATGGAGGGGGGGAGAGGAGGAGATGGAGGGGGAGAGAAGGAGGGGGAGAGGAGGAGAAGAGGAGTGATGGAGGGGGGGAGAGGAGGAGATGAGGAGTGATGGAGGGGGAGGAGGAGCAATGGAGGGGGGGAAGGAGAGATGGAGGGGGAGAGATGGAGAGGGAGAAGGAGGGGGGGAGAAGGAGGGGGAGGAGGAAAGATGGAGGGGGAGAGATGGAGGGGGGTAGATGGAGGGGGAGAGAAGGAGGCGGAGATAAGGAGGAGGAGAGATGGAGGGGGAGGAGGAAAGATGGAGGGGGAGAGATGGAGGGGGGTAGATGGAGGGGGAGAGAAGGAGGCGGAGATAAGGAGGAGGAGAGATGGAGGGGGAGGAGGAAAGATGGAGGGGGAGAGATGGAGGGGGAGGAGGAAAGATGGAGGGGGAGAGATGGAGGGGGGTAGATGGAGGGGGAGAGAAGGAGGCGGAGAGAAGGAGGGGGAGAGAAGGAGGAGGAGAGAAGGAGGGGGAGAGAAGGAGGAGGAGAGATGGAGGGGGAGGAGGAAAGATGGAGGGGAGGAGTGAGTAGGAAGAGGAGGAGAGGTGTCTTATCATTCCTATCTCATTGAAAGCATATGATTGGTATAAGTGGCTTTTACATTTTTTCTATCTTAACATGTATTACATGTAAAGTACGTTAGCCAAACCTGTAGCTGCTCTCAGCAGCGGAAGAGCTTCCAAAGAGGTTTTCTAGTGGAATTTGAAGTAAAAGGATAAGAAAGTGGATTTAACAAATTGGACGCACCCGAAAGTCGGGGCTGCAGCACCGAGCTAGCAAAACAAGAGGGACACCCATATTTGTTCTTTTTACTTTTTGAATCTTATTTCCAAATGGAGGATTACATAATCTACATTGTGAACAGAGGATTACACATCTATACTAAACTTTTATCTGGATTTAAACATGAAACTGGTCTGAACTGAATGAAGTGGTGTGTGGAGTTCATATAAGGTAAGACCATAACACACTTTTAAATGTTCTTTTTACTTTGGCGTTTTGTTTGAGCAAACAATGTGGACCATGAGTGAATAATCCTCTGTATGTCCTGTTGATATGTAGTTTAATCTGATTGTGATGAAGTCAGTGCCTCAGTCACCAACCGCACGTCACTGACAAACTTTTTTCTCCAACGCAATGTTTTTATTAGAACAACTAACTTAGGTGAAAATGACAAGAACAGACAAACACGTTATTGATTTCCCCGTTTTAAACTGCATTGTCACAAATGCTAGCTTGCTAACCATTGCTGCAGTCGCTTTTTCGATAGTTTATTTTCTTTGATGGCGAATTACGGCCGGTATTTAAAAAAAAAAAAATACCGTCTCGCTCTGAGCGTTTACCACAATTAAAGACGCGCAGCAAAACTTTCCCATCAGTCTTAGTAAAGGTGTGCTCTCGGCCACTGTGTTGAATCTGACTGTATAAAGTTTCATACCTGCCATCCAACATGGCCGCTTAGTGACGGTTGCTACGTAGGTCACATGGTGGTGCAAAACCTCTATTGGAGGATTTTCCCAAACTTTAGGAAAGAACCGCCCTCTCCACTTTAAGAACAAAACTCTCTGCTCTTATTGGACGAGCACGTATCGCCAGAATGATTGACAGCTGGGAGGACCAATAGTCTTGATGATCCCCCCATATACCTTTCATTAACCTAAACTGTGGATTAAATAGCTTGAGTTCAGACAGTGCCTTCATTTTCTCTTTAAAATCGTACTTTTCCTGCGTTTAAGAAAAGTACTTTTGGTCTAAGGCAGTGGAGAGACTTTGATTCTACTCTTGGTCGTTTAAACAAAGGTCCGAGTGTTTTTCAAAGAGTCCAACTGTATAAATAATCTCTTTGGAGGTGAAGACGCTGGCCCCGGGTAATGGTCCATGAGGCTGTGTGTGTGTGTGTCTGTGCATGTGTGTGTGCCTGTGCATGTGTGTGTGTGTGCGTGTGTGTGTCTGTGTGTGTGTGTGTGTGTGTCTGTGTGTGTGTATGTGAGTTGTATGAATATGCATGGTGCTGTCAAACGTCCCTAAAACCAGCGGGTTGCCAGATTGGCCCATTATCCGAACAGAACAGCGGATCCAGGGGCCGTGGCAGATGCCGGTGTCAGAGCTCGGACGTGGAGAGTGGTTGTCGCGGCGACGGGAGGTGGGCGGAGGAACACTTGTGGAACAGGTGACACTGAGCTGACGGGGAGTGGGAAGAAAGGAGATGAGAAAACTTATTTTGATTACTTAGTTTGATGCAGGCATTTTACAGTTTTTTTCAAAGTCGAATGTTTATAAAGATATCATTGTCTTTCTTTTTCTCTCCTTCTTTCTCCTTCTTTCTCTCTCCCTCCCTTCCTATCTATCTAAGTGAGTTCTCAGTCTGCTTAATGTTTAGGGCCACCCCTATATGTTGCATTTAAATATACAAGACTTTCATAAAAGCTTTGGCCAACTTGGATTTACCTTCACACCTAGATGTCTACATAGGACCACTCTCTTTAGACCCCTTTAAACCGGACCACAGCGAGCTCTCTGTAGACCCCCTTTAAACCGGACCACAGCGAGCTCTCTATAGACCCCCTTTAAACCGGACCACAGCGAGCTCTCTGTAGACCCCCTTTAAACCGGACCACAGCGAGCTCTCTATAGACGCCCTTTAAACCGGACCACAGCGAGCTCTCTATGGACCCCCTTTAAACCGGACCACAGCGAGCTCTCTATAGACCCCTTTAAACCGGACCACAGCGAGCTCTCTTATAAACCCCCTTTAAACCGGACCACAGCGAGCTCTCTATGGACCCCCTTTAAACCGGACCACAGCGAGCTCTCTATAGACCCCTTTAAACCGGACCACAGCGAGCTCTCTTATAAACCCCCTTTAAACCGGACCACAGCGAGCTCTCTATAGACCCCCTTTAAACCGGACCACAGTGAGCTCTCTATAGACCCCTTTAAACCGGACCACAGCGAGCACTCTGTAGACCCCCTTTAAACGGGACCACAGCGAGCTCTCTATAGACGCCCTTTAAACCGGACCACAGTGAGCTCTCTGTAGACCCCCTTTAAACCGGACCACAGTGAGCTCTCTATAGACCCCCTTTAAACCAGACCACAGCGAGCTCTCTATAGACGCCCTTTAAACCGGACCACAGCGAGCTCTCTATAGACGCCCTTTAAACCGGACCACAGCGAGCTCTCTGTAGACGCCCTTTAAACCAGACCACAGCGAGCTCTCTATAGACGCCCTTTAAACCGGACCACAGCGAGCTCTCTGTAGACCCCCTTTAAACCGGACCACAGTGAGCTCTCTGTAGACGCCCTTTAAACCGGACCACAGTGAGCTCTCTATAGACCCCCTTTAAACCGGACCACAGTGAGCTCTCTATAGACCCCTTTAAACCGGACCACAGCGAGCACTCTGTAGACCCCCTTTAAACGGGACCACAGCGAGCTCTCTATAGACGCCCTTTAAACCGGACCACAGTGAGCTCTCTGTAGACCCCCTTTAAACCGGACCACAGTGAGCTCTCTATAGACCCCCTTTAAACCAGACCACAGCGAGCTCTCTATAGACGCCCTTTAAACCGGACCACAGCGAGCTCTCTATAGACGCCCTTTAAACCGGACCACAGCGAGCTCTCTGTAGACGCCCTTTAAACCAGACCACAGCGAGCTCTCTATAGACGCCCTTTAAACCGGACCACAGCGAGCTCTCTGTAGACCCCCTTTAAACCGGACCACAGTGAGCTCTCTGTAGACGCCCTTTAAACCGGACCACAGTGAGCTCTCTGTAGACCCCCTTTAAACCGGACCACAGTGAGCTCTCTATAGACGCCCTTTAAACCAGACCACAGCGAGCTCTCTATGGACGCCCTTTAAACCGGACCACAGCGAGCTCTCTATGGACCCCCTTTAAACCGGACCACAGCGAGCTCTCTGTAGACCCCCTTTAAACCGGACCACAGAGAGCTCTCCATAGACCCCCTTTAAACCGGACCACAGCGAGCTCTCTGTAGACCCCCTTTAAACCGGACCACAGTGAGCTCTCTGTAGACGCCCTTTAAACCGGACCACAGCGAGCTCTCTGTAGACGCCCTTTAAACCAGACCACAGCGAGCTCTCTATAGACCCCTTTAAACCGGACCACAGCGAGCTCTCTGTAGACCCCCTTTAAACCGGACCACAGTGAGCTCTCTGTAGACGCCCTTTAAACCGGACCACAGCGAGCTCTCTGTAGACGCCCTTTAAACCAGACCACAGCGAGCTCTCTGTAGACCCCCTTTAAACCGGACCACAGCGAGCTCTCTGTAGACGCCCTTTAAACCAGACCACAGCGAGCTCTCTATAGACCCCTTTAAACCGGACCACAGCGAGCTCTCTGTAGACCCCCTTTAAACCGGACCACAGTGAGCTCTCTGTAGACCCCCTTTAAACCGGACCACAGTGAGCTCTCTGTAGACGCCCTTTAAACCGGACCACAGCGAGCTCTCTGTAGACGCCCTTTAAACCAGACCACAGCGAGCTCTCTATAGACCCCTTTAAACCGGACCACAGTGAGCTCTCTGTAGACGCCCTTTAAACCAGACCACAGCGAGCTCTCTGTAGACGCCCTTTAAACCAGACCACAGCGAGCTCTCTATAGACGCCCTTTAAACCGGACCACAGCGAGCTCTCTATAGACCCCCTTTAAAATAAACATCATAGGAAGTGAGCGGTCGCTGGTGCACGGACCTGTCTGAAAAACACAGATTGTCATTTTCCACAAAACACAGACTCGTCCCGGTCACGAGGCGAGGACAGACGGAAGCAAAGACGGAAGAATGAAAAGCCAAAAAAACTTCCTCGCCGCCAACAACGCCCGACTTTCCTTCGCCGCAGAATAATAGATTTGACGGTGATGGAAGCGAGACAAAAGCAGACGACACGGCGTTTTTCTCTTGCTTTTATTTTGGCCAACGGAAAGATGGATTTGCGTCTGTGATCTGATATGGCAGAGACCGTGAGCGCTGATGGTTGTAATGGGATGTTGTTTTGGGTCATGGATGCGTGTAATCTTTCATGTGGATTTTCAATATGCGCTGATAACAAGATCTGCCCTGGGGCTATCTGTGTCTGTAGTGGCTGCGTTTGATACAAATACACGGGAGAGGATTTATATTCTATTTAAAAACCTATCTCTGTGATCGCTGTAGAGCCTGGGTGTCAAAGTCACAGTGGGGCGGCTGCGGCTGTAAAGTGCCAAACTGTCATTGTGTCCTGAGGCAAGACGCGTCACCTACATTAGAATGAGTCTGGTGTGTGTGTGTGTGTGTGTGTGTGTCAATCAACATACAAATCTAGTACTATGTGTTGTGTGTTCGAGTCTCTCCAGATGGAAATGCAGTACAGACCAAAGGTTTGGACACACCTTCTCATTCAAAGAGTTATTTTCATGATTATGAAAATTGTTTCAGCCATATAAGCACAATCATGGATCAGCACCACGGACAGCTCTCAGCTCAACCTCTAAACATTGTACATTTCTCCAGAGTGAGATCAATAAAGTCTATTTTATCTAATCTTATCTTATCTTTTGGCTCAATTTCCAAACTGAAGCTCTTGCTAAATGACTTCTAAATTTACCAATAGATCTGAGCATTGGATTATTGATACCTTTGTTTTTTTTATATATGTATAATTGTCCATGGTTAGTGATAGACTTTTACATGACACAGTGGCAGCGCGGTTCTTCTGAATCTAAACTTATCTCCATACATAACTCACTTTTTCCCATTATTGCGATAAAACTGTAAATATTCAAAACTGGCTTGGCCTCTGCTCAGCGACGGCAGGTCTAACGTTTCCAGACATGCTCCATCGATGATTGCTGAGCTCCCCTCTGTGAAACTCATTCAGGCCTAAACAGAAACCTGCCCTGCTCTAAATAACCAAACGTTTATTTCATCCACTTCTCAAATACGGCTCCATTTTCCTCACTCCGGTTTTAAATCACGTCCTCGGCGTCGGGCTGTGAGGTCTGCTGCGAGAGCAAACAGATTCTTATGCATATGGATGGAGCGTCAAACTTTCCAAAACGCAATATGAAGAAAACTTTATTTTTTTTCCGAGACGCTTGAGTTGTTGCCGGTAAAGAAATGATTAGCTTTGTATGAGGAAGTTGCCGTCTCCTCCTCCGTCCCAATAATCCATTTCCGTCGCATCCTGAGCTGGAGATTGTCGCGTAAATATTGTCTGACGAACAGTGATGCAACGTCTGTCCACCGTAACAGGAAACGGATTAACTAAATGAGAGCGAGTGGAAGTACTGGGTCTCGCTCCGCTCCTCATTTCACGTCAGAAAGAGTTTTAAAAAGCTGCTAAACTTTATCGGCAAAGACATTATTTTTTAAGTTGTTAAATAAAATCCAATAGACACAGAATCACTCCTGCAGTAACCTTCTTCGGCCACTGTGGTACGGTGGCGCTCGCGATTCACAGCAAACCAACTAGAACCAGGGTTTTCATATTCTCCCTGTGTCTATGTAGAGTTCCTCCAGGTGCTCCGGTTTCCCCTACCACTAAAAACATGTGCTAAAGTTGTCATGAAGTGGATTTATTTTGGTTATTTGGTAATCGTTTTTATTTTGACATTATTTATTGTGACCATATCTGCAGGTGAAAGCCAGTACCTGTCAGACCTTTGAAGCTAAGCAGGGCCATGCCTGGTTAGTACTGTGATGGGAGACCTCTGGGAACAGCAGGTGCCACAGTGGGGCGGCTGTAAAGTGCCCAAGTTCTACACTACACTTTCAACAGCTGGAAACCCTTCAAACTTGTTTAAAATGGGTAGTGCCCAAAGTAAATCCACATCTATAGACCTTTCCATAACTTTGTGCTGACTCCAGTGAAGAATAACCAGCACTTAAATGTTAAAATGTGGAGTATTTGTAAAGCTCCTGACTGTGGGTTTAATCTCTTCTTCAGCCTGTTCTGATTGAGACACACCGCTGTGCACGGCCGGGGTCTGGTCCCGTCTCTCGGCTCCAAATGGAAGCCGGTGTTTGTCTCATGAAAGAACAGAACCGCTCTCACGGCACGTCTCAGAGCCGTCTGTCCTTTGAGCATAATTTATGGCGCCCCTGCTGGTTCAAACGTGCGCTGCGGAACAAATCAAGACGCAGCCAGGTAGCAGTGTTCGTCCCCACACTTCAAAGGCCGGCCCCTCACTGAGCTCTCTGCTAAATAGAAGAAGAAGAAAAAAACTTGAATTAACTGTGCAAAAAAGTTGGTGCAGTTTTCAGCCTGGAATTTGACGTTTTAACGAACTGTTCTACATTTTATTATGGATTTGATAATAACAAAAATCTGTCTCTGAAACAGCTGGAGACCAGACTAGAACCAGGACGTAGGATCACATTAGTCCAGTTCTCAGGTCCAGAGAACAGACTTTAAAATAGTAGTAGTCGGCTGTGTACAAGTCTCTGCGTGGCCAAGCACCAAAGTAGCACAGGGACTGGACTCCTGCTGGGACTCTGAGGAGCACAGGGACTGGCCTCCTGCTGGGACTCTGAGGAGCACAGGGACTGGACTCCTGCTGGGACTCTGAGGAGCACAGGGACTGCACTCCTGCTGGGACTCTGAGGAGCACAGGGACTGGACTCCTGCTGGGACTCTGAGGAGCACAGGGACTGGACTCCTGCTGGGACTCTGAGGAGCACAGGGACTGGACTCCTGCGGGGACTCTGAGGAGCACAGGGACTGGTCTCCTGCTGGGGCTCTGAGGAGCACAGGGACTGGACTCGTGCTGGGACTCTGAGGAGCACAGGGACTGGACTCGTGCTGGGACTCTGAGGAGCACAGGGACTGGACTCCTGCTGGGACTCTGAGGAGCACAGGGACTGGCCTCCTGCTGGGACTCTGAGGAGCACAGGGACTGGACTCCTGCTGGGACTCTGAGGAGCACAGGGACTGGAATCCTGCTGGGACTCTGAGGAGCACAGGGACTGGACTCCTGCTGGGACTCTGAGGAGCACAGGGACTGGCCTCGTGCTGGGACTCTGAGGAGCACAGGGACTGACCTCCTGCTGGGACTCTGAGGAGCACAGGGACTGGACTCCTGCTGGGACTCTGAGGAGCACAGGGACTGGCTTCCTGCTGGGACTCTGAGGAGCACAGGGACTGGACTCCTGCTGGGACTCTGAGGAGCACAGGGACTGGCTTCCTGCTGGGACTCTGAGGAGCACAGGGACTGGACTCCTGCTGGGACTCTGAGGAGCACAGGGACTGGACTCCTGCTGGGACTCTGAGGAGCACAGGGACTGGCCTCGTGCTGGGACTCTGAGGAGCACAGGGACTGGACTCCTGCTGGGACTCTGAGGAGCACAGGGACTGGCCTCGTGCTGGGACTCTGAGGAGCACAGGGACTGGACTCCTGCTGGGACTCTGAGGAGCACAGGGACTGGCTTCCTGCTGGGACTCTGAGGAGCACAGGGACTGGACTCCTGCTGGGACTCTGAGGAGCACAGGGACTGGACTCCTGCTGGGACTCTGAGGAGCACAGGGACTGGACTCCTGCTGGGACTCTGAGGAGCACAGGGACTGGCTTCCTGCTGGGACTCTGAGGAGCACAGGGACTGGACTCCTGCTGGGACTCTGAGGAGCACAGGGACTGGACTCCTGCTGGGACTCTGAGGAGCACAGGGACTGGACTCCTGCTGGGACTCTGAGGAGCACAGGGACTGGACTCCTGCTGGGACTCTGAGGAGCACAGGGACTGGCCTCGTGCTGGGACTCTGAGGAGCACAGGGACTGGACTCCTGCTGGGACTCTGAGGAGCACAGGGACTGGCTTCCTGCTGGGACTCTGAGGAGCACAGGGACTGGACTCCTGCTGGGACTCTGAGGAGCACAGGGACTGGACTCCTGCTGGGACTCTGAGGAGCACAGGGACTGGACTCCTGCTGGTCCCAGAGTCAGGAGTAAACCTAGGGAGGCAGCTTTTCAGATTTATGGAAATGGAGAGACCAGGAGGGAGAGAGTGAGGGAGGGAGGGAGGGAGGTCTGTGACTGACGACTCTGTTTTGACGCAGCCGTCGATCAACAACAAATTCTCCACAGCCGAAACTGAATTGACACGGATCGAACGGAGAAGTGTGTGACGAGAACGACAGAAGGATGAGAGCGGAGAGAGAAAGAACAGAAGAGAGAGAGAACAGACGAGAGAGAGAACAGAAGAGAGAGAAAGAACAGAAGAGAGAGAGAGAACAGACGAGAGAGAGAACAGAAGAGAGAGAAAGAACAGAAGAGAGAGAGAGAGAACAGACGAGAGAGAGAACAGAAGAGAGAGAAAGAACAGAAGACTATGGAAAGATTTACACCTCTCTCTGACCACACACCTCTCTCCTCTCTCTGATCACACACCTCTCTCTGATCACACACCTCTCTCCTCTCTCTGATCACACACCTCTCTCTGATCACACACCTCTCTCCTCTCTCTGATCACACACCTCTCTCTGATCACACACCTCTCTCTGACCACACACCTCTCTCTGATCACACACCTCTCTCTGACCACACACCTCTCTCTGATCACACACCTCTCTCTGATCACACACCTCTCTCCTCTCTCTGATCACACACCTCTCTCTGATCACACACCTCTCTCCTCTCTCTGATCACACACCTCTCTCTGATCACACACCTCTCTCTGACCACACACCTCTCTCTGATCACACACCGCCCTCTGACCACACACCTCTCTCTGATCACACACCTCTCTCCTCTCTCTGATCACACACCTCTCTCTGATCACACACCTCTCTCTGATCACACACCTCTCTCTGACCACACACCTCTCTCTGATCACACACCGCCCTCTGACCACACACCTCTCTCTGATCACACACCTCTCTCCTCTCTCTGATCACACACCTCTCTCTGATCACACACCTCTCTCTGATCACACACCTCTCTCTGACCACACACCTCTCTCTGATCACACACCTCTCTCTGATCACACACCTCTCTCTGATCACACACCTCTCTCTGATCACACACCTCTCTCTGACCACACACCTCTCTCTGATCACACACCTCTCTCTGACCACACACCTCTCTCTGATCACACACCTCTCTCTGACCACACACCTCTCTCTGATCACACACCTCTCTCTGACCACACACCTCTCTCTGATCACACACCTCTCTCTGATCACACACCTCTCTCTGACCACACACCTCTCTCTGATCACACACCTCTCTCTGACCACACACCTCTCTCTGATCACACACCTCTCTCTGACCACACACCTCTCTCTGATCACACACCTCTCTCTGATCACACACCTCTCTCTGACCACACACCTCTCTCTGATCACACACCTCTCTCTGACCACACACCTCTCTCTGATCACACACCTCTCTCTGACCACACACCTCTCTCTGATCACACACCTCTCTCTGACCACACACCTCTCTCTGATCACACACCTCTCTCTGATCACACACCTCTCTCCTCTCTCTGACCACACACCTCTCTCTGATCACACACCTCCCTCTGACCACACACCTCTCTCTGATCACACACCTCTCTCCTCTCTCTGATCACACACCTCTCTCTGATCACACACCTCTCTCCTCTCTCTGACCACACACCTCTCTCTGATCACACACCTCCCTCTGACCACACACCTCTCTCTGATCACACACCTCTCTCCTCTCTCTGACCACACACCTCTCTCTGATCACACACCTCCCTCTGACCACACACCTCTCTCCTCTCTCTGATCACACACCTCTCTCTGATCACACACCTCCCTCTGATCACACACCTCTCTCTGACCACACACCTCTCTCTGATCACACACCTCCCTCTGACCACACACCTCTCTCCTCTCTCTGATCACACACCTCTCTCCTCTCTCTGATCATACACCTCTCTCTGATCACACACCTCCCTCTGACCACACACCTCTCTCTGACCACACACCTCTCTCTGATCACACACCTCTCTCTGATCACACACCTCTCTCTGACCACACACCTCTCTCTGACCACACACCTCCCTCTGATCACACACCTCTCTCTGATCACACACCTCCCTCTGATCACACACCTCTCTCTGATCACACACCTCTCTCCTCTCTCTGACCACACACCTCTCTCCTCTCTCTGATTACACACCTCCCTCTGATCACACACCTCTCTCCTCTCTCTGATCACACACCTCTCTCTGATCACACACCTCTCTCTGACCACACACCTCTCTCTGATCACACACCTCTCTCCTCTCTCTGATCACACACCTCTCTCCTCTCTCTGATCACACACCTCTCTCTGACCACACACCTCTCTCTGATCACACACCTCTCTCTGATCACACACCTCTCTCCTCTCTCTGATCACACACCTCTCTCTGACCACACACCTCTCTCTGATCACACACCTCTCTCTGATCACACACCTCTCTCCTCTCTCTGATCACACACCTCTCTCCTCTCTCTGATCACACACCTCTCTCCTCTCTCTGATCACACACCTCTCTCTGACCACACACCTCTCTCTGATCACACACCTCTCTCCTCTCTCTGATCACACACCTCTCTCCTCTCTCTGATCACACACCTCTCTCCTCTCTCTGATCACACACCTCTCTCTGACCACACACCTCTCTCTGATCACACACCTCTCTCCTCTCTCTGATCACACACCTCTCTCTGATCACACACCTCTCTCCTCTCTCTGATCACACACCTCTCTCCTCTCTCTGATCACACACCTCTCTCTGACCACACACCTCCCTCTGAAGTCCCCGGGGGCCGATGGCACAGACTGGTTGCCTGTCTTCTGTCAATGTGCCCCAGGGCAGCTGTGGCTACAGTAGTTTATCACCACCGTGTTTGGAGAGAGACACACACACACATATACACACACACACACACAGACACGCACACAGACACACACACATATACACACACACACACACATACACACAAGTGGAAATATGCAAAGTATGACCACTCTACATTCCACTCCTAATGCATATAATTATCATGTAGATAGTTTACATCCATTAGTGTGTGTATGTGTGAGTGTGTGTGTGTGTGTGCGTGCATGCCTGCGAGTGTGAGTGTGTGTGTGTGTATGTGTGCACTTGTTTTCAACTCCTAGTGGGTTCCATAACCTGAGATTCCGCTCACGTCATGGGGACTGGTTTTACGTAGTGGGGCCCGAACACCGGACCCCACTGGTCCAAGCTTAATAATCAATGGGTAATGCTTTTCTAACGGTCCTTATGCAGTCTCTGTAAAAATATGGAAAGGACCCCTGGAGGTTTACTTTCCTGAAAAAAGTGTGTTATGTGTCGGAACCCTGGTGGTGGGTTGCGGGATATCAAGGAGGGGCACACTGGGGCAATTTCAGTCCAGCAGGCTGGAGCCAATCATGGAGCAGCACAACAGAGGCTGGAGCCAATCATGGAGCAGCACAACAGAGGCTGGAGCCAATCATGGAGCAGCACAACAGAGGAAATCAGGTGTCAGGCTAGAAAAAGTGCAAGTGTGTGGTTCATTAGGCTGCAGCCAATCACAGAGCAGCACACTGAAGCGCACGCTTACAAACCACTGGTAAGTGCTGACTACAAGTCATGACTTCAAATTGTTATATAGAATGATTACAAATTATTTGTTGTTTGTGCAGCTTAGTCAAGAGTCCCTAATTGATGAAGTCGACTCAGATTCTGACGATTTAACTGTCAAGAAGAAACCTGTAAAAAAGTATGGAAAAAGAAAAATCAAAAACACTTTTCTTCAAGACTCGGAAAGTGACGAACCAAAGGCAAATAAGATTGTTATCATGCAGCTGCAAAAGAAGAAAAATGGGGGGCGAGTTTACAGCAAGAGACACTTCTGCCTCTACTGTTCAATGTCCTGCCACAAAATGTCCCGTCATTTGACTAGAAAACATGGAAATGAAAGTGACGTAGCCAGAGCATTGGCTCTACCTGTGAAATCTAAAGCACGTAAACTTCAGTTTGATTTGATCAGGAATAGTGGAAACCGTGAGCACAATTTTGAGGTTTTAAAGGCCGGCATTGGAACTTTAGTCCCAGCTAAACAGCCAAATTCCCCAGTTAAATCCAGTGAGTTTTTGCACTGTATAGACTGTGGGGCATTGCTTAAGCGAAAGTCGCTGTGGAGGCATGTGGCCAGGTGCCGGCTTTCACAGAAAGATGCCCAGGCTAAACCAGGCTAAACCAGGTAGAAGTAGGGTCCAGTCCCTCTGCTCCCTAGCCCAGCCTGTACCGGAGGGCATCAGCAAAAAGCTGTGGTCTTTAATTTCGGCAATGCATCAGGATGAGGTCACGGGTGTTGTCAAAGCAGAAAAGGGGATTCTGAGACTCGGAGAGCACCTGTACTTAAAACACGGGCATGATAAGACTAAGCATGATTACATTAGGCAGAAAATGAGAGAAGTCGGTAGGTTAATTAACGAAGCAAAAACCGCAGGGAAACTGAAAACAATTAAGGATTTCTTTATTCCTTCCAACTTTAACCATGTGATTGATGCAGTCAGGTCTGTGGCTGGATATGATGAGGAAACAAATCAATACAAGACTCCATCCTTGGCCCTCAAACTCGGCCATAGCCTCAGAAAGCTAGCAGATATTCTTGAATGTGACTCAAAAATGGAGCATTGTGTTGATGAACTATTTATTAAAAACCTCCAACGAAGCCGGCTGCTTTTTGAGAAGAGGTGGGACGTCTGTGTTTCTTCTGCTGCCCTACAGACCCTCCGGCAAGCCAAGTGGAACACTCCGGACCTGCTCCCTCTGACTGAGGACGTTAGAGCCATGCATGCACATATTGAGGTATGTCGACCTGAATATGTGCAAACCCTAATAAGTGAGCCAACGTCTAAGCATTGGTCTAAACTGGCAGTTTTGACTCTTTGTGAGGTCATCATTTTCAATCGAAGAAGGGAAGGTGAGGTTTCAAAGATGCCACTGACAGCCTTTACCTTAAGAAGTAAGACTGGGATCCATTCTGACATTGCTCTGGGACTGTCCCAACTTGAGAAAAAGCTGTGTCAGCATTTTCAACGCATTGAAATTAAAGGGAAAAGAAGTCGGAAAGTGCCGGTTCTTTTGACTCCTGAAATGATTGCTTCGATGGAGGTGCTGGTGGAGAACAGAAGGGCCTGTTCCATCTCTGACCATAACCCATACTTCTTTTCCCGCCCGGGCGCAGACACCCACATCAGGGGATCAGACTCCCTACGGCAGGTAGCCAAAGAATGTGGTGCGGTGCATCCAGAGATGCTATCCTCAACCAAACTTAGAAAGCACATAGCTACTATGTCTACAGTTCTCAATATGAAAGAGAATGAGATGGACATACTTGCCAACTTCCTCGACCATGACATTCGCATCCACAGGCAATATTACAGACTACCAGAGGGGACACTGGAGCTGGCCAAAATCAGCAAAGTGTTGATGGCCATGGAGCAGGGAAGAGTGACGGAATTCGAAGGAAAGAGCCTCGACCAGATACAAATTGAGCCTGAAGGTAATTCTTGATATTATTAAAATATGTATGATTTTTTTCCCCTAAAGGCCACTTGTATTTTTATTTTCTGTGCGACAGGGAGAGCAGTAGAGATCCTCTCACAAACGGACGGGCTAAAAGAAACTTCAAGCGGAGAACCTTCAACCATTCATCCAGATGCACCCCATGGTAGTGGCAGTGCCCCTTCTGGTAAGTGTACCAGGTGGGGGATTACAGCCAGGCTGCTTGGTCCTAACCCTGGGAGTGTATATTGCTAATATATTTTTATTTCTCTCCCTAGAACGTTAGAGAAAGCCATGGTCTGCATCTGAGGTGAAGGCTGTGGAGAAGACCATGACACCTTTCATACAGACTGGAAAGGTCCCTGGGAAGTCTCACTGCCTGGCCTGCATTAATGCCTCACCAGATGACCTTAGACATCGGACATGGAGTGGCATTAAATTCTATGTCAAAAATAGAATCACTGCAATTCGAAAACAAAATCTAAAATAAAATTCCTTTAAAATAGTTGTTTGGTTTCTATTGACTGTTTTGTATTACTTAAAGTAGTCCCAGTAAAAAAAGATTATGTCTATGGGTCCCATTCTGAACGGCCCTGTCAAAGGGACCCACCAGGTAACAAAAACGTGTATGTGTGAGTGTGTGTGTGTATCTGTGTGTGCGTGCGATTTTTATTAAGTCTTCATTTCTTATAATGTTGATCATAGCTTTCAAAATTAGATTATTTTGAAAATGGACTTAAAGCTTATTATCTATCTATCTATGTATCTATCTATCTATCTATGTATCTATCTATCTATGTATGTATCTATCTATCTATCTATGTATCTATCTATCTATCTATGTATCTATCTATCTATGTATCTATCTATCTATGTATGTATCTATCTATGTATATATCTATGTATGTATCTATGTATCTATCTATCTCTTCTATCTATCTGTGTATCTATCTTCCGTCCTTAACCAAGTGGAGCAGGCGTGTAAAGAGCACATGTTTTACCTCCTCTAACCTTACCGTTCAAAGCCTTCGCCGCCGCCGAGCGCACGCCTTTCTCCCACAGGTGTTAATGAAGCTGCTTATTGTCTCGGCCGAACCCGATCTGCCCCGAGTCCAGGAGCCAAAGTCCTGAACCAGTTCCTTTGGTCCCAGCTGAACCTTACCCATCACTCATCCCACAGGATATCCGCCGGCGGTATTAGGAGCACATGAATATTTAACCCGCAATTAGAACAAAACCTGTTTGGCTACGGGATCCATCAGTGCGGTTTACCCCCTCCACTGGCTCCTCGGCACCGCGGCGGCCATTTGCAACTCGATATTTGTGGATTTGATTAAGTGCCGATTGTGGAGGAACGTCTTTTAGTCATTTCCGCACAGCTTTTTTGCCAGTTCCAATTGCCAGGGGTGTAGCCAAGGCTTAATTAGAGTGCATTTTAAATATTAATAGGCCCCTTGTCCCTACTGTAAGGCCGCACGAGGAAACAGGAGCGCGGGAGAGGAAATTTGACGAGGACGAGGCGTGCGCTGACAGCTCTGAACTGACTTATTCATTCATTAAAATTGGACGGACAGGGCTCAGGATGGGCCCATGCAGCAAATACACACACAGCCTTTTGATTTTATACTTAAGGGGAATTTTCTATCGTTTTTATAAAAAGCCTCAGCTCTGGTAATTATGATTTGGCTGCAGTGTGGGTTGTTCGGCTGCTGGGAGGAGGAAGGAGGAAGGAGGAGGAGGGAGGAATAGGAGGAGGAAGGAGGGAGGTAGGAGGGAGGAGGCAGGAGGAAGAAGAAAGAAGAAAGGAGGGAGGAGGAAGGAGGTAGGAGGAGGGAGGAAGGAGGAAGGAGGGAGGAAGGAGGAAGGTTGAAGGAGGAAAGAGGAGGAAGGTAGGTGGGAGGAGGCAGGAAGGAGGCAGGAGGAAGGAAGGAGGTAGGAGGGATGTAGGAGGAGGGGGGAGGAAGGAGGAGGAGGAGGGAGGAAGGAGGAAGGAGGGAGGAAGGAGGGAGGAAGGTTGAAGGAGGAAAGAGGAGGGAGGTAGGAGGCAGGAGGGAGGTAGGAGGAGGGAGGAAGGAGGCAGGAAGGAGGAAGGAGGTAGGAGGAGGGAGGAAGGAGGCAGGAAGGAGGAAGGAGGCCTTGGTGTTTCAGCGGGGGCTTCAGGCAAAGTGGGGTCGAGTGTCTTGCCCAGGGACACACCGACAGCAGAGGGAGCACATGTGTCGTGTGGGGTTCGAACCTTGAACATTAGCTCCAAAAACCAATGAGCCACTATCGCCCCCTGGTGGTCACCACTACTTTGCAGCCTGTGGTTTTAAAACGTCTAACTAACAACCCCTGATTTATGTATCTGGCATTTACACACATTCAGCGTAGATCATTTCTGCAAACACCCTTTTTAATCATCTTTACCAAGTTGTATATTTAAGAAATGCACCGCAGGCTTCTACTATAATATAACTCTTGTGTTACTTAAATCCCTGTTTTAATTACGGTCTTGGCATTGAAGCACAAGACACAAAACAGGCAGAGAATAATGTCAGACCCCCCGTGAAGGTTAATGGGTTCATCTCTAACGGCTGTGTCTTTGGACTAATACTTTCATTCATTTGGGGGTCATGCTACAGTTGCTAAGTCGTACCAATCTGATAAATGCAACCGACAGATGCCATAGTTAGGGTTCAGGATGCCAGGAGAGATAGATGTTCTAATCCAGGCATTTCAAACTCTGGCTGGTGCAGAATCCAGTCCACAACACCATTCAAGTGATTTTCAGTGATTATTATTATTGAGATTATTATTATTATAACTTGTAGTATTGTTGGTTATAGGTTACCAAGGCATGCTCTAATTTCTCACACAACCACATTTACTTTATTCTTAAGATTTTAACTCAACACATCAGTAGAAGTTAAATAGTTTAATAGAAATCCATGTGTTTGACTTCATATGCGATCCACTTTTGGTTCAATCTAGAAAATAAACAAAGAAAAATCAACCAGAAAATAGTAGTGAAACTCATCCATCCATTTTCTTTTGACATTTAACTTTTTTTGTGACACAGTGAAACTCATATCACATTAAAGTTTATGTCAAAATAACTTCTTTTCTTTCAGCCCAGATCAGATCCTATTTTTGTTGTTCAGGCCGTGACCAAAGAGAGTGTGACACCTCTGTCCCAGCCCTGGAGAAGTTCTGTCCATACTGCAAATGTCCGGCTACAGAGTTCTGGTAATGACATGTTTTCATTGGTGAAGCAATATGTCCTGTGTTTCCACCTGGACAAGAAGACCGTCCTGAAGCCACAGACACAAAACCAAAACTCAGAGATGCTTTTCTAAGGAGTTGCCGAGTCGTCGGTCTTCCTTCTACTAAAGCCTGGTTCACCTGGCAGGAGGTAAAGGAGAAATATGTAAGATTTTCATGTCAAGTCGTCATTAAGCCTAATCTGTCTTCAGAGATATGCAAATTTCTAAATTACTTTTCCAGCCCCTAAATCTTGTTATTGTTTTCGATGTCCGGCCCTCCACCGTTTCACCAATCAGAAAGTCTGTGATCCGCGTGGAGCTAATCTCACTGGTAAAGTACCATGCCATCCATCCATTTTCTTCTGCTTTATCCGTTGCCGGGTCGCGGGGGCAGCAGTCTAAGTAGAGACGCCCAGACTTCCCTATCCACACACACTTCCTCCAGCTCGTCCGGGGGGACCCCAAGGCGTTCCCAGGCCAGCTGAGAGACATAGTCTCTCCAGCATGTCCTGGGTCTTCCCCGGGGCCTCCTCCCGTGTGACTGAGCTCCTCACCCTATCTCTAAGGGAGCAGCCACTCTGCGGAGGAAGCTCATTTCGACCGCTTGTATCCGCGATCTCGTTCTTTCGGTCATTACCCAAAGCTCATGACCATAGGTGAGGGAGGGGACGAAGATTGACCGGTAAATCGAGAGCTTTGCCTTTCGGCTCAGCTCCCTCTTTACCACAACGGTCCGATACAGCTCTGACTGCAGACGCTGCTCCCTCTTTACCACAACGGTCCGATACAGCTCTGACTGCAGACGCTGCTCCCTCTTCACCACAACGGTCCGATACAGCTCTGACTGCAGACGCTGCTCCCTCTTTACCACAACGGTCCGATACAGCTCTGACTGCAGACGCTGCTCCCTCTTTACCACAACGGTCCGATACAGCTCTGACTGCAGACGCTGCTCCCTCTTTACCACAACGGTCCGATACAGCTCTGACTGCAGACGCTGCTCCCTCTTTACCACAACGGTCCGATACAGCTCTGACTGCAGACGCTGCTCCCTCTTTACCACAACGGTCCGATACAGCGACCGCATCACTGCGCACGCTGCACCGATCTGCCTGTCAATCTCGCGCTCCATCCTTCCCTCACTCGTGAACAAGACCCCGAGATACTTCAACTCCTCCACTTGAGGAAGGACCTCTCCACCCACCTGGAGAGGGCAAGGCACCTTTTTCCAGTCGAGCACCATGGCCTCGGATTTGGAGGTGCTGATTCTCATCCCAGCCGCTTCACACTCGGCTGCAAACCGTCCCAGTGCATGCTGTAGGTCCTGGTTCGTTGGAGCCAACAGGACAATTTGACTCTGAAATCATGTTTGTCTTGGGAGGTTTTGTAAGAATTCCAGTCCGACCTTGGAATGTTGGAGAGTGAAATGGGCTCATGTGTGATGTGTTGATTTTGCCAAGTGGAATCTTGGAGGACTTCTTGACCAATGTCAATAGATGTTGATAAAGTCCATAAATGTCGAGTCCTGGATCATCACCACTGTCCTTAGAAAAAAGAGAGAAAATGAGAAAACCTAGAGAAGGCCCACATTGAGGGATGGTTCTGCTCCCACGGATGGGCGGGCTGTACATCCAGGACCCAGGCTGAAGATCCAGGACCCAGGCTGTAGATCCAGGACCCAGGCTGAAGATCCAGGACCCAGGCTGTACATCCAGGACCCAGGCTGAAGATCCAGGACCCAGGCTGAAGTCCCAATATCTTTGGACCATTATTGATTTATTTGCATATGCTATTCCGTTTATTGTTTATCTGCAGGTCAGTCACTTATGGTTTTTCAGGCTACTTCTCGACCATGACTTTAAACGCTTACATAAAAATCACAGAAACCTCCCTGACTTCCTAGTGCCATAATCAGCTTCCCACTTTTTAGTTGTGAATAAAAAGTTTCATCAAGGTCGAAGGAAGTTCCAAACTTTAGGTTCATTTGCATAAGGCTGGATGTCGCCGTCACTTTCCCGTTGAAACGAGTGGCTCTGCGTTCCGCTAAAGCGTTGGGGATTGGGGCCTAAAAGAAAGTGGATACTATCAGTGCAAGTCTGGAGAGCGGCCAGTGCAGAGGAGAGACCATTGGGAAGGAAAAAATGTCCTGACAAATAAAAGTACATGGAACAAAAAGAGGAAGAAAGTAGAGAGAATAAATGGGGCTGCATTGTTTTAGAGCGATTTAAAAACTTGGAAGGAGAATAGTTCTGCTGAAAGATGATCTCGGCTTGACTTTGTGCAAACACGGGCTAAAAGTTAGACCTGCTTTCTATTGTACGTACTGAAGTGTGTTTATTATTAATCACACACTATGAATATATACAGGATGAGTTGACATGTGGCTAAAACACTGAAGTCAAGGAGAAAGAATGGGGAAGGGTGGATAAACAAGATATCATTGGTTTTTCAGAATCACTACTAAACGCCAAATGGAGGTCAAAGCATGGAGTAGTTTTAGATTCATAAATAACACGTCTGTCCAAAGTCTTGTCTAACTGTCTGTGATTATAGAGTTGTTCCTTAACGATGCAGCAGGGTCTGTTTGGGTCTGGATTTGGTTTCTGTATTTGGTTTTATTTTGACATTACTTCCTGTTTTCCCCTGTGTCTGTCTGTGTCTATGTCAGTGTGGGAGGGTCCCGGCTCAAAAGTGTCCAAAATGACGTGCGCTGACATGCTGCAGTACCACCCCGGGCCTGTGGGGGTGGACCCGGAATAAGAATTAGCCAATGCTAACATATAGCATCGTCTTACCTCTGGAATATATCTTTACAGGATGGTCCATGTGTGTCAATGCTGAGTGTTCTGGACCAGTCTAGTTTAGTCGCTGTGGACTTTAGAAGTCACTCGTTTAAATGAATGTAGCTTTCTCCGGCTGACGCATGCACAGATGCGTTTTTTCACATTTTTCATCCCCCGCGGCCATTTTGAAACTGCCCATAGGCCGTGGAAGTTGTGGCACATTAGTTAGAACGGCGGAGATAGGTGTGACTACGTCTTTAATATTTACAGTCTAAGGTCTATATGTACCTGTGCTCTCTCCCATTTGTTGCTGGTTCATTGTATTGTTTATGTCTGTCCTGTTCTTGGTTACTTTGGATTTTTGAGGGTTAGGGTTGAGTTTTTTTCCTTTCATTTTTATTATTCATAATTAAATCATAATTATTTTAGCATTCTTGCATTTTCACAGGGTCCAAGGACAGCGGAGATGATCCAGGACCCTCCACATCCAGCAACATTTATAGACAGTGATCTCTGCTTTATCGACATGTGTTTTTTTATCATTGCATTTCTTGTGTTTGATTCTCTGATCTGTGTTGGAGAATCAACAGCTCTGTGAAGGACTATACAAGAATAAATCGAATTGCATTGAATTCAAATTTATTCTCTGAACAACAAAGACCACAACCTGCTGTCTTTCTCTCATTAGAAAACATTTATTTTATTAGATTTGGCACATAACACAGAGACATGTGAGTCACTAATTGATTATTCGAGCTGAGAGCTGATTGGCTGAGTGAGGGGGGTCTCTTTTCCATTTTATTCTCTGAAAATGCTGATCTAAAGCTGTGACAGAGGACACACTTGTGATACTACTAGTTCTTTTAGGGGCAACAGTAGCTCAGTTGGTAGAGCATTGGCCTTTGAGCCTAAAGGTTGTGGGTTGGAGCCCACCACAGAACCTTCTCCATCGACTCCCCCACATTGCCTAAAATGAGTCTGGTGTGTGTGTGAAGGGTTGGTGGTGGTGGAGTGTTTGGAGAGAAAGAATAATGACATGTGAAGCGTCTTTGAGTGTCCAGAAAAGCGCTAAATAAAACCGATGCATTATTTTATGTGTTGTTTGAAAGTTAGGTACCCCAGCTTTAATATTAACCATTTAGGCGCCAAAGTAGCAGGACTCATGTGGACTCCAGGGCTCTTCCTCTGCAGGTTAGGGCCCTTCCAACAGCTGCTCCTCGACATTTTTCAAAATATATTCAATTTTATTTATTCATGCTCTTGCTTTTTATTAGTCCATTTACTCTTACAAAGTTTCAGGGCTCCACCTGTCGCCTGGCTCTCTGGAGATTACTCAATGTGCAAGAGCTGGAACAAGTGTCTGTCTGTGTGTCTGTCTGTGTCTGTCTGTTTCTCTGTCTGTTTCTCTGTGTCTGTCTGTCTGTCTGTTTCTCTGTCTGTCTCTCTGGGGTCTGTCTGTCTGTTTCTCTGTCTGTCTGTTTCTCTGTCTGTCTGTTTCTCTGACTGTCTGTTTCTCTGTGTCTGTCTGTCTGTTTCTCTGTCTGTCTGTTTCTCTGTCTGTCTGTTTCTCTGTCTGTCTGTTTCTCTGTCTGTTTGTTTCTCTGTCTGTCTCTCTGTGTCTGTTTGTCTGTTTGTTTCTCTGTCTGTCTCTCTGTGTCTGTCTGTCTGTCTGTTTCTCTGTCTGTCTCTCTGTGTCTGTCTGTCTGTTTCTCTGTCTGTCTGTCTGTCTGTTTCTCTGTCTGTCTCTCTGTGTCTGTCTGTCTGTCTGTTTCTCTGTCTGTCTCTCTGTGTCTGTCTGTCTGTCTGTTTCTCTGTCTGTCTGTCTGTCTGTTTCTCTGTCTGTCTCTCTGTGTCTGTCTGTTTCTCTGTCTGTCTCTCTGGGTCTGTCTGTCTGTCTCTCTGGGTCTGTCTGTCTGTCTGTTTCTCTGTCTGTTTCTCTGTGTCTATCTGCCTGTCTGTGTGTCTGTCTGTGTTTGTCTGTTTCTCTGTGTCTGTCTGTCTGTGTGTCTGTCTGTTTCTCTGTGTCTGTCTGTGTCTCTGTCTGTGTCTATCTGTCTGTCTGTGTGTCTGTCTGTGTTTGTCTGTTTCTCTGTGTCTGTGTGTCTGTCTGTTTCTCTGTCTGTGTCTGTCTGTGTTTGTCTGTTTCTCTGTGTCTGTCTGTTTCTCTGTCTGTCTGTCTGTGTCTGTCTGTTTCTCTGTCTGTCTGTCTGTTTCTCTGTCTGTCTGTTTCTCTGTCTGTCTGTTTCTCTGTCTATCTGTCTGTCTGTGTCTGTCTGTCTGTCTGTTTCTCTGTCTGTTTCTCTGTCTGTTTCTCTGTCTGTTTCTCTGTCTGTCTGTCTGTCTGCATGTGTGTGAGGGAAGTCTGTGCCTCTCTGCTCAGACTGCTGCCTCCACCACCCGGCAACGGATAAAGCGGAAGGAAAAGATGGGATAGTTTGTGTAATGAGTCTGAACAGAGTGAATGGTCTGCAGCAGGACTGTAAAAGTAATTCATTCAATAAAAGTAATGTTTGAAAGAACCGTGGAGGTCATTCAGAGAGATTCAGATATTCAACTCTCTGCTCATGATTGAAAAGATTAATTAGATTAAAATAAATATGTATTTATTCGCCAACAATAACTCTATACTAAAATAATAATATATCTGGCTTTACATAATAAAAAGTGTAAAATCTCCAACTATAACAAAATGAAACAACATACACGAATTTATTTGCCATTTGCAGTAAAACCACATTGGAAAAACTGTGCAAGACTCCACTCAGTGTGCACCGCGCTGAGGAACCTAACACTGATGATTCATAGATAGTAATGTTTTTATAAAATGCCTGATCATTTAAAATTCTATAAACCAACAAGACCACAAAATGCTGTCTTTATCTTAAAAAAATTTCTTATTCAGAGTTGTAGGAATGATTTTCCCCGTTGGGCTGAGAGCTGATTGGTCGACTGAGGGAGTCCTCTCTAGGGATGGAACCAACTGTCGAGCTAAACTAGTGCTTGGAAAGTATTCTAGCACTGCTCACTAATCTAACTACAAGCTTCTTTACACGTTTGTCTAATTAAAAGGACCTTCTAATCCTCACACGTTTTTAAGACATTTACTGCAGGGGTGTCCAAACATTTCAGTAAGAGCCACTTTAGTTCAGCATATGAAAACGTCAATCTTGAACCTTTGTGAATCCATCTTGGCCATGTCACAGCCACCACACCTCTTTATGTGTCGTTTTTTTGGAAATAAAAACTTTGGGCCAGTGTGTCTTCCTCTTCTTTTTGTGTTTTTTCTTGAAAATATGTTATTTCAAAACTCAGCTGTTCTAATTTCAACCTCATTTGAGCCTGCAGTTGATAAAGCTCTCACTGATTCTCCGACCAAGCCCATAATCTTTACAGCATATGAAAACGTACTGATAATAAGGTAAATTACCGACTTTAATGTAAAACGTGGTCTTATCGTGTGCTGGTATCTGCATTTCCCCCGCTGTAATGACCACCGCCGCACGGTTACCGCCACAGTATCCGCCTCTTCATGAGTTTCTATGTTACGTTAATCTTTCGCGCCTGGACGGTTTCATTCAGCCAGCTCCCTATACCTGCATCTCATATTCTCACCTCTTCAGCATCTCGCCTGCCTTTTTGTTTGAGGCTCACGGGAGTGTGAAGACTTCGGTAACACTCGGATGGACCCCGCGCTGGAGTCGAGCGGCGGACTTGGCACGGGATCAGCCATTGTGGTTTTATGATGCAATTAGGGAGTGGAGAGAGAACACAGATGGAAGGGAGAGAACATTCAAATGATGAAGAGGAGGGACCGCAACGAGAGAGGAGACGCTGGACTGGAACGAGTGGAGTCGCTGTAGTTGCAGTAGTGTTGGGATGTGGACTCTATTGTTGGTTCATCGGGAGAATTAACTTTACACTTTAGACTTTTAGATGTTCAGGATTTTCTAACAATGGCTCAGTAATTAAGTAAGTAAGTAAGACCAGAGTCACAAAGCGGTTGACAATTGTTATTTTTTGGGCATTTGTCTCTGGCATTTGGAGGCACATGCCAGACCTATTGCACAGGTTTTCAGTAGTAGGGCGAACCGGAGCAGCCGGAGGAAACCTACGCAGGCACGGGGAGAACATGCAAACTCCAGTATCCAGGACTCTTGACATTCAACAACATTTATGGACATGATTAAATTTCAATTCAGTTTGTTATGTATCATTTTTTAGATCAGAACTGCACTTATCTCGGAGCAGCCCCCCACGAGACCTTCTCCCACTGAGTCGTCCCACTGATGTCTGCTGCCGTTGTGTCCTTGGGCAAGACACTTTACCCCACTTTGCCTGAAGCCACCGCTGAAAGATCAAGGCTGTGTTCTCACCAACAAAGCAGCCTCCTGTGGACTCAGAAATGGACAAAGGGGAAGCAAATGGATGGGTGGATGAATGGATGGATTTTACACATATATAGAGTTCGCAAACACAGGTCAGAGAATCAAACAATTCAAATGAAAAAAATGCAAATATAGAAAACACATTGGTATTGGTCAATAAGTGTTAAACGACCAATTTTATTATTTGTGATCCTTACACTACTTGAGTTGACTTGAGTTTGATTCTCTGATCTGTGTTGACGAACAGACAGCTTTGTAAAGTCCTCTGAGATTTACAAAAAGTCACTTCAAGTCAGTGATAAATAGATAGATAGATAAATAGATAGAGTAGATATACTTTATTGATCCCCCATAGGATAAATTCAGGTGTCCAGTAGCAATAGACTCTTTTTTGTTGTTGTACAGTCAGTCAGGTTTGTTGTACAGTCTGACAGCCGAAGGAACAAAGGATCTCTTGAAACGTTCCAGTAGGCAGCGTAGTGATAGGAGCCTGTTGCTACGGTTACTCCTCTGAGCGGCCATAGTGTCATGCAGAGGGTGTCTGGAGTTACCCAGGATGCCCTGCATTAGAGCCCCTTCTCTTCAGCACAGCTCCCACAGAGTCCACACTTCTCCCCATCACAGAGACACATTTCCTGATCAGCCTGAGCCGGTTACTGTCTCTGAGATCAGACTGCCCCCAACACGCAACCCTGAAGAACACGGCACTAGCTACAGACTGCCCCCAACACGCAACCCTGAAGAACACAGCACTAGCTACAGACTGACCCCAACACGCAACCCTGAAGAACATGGCACTAGCTACAGACTGACCCAAACACGCAACCCTGAAGAACACAGCCCTAGCTACAGACTGCTCCCAACACGCAACCCTGAAGAACACAGCACTAGCTACAGACTGCCCCCAACACACAACCCTGAAGAACACGGCACTAGCTACAGACTGCCCCCAACACGCAACCCTGAAGAACACAGCACTAGCTACAGACTGCCCCCAACACGCAACCCTGAAGAACACAACACTAGCTACAGACTGCCCCCAACACGCAACCCTGAAGAACACAGCACTAGCTACAGACTGCCCCCAACACGCAACCCTGAAGAACACGGCACTAGCTACAGACTGCTCCCAACACGCAACCCTGAAGAACACAGCACTAGCTACACACTGACCCAAACACGCAACCCTGAAGAACACAGCACTAGCTACAGACTGCCCCCAACACGCAACCCTGAAGAACACGGCACTAGCTACAGACTGCTCCCAACACGCAACCCTGAAGAACACAGCACTAGCTACAGACCGCCCCCAACACGCAACCCTGGAGAACACAGCACTAGCTACAGACTGACCCAAACACGCAACCCTGGAGAACACAGCACTAGCTACAGACCGCCCCCAACACGCAACCCTGAAGAACTCAGCACTAGCTACAGACTGACCCAAACACGCAACCCTGGAGAACACAGCACTAGCTACAGACCGCCCCCAACACGCAACCCTGAAGAACACAGCACTAGCTACAGACTGACCCAAACACGCAACCCTGGAGAACACAGCACTAGCTACAGACTGCTCCCAACACGCAACCCTGAAGAACACAGCACTAGCTACAGACTGCCCCCAACACGCAACCCTGAAGAACACGGCACTAGCTACAGACTGACCCCAACACACAACCCTGAAGAACACAGCACTAGCTACAGACTGCCCCCAACACGCAACCCTGAAGAACACAGCACTAGCTACAGACTGCCCCCAACACACAACCCTGAAGAACACGGCACTAGCTACAGACTGCCCCCAACACGCAACCCTGAAGAACACGGCACTAGCTACAGACTGCTCCCAACACGCAACCCTGAAGAACACAGCACTAGCTACACACTGACCCAAACACGCAACCCTGAAGAACACAGCACTAGCTACAGACTGACCCAAACACGCAACCCTGAAGAACACGGCACTAGCTACAGACTGACCCCAACACGCAACCCTGAAGAACACGGCACTAGCTACAGACTGACCCAAACACGCAACCCTGAAGAACACAGCACTAGCTACAAACTGACCCAAACACGCAACCCTGAAGAACACGGCACTAGCTACAGACTGCTCCCAACACGCAACCCTGAAGAACACGGCACTAGCTACAGACTGACCCCAACACACAACCCTGAAGAACACGGCACTAGCTACAGACTGCCCCCAACACACAACCCCAAAGAACACAGCACTAGCTACAGACTGACCCCAACACACAACCCTGAAGAACACAGCACTAGCTACAGACTGCCCCCAACACACAACCCTGAAGAACACAGCACTAGCTACAGACTGCCCCCAACACACAACCCTGAAGAACACAGCACTAGCTACACACTGACCCCAACACGCAACCCTGAAGAACACAGCACTAGCTACAGACTGCCCCCAACACACAACCCTGAAGAACACAGCACTAGCTACAGACTGCTCCCAACACACAACCCTGAAGAACACAGCACTAGCTACAGACTGCCCCCAACACGCAACCCTGAAGAACACAGCACTAGCTACAGACTGCCCCAACACGCAACCCTGAAGAACACAGCACTAGCTACAGACTGCCCCCAACACGCAACCCTGAAGAACACGGCACTAGCTACACACTGACCCAAACACGCAACCCTGGAGAACACGGCACTAGCTACACACTGACCCAAACACGCAACCCTGAAGAACACAGCACTAGCTACAAACTGACCCAAACACGCAACCCTGGAGAACACGGCACTAGCTACAGACTGCTCCCAACACGCAACCCTGAAGAACACGGCACTAGCTACAGACTGCTCCCAACACGCAACCCTGAAGAACACGGCACTAGCTACACACTGACCCCAACACACAACCCTGAAGAACACAGCACTAGCTACACACTGACCCCAACACGCAACCCTGAAGAACACGGCACTAGTTAAATCCAGCCCTGCCAATTTTTTATTGTCCATAATTGTATCCTGCACAGACTATAATTTTAACCTTTAACATGATGCACACTGATCTTATATCTTCTGTTGTTATTTAGGGCTACACAAAAATAAACAGAATGGAACCAAACATCCAGAGACATCAGAAACTACACATAACTTGCCATTTACACACATCCCAAGTTTGATTGAGACGTTGCAGCAGTTTCTCCGTCCTCTTTCTGCAGCAAACTCGACGACATGTGGCCATCCATAATTCAACATGATTTGCGTCGCGTGGATTTTCGGCGGAGTCTTTCACACTCATAAATCCAATTCGGAGACTCCAGGCCCCCAGTAGATTCTCGCGCTTTCATTCAGTGCAAACGGACGTCTCATTCCACGCGGATGTGTTTCCTTGTTATTTTGCTAAGGACATCAATTTATAATCATTTTAAGCCTGCACACGAGAGATGTCAACATTTCTGGCAACACGATTGACTTTGATGCACCCATTAAATATGAAGCGTTCTATGGTTGCCTTCTTGAATTAATAACTCAGATTTCTGTGCTTGATTCACGACTGAATGCAGCCGTTTGGAATTAATTTTCACGCCGGAGATGGCAACAATCAAGAGAAACGAGAAAGACAATTAGCTATGTTCAAATTGACAATGTTTATGTAGTCATCAGTGTCCAGTGGGTAAGTGAAAATAGCACTGAGAAAAAGTAGATCCAAAAAAACAAGAAAAAATTGCTACTATAGAGGAAATCATCTGCAAGTGGATCACGTCTTTCCACTTGTTAAGATTTAAGAAGAAGAAGAGGGTCCTTTATTCGTCACACAATGGGGACATTTCAGTTTGATACATACACACAGAAGGCAAGGCAAGTTTATTTAGAGCACAAATTCTGTTGGGTTTAGCTATTGGACCCCAAAGCAGAGACTGATACAGACACAAGTTTAAAGAGTTTATTCTCAACAATAGTGGAGGCAGGGATCAGGCCGACTGGAACTCAGGCTCTGGCGATATCTAGGCACACGAGAGAAAAGGTAAGTATCCAAAAAAGTGACTGCAACTAGATCCAGCTGCTGCAAAGCTACCGAGCACAATGGAATAATCTGGCAGAATGGTGCTGAGAAATCCTGGTATTCATACTGGTCTTGATTAGTGATGAAGGGCAGGTGTTGAGACTCAGCACCAGGAGAAGTCGGCCACGCCCCGGCCACGCCCTGCTCTGCTGCAACAGAAAACACAGGGGGGAGGGGAACAGAACAAAAAACAAAATCATAACAAATTCATCCACAAGGCAACTCAAAGTGCTGAACAGAATTGTCTTTAACCTGGTTTTAAACATTGTCAGAGAGGAGGCCTGTCTCACATCTTCAGGAAGATTGTTCCAGATTCTAGCAGCATGAATCTGAAAAGCAGCCTCCCCATGTTTAGTTCTGACTCTGGGCACTAACAGGAGTCCAGTCCCTGTGCTCCTCAGAGTCCCAGCAGGAGTCCAGTCCCTGTGCTCCTCAGAGTCCCAGCAGGAGGCCAGTCCCTGTGCTCCTCAGAGTCCCAGCAGGAGGCCAATCCCTGTGCTCCTCAGAGTCCCAGCAGGAGTCCAGTCCCTGTGCTCCTCAGAGTCCCAGCAGGAGTCCAGTCCCTGTGCTCCTCAGAGTCCCAGCAGGAGTCCAGTCCCTGTGCTCCTCAGAGTCCCAGCAGGAGGCCAGTCCCTGTGCTCCTCAGAGTCCCAGCAGGAGGCCAATCCCTGTGCTCCTCAGAGTCCCAGCAGGAGTCCAGTCCCTGTGCTCCTCAGAGTCCCAGCAGGAGTCCAGTCCCTGTGCTCCTCAGAGTCCCAGCAGGAGTCCAGTCCCTGTGCTCCTCAGAGTCCCAGCAGGAGGCCAGTCCCTGTGCTCCTCAGAGTCCCAGCAGGAGGCCAGTCCCTGTGCTCCTCAGAGTCCCAGCAGGAGTCCAGTCCCTGTGCTCCTCAGAGTCCCAGCAGGAGGCCAGTCCCTGTGCTCCTCAGAGTCCGTCTCCTTAAAGGCAAAGTGGGTTAAGTGTCTTGCCCAAGGACACAACAACAGCAGACATCAGTGGGAGTCGGTGGAGAAGGTCTCGTGGGGGGCTCAAACCCACGACCTTTGGGCTCAAAGGCCAATGCTCTACACACTGAGCCACTGTCGTAAAAAAATATAAATAACAAGATTAGGATTTATTTATTTTCCCTTTGCTGTCATAGCTTTATTTTTTTATTTGTTTTCTTGTTATCTGGTCTTATCCATCCGTACTCTCTGGTCCATCATCATGTCCTGCATGTAACGTCTGGGTCTGGTCCCTGTGTTTGGGATTACAATCTGTTGAATTCCATCCGACCAATCAGAGAGCGCGGGAGGCGGGTGTTGTAGTTTGTGTCGAACGGGCAGATTGTAGTTTGGCGAAAAATGTGATAGTAAAGTAATCCGGTCTGGTTCTATCAAGAAACTGAAGCCGGAGCAATAGGAATGTTGAGCAAATGTAATCGCTAGAAAAAAATGGTGGTGCTACTCCCCATGGGCTCCATTAGCAGCAAAGGAGATGCTAAAGCTAGGCTAAATGCTAACTCGGGCTCATTACATTCGTCACGGCTCAGATCCATTGGTTTCAATCTGCAAAAGGAGTTAACCCCTCCCACCTGTTAACGGAGTCAATGGAGCAAATCCAGACCGTAGTATGAAATGAAATGAGTACTATGGTGTACTTCCACTTCCACTTACGGAACATCGCTAAAATTAGGAATTTCCTTCCTAAAAGTGACGCGGAAAAACTTCACGCGTTTGTCACCTCAAGGCTCGACTACTGTAACGCTTTACTGGCAGCGTGCCCTAAAGCCTCTTTGAAGAGCTTCCAGCTCGTTCAGAATACAGCAGCTAGGATCTTAACAGGTACCAAAAGGAGGGAGCACATAACTCCGGTGTTAAAATCACTCCACTGGCTCCCTGTGGAGTACAGAATAAAGTTTAAAATCCTACTCTTAACATATAAAGCCATAAATGGCTTGGCTCCTTCTTATCTCCAAGACACGTTAGTGTCGTATCAACCAGGTCGAGCGTTGCGCTCACAAAACGCCAGACGTCTGGTGGTCCCTAAGGTCTCAAAGGTCACTGTTGGTGGCAGAGCATTTAGCTCCAAGCTCCTTTACTGTGGAATCAGCTTCATTTATGTTAAGGAAGCAGATACGGTCTCCACATTCAAGGCCAGGCTTAAAGCACTCTACTTTAATTTAGCATATAATTAGGTAATATATAATATATGGTGTATATATTATATATATATGCTGTATTATGTTATATATTATGTTATATATTATACAATATATTGTAGGGTGAGAAAATGTCGATATCACACATAACTTAAGTTATGTGTGATATCGGAGAATTGGATCAAAAACAACCATGTAATAAATACAATAATTGATAATAGCTTTATTTAGGGGCACCAGGGAATAACTCCCAACTGATAACGTGCATATGACGTCACAATATCAATTAATTGGCTCATTTATTGATTAAGTAATCTCATGAGTCCTTTCATTATTTAATTAGATAGTTAGTCCAATTCTCTTAAATAGAATCTGAAGGTAGTGAATTCTTTTACAAATCAGTGACCCAATTTCTAGAGTTAAAAGTACAAATATCACTTTCAGACAAAGATGGTTTTGTAGATTTAATGAAGTATACACAATACAGACTAGATATGAAATATGCAAATTGTCAAGAACAACATGAAGGAAACGTTGATTTCAAGATACATTGTTAAAATGCTAGGCTAAAGTGAGCTAAGCAAGGCCTTTGCCTATGAATGGATTGGTATAGTCTGAGGCCTGCATGTGTTCAGCCTTGGTAGGAGAAGTATTCTTTGAAGTATAGGTTTTAATAAAGCCAACAGCTGTGTGTAGCGAGAGAGCAGATCATACAACCAGAATAGCCTTTGGTGAATAGCAGTCCTTGGGTCTTGATGGTGTTGGATGGAGGCTTCTTGTCCCCAGGGCCTGGACCAAGCGGCTGAATCATGTGGTCCTCCCACGATCCACAGTCTAGGTGCCAAAACTCAGCAACTTCTTCAGGTTGAAGCTGGAGGCTATTGAAGGGTTGTGGAAGTCCTCTCAAACGTGGAGCTGAGGTTTGAGGCCATCTAAGAGGCCCCAGGCCCCTTGGTTGCCTGAGCAGAGCCCAGGGCAGAGCCCAGGGAGGTCTGGTCACTCCGTGGTTCCAAAGCAGACTGGTTTGTCTTCCCTTGTTGTAGAGTCGTTGGGGGAAGGGTGTTGCCATGGCACTTATCTTAAAACATTCTTGCCCACAATAAAACCTGAACCACAAGGATTTACACACAGTGGAGACAGAAGTTATAATATGTCTCAATATACAACAAAATGTCTTTGATTGAGGAAAGAGGTCATTTTAATTTATCCTACAATATGTATTATGTTATGTATTGTGTTATGTTGTATATTATGTTATATATTATGCTGCATGTTATGTTATGTATTATATATGATATATATGGTATGTATGGTACGTGTGATGTATATGATATATAATATATAATTAGGTTTGCCTGGATCGGTTTGGCACACCTGGTGTGCAATCCATGATTCTTGGTGCTGTAGCCTGGGCTAGCCTAGCCGTGGCTGCTGCTGTCTCGCCTCCTTTCAGATACGCTCTCTTTATTCAAGGCTAGGTTTAAAACAGTCCTCTTTAGTTTAGCATATGGCTAGGAAGGTAAGACTCAGGGAAGGTTAAACTCTGCCGCTGCTGTCTGCTACATCATGACCACTCGCAGTAAAGGTGGAAATAAAGTCGTCAACACTGAGCCTAAAATGAGGGACTAAGAGAAATATTGGGAGGAATGGATTATAATGTTGACATCTCTATGGCGTCACACAGACACTCAAATGGACTCAATTTACCTAATAAAGGATTGAGAATTGCTCATATAAATATTAGGAGTTTAAGAAACAAAGTTTATGAATTATCAAATGTTATGCGCAATGAAAGAATAAGTATCATGGCTGTATCTGAGACACATTTAAATCAAACTGTTGATGATGATTGTGTGGCTATTGCAGATTATAATATTTTTAGATGTGATCGGAATCTCTTTGGAGGTGAAGTGGCTATTTACATACAAAGCCAAATTCCTGTCAAAGTTAGGACAGACTTGATGGTTCCTTCTATTGAATGTTTATGTTTGGAAGTGCATATCCCTTATAGTTGACCTATTCTAATTGGCTGTATCTATAGACCTCCAAGCTCAAATGCACTGTATGTTGATGAATTGTGCTCCATTTTTGCTAAAATGTCTGACTTAGGCAATGAAATGTATGTCTTGGGTGATGTAAATATTGACTGGCTCTCCAATTCATGTCATCTAAGGAGAAAGTTAAAAAATACAACACGTATCTGTAATTTAAAACAGCTAGTTAAACAGCCTACAAGGATTTTTTGTAATGAGCTGGGACAAACATCTTCAACATGCATTGACCATATCTTCACAAACAATAGTTCGGGCTGTTCGAAGGCAGACTCCATTCCTGTTGGCTTTACAGATCACAATATCATTGCTCTTGTAAGGAAGTCTAAGGTACCTAGAAGTAGACCAAGAGTATTACAGAAGAGAACTTACAAGAATTTTTGTGAAGAAGATTTTGTCACACATTTAAAGGAAATGGATTGGAACCAAGTGCTGAACACAAAAGATGTGAATGTGGCTGTAAAATTATTCAATGACTTATTTCTTTCAGTGGCAGATAAACATGGGCCGCTTAGAAAATTTACAGTTAGAGCAAATAAGGCCCCGTGGATTGACAAGGAGCTTAAGCAGTCTATGGCACACAGAGACAACTTGAAAAATGAAGCGTGTGTTCTAAAGACATCTGAGAAGTGGAAAACCTATTGTATTGAGAGGAATAAAGTGACTAAACAAAACAGAAAAAAGAAACAAATATATTATAGAAATAAGATAGAGAATAACAAACATGATGGCAAACAACTTTGGAATACCTTGAACGAGTTAATGTGTAGGAGCAAAACCAATTTACCATCATTTATAGAAGTGGACGGTGGATTTCTGACAAAAGGAAAGGATATTGCAAATCATTTTAGTACATATTATGGTGATAAAATTGACAATCTGAGACACTACACTACAAGACACTACAAATTCAGGGTATTTTTGCACTTCATCCAAAATAATCAAAGATGTAATTATTAAAAACAAAAATTGTAATTTCACATTTAATATGTTAAGTTCAGCAGAAGTTGAAAAGTCTCTTTTCACGCTAGATGTCAACAAACCATCAGGAATTGATGAGGTGGATGGTCGATTGCTTAAACTTGCTGCAAACACAATAGCTTTTCCAGTCTGTCACATTTTCAACCTAAGCTTAGAGCAGGGAATTTTTCCTCAAATGTGGAAATCGGCCAAAATACTTCCGCTCTCAAAAAATAGAAATGTCAGTCTAACTGCTGTTAACAGTAGACCAATTAGCATTCTTCCGATACTCAGTAAATTGTTGGAAAGAGTTGTTTTTAAACAGATTTTTAATTATTTAAATATAAATGAGATACATTTTGGATCTCAGCATGCATACAGGGAAAATCACTCGACATGTACAGCACTTACAGAAATGACAGATAATTGGTTGTCTTATATTGATAAGAAGTTGATGGTGGGTGCAGTATTCCTAGATTTCAGCGCAGCTTTTGATTTGGTGGATCATAAACTGCTACTTGATAAATTATCTGCATATAGATTTGATGCTACACCACTGAAATGGATGAATAGTTACTTAACTTGTAGATCACAATCAGTATTTTTTAATGGAAGCTTTTCTGCGCCTAAAAGTCTGCAGTGTGGTGTACCTCAAGGCAGTTGTTTGGGACCACTGCTTTTTTCAATTTTCATTAATGATATGCAGTACGGCCTTAAAAGGTGCAGCGCAACTCTCTATGCAGATGACGCCACTGTTTACTGTGCAGCATCAAGTATGTCTGAGCTGAGAAATACACTACAGGATGATCTGCAGTTGTTATTGGACTGGATTCACGAAAACAAACTGGTTTTGAATGTGTCTAAAACAAAGAGTATGTTGTTTAGATCTCGACACCAAGATAGTGCCAATCCACTTAACATTGTATTAAAAGACATGCAAATAGAGCAGGTTCAGGAGGTAAAACTCCTTGGAGTTACTTTCGATGAACGTTTATCTTGGGATAAGCACATTAACACTGTTGTGAAAAAAATGGGTAGAAATATGGCATGTATTAGAAGGTGCTGCTCATTCATGACACCGGCTTCTAGAGTTCTGGTGGTTCAGTCATTGGCCTTGTCTCACCTGGACTACTGCTCTGTGGTGTGGTCAGGTGCAGCTAAGAAACACATGACGAAACTGCAGACAGCACAGAACAAGGCTGCCAGGCTGGCTCTGGGCTGCCCACTCGTGTGGGGACAGAGCTCAGCTGAGCATCATGACCGTCTCTCATGGCTCAGAGTAGAAGATAGACTCAAATGTCATTTAATGACTTTCTTCACAAACATATGCTATAGTCAAAAACCTACTCATTTGTACAACCTTTTACATTATGTGAGAGATCTGCACAACTATCCAACTAGGCAAGCGGCTCAGGGTCATTTGACCCGCCCCAAACCCAGAACAGAAGCCGTGCGTAGGTCGGTCATATTTAGAGCTGTGACTTTATGGAACAAACTGCCACCGGCTGTTAAACAGGCTGAAACAAAGCTCTCTTTTAAAAGACTATTGAAAAGACATTTTCTGATGGAAGCTTAAGTCTGTTTGTGTGTGTATGTCTATAACTTCATATACAGTATATTTAAATTCTTTATATGTACAGTATGTGTGTGTATAACTGAGGAGAGGTTTTGTATGTGAAGTGTTTTTTTTCAATTTAACTGCATGATGTGAATATTGTAATTGCTTGAACCGGACCCCAGGAAGAGTAGCTGTCCATTTGGAGACAGCTAATGGGGATCCAAATAAATAAACAAATAAACAAATAAACTCCTCAGACTGTCAGTCAAGCTGCATAGGGCGCCCCCTGCTGGAGAAGTATGGTAACTTGAGCACTATCCTCTCCTCCTTCCTACTTTATCTGTTTAGCACTTTTAGGATTCTGACTGTAGTTTGTTCATTGCTATTCACCCGTTGTCCCATTGTATGTTTCATGATAGGATGACGGGATCTCTGAGCCTGGCCTCCTCCATCTACACCTGCGGACTGCCCCGCCCGACCCGCCTGGGAGTGCTTCAGTCCTGCACCGGACCTGTCCACGTTCAGCGTCCACTGGTCCACGTCCTGTAGCTAGCTTAGGTCCTGGATCATTAGCCTGTCCGTCCGGAGGAGCGGATCCCTTTCTCATATGGGTCTCCCTCCCTGTGGGTTTCCCTAGTTCTCCCCAAGGTTTCTCACTTTTTCCCACTGGGTTTTTTAAGAGTTGTTCCTTGTCGATGCAGGAGGGTCTTGTTGGACAGTTAGTGTCCAACAGAAAGGATTGGTGATGATCAGGACACTTTAGCATTCTACAACATGTATGGACATTTTCTTCTGTGTGTGCTTTATATTCTTCATGTGTTTTAACTGTTGATTCTCTGACCTGTGTTGGTGATTTCAATGGTTTTGTTAAGTCTCTGAGATGACTTCTGTTGTGACCTAGGGCTATACAAGAATACATTCTATTGTATTGTATTGTGGTTTGAGTTTGCTTCCTGTCTGTCCTGTTGATTTTAAGCCCCGCCTTGATGTGACCCACCTGTGTCTCCTGTGTGTGTTTATACCCTGTGCTTTTCCCACTTGTCGTCCGTCTATTGTCTCGGTCATATTTGTCCCTTCCTTGTTTTCACTTCTAGAGTTTTTGTGTTTTGACATTACCTTGGATTTATTTTATGAAGTTACATTTTGGGGCTGGTGCTCTGTGGACTGGGTGCAGCTCTGACTGCCACCCCCCGACCCAGGAATGGATTAAGGGGAAGAAGATGGATGGGTGGAATTACATTGTATTTTCAGTCCTTCATTTTGGTTTCCCTTCATCTTCATTTCCCCATGTCACATTATGCAGTAAAACCACATTGGAATACATTTGCAAAAAGTCTCCAGTGTGCACAAGTTACAGAACAGTAGCACAATATAAATGAAGAATACATCTATATTAATTAAAATAATATAAAATCTCTAACACTAGTATCACAGAAACAACAGGCTTTTCCGGGTCCGAAAAGCCACTTATCCACATCGAGAATGCATTTTTTTGTACAGGGTCTAAACAGCTTTACCTGAAGAATGAGGGGAGTAGAGTCAAACTGTTGAAGAATCCCAGCTGAGCAGTTCCATCGTTGAAGGAGCAGATGGAAGACCCCCCCTGTGATGTCACATAGTGCACCTTTAAGCTAATCAATCAAAGCAGCGAACACATATGCACCGCGAGAGAGTCACAGCCGGTGTCCACGTGCAGCGAATGGAAATGTCGGACTTAGACCAAACAAAACAACATGGATTTGAGGAGTCTAGATGAAGACATCCTTTATTTGTCCCACAGCGGGGAAATTTCAGTGTTGCATCACCAGGTACAGAACAGTAGGAATGCAGAGCACACAAGACAAATTAACAATAACTTTATACAGCAAAAAAGTACAAAATATGTGATAAAAATGTCTTGAATCGTTGTTTTTATTTTCATTTGAGCACAGTCTGACTGACTTTTAACCAGTGTGGGCAGGTCCCGGCTCAAAAAGGTCCAAAATGACGTGCGCTGACATGCTGCAATACCACCCCGGGCCTGTGGGGGTGGACCCGGAATAAGAATTAGCCAATGCTAACATATAGCATCTTCTTACCTCTGGAAAACGTCTTTACAGGATGGTCCAAAAGTTGTCTCTTGGTCCAAAGCTCCGTTCCACATGTGTGTCAATGCTGAGTGTTCTGGACCAGTCTAGTTTAGTCGCTGTGGACTTTAGAAGTCTCTCGGTAAATAAAAGTGGTGGCACATTAGCTTGAACGGTGGAGATAGGCCTCACCGTCCGTTAATTTTGACAGTCTATGCTTTAAACAAGATTCTCCATTGGCACAAAGCTGTTTAGTGTTATTTCAAAAACCCTTGTTTTATTCCAAGGGAGACCATTTTGCTTTGTCCCATTGGAGAGTCTTGTTTTAAGGCTCCGTCAAAATGTGCTCAACACGTCACGCATTTTACAAAATTTGAGAAATATTCAACATATATTTTTAACACATTTTGTGGTGATATACCAAACAAAAATAAAAATATCCAACTCTATCATGAAATAATCATTAGAATCTCTATCTTTAGCATAATGATCACAAAAACTCAAAGTCCTACGTTCAGGAAGGCCTACCAGGCACCAACAAAAAAACGCCTTTTTAATTAGGTTTATACTTTTCTTGTGATGTTTTGAGTGCGTTGTAATCGGCCTATTAAGACTTTCAGATAAGTTTTCACAGGAAAAGTCTGTTGTTAATTAAATCCATTATTTTTAATATTAAATGTGCATGTTCTATCATACACACTCCTTCTTGTGTTCAGACCCCATGTGGCCTTGACGCTTGCTTCGTGGCTAATATTAATTTCCTTATTCAATATTGGTTCACACAATTGTACACGGTCGCCAATGGCAACAGCAGCTCAACAGTTCAGTGGCCATGACGGGAATCCAATCACATTACGAGCCATTACCGCCGGAGCGTGTCTCTGTGTCTTGTTTTTCGGACTGATTTTTCCCCAAATATTGGCTCACGTGGCCTGGATCTCAATCGTTCATGAAAATGTCAGCTGCCGTGCATTCTGGTCCACAGTGAGTGCAGAACGTGAAGACAAAATAAAAATAATCTGGGTTTTTTTGTTGCCGTTTGCTGGAGCTCGTAGCATTTCGTCAAAGAATGAGTGGATTTCGCAGATTGCCCCATTGCACAAGAATGAGTTTAATTGAATTGGGTTTGTATTAATGGTCTGTTAAGGCGGTAATGGGGAAAGATCAAAGGGTAAATGCAACACAAACGACTTTATGTTAATTGCATTGAGTTGCTGTGGTCAGTACAGGCCCACGACACCGAACGGAGGCAGTTTGGGCTCAATATGAAATGCTTCCCATTTAAACTATGATGGTTATGTATTAGAAGAAAAGTGAGTGTAGAATAGATTGAATGAAGGCACAGAAAAGTAAAAGTAAAGGGACCAATAAGAAAGAGGAGCACAGGGTCTAAATACACAGGGACTAAATATAGAGGGACTAAACCATAGACTGTAAATATTAATGGACAGAGTCACGCCTATCTCCGCCGTCCTAACTAATGGGCCAAAAAATGTGCTCTGCTGGAGCTATCCAAAATGGCAGCGAGTGGTCCCGCCCACAAGAAAATTGTGAAAAAACACATCTGTGCATGCGTCAGCGCAGCTCCATTCATTTAAACGAGAGACTTCTAAAGTCCACAGCGACTAAACTAGACTGGTCCAGAACACTCAGCATTGACACACATGTGGAACGGAGCTTTGGGCCAAGAGACAACTTTTGGACCATCCTGTAAAGACGTTTTCCAAAGGTCAGCTAATGCTATATGTTAGCATTGGCTAATTCTTATTCCGGGTCCACCCCCACAGGCCCGGGGTGGTACTGCAGCATGTCAGCACATGTCAGTTTGAACACGTTTAGCAAAAAGTCTGCACCTTGAAGTACAAGTGTGTGATTTATTTATTTTTCCGCTGCCAACACCCGCACAACCTTCACATTTAAAGCTCGGGTACCTAACTTTCAAAACATAAAAAAGGAACTATGGTTTTATTACAATCTAACTGGTTTGTCGCCCTAAAATAAGTCGTCACTAAGTTTTCAGATTCATGTCATTTTGGCCTCTTGTGGACACTTTGGCACTCCCCAGCTAGAGGGTCCTGGGTCGGATCCTGGTCGGAACAGGGTCTTTCTGAGTGGATTTTGCATGTTCTCCCCGTGTCTGCGTAGGTTTCCTCCGGGTGCTCCGGTTTCCCCTACCACTAAAAACATACACATAAGGGCTGAATGTAATGAGTGAGTGAATGGATGGTGTTTGGTCGGAGGCTTTGATGGACCAGTGTGTTCAGGTCTCGCTTCTGTCATCACCGTTTGGAAAGAATGGAGCATTATGTGAATTTTCAACTTTGTAAAGTTCTTTGAGTGACCTTGGTCTGTAAAAAAATGCGATATAAACTCACATACTTACCTAATTTAGCCAATCAGCTCTCAGCCCAAAGTGTCAAATAGTGACTCATGTGACTCTAAAAGATAATTTTTTTTATCATCGTAAAAATACTGCAAGATGAAGTCTGATTTGTTCACAACATTTTGGGACAAACGGCATGAATTATTTATTAGTTGCCTAATAAATAATTTGTTTATTTGTATATCTCAAATCATACCCAAGGCAACTCAAAATGCTGAACTAAACAAGATAAAAACAGTCACACTAGGCATTAAAACCATCAATAATCACAGTGTATTAAGACATTATCACACAAAGTTAGGTTCCCCAGCTTTAAATGGAACATTATGTGAACCTGGTGCCGTTTCATTCCATCTCCGAACAAAACTATAAATCACAGAGATTGTGACATGTTCTTTTTAAGAGTAAGCCTTAGATTTCAACATTTTCTGACACATTTCCAAGACAATAAACCCAAAGTCACAGCGGAGAAGCAGAGCTGTTGGTCTTGTGAGGACACATGAGCTGAAACTAAAAAAGTCAAAAAATACAACTGTGATCCCGGTGAAAAGTCTCATTATGTAGTTATGGAGTTAAATGGTCGCTATAAGGAATGGTTCAAATTCAGACATATTTCCTTAAACTGGAATAATTGTAGCCTGGTCGTACCACACCATAGTACACATTTCATTTCATACCAAGGTCTGGATTTGCTCCATTGACTCCGTGAACAGGTGGGAGGGGCTAACTGCTTTAGCAGATTGAAACCATTGGATCTGAGTTTACCGTCACGTTTTTAATACAGCGGAGTGAGTCGTTAGCATTTAGCATTTTAGACTAGCTTTAGCCATCTCCTTTGTCGCTAACGAAGCCCGTGGGGAGTAGCGCCACAATCTTTGCCATTAATGACTTTTGCTAAACTTTCCTTTTGCTCCGGCTTCAGTTTCTTGATAGAACCAGACCAGAATACTTCACTATCGCATTTTTTGCCATTGCCACACAAACCTGCCCGTTCGGGGCAAATGGGCAAATCTAACTACAACACCCGCCTCCCGCGCTCTCTGATTGGTCGGTCGAAATTCAACAGATTGTAATCACAAACACGGACCAGACCCAGACGTTACCTGCAGGACATGATGATGGACCAGAGAGTACGGATGGATAAGACCAGGGTAGATTGTGTAATTGTTAACATATGGTTCAGTTGGGAGAGCATTGGTCGTTGAACCTATAGGTGGTGGGTTCGATACCCCTACGCCCCATGTCACCTGCTCCCACTGATGTCTGCTGTCGTTGTGTCCCTGGGCAAGACACTTAACCCCACTTTGCCCGAAGCCCCCGCTGAAACACCAAAGCTGTTTCTTTGTTGACGGAGAAGCCATCTTCCCGGGGACCCACCACCTGCAGAGGATCAGGGAGCGACTGGTGCTAGTAATCGAATAATAAAGGGGACAAAAATGAAAGAATGAATGAATATTAACACTAACAATTGAATTTAAGCCACAGTGCCGTGAAAGATGTAATTTGTCTGGAGAAATCACCAGAACCAGAAGTCTTAATCATGAACGATAGGGAGTCGTGGGAGTGTGTAATGACCCAGTGTTTATGTTGTATACGTTCAATAATGACACTTTTTAAACTGGATCAAAGCAGTATTTTTAGGAGAAATGGGCAAAGAGTCGTGTTTGTGCCAGAAGTGACATTAGCATCGACGGAACTGACAAACTACTCCAGGCGTGTGTTTACAAGAAGACGATTTCATACACACAAAACATTGCATTATTATCATGATGGTCAGGAGGCAGCGGCCACAGGGTCACACAGGGTCACACAGGCGTAACTATGGATTCTTTTTTATTTACATTTTTTGAGCTTGGAGCAAAACATACAGATGATACATGATAATTATAATGCATTGGTTTTATAAAGTGCTTCTCTGGACACGCTTCACATTCTTTCAGTCCAAACTCGGTGCTGATGAACTGCTCCTGTGGCCACAGCTGCAGGGTTTGCTTTCGTTCCCTCTTCTCTTCTCTTTGGTGTGTTTTGGACTGTTTTTCTGTGTGTGCAGTTACAGACAGAGGAGGCAGAGATACTCTTTAGGGCTGTACAGAAATAAATGAGCAAACTTGTGTATTCAAATATGTTAATTTTATCTCTGTGCAGCACTTTGGAAAGATTAAGTCTGGATCAAGATTAAGATTACGATTAGATTAAGATTAGATTAAGATTAAAATTAAAATTAGATTGAGATTATGATTAAAATTAGATTGAGATTATGATTAAAATTAGATTAAGATTACGATTAAGATTGCAATTAAATGTAAGTTTTAGTTTAAATTTACATCTTAGATTAGGATTAGATTAATATTAGATTAATATTAGATTAAGATTCATATTAGGATTAGATTAAGATTAGATTAAGATTAGATTAAGATTCAGATTATATTAAGATTAGATTAAGATTTAGATTAAAATTAGATGAGATAAGATTAAGATTCGGATTAAGATTAAGATTAAGATTAGATTAAGATTAATATTAAGATTAAGATTAGGATTAAGATTAATATTATGATTACGATCAGATTGATAAAATAAAGATGAAAATTAAGAAAATTAAAAAAGTGCTAAATAAACAGTGGATTGGATTGAAACTAAATTGAATATTGTGATTACTTTTTTGTGATGTTGTGTATTTTAGATTTAGTTTAATCTTTTGATCTTTTAACCATGTGGCTACACTGCTCCCCTCATTTACATACAACACTTCTCCTTTAAGTAAGTAAGTAAGTAAGTAAGTAAGTTTTTATTTATATACCGCCTTTTCACTGCAGATCTGAGTCTCAAAGCGGTTTACAATTGTTAATTTTTGGGCATTTGTCTCTCACTCCACACAGAGATGGGAGCGGGGCCAGTACAGGAGGCGCATGCCAGAACTATTGGACATGTTTTTAGTGGTAGGGGAAACCGGAGTACCCGGAGGAAACCTACGCAGACACGGGGAGAACATGCAAACTCCACTCAGAAAGGCCCTGGTCCGACCGGGATTCGAACCCAGGACCTTCTTGCTGAGAGGCGAGAGTGCTATCCACTCAGCCACCGTGCCGCCCGTGTGCGCGGTAAAATGTGCGCGGTAAAATGCTATGAACATATTTTCTTTATAGTTGATGCTTTCTGGTTCGATCGAATTGAACCAGAAAGCGTCACACAGGAAAGCATCACACCAGAAAGCATGAAACCAGAAAGCATCACACCAGAAAGCATGAAACCAGAAAGCATCACACCAGAAAGCATGAAACCAGAAAGCATCACACCAGAAAGCATCACACCAGAAAGCATCACACCAGAAAGCATCACACCAGAAAGCATGAAACCAGAAAGCATCACACCAGAAAGCATGAAACCAGAAAGAATCACACCAGAAAGCATGAAAACAAAAAGCATCACACCAGAAAGCATCACACCAGAAAGCGTCAAACCAGAAAGCATCAAACCAGAAAGCATCAAACCAGAAAGCATCAAACCAGAAAGCGTCAAACCAGAAAGCGACTTATGTAAATTTTTTTTTTGATTTTAGTGTAGTGATGTAAAAAATGTTGATTAATGGTTTGAGATGTGTTCCTTAGAAAAAAAGAAATAAATACATACTACTATGAATAGAAACTGATTTAGATGGATGACTTTATAATACAAACAGAGAACTAATTTAAAATGCGTCGTCCTTGTAATTAGTGATCAAGAAGACCCTCATTCTCTCCACATTGAGCTGATTCACGTTCTGAGCTCTGCCCAGCACACCCACTGGCTTCCTAAACTACACATATGTCCATGCATCACTTGTTTTTAGGATGGTGTGGAAATACATCAATGTATATTTTAAAGATGATTATTGCACCCAGCTCACTCTAGTGACTATTTTCAGTCATTTCCTTCCTCTTACTAAAACACATTGTTTGGAGGCTCTGTAGAAATACCAGAATACAGAGGAAACAGCTACAAGCAATACCTTGGCGGCAGCACGCCATCACATTGGTTGCACTTTCTTTAAGGCCGTCCTGAAAAGAGACTATTGGACAATGTGCATCTATTGCAGTTGTATGATTTCATTTGGCGGCATCGTTGTCTGAGTGGAGACACTCATTGCCTCTCAGCAAGAAGGTGTCCTGGGTTACGAATCCCGGTTGGACCAGGGCCTTTCTGAGTGGCAGTTTGCATGTTTCTTCCCCGTGTCCTGCGTAGGTATCCACCGGGTGGCTCCCGGTTTCCCCCTACACTAAAAATATGTACAATATGGGAGGTCTGGATACAGCCTCCGGTACTGGCAACCCCCCCTCCCAAAATAACAATTGTTAACCGCTTTGAGACTCCGATGTGCAGTGAAAAGCGGTATATAAATAAAGATTACACTATTGATTTCCAAACGTAAAGCTCTGTGCTGATCAGCCAGTGTGCGTCCACATACATTATTAATGGTTATTACGACTCATGGTTACATTTTTATTACAAGCTAAATACTTGGACTCTTCATTTTTATCAAATACATTTTATGTGACATCACATTACATTGGAGGTAACTGGAAAATATGTTCTTGGTTAGCCCAACTGTCAGAGACACAGTAACAGTTTTTTAAAGGGATGGAATTTATGATACTGATATTATACATATCTGAAGCTAGTTCTGAACACATGTTTAAACAAGAATATTAACATACCATGAATACTGATTACAGACGCAGAATGAGGCTCCATCCAGTGTTGCCATACGGATTGACTCCTTTTTACAAACTTCAACACAAGACTTGTGGAATTTACCTAACTTACAGCATGTTAGGAGGACGGGAAAAAAGAACAAAACTTTGCGACGGCTGTTTTTCACTCAAACAGGAGCTAAAACTTCTTCAAGACCGAATGTTTGTGCTTGAATCAGAATTGGGGCTGAACACAACAATACCAGTGAAAGGAAATGGACCACATGGACAGAACGTAAGTTATGATGACGCTATTTCATTTCCCAAAATCAACAGAGACAATTGTTGGAACACATATGGTGCCAAGCCCAAACAAGGCAAAGCTAATGATAACAAGAGTGTCATAATGCCACAGCAAAAATCTTTAATTACAAGGAACCACTTTTCACCACTTTTGGAAGATGAATCAGCAGTAGCCTCTCAGTCCCAGTCTCAGTCTCAGTCAAGGTCAAATGCAGCTGAGTCGCTCTTTATCGGGGATTCTGCGATAAGACATGTAAACATGCGTAATCTCAAGGTTCACTCAGTACACTCTGCCAAAGTGGATGAGATAAGGCGGTTGGCTCCGAGGCTTCTGTCTGAGACCGGCGGGGTAAAAAGATTGTTGATCCACGTGGGGGCAGTAGACGTCTATGACAACACAAGTGAAAAGTTGAAACGGGATTACTCTCTCTTATTGGACGACCTTGCTAAAATGGACGCAACAATCGTTATCAGTGGCCCACTACCAAATGTGGACGGGAAGCAAATGAAATTCAGTCGTCTGTATCAGCTAAATACTTTCCTACTCAACGAATGTTCACGCAGAGGACTTGCCTTCATTGAGAATTTTAATCTGTTCTGGAATAGGCATGAGCTTTTTGAAGGGAAAGGGCCACATCTGAACACTTACGGAGTAAAAGTGTTGATGGATAACCTTTCTTTTGCCCTGAGACCACAGCCTGCGCAGCGCGTGCAGCCATCGAAAGGGAGGAAGCCGACTCTAAAAGTCTCTGCACCTCCACCACCTCGAAGGATCTCAACACCATCACCAAACCCTCAAAGGATCTTAACACCATCACCAGCAGCAGCTGCATCACCACCAGCAGCAGCACCAGCAGCAGCTGCATCACCACCACCAGCACCAGCAGCAGCACCAGCAGCAGCTGCATCACCACCAGCAGCAGCTGCATCATCACCAGCTGCTCACCAGCTGCATCAGCCACAGCCAGCAGCAGCTGCATCAGCACCAGCAGCAGCTGCATCATCACCAGCAGCAGCTGCATCATCATCCCAGCCTGCTCCAAAGCAGCCACGCCTTCTTCATCTACAGCGCCTCTGAAGCCCCCATCCTCACCCCAGAATACAGCAGACAGGCCTGTGCTGGGGTTTCCTCAACCACCTGCCCCTCCATCAAAGACTCCCTCGCCACCTCCCATGGACCTGTCTTGGGTCCCCCCTGCCACGTCCACTCCATCAAGAGAGAATGGGGACACCTCCCTTTGTTTTTCATCCCCGCCTTCACTGTTAGACCTACCTGAACACTCTGCAGGGCTAATAAAATCGGCGATGAAGACTATTCCTCTCACACCCATATTAGCTAGATCTAGAGTTCTGTCCAACATTCTAAACCACTCCCCATATGTACCTCCAAAACCACCTAGGGTTTCCAATTCACCTACAAAAACCACCTCAGCCAGTCCCTCCCCTAACCTCATGACCATTCCACCCCCACTTCCCCCTCGTTCAACACCCAAAACCTCTGCCTCAGCCCACCCCGGCCCTAACCCATCACCAAAAACCCCTCCACCTCCCTGCCCCCCTCGTTCAACACCCAAAAGCCACCCACTTCTCCATCCTCCTCCCCCGCCTTCCCCTTCCCCTCTTTTCTCTAAACACTAGGATGCACAGGGTCTCTGCTTCGCAGCCACTGGCAGTCTAGTTAGAGGAGAGACCCGGCTGGGGCCCTGTCATGAAGCCACCTGTGCCATTCCCTTAGTGATAACACAAAGAATACATTACAGAAAAACATCTGGAGTTAATCAGTCTAATCTGGAAAATCTAATTCTTGTTCCGTGTAAGAATCAGCCGACCGCAACCGCTGATACTGAAACTTTGAAACTTGCTACGCTTAATGTCAGATCTCTTTGTAACAAGTCTTTTTTTAATCAATAATTTTATTTGTTCTCATAATCTTGATCTTATGTTCATGGCTGAAACTTGGCTTGACCAAAATTCAGGAAATGCAGTTTTAATAGAAGCCACCAAATTTCAAGTTTGAATCTGAAATACGGGAAAACAAAAAAGGAGGCTTAGCTGCCATTTTTAGAGACCACTTTGTCTCCCATAGAATGTCTCTTGGGAAGTTTTCGTCATTTGAATATGTGTCTTTTAAAATACAACAAAAACAATCTCCTCCAATACTCTTCATTGTCCTATACAAGCCACCACAGTCATGTCACAGTTTTATTGATAATTTTACCGAGTTGCTTTCAGTTGTATGCACAGATTTTGATAGTTTGGTTATTACAGGTGATTTTAATATTCATGTGGATAATGTTGATGACAGAAATGCAAATGAGCTGAGTTCTGTACTTGAATCCTTTGATCTCACTGTGAGTGGCCCCACCCACAGCAGAGGGCACACTCTAGATCTGTTAGTTACTAAGGGGGTGAATATTTCAAATGTAAACATGGTCAATGTTGCTCTTTCGGATCATTTCTGTGTTTTTTTTTGACATGTGTTTCACTAACAAACCACCAGTGGACTCTGCAATTGTTCGAAGAAGGCGCATAAATGAAAATACGAGTGAACTATTTATGGGAATGATAAACTTTGAGAATGCATCGTATTCTACTGTAGATGAACTGTTTAACTCTGTCACCTCTAGTGTTTTGAATGTTCTGGATATCGTTGCCCCTGTGAAGGTTAAAATAGTGAAAAATAAGCAGAAGGCGCCGTGGGCTAAAGCAGACTCGGTCAGGGCACAAAAGAGAAAGTGCCGGAGGGCCGAGCGGAAGTGGCGCAAATCCAACCTCCAGGTTGATTACGAGATCTTCAAAGATAAGTTGTGCGAGTTTAACCGGGTGCTACGTAGTACGAGAGAAAGGTATTTTTCTGAAATGATTGAAGGCTGCAGCAACAATCTGCGTGTTCTGTTCTCAACAGTTAATAGATTAACAAACCCCCCTGTTCAAATGCCATTAGAGCTTACTTTCAAACGTAAATGCTATGAGTTTGCTAATTTCTTCAATGACAAGGTTCAAGGCATCAAAAACGCCATTGTCTCCAATCCACAGATAACCATCCAACAGCCAGAAAGGCTCTCTGAGCTAACTCACTTTGCACCTGTAAATGATAAAACTGTCCAAGAGATAATCTCCAGTTTGAGCTCCTCCACATGCAGCTTGGATGTACTACCCACTAGATTTCTGAAGTCTGTTCTGAGCAGTCTGTTACCTTCACTCACACAGATAGTAAACATGTCCCTTCATTCTGGAATATTCCCAAAGGCCCTGAAAACTGCAGTCATCAGGCCCCTGCTAAAAAAAGAGCAGTCTCGATGCTACGGTACTTAACAACTATCGTCCCATCTCAAATCTGCCATTTATGGGGAAAGTCCTTGAGAAAGTTGTCTACCTACAGCTTACTAGATTTCTTATAATCAACAACTCATTTGATATGTTTCAGTCCGGCTTTAGACCCCACCACAGCACTGAGACTGCTCTCGTTAAGGTTACAAACGATATCCGGCTGAACACTGACGCAGGCAAAGTCTCAATCTTAATCTTGTTAGATCTAAGTGCTGCCTTTAACACTGTCGACCATGAGATCCTCTTACAGAGATTAGAGGACTGGGTTGGAGTCGCTGGCACCGCCCTAAGTTGGTTTAGGTCTTACCTTGAGGACAGGAAGTACTTTGTGGAGATTGGAAACTGTGTCTCAGATCATATGGCCCTGACCTGTGGAGTACCACAGGGGTCGATCCTGGGACCTCTTCTGTTCAATCTCTACATGCTGCCGTTAGGTCAGTTAATACGCAGAAACGAAGTTTCCTATCATAACTATGCAGACGACACTCAGATCTATGTCTCACTGACTGCAGGAGAACATGGACCAGTGGACTCACTCCTTCACTGTATCCAACAGATCAGTGAGTGGATGCAAAACAACTTCCTTCAGCTAAACGCAGACAAAACTGAAATGATTGTCTTTGGTCCCCAGAAACAAAGAGAGAGCGTCATCTGTCACCTACAGTCTCTCTCCCTAAAACCTTCAAACAAGGTCAGAAATCTAGGGGTAATACTGGACTCAGACTTAAATTTTAATAGCCACATCAAATCAGTAACATCAGCAGCTTTTTACCATCTAAAAAAACATTGCCAGGATCAAAAACACAGATTGTCTTTTTATCTGTTTCATCTCTATCAGGTCGTTAATACGCAAAACGAAGTTTCCTATCATAACTATGCAGACGACACTCAGATCTATGTCTCACTGACTGCAGGAGAACATGGACCAGTGGACTCACTCCTTCACTGTATCCAACAGATCAGTGAGTGGATGCAAAACAACTTCCTTCAGCTAAACGCAGACAAAACAGAAATGATTGTCTTTGGTCCCCAGAAACAGAGAGAGAGCGTCATCTGTCACCTACAGTCTCTCTCCCTAAAACCTTCAAACAAGGTCAGAAATCTAGGGGTAATACTGGACTCAGACTTAAATTTTAATAGCCACATCAAATCAGTAACATCAGCAGCTTTTTACCATCTAAAAAACATTGCCAGGATCAAAAACATAGTGTCTAAAGCAGACCTGGAGATTCTTATCCATGCATTTGTCTCCAGTAGGTTAGACTACTGCAATGGCCTGCTCACAGGTCTGTCCAAACAGGCTGTAAAACAGCTGCAGTACATTCAAAATGCAGCAGCTCGAGTCCTGACTAGAACCAGGAAGTACGACCACATTAGTCCAGTTCTCAGGTCTCTGCACTGGCTTCCTGTGGCTCAGAGAATAGACTTTAAAACAGCTCTGCTTGTGTACAAGTCTCTCCATGGCCTCGCACCAAAATATATTAGTGACATGTTAGTCCCATATGAACCAGCCCGGACTCTGAGGAGCACAGGGACTGGACTCCTGTTAGTGCCCAGAGTCAGAACTAAACATGGGGAGGCTGCTTTTCAGATTCATGCTGCTAAAATCTGGAACAGTCTTCCTGAAGATGTGAGACAGGCCTCCTCTTTGACAATGTTTAAAACCAGGTTAAAGACAGTTCTGTTTAGCTGTGCATACAACTGAGGGATTTTATATTTTTATCTTTCTTTTTAATGTTCTGTGATTATTTATGATTTTAATGCTTTCTTGTTTTGTTCAGCACTTTGAATTGCCTTGTGTATGAATTGTGCTATATAAATAAACTTGACTTGACTTGACTTAATGAACAAATAATTATTTTCAACCACAATTTGCAAATAAAATGTATTACAAATCAATGTGATTTTCTGGATGTTTTTGTCTCAGTCTTTCATAGTTGAGGGCTACCTATGATGAAGATTACTGGCCTCCCTTATTTTTTTAAGTGGGAGAACTTAAAAAGATGAGGGAGGCCTGAAATTAGCTGACTAAATACTGTACCTTTTCGCCCCACTTTATTAATCCATCGTATTTTTTGTTATATCAATCGTAAGTTATTAAATTACTACCGCCTTCGTCAAGTACAGATGTGTCTCCTAGAGTTTTGCCGCAGACAACTCTAACAAGAACATTTAATATCATCAACTGGTCCCTCAATGCAATTGATTCCATCTTCTCATCACGTAAGGGAGGATCCGGAGACGCTCCCTGCCCTGACGGGACGGCTCACAAAATTTATGATAAGCTGTCCCACGAAAACAGACAAGGACTTGACCCGTATGGTGGTTGAGAGCGTGGTGGGATCAGAAAGGAGGGTGTTACAGGTCGAACATTTGCTTAAGTGTTCTTTGGATGGGCATCAGACTCTGGAAGAGAAGCTGAATGAAATTGTGTCTCATGGCTGAATTCTCTGACCCCACATGGAAAGGCCCCCTGTGTAGTCCCCTTAATTGGATCTATATGTGGCATGAGGGGTAGCAGGAAATTATTATTTTGGTTAAACAACGCCACCCAAGGAATATGGCCTTGGGACCAATATCTAAAATATGTAATATAAGGCTAGGTGTGGGACACAGAAGAGGGAGATTTACAAAAACAATTATCTTTTATTTTACACTAAGTTCAATGATTAAAACAGGCCTGAAGTAGAAATAATTAAAACTAGACAAAGCTACAAGTATTCAACATAACGGGCATAAATGAGCACAAAACAAATCAAAAACGGGGAAAATCAAATAATGAACACAAATCAATGAGCAAGGACAGAAAAGCCATGCAAACAAAAACAAAAAAAAGCAAACAAAAGAACATGCAAAAAATAATGCTAAACGAACAATATTTTTAACAGAACATGCAAAGGATGCGGGGCGACAGTAGCTCAGTTGGTAGAGCATTGGCCTTTGAGCCTGAAGGTTGTGGGTTCGAGCCCACCGCAAGACCTACTTCACGACTCCCACTGATGACTGCTGTCGTTGTGTCCTTGGGCAAGACACTTAACCCCACTTTGCCTGAAGCTCCCACTGAAAGATCTCAGCTTCTGTGGACTCACCACCTGCAGGAGGATCAGTGAGGGGCTGGTGCTCTGTGTGCTGGGTGGCATCTCTGGCCACGCCCCGACCCAGAAATGGATTAAGGGGAAGAAAATGGATGGATGGATGCAAAGGATGCAAAACGAAAACTAATTTAAACAAGCAGCACAAAAAATACATGCAAAAGTGGGGCTCGATCACCTACCCAGTTATCCGTGAATCATAACGTCATTTGCCCACCGGTCAACTTGCCTTGTACAATAAAACGCCATATAAGTGAAATATAAACGGGACAAAACAACGGCCTCCCTTTGCGGAGGTGACAGCCCGAGCGCTGCTCTGCAACCAGCCCCTGTCCTTAAAAACAAACATTATTATTATTTTAAAACTACATTTAATTTGCATATTTGGTCATATTTGTGTCTTACCGGCCAGCAACAGTGCGCACGGGAGCAGCAGGAGGAATGGGAGGGCCGCAGTGATAGGCGGCGTTGTCCCACAACAGCTCTGGGTCTGGGATGGATTTAGAGGTACGCTATGGTCAGCTGACCAAACTAAAAGCTGGACAATGAGCGTACTTACCTTACTGCCCCGTACCCTCACCGCGCACCCAGTGCGCATACTCCCAGCATGGAAGGGTGGGAGAGCTGGCTGAGCAGCTATGTGTAAGCCCTATGCAACACATGCCACGTTAAACCCGCCCGACAAATATAGCTAAAATACAATGACTGACCTGGATGAAAGAGGCTGAAAGTGCCTGGCTTGGTGGACAAAGTCTCCAAACCAGGAGCAGCAACACGTGCACATCACTCCAATGCCCACTTGGGACAGGTGTGTGTGGTCTGCACGCGCACCACATGCACGTGCCTATAAAGACCGTGTTGGTGCCGCCCACGGCGCACATTTAAAGGTGTACATATACAACCATGCCACATATAGTTTATATGCCGGTGTTTTGATATGCAACATTGCTTATACAAATTGTAAAATTTCGGCAAATGTGTTTTTCTCCTGTGTCTGTGGCTACTCCCCAACTCTTTCCACATTTGTTGTGGGAACGCTTCACAAAACCTATGGCCGGTCAAATCAGTTTGTCCCATTTATTTATCAATTGCTATTTACAACAAAAATGTGAAAACCCATATATGTACATATTTACAATGGTACATATGTTTGGACTGATGTTGCCCTCTCTGCAACCAGACACAGACTCCTTGTACAGCCCAAACAGCTTTCCTCTTAAGCCCCAAGCCCCTCCCATGGGCTCAATCACACGGGAGGAGCTGGGAGTAGAGCTGCTGCTTCTCCACATCGAGAGAAACCGGTTGAGGTGGCTCGGGCATCTGTTCCGGATGCCTCCTGGACGCCTTCGCAGGGAAGACCCAGGACACGCTGGAGGGACTAAGTCTCTCAGCTGGCCTGGGAACACCTTGGGGTTCCCCTGGATGTGCTGGAGGAGGTGTGTGTGGATATGGAAGTCTCTGCTTAGACTGCTGCCCCCGCCACCCGGCAGCGGATGGTATGGTATGGTATGGTTTTTATTTTTACAGGGACAGTGTACAATAAACATTAGCCAGAAGGAGAGATGCATTGTACCAGGTTTTAGCAGCAGTGCTAATTTATACCTGTAGTCCCTGAGAGTAAGAAAATGGAAGGATGGATGGATAGCTCCTCCCGCTTTATGGCTGCATTAGGACCACTAGAAACAGCCGTAAGGGTGGCAGCTACGGGTGCTCCAGTCCTTCCCAGAGGAATCATGCTAACCATCCAAGTTCCTGTCCTTCCAATGCGGCAGGTCCAGCTACAGTACCTGGACCTTGTTAGCCTCTGTGTTTCCAGAGCCACCCCTGCTGACCATCCCACTCACCTTGGAATGATCCTCAACTGCTGTTGCGGAAGCTGTTTTTCGCCGCAGACCCTGTTCCCACCTTGGTATCCGTCTATGCCTGAACACTTTTACCATTTGCTGGACCTTCTTTTTCCTGCAACAAATGTTTTTTGTGTGACATTTAAGAGTTCAGAGGCGACCAGTTTAGGTAATTACAAACTACTGCAATCTATCCTGTTAATGTGAAAATCTGGCAGTAGAGTGACCGGTCTAGTTTCAACTGGTTCTAATGGTGAAGGACCATTGTCATACATTAGAAGTTAGAAGCCAAATTGCCATCTCGTTATTTATCAACTTCTACAATGTGACATTTATCAACAATTATATGGTTTTACTTACAAAAGTTGAGGGCCTTAGTAGGTTAATAATAATCTCTGCAAGTCTATTTGTAATAGTTGTAACATGAGATAGCCAACGGGTAAAATCCGAGAATTTCATATATCACACATACATGTTTGATGGCTGAATAGCACAGGCTCAGTAGAATGTGCTTGAATGGCCTTCTGCTGTACGCACTGGGGAGCTGACCACCACCTCCCCTTCACACACTCTCACATCACTTTTAATGAGACTTAATGCTGTATCCATGCTTATCCTAATGACAGATGCGGCCGCTCTTGAAGGCACAGTGGCCCCCGGGAGCCCACACCACCACTGAGAGAGAGTTTATTAAACTGATGAAGAAGCCTGACAGTAAATCCAATCGGGCGTCAGGACCCAGCCAGAATTATTGGTTTTGTGCTCTCCATGCTGGCATTGCCCCAGATTGCTGCACAGCCCTGGGAGCTGTTTGCGCTCCTGGAGGGATAAATCGCGCGCGCTGTTCAACGGTACGGGCCAATAATGCTTAAACACATCCACTTCTCCCTTTTCATTAAAAGGAAAGTGTTCCGGGCTGCACTCATAACTTGGGAGTGGAGCATCTACTGCGCTGTCACAAAGTCATTACAGCTTTGTGTTCTGGTCTGAAGAAAGTTGGGTGGTTGACATTTTGATGGTTTATTATTTTTTGACAATTATTACTGTAATTATTACAATTACTTTTGACTAAATTATGCCATAAATGTACAAATGTGTCTTGTCCTCTCCAGTTGGACGAGAGATCCTTCTTCAAGTGGCATCCCTGGAGTCCAGGGGAAGACCCACAACACGATGGAGGGACTGTCTCTCAGCTGGCCTGGGATTCCCTCGTAAGAGCAGGAGGAAGTGTATGTGGACATGAAAATCTGAGCTTAGATTAGACTGCTGCCCCTGCGACCCGGCAACAGATAAATTAGGCACATTTTTCAACCAAATTGTAACCTCTTAATGGTGAAGATTTAGAAACAAAACATGTTATGTGTTGTTCTTTATTCCTACTCGGCACAAATTCTTTCATATATTGTGCAGTTGGGGAATATGTATCCATCCCAAACCGACTCAGTGATCCATTGATTTGATGTGTGTTTTATTATTCCTGATTCGTGTGAGTAGGAGTTTGGCTGTATCGCTGTGAATTGAATTGCCCTTAATACAAGTTCTCTGAATAGGACTTTATTATTGTAGAAATCCATATTTCTTCTACATCTTACAGTAATTTAAAAAGAAAAATCGTCTTTATTCAGAGCCAAGTCAGTTTTTCTCCACCACCTAGTCCTCTCAGCATGTACACAAACCCTCATTCTGAATGCGGTCTCTCTGATCCGTATGTGTCCTGTGGGCTCTGCTGTAGTCTCTATAATCCGTATGGTCTCTGCTGTTTTTACTGGTAGGTGAAACCAGGGCACCCAGAGGAAACCTATACAGACACACCTACACTCTATCAGTGCAAGTTACCTCAAAACATAATTCATTATGATAATAATATCACTTATTACTGATATTTTAAAGTAATGCGTTACACTACAATATTACTGTCTCTGAATTGTAATGCATTACACTACTACTACATTACCTTTAAGTTACTTTCTCCAAATATATATATATATTACTAAATGCTGCTTATGAGGCTATGGCATGAAGTTGATGGAGCTTTTGGTTAAAGAGCACTGAACTGTTATGTTCCACGTCTTTTATTTGTCTCCAACAAATTCTAAATAATGGAATCTGTCCATCTATAAAATGTACTATTATCCGACACATCTTCAGCCATCTTCTAACACAGGGCCACCAACCTTTTTAATTCCAAGGACAACCTCAAATGGTTTGTGGGCTACTATATATTGTTGAACTCAAATGAATTGTGCGTTGCACAGATCAGTCAAAAATGTGGAATTGTACATAACCCCAGTCATTCATTTTCTTTTAACATGGATTATAATTCAAACATCTCATGTTCAATTATTATATATTAAATTGAGACTAATAATTGAAGGGGTTGTTATTTACTCTTATTTTATTGTCACTATGGCTGATTTTGGTTAATTTTGGGGTAAACTGGTTAATCCTAATTCAGGTTCCTGGTATACAGCAGCTCACTGCTTTATTTACTAAACTTGATGGAAGTGCATAATTCTTGCCGCGGTTTTAAAACGCGTTGCGTTGGCGCTTATTGCGCAGATATTTTCCACACGTGTCTGCCTCTGTCTCAAGCAGGACTCTTGAGTGGCTCATATCTCTGTGAACATTGACTCTGTTTTGGATGCTTTAAAGATCAAACCAGAGCTCATCATCTATTCCTTAGACTGTCAGTCAAGCTGCATAGGGAGTCAGTTTGCTGGGAGAAGTATGGTAACTTGAGCACTATCCTCTCCTCCTTCCTACTCTATTTATCTGCATTATTAAGATTCACCCGTTGTCTGTTTCATGGCGCAACAACGGGACCTCTGAACCGCTGAGCCCTACCCATCTACACCTGCGGACTGCCCTGCCCGACCCGCCTGGGAGCGCTTCAGTCCTGCACCGGACCTGTCCACGCTCTGCGGCCGCTGCGTGGCATTGGTCCTCGTTCTGTAGCTTAGGTCCTGGATCTATAGCCCGTTCGTCCGTGTAGGAGCGGATCCCTTTCTCAATATGAGGGTCTCCCCGAGGTTTCTCACTTTTTTCCCCACTGGGTTTTTGTGAGTTTTTCCTTGCCGATGCAGGAGGTTCTGTTGGAGTTAGTGTCCAATTAGAAGGACTGTGGTGATGATCCAGGACACTTTAACATTCTACAAGATAAATGGACATATACTGTATCAACATTCATGGACATTGGTCTCTCCGTATGGACCAATTCATATGTGTATATTTTGTGTCTTAACTGTTGATTCTCTGATCTGTGTTGGTGATTTCAATGGTTTTGTTAAGTCCTCTGAGATGACTGTTGTGATTTAGGGCTATACAAGAATAAGTTGTTGTTATCCATAGGGTGCATGTCTCCTCTCTTTCGCAAACACCAACCACTGAGCGGAGGGGCGGAGTTAAAATGCGATGTAACTCACATTACTGACCTTTGTACTGAGTAAATATTACCCATTTTTGATTTGTAATGCCTTACTGTGTTACACCAAAAGGTAATACATTACAGTAAATACATTACCTTTGTATTACATTACTCCCAACACTGCATTCTATTATTTGTGGCCACCACTTTGATCAGCTGTAAAGTCTTTGAAGTGCTTTATTACTAGGTCTAAAAGTATGGCATGACTGTACACCTAATAATGGGTACTTAAATATTCAAGTTTAGAGTATTCCATTACGATGGTGGTAAAAATGAACTTATTACTGCAGGATGGATGTGTGGACAGAGGGAGTACGCGCGCTCCACCATTCAGGACAGTCTTGGCGATTCCGCAGCACTCTGGTCTGATTGTTACAGCTTTGGCGGCGAGTAGATGGCGGGGTGCAGGTGGGAGCTGGCATTTAGCTCCTTAGGCTGCTCGTTTAAAACTCATCCAGAGCGTAAAAGTGCTGAGTAAAGTGCTAAGTGGAGGAGGGAACATCTGCGGTGGCATTTCTCTGTGTTTAGCGCCGGCTGTTGTGCCATCTCAGGGCTGGCCGGTTTATTTACAGAGTGCATTTACAGCACAAACACAGCCCGCCACTTTAGGCAGTTTGGAGAGCAACATGGCCGCTGTAAAGCCAGAAAGGGAAAAGGAAGCATACACTTTTTCTTACGCTATTGTTGCCACAGGCTTAACGGTGTATTCATATTGTGGTGATGACCTACTGTTGGTGGTCCCATACCTTCTCGTTGCGATAGATACCTAGTAATGCTGCTTTCCCACACAAAGTCAAAACACTTGTTTGCATCCACATTAATGAAGTCAAAATGCCTATAAAACCCTATGAAACTCTGCCTGGGCATCACAGCATCACCAACAGGTCCATCACCCCTTCACTTCTGTGAAGGGGTTTAATGGGCATTCTCACTGCAGAAATGAGTAAATAGACTTCAGGAGATGTTGCTGTAATTGTGTTAGTTGCTCGCAATCTTCAGCAGAACACCAACATCACTGTATGGTGCCGTTGTTGTCGTCATGTTCTATGTGTGCCACATGAGTGTTCATCAGGAGAGAGTGACCACTGTCTCATAATCTCTGCGAAAAGACAGCAACCACTGAGCGGTGTCTACGGATTTTGAGAATATTTCCCTTTAGAACCTGGTTTCAAAAATATGCACTTTCATGTAAGCCTCAAAACGCCAGCTTTTTATTTTCATTTATTTGTTTATTTGGATGATACACTGGGTCTCTAGTCCCTCTCAAGTCTCTCTCTGGTCTCTCTCGGGCCTGTCTCTGGTCTCTCATGGTCTCGCTCTGATTCTCACAACATCTCCCCATTAACTACATAACCTGTAACTAATGTACTGCACGATTCTATAACTCCACAAGGTCCAATTCCACAACGAATTGATTTGAGCCTTAATATCTGCTTTCCAATCAAAGTGGGATAACAGTTTTTGCCCTCACTAACTTACAGTCAGTCCCTATGCAGTCATATGCAAACCGTTTGCAACAAGTTATTTTATTAACTAGTGCAATGCAAAAGGTGGTTGGTGTTTGAGCCCGCAGACACACACACACACACACCCGCATATTTGATGTGACTTGCTTTGGAATATAATTGTGGTGGAAAAGGAAATATGCCAAATAGCATTTCCAGTTGATTGCTGGAAACAGCCCTGTGGGGAGTGTCTGAAGATAGTCTCTGTGTGGTTTGCTTTGGAATATTCCAGAAACACTGCTGAGATGAGCTAGCCCGATTGTGTGCTGCCATCATCCAATCCGTTAATATTCTCTAGAACAGATGAGGCCCTTCAGGCTACGCACACAGCTCATCAAATTACCAAGCAATGAGGTGTGAAAAAGAGCCACGTTTTACAATCACACAGACACACTGTTCAAATGTGTCTGTCCAGAAATCTGTCCATCACACACTCCCATCCGCAGCATCTGTCCCACCACCAGCTGCGGACACTGGGAACATCATCTTTGTCACTTAGAGTGGTGTGAATCACAGCAATATTGTCTTCATTAGGAGAGACTTGTACACAAATCTCTTCAAATGAAGACAATTTTTGCAGTGGTGCAGCCAAGTATCTCCATGAATCAATACCCCATAGAAAAGCCCAGAGGAGCAGAAATCCTGTCAAAACTGTTTTAGAATCCAGGTTGTTCCTGGACAAGATAAGGTACCCTGTATGTATCCCCATAGGCAACTTTGTAATGCCACTTGGGCCTTGGTAAGGATCAGTGGTTGCTGTAGTAGAGCACCCAGGGATCCATCTCCAGAGGTTGATTTTTGGCTTGGTCAGGACTACTGTAGCTGGAAATTTTACCTATTGTGCATAATTTTTAGTGGTATAGGGGAAACCAGAACCCCGAGAATAAACCCACAGAGACATGGGGAGAACATGCAAACTCAACTTAGAAACACCTTTTCGAACTGGGATACAGCCAGGACATGTCTGGTTGACTAAAGTGGCATTCTTTCTAAAAGTGCCTTATGAACCAACTTGAACTCTGAGGAGCACACCTGCTGGTGCCCAGAGTCAGGGATATGTAAACATGGAAAGGCAGAGAACAGAAGGAATGTATCTTCACTCTTTTTATGTACTGTGATTATTCAAAGCCTTGTGTGATTATTTTGTTAAACATTTATCTTCTCTATGAACTGTGTTATACAAAACAACTTTACTTGCTTTCATTTGAATGACAATAACTATGTTTTACTATGTTTTATTTGATAGCAACAAGCTATTTGGCAATGGCCAATCCCAGAACATGTTTTTTCAACATTAACATTATACAACGGGAAGATGTTGTGAAACGGCAGCAGATGTTGGGATCAGCTCCACATCATTATCCTATCAAGGAAAAGATTGCAGGAAGAGGAACAATCTGGAGCTGTCCATTTTGTAGGTGAACATTAAAGAGATGAAAGACAAGCAGTGTTGAGGAGTTAATAATCACATCCATGCTCCCAGAATACTGCTCCATTCAACTCTCAGCTGTATTCAGAATCCAGTTACTTGAATACAATGAAATAATTAGATTGTGGTATTTCATCATATAAGGTTTCAATGGTAATACGAGTACACAGGATATGCAAATCAAGGTCAGGAAGTGAGAATACATCACAATACATTTTGATGCAGCCATTTAGTATCCTGTAACTAAGTAGCAGTAGCAGCGGCAGTAGCTCAGTTGGTAGCGCGTTGGCCTTTGAGCCAGAAGGTCGTAGGTTCAAGCCCCGCTCAAGACTTTCACCATCGACTCCCACTGACTACTGTCGTTGTGTCCTTGGCAAGACACTTAACCTCTGGGAACAGTGGGGCGGCTGCGGCTGTAAAGTGCCAAACTGCTGTTGTGTCCTTAGGCAAGACACTTCACCCCCATTGCCTAGAATGAGTCTGGTGTGTGTATGAATGGTTGGTGGTGGTCGGAGGGGCCGATGGCGCATACTGGTTGCCTCGCTTCTGTCAGTGTGCCCCAGGGCAGCTGTGGCTACATTAGTAGTTTATCACCACCGTGTATGGAGTGAATGAATAATGACACATGTGAAGCGTCTTTGAGTGTCCAGAAAAGCGCTATATAAAACCGATGCATTATTATTATTATTAAATACATCAAAGGTGCCAGATTCTGCTTTTTGACTTTTCTCTTCTTTAAACATAATTACAGTGCTATTTGCCCGGAGTAGTTTTTTAATTGATTCCTTCAAGCTTCAGTTGGAGAGCAATCTTTCTCTTTCATTCTTGAGAGGCAGCAAAATGGGTTCACATCTATGACGATTCCAACATTGATGACAAATATGACGCGCAGAAGCCCGTTTTTTTGCATCTAAAATGGTTCTTAAATAATGTTGTCAAAACAGGGAAATCAATACACAATCGTGAATGCTGATTTTAAACTACAGTTGAACCTGGACAAAATTTGACACAAGCAAATGTTAGTCCAAACATTCTTTTAATATACTTGGTTGTTTGTCCAAGGAGAAAATACCTTTTAGAGCACAGCCTCTTTCAGAGCAAGTCTGACCAAGGACAAAACGCAGCTTGGTTTCATAGGAAAAAAAGACACACCTTTATCATATGCATATTGGAACGGAAGAACCAACAGAACAAAGGAACAATGGAATGTTTAACATGTAAAGTAACCCTCCTGTTTACATGAAAATTGTAATACCCCCTTGGTCCAGACTTTTTGGAGCCAACGGTGAATTGAAATAGTTCTGACTCTCGCCGGACTCTTGTAGTTCGCTGAGCTTCACACAAGAGTCTGGGTCTGCTTCACAGTGGAATTTCAGAAGGCAGGGCCTTGTAAAAAAATCCTTGTGTGTGATTGGCTAAACTTGAATGACATGTTCCTTCAACCACTCACATCAAAGCAAGTGATTCAGCACAACTCCCATTGGTTGCCAAATGCTGGCAAGATTTTCCAGCCCAAAACCCGCGAGAATGCTCCAAAAAAAACACCCAGAACAATTTTTGGGCTGAAAACATAATGTAATCAACTTGGGCAATCATGATTCTGTTTATTGTCTTTCTGTTTCTTTAGTACCTACAAGTCGCTTGGAAAACCGTATGCGGAAAACCACCCAACCTGGTAACCCTGCTGCGTATTGTTGTAACAGGAACACTTAAACTAGTACTTCTTTAGGTTTTTCATGACACTTGGAAGCAACTGTGGTTAAAGTTAAACTCATCATTCTAACATATGCAGAAGCCAGTACTTTTCCATTGTTTTGGTTATCTCAAGGTTGAAGCCACAAGTACTGTGGCAAACGCTGATTGGATTGTTTGTGTTCTTGTTTGTGCTGTCTACCCTCCAAGAATCCATAAAACATGTCTTCCATAAAACATGTCTTCTGTCTGAATTAAAGACACAATCCCAGACTTTGTCATCTTCTTCAGGTGGTGGAGGCGGGCATTGTCTGAAGAATTAACATCTAGAGAACAGAAGACTATTTTTTTACACACATTTTTTTTTGTTCTTTTAAGACTAAAGTGAAAATTCTCAAGAGAAACCATGCACCTGGATCAGCACACTTGGACAATCTGCACAGCCCCTGATTCCAATCAGACCTGCTGTGAGCTGCTGAGGCATGGACAATACCATCGTCCTCTTTTGCATGGACATTTGGAACAATGGATTACACAATTTGGAACAATTGGATTTCTGAATTTGGACTGAATTGAATTGCTGAATCTGGACACTAAAGCTGAAACGTGTGATTGAAAGACACGTCACAGAAGAATTCATGGCTCGACACAAATGCAGCCTGAAGGAATCAACACGGAAAATGGGAGAGACTGTTTTCAAAGCAATATCTGAGAGCCATCCACTGATGAAGTTTGGTATTTTACTGAAGATTGTTGACGAGTTTTATGAAAGATCTGAACATGTTTTATACGTTTGAGTTTTTGAAGTATTCCGAGTTCTGAGTTTTTGAAGTACCGAGTTTATGAGTTTTTGAGTATTATCGAGCCTGAAGAGGGGGGAATGTAGGTATTTCATGACACTTTGAAGCAACTGTGGTTGAAGTTAAACTCATCATTCTAACAATATGCACAAGCCAGTACTTTTCCATTGTTTTGGTTATCTCAAGGTTGAAGCTTCAAGCACACTGTGGCAAACGCTGATTGGAGGACTCCATTCCTCCATGCTATATTATCACCTGCAGTCTGTAAAATCCTTGTTCGTGCTGTCTCTACCATCAACAATAAAACATGTCTTCTGTCTGAATTAAAGACACGATCCCAGACTTTGTCATCTTCTTCACTTCAACCACTCTTTACACGAACATTTGACTCTTAAAACACACATTTAACAACATGGAACCATCAACATATCGCCTCACGTTGCATTAAAAGTGACATCCATGTCTTAATTTAATTCGTATTAGAAACTTGTTTTAAAATTCACAGACTTTATGTCCGCCATGAGAGAGACCTCGCGCACAGTCTCTCAGAGTGCTAGTAACTCGCCGTATTCCTCTGTTAACTAAATAATTAGGGTCTGATTCTGGATCAAGGACAAAGGGCTCGAGGTTTCGGATTGCCATTGTTGGAAAACCTTAATTCTCAGATCAGAAATGACTATGTACCGGTAAAGCTTAAGAGTTTGCTTTGGAAATAAACATCTCAACGTGAGGCAACATCACTGCGCGGATGGGGGAGGTGGGCTTACAGGTAGAGGGGCAGACTCCTCTCTGGATCAGCTTGTTTGAGTTGAGGTGACATCACCTCCATGCAAGAGATGGCTATAATCTCACTAGGTTTGTGTGCTGTATGGCGTATCAGTAAAATTATTATCACATAGGATGTGTGTGATGTGTGTGCATAGGATGGACTGAGAAACATAAAGAAGAATTTGGCACCAAAACTGGAGCATCTTTGAAACCACACAAAGATTAACTATGTAAAAATATCCATTTAACTACATCAAAAGAGTTTGGTTCTATGCATTATAACCAAACCTGAATGCCTCCAATCAGGCAAGAGTAGGGCCAAGTAGGGCTGGTGGAAATGAGCAGAGCACAGACCTCTGCCTGGACTAGAGGCACCAATCCATTCCTTTAAAGAACTAAATCCAGGATCCAGCATTGTGTTGCTAAATAACAGAGAAGCAAACCCAGGTGAAAACACATCCCTGTGACAGTGGTGAAAGAGTGCGCTTTCCCAGTTTGTAATGGAATTGTTATTCAGAACCCTGAGGAGCATTGAAGAGGCCAGATGGTCCCAGTGTGATACAAGGAGTTTTTAATGTACTATGATTATTTATTATTTTAATACTTTGTGTGATTGTTTCTATCTTGTTTTTTCAGCACTTTGAGTTTGCTTGTGTATGAACTATACAAATAAACTTGCCCTGCCTTGCCTTGCCTTACTATGTGGGTTTTGAGATAGATATATTCTAAATATGACTGAGATATTTGGATCTTGGGGTTGCAGACTTACACAGACCATGTTTTTATTGTATTTTTTTGACTTTTGCTTCTCATACAGTAGAATAGGCGTAAACCATAACGCGCCGGCCCACTCCCCATGAGCTACGAGCTGTTGTGTCATTATTATTCCTCTCGCAGCTGCTCACAAACAGCCATCTTTCTGCACATAATGAGATGTGAAGTATAATAAGCGGAGTTGGCACCAGGCAATTTCAGAATTTGCCATCTGATGTGCCAGGCTCCTCGCGCTTTCATCCCGCCTTTGTTTGGTGCTGGCTGCTGTTGTCATGGGAGAGGCAGCGCTCACGGGATGAAGGATCGATAACTCCACGCTACACACACACACATACACACACGGCAGTATCCGGATACTCACACCACAGGGGAATGTTCACTGTATTTATCCTGGTGTTTGTTGTGGGTGCTGGGCTGTTGACAGTTTGAACATGCGTTGAGATAAATTAAATGGTGATGGTTTGTTGAAGATAAAAGGTTTATGTTTAAAAGTGCTTTGTATTTGACTTCCTGCTGCTGTTGTTTGTCTTCACTAAAAACTGTGAAACTGGTGCAGACTTCAAACTTGGGCTGAGCCAAAATAGAGCCAAAAGATTGTAATCTCAACATTCGATAGTCTTTATCTACAGCCTGAGCGGATCCCTCTTTCAATGTGGACCTTTCTAAAGGTTTCTCACTGTTATTATGACATTTTCTTCTATATAGATGTGTTGTGCAGGTTTTAAATTAAAATGATACAAAAACAATTTTCTATGATCTTCCTTCATATTTCATTGGAAAAAGATTTCAGTTAATATAGAATATAGGAGACACATTTGAGAAGTATGAACAGTTTGTATCATTTATAGAAAGTATGCCAGAATTATTCAAACCAAATTAGGCATGTGCATTATTTTATTTTTATTTTATTTCAACACCTTGGATCCAATTATGAGAAAGGATTTTTCTCATGATTGGAATTTCCTCTGTAGAGTGGCCACATGGGGACCTCAAAACAACTCACTTTATTCTTTCAGTTTCAACTGTTAGGAACATTGTGAGGAATTAGAAGACAAGGCACAGTTCTTGTTGAGGCCCAAAGTGGCAGACCCAGAAAAGTCTCAGATAAGCAGAGGTGCAGGATAGTGCGAACAGTCAGTGAGCCCACAGACCAGCTCCAAAGACCTAACATCAGCCTGCTGCAGAAGGTGTCACTAGCTGCGTTTCCATTGAATAATGCGCAAAAACTTTTTCGATACATTTCAAAATTCGAAAAACCTGTAATTCGCAAAAGCGGCCGTTTCCATTAAGACATATTCGAATAAGTATACACTATGGTCGCGCGTTTATTCACTAGTTTCTAGTACGTCAACATGGCAACAGAAGTAACCAACACTTTGATTTACGTGAGATATATTAATGTCTTGACTTCTGCTGCGGCTCTCATCCTCTCTGACCCCGGGAGAAACTGTGGCTGCTTTGACAGCTCCGCGAACGCGCGTGGTCATGTACCGAGCGCGGACGCGCGCACAGAACCATAGACACGGGTCTTGCCTGTCTCCCCCGTCTCTCCCCCGTCTCTTCCCCGTCTCTTCCCCGTCTCTTCCCCGTCTCTTCCCCGTCTCTTCCCCGTCTCTTCCCCGTCTCTTCCCCGTCTCTCCCCCGTCTCTCCCCCGTCTCTCCCCCATGCCTCTCCCCCGTCTCTCCCCCATGCCTCTCCCTCGTATCTCCCAAGTCTCCACACAAAGCGCAGCCAAAACTCACTGAATAAAGCAGCTCGGCTTCCTCCGCTATATCGAAATAAGTGTTTCCATTGCCGTTTTGCGAAAAACTTAATTTCGATACGTCCAAAAAACCACCTATTTTAAGCGCATTAACTTTTTATCGAAAAACTGTGGTTTATTCGAAATTTGCGCGTTTCCATTAGACATTTTATGATGCGCAAATTCAAATTTCGAAATTTGATGCTCAATGGAAACGCAGCTACTGTGCATTGTTCAACTATTCAGTGCACTTTACACAAGGAAATGCTGTATTGAAGTGTAATGCGGGAAAAGCCTTTTATTTGCACACACCATAAACAGTGCTACTTGAGGAATGCTAAAACAAATTTCAACAAGCCAGTTTCACTTTGGAATAAGGTTCTGTGGACTGATGAGTTATTTAGGCATAACAAGGTTCGTTATACATAGAGGAAAATTAACAAAGCATTCTTAAAGAAACACTAGCTTCCTACAGTACATTTTGTGATGGATGCATCATGCTTCGGGGCTGTGTGTCCAGTGCAGGGACTGAGAATCTTGTTAAATTAAGGGGCGCATCGATTCTACTCAATATCTGGAGAACAACTGCCAGAAATCAGTGACAAAGTTTGAGTCGCGCCAGGGCTGGTTCTTTAAACAAGAAAAAACTACCCTAAACACTGCTCAAAATTGATCTCCAATCTTTTTAGGTTTAACATCAGACAATAATTGCACGGACTGGCACTCAAGCGCACCACCCCCATTCCCTCTGAACAAACGCAACAATAGGAGGCACATTGCTGTAGTTTTGATTTGAATGCGCTGGAAACGGCAGCAAGTCCTAGCTCTGAAGATATTGTACTCTACAATCATTATTTTTCTTACTTTTTCAAGCTGTAGCTTAATTTTATTCCAGTAGTGTTTATGTTGTTACACTGATGATGCACAGTCCGAAACAAGCAGATTTTTTGAAAAGTGTACTGGCAGGAATGTACAAAGGATTCAGTTTTTAAGTTTTTCCTGAGCAGTGAAAAGGAAGCAGCTCATTACCATGTTCATCAGATTCGTCCACCGGTGGAGTAAAAAGCCTCAACACCTCAGGGGCTAGGGGCCTGAGTCACCACCACTTAAAGGAACTGTGCAAACTAGGTGCCAGGAAGCCTGTGTTTGTGGGCAAAATGTGTAAATGCAGTCTAGCGATGAGATCATATATTGCAGTCTAGGGTACTACGGAAGCCTTTGATAGACAATATGTTGTCTTTGACAGTGCTCCTCAACTCTCAGTCATTCACCAGACTGCCAAGGAAAGAATCTTTCAATTTGAAAAATGAGCGGATCTGTCCATACGTCTCAGCCATTAGTTTTACCATGGATCTATTATAATATATAGTTTTACAAACGCGGTGCGAAGAGAATAGACGCATGAAGGATTAACGTCTACAGGAGGTTAAAACCACGATAATCAGAGAAGTAGGACATATACACAGAACACACTGCAGAACAACATGGCTAAAAGCTCATGTTAGGGCGCTGTGGCTAACGCTAATGCTATCTGCATCACGGTAAGAAAACAGAACGTTCACTCACGCTGCTAAAAAAGTATTCTGGCGATTGTTTTGTGGGGATTCTGTGTGTGTGTTTATTTGAGGCTTGTCCCTGAATAAGTTTAGTTGAAACTTGTGACAGTAGTTGCACTGCGCTCGGATCGGGTCAGAACATCCTGAGACTGTGTTGCAGGTTCTGCCTCGTTCTCATAACTGTCAGTGTGAAAAAAGTGACGTATTGTTCACAAACTACACAATATGCCTCCTGTTGTTTGAACTGTTGTTATTTTTTTATTTTATTTTCATGCATGTTAGCAATGCTTTACTTATTTTTATTTTTTGTTGGAAACTATGATGAACAAGAGGTGACTGCTGCCTCATGTGAAATGCCTGAAATGAATAAATAAACAAACAAACAAACTCAATGTTGACAGTTTGCTATATGACGTCGGACTTTTGGATAATTATTTTTTAAGATTTTTGTTTGGGTCGGTTTTTTTTACGTAACAGTGGTCCTCCATGGTTCTTTTATATACCTGTGGTCCTCCATGGTTCCTTCTTCAAACTTGTGAGGGCATGGTGAAAGCAACGATATCAGTCGAAACGAAAACACGATTCTCGCATCCTTTTTGTCCCTTATCCACCACTGCATTTCAAGATGGTGCATTGACAAAGACAGTACTCTGCTCTCATGCACATTGAAAATTGAAATAAGCCTATGAAACATGGTGGAGGAAAATATTCTTAAAAAGGTCACATTTCTTATTAGTTAACAGCTTTTTTCACATAAAAATTACACAGGGTGGCTTTAGGTACTCTCGAGATGACTTGCTTCGACTGCAACAAAGCCCAAGAGGGATCAAGCATCCGATCCTTTTGGAGATCAAAAAGCCCTTCAGAGGATGTCAAGCCTGAGCTAAGAAGAAGGCAAGGAGGTATCGGTACAAACCATTCGCACCATCAATAATAAATGAAGAATGTTAACTCACTTCAAAAAAACTTTAAGCTTTGGTGAAGTGTGATGCATCTTACTGGAACTTTAGCCTTTGTTTCCTATCTGAATTGTGGCTACATGACAACATACCAGATTCAGCTGTCAGCATCACTATTGTCAGGTGCCATCCCGGTCACATAACCGTGAAACAGAAGAGCTGTTGTCGGGATATTAAACTGCTAGTGGTTGGCATTCGGCCCTACTATCTTCTCACATTGTCGCTATTATTGTTAACGTTCCTCCTCGAGCTGAGCCGGAAACTGAGTGTGTCGTCATGGTGGCTGAGCTCTCAGACTGGAGTAAGAGAAATGGTCTGATTCTCAATGTGCCCAAGACCAAGGAAATGATCATTGACTTTCACAGGAGCCCTTACCATCAACCGGTCACACTAAATGGACTGGACATTGAAGTGGTACAGGCATACAAATACCTATGAGTTCACAGACTGGACTGGTCAGCACAGGCCAATGCTGTCTATAAGAAAGGTCAGAGCAGACTCTTCTTCCTGGGAAGAATGAGGTCCTTCGCTGTGAGCAGTCAGATGTTGCACATATTTTACCAGTCTTCTGGTGCCGTCTTCTTTGGGGTCGCGTGTGTGAGGCTTTGTGCACAAAACGCATGAAAAAATACATTGCTTTGCCAGATGTGAATGAGGCAAAACATATAGCCATGCGTAATTACGCAGCACAGGGCCTGTCACAGATTTACGGAGCAACAGATGGGTCTGACATTGGGAACTGGGATTTATTCGAAGATTGCGTGTTTCAAATAGACATTTTCTGATGCGCAAATTCCAATTTTTCAATTTGAAGCTCAATGGAAACACAGCTTATAATTTTGCCAGAGTGGGAATATGTTTATTGTTGTCCAAATCTTGACAGACTTGGGGTATATTTTGTGCGTACCATACGCTCACCACCAGATTGATTAATGCCAAAAAAGTGCACATTTTTTTCCCGACGCCTCACTTACACCCCGATTTGAAGTTTCATTAATGAGGGCCATTGGCACTTGCGACAATCTCTGGACTATATCAGATGCCACTGAGAAAGACATTGTCAACCATGCATATTGGGTTTTGTACCCTCCTGCCTTTAAACCAAAAGTATTGCATCTTAATTACTTTACTTTCTGTGGTAGACTTTCTTTACATGCATGTTTTTCAGGATGTTGGTCTAAAGACATAACCAGTAAATCAGTGTAATGAATGATCATTTCTGGCACAGGCATGTCCCCCTTCCTCTTCTGTTCCAACCCATTACGCTTTGACAGTTCTTCAGAAAAACTTCTGCATCTCACCATGGATTTTAAATCTTAAAAGCTGTGTGAAATGTAGCATGTCTACCAGTAAATAGGTGTTTTGCTCATCCTAATAATTTCTGACTTTTTTATGTGTATCCATTATTATGATTAGCTCCAGCTCCAGTCAGGGCCTTTCTGCATAGAGTTTGCATGTTCTCCCTATGTCTACGTAGGTTTCCTCTGTATGCTCCAGTTCATCATCATTTTTCATCTTAACTTGCACATTCTGTGAAATACCAATCCATCATTGTGGCTTTGCATGAGTTTCTATCGTGCTGCATGTTTATGGTTTTTTCCACAAATATAGATATCATGGCCGAATTGTCACAAATCTTGCTGAATTTGTAAATGTCCAAGTGATATTCTTAAATAGACAACAGACTTTGGAGTCAACACACAACTCCGGAGCATTCGCAGAAATAGCAAGACTCTTTGGCTGTAATCTCTGCCGATCCTCTCTTAAAACAGAGCGGCTCATTGCCATTCTGTCTGCTTGTCTGGCCCGGTGCAAAGAGCTGAAGTGCACATTAGCAGTGGTCACTCCGGTCTGGCCCATAATTCCTCCCTCAAATCACCTTTCACAGCAGAATGAATTCCCCCTGTGAAGCACCACAGCCTATGAGTACTTCAAAATGAACTGGGGATATTCAGGATTCTAGCCACTGCATCACTTCTGCACACACCAGTAATAGAACGTGATAGCAGATCCAAATTATTCAACAGAAAGTGCCTTCATTTGTCTGACAGAGCTAGTTTTTTTCCCAGCTTTGAAAATAGATCATTATGAAAATCCATGTGTCGCGTTATGCCTCGGAAAAGATTGATCACTTTGAGTCCATGTTATTGCCTCAAACATAGAGGAAAGAGCAGGCCGGAGAATGGATTTGGCTTGAGGTCGCTGGAGTGTGGAGTTTGGGAAAAGAGCGATTGTTGTAAATTAAGCGGCAGCCTGTGTGGGCGGACGGTGCAGAAAGGGGTTACACTGCAGGAAAAAAAGGAAGAAGCAAACTCATGAATGCTACGGATGGGATATAGACTGCGGCAGGGACGTGCAGTCAGGGGAGGCAGGGGAGGCAGAGCCTCACCTGCCATTATTGGAAACTAATAATTATTTTAGTTTAAATATATAATTTATATCCACTGTCCTATGCTTTTAATGTATATTCGGCACGGTTCCCATCAGTTTTGATCATTTCTGAAGTCAAAATCGCCGAAATCCCGTTATTCCTATTCAAAGAGACGAGGTGAGACGCTCCTGCGTGCCTCACCCCAGACCGCTCCCTCACAGTGTGTGTGTGTGTGTCTGTGTGCACTCAGCTCGTGCAGTTGATATATCACCGTTTGTTTCAAATATCCTGCTTTAAAAACATTTTTTAAACTCCTCTTAGTGTTTAGTAGTGTATTGCACGTATGTGTGTACAATTTATATTTAGTTTAAGTCTTTTGATCGTAGATGAACACACAAGGAAAAAGCTTGGCGTGAGGCAGGCGGTATCTGTGCCTCACCGCTAGGGGTGATAGTGAGCATAAAGTTCATACCAGAGTTGCTAACAAACAATCAGCCCAAAATGCTATTTCTTTTGCTGGAAAATGGATGATTTGAATGAAGATTTTTTTTCTCAATTGGACTTTCAAACAAAGAAAGAATTAATATAGACTGGGAGACCACCACTGGACTTACGAGGTTAGTCCGGCTGCGGGGGAGGAGTTTGTTAATCTGTGTTTTATGTTGAACATTGACAGATACCGGCAAAGTAGTGCTTTTCCGAAAAACACTGATTCAAACACTGCTCAAGAGTTCTGCAACTTGTTTAAATTATTGTTTATGTTCCTCGCGTCTCTCTCTCCTCGCGTCTCTCTCTCCTCGCGTCTCCGTCTCTCTCTGCTCCTCGCGTCTCCGTCTCTCTGCTCCTCTCTGTCTCTCTCTGCTCCTCTCTCCTCGCGTCTCTCTCTCCTCGCGTCTCTCGCACCTGCGCTTCTTAAAGATGTTGTTTGATGCGGAGCAGAGTCAGCAGCTAGATTTGTTGTGAGATTATTAAAAGAAGCTGGTTCTCTTATCTTTACAGTATATAAAGTTTGTGGATGTCATTGCATTGGTGATTAAATGCTATTTTATTTGAATAATGATTGTAAATCTGACTTTTAAAGTCAGTGCCTCCCCAATCACAAACCTCACCGCACGTCCCTGGACTGCGGAATATGATGATCTATGTAGTGGAGGTAATGCTCTAGAGAACCTCTACTTCAGCGTCTTGTGTTTCAGAAAATGTACTTTGTTTGCATTTCAAAAAGGCAAATCTCTATCTGTCCCGATCACGTAAGCGTTTGAAGGCACCCAATCTTGAGTATGCTTTCTGGCCTTTGATCATTCAGTGATGCTGAAATGGGATTCAAGTTAAAGGTGGTATTATTACATATGGTAAAAATGCAACACATCCAACTAGTGGTAAATGTACAGTTAGCTTAAACATGACGTCGTCTATATTCTATTTTTTGTTTGTTTATTTGGTGGGCAACTGAACATGGTCACAGTACAGTAAACATAATGAAGATATAATCTTTTAGTTATATGCACAGCTAATTTTCATTGTTTTATTTTCATTAAGAGAGCCTCGAGTTGGGCAAGGACCATGCTTGTTCAATAGAGCTCCGGACGTCACGTGACCCGTTTGTCTGTGACGCCATTTTGGCAGGAAGCCACAGGCGGTGAGTGCCGTTACTACAATAATAATGGACAGCAGCAAACAACTTTCCCAAAGCAATAAACAGCGATACATCGCTAAGCTAAATAGACTGCAAATTAGTGATCCATATTTAGCTCCCGGTGTGCTTTTTAAACCTTTAGATCAAGTGGCCGAGACCGGAGGACTCCCTAATATAGAATATCCTGACATATATAACTACCTTATAAACTTTCCTTCTGACTACACCGGAGACTCGCTGAAAGCGTACAAAAGCCTGGAGGGATATAAATGGACTCAATCTGGATTTGTGGCCGATGTTCTGCTGTGGAGTTTAACTCAGAAGGATTATTTTGTTGTCACTGCACGAGTAAGTACCTGCCTTGATTATTATCTCATAAACTACTATGACAGCAACATTAGCACGCTAAGCTTGTAGTGACAGAATAGCGACAGTTTTACAGATGATTTTTGTTACAGGTAAATCATTCACAAAGATTAAATGACCCCTCTCTGAAACCATGGGCAGTTATCAGAAGAGATGGAGTAGTGCTTGGTGCTCATTGTAATTGCACAGCTGGACAGGGCGAGTGCTGCTCTCATGTTTCAGCTATGTTGTTCAAGTTATGGCAGCATAACCATGAAAGGGAGGAAGAGACAGCAACATCTAAAAAGTGTAAATGGGACAGACCAAGTGAAACGGCTATGAAGAAAGTGGAGTACCTGCAGGGAAAAGATATTGTATTTAATAATGGTCAAAGATCAAAAAAGCAGAACAAGGCTCAAACGCCCTGTGCAGCCCCCAAAGCCATCCCACCACTGACCCCAAGTGAGCAATCTTTGTTATACAACAGCCTGTCTCAGTGTTGTGCAAAAGATGGGCAAAAGATGAAACCAGTAGTCCTGTCTCTTGTGAGGGAGCATTCAGCGTCATATGTGCCTAAAACAGTGAGCTTGGATCTGCCAGATCCTCTCACAAGTCTTTATGAGAAAGAAATGAGAGATGTGAGTAGTGAGAGCTGCAGAAAAGAACAGAAGCTTTGTTTGAGCAGCTGTCAGTGAGTAAAGAGCAGGTAAGGTGGTATTTGTTTTCTGTGTAAAGTTATATCAATCATGTTTTAAATCATATTATTTAGGTAGTAATTTTGTATTTTCAGAGTGATATTGTTGAGGAAGAGACACGAGACCAGTCAAAGTCACAAATATGGTTCGAACAGAGAGCTGGTAGAATTACAACATCCACATTCAGAGCAGCAACTAAAACGAACATCATGAAGCCTTCAGTATCACTCATAAAAAAAATATGTTATCCACTGTCATACAGTTTTTCAAGTGAGGCAACAAGGTATATACTATTCTCTATATTTACATATGTGGTTAGGATATTAATGTTTGTTTTTGTAAAAATAAGTTGTCAGATATTATTAACATTTCCTTTTGTATAACAGATGGGGCTGTAAACACGAAGCTGCAGCGATACAACACTATAGAAACCAACATCGGCTCACACATTCTGACGTTGTGGTGGAAAAGGCTGGGTTTACCATCTCCACAACTCACCCATTTCTTGGAGCATCACCGGACGGTGTTGTGTCTTGCAGCTGCTGTGGTACTGGTGTACTGGAAGTTAAGTGCCCCTTTTGTGTTAAAGATTTAAGTGTTTGTGATGCTCTAAATAGTGTTTCAGGGTTCTGTCTTGAAACAGACATGAATGAAAACTTAAGACTGAAACGTGACCATACTTATTTTTACCAAGTTCAAATGCAAATGTTTGTAACCGAAAAATCATACTGTGACTTTATCCTTTGGACAGAAAAAGAGTCTTGTTCACCTTTTGTTGAGCGGATCTTGCCAGATGAAGTTTTTGCTAGAAAGGAGTTACTAAATGCTGAAGAATTTTACAAGAAATGTGTCCTTCCTGAGTTAGTGGCAAAGATTTTCTCTGCACCTAAAGTTGTGTGTGATAATAGTCAGCAGTGGTGCTATTGTCGTGAGGCTGAATCTGGCAACATGTTAGTCTGTGCCTCTGGATTCTGTTCTGTACAGAAGTTCCACCAAACCTGTCTGGGAATGAAAAGGGTGCCTAAGCACTGTCCCCACGGGTAGAAAAATAAATTCTCAAAAGAAAAGTTAAGAAGACAAGTTTATTATTATTATTACATGGATATTTACTGAGCAGGTACTATTGATTCACATACATTGATGAGAGCACAACAAACTTTCACTAGTTTATCAAGATACATGACATCATTTTCTTTGTCAATGTCAGTAAATGTAATGGGTACTGTGCTTTGTAATAAAGTATATTTTTGACGAACAACTCCTATGACTCTTTCGATGTGTATCCTGAGTGACGCCAAGCTTCGGGTGTTTTCAATCTCAACAGGATCTAACTGCTTTTTCCCACGAGTAAATGCTGGAATCTTTAGGTCGGCTTGGAGAGATTGAACAGACTGACTAACATTAAAACCCCTATCTGCCAAAACTAGGTCTCCTGGAAGCAAGTGTGATAAAAAGTTACTATTTTCTGTGATAAACTTGTCACTTGTGCGCCCTCCCCACCCATTTGAAATGAAAGAAATTGATCCTTGTGGGCTAATGGCAATCAGATATTTCATAGTGTGATGTGATTTGTATGTTGAATAACACTGGGCACTAGCTAATAGGTTACTTGGCTTTTCAATAAAAAATTCAAAACAGTCAATAATACAAATAGTTTTTTCAAAATGTTTGTTACGGAACGCATTTGGAAGAGTTTTTCTTAAAATCTCTTTTTCAGGCCAGACAATAAGACTTGGAACTAATCTGCAATACATGACACTAATACAATGCTTGAAAAGTTTTGAAACTGTGGTGGAATCAACTCCAAAATAAAAAGCTAAAAATTCAAAGCTTAAATTCATCCGAAGCTTAATTAAAGTCAACAAAAACTGTTGAAATAATGTTAGGGCTGATTTAAGTTTGAGATGTGGGGAAACAACATTAAAAAGGGCCATGAGAATAGAAAATGTTGGTAGTCCAGTCAACAATAGAACTTTATCACTTTTTTGAAGAGCGGATTCAGAAAGTTCAGCTTTAGACAGTTTTTCCTTCAGCAACTGATTTTCTGCTCTTAAAGCTTGAACCTCCAACTTCAGTGAATTCTTTTGTGCTTTACAGTTGTCATTATTGCATGTAGGTCCAATGTCACAATCATTTAAAGAAATGACTGGTTCATTGTAGTCTCTGATAGAGGAAGGTCCGGCAGGAGGCTCACAGTCATGTGCTGGCCCTGTAGTGTCAGAGGATTCACCAGGAGGAATGAAAGGTCCCATGGGTGCTTCAGGTGTTTCTTGCTGTTGTTTTCTTTTTTTAGCGGCTTGTCGTCTGCTAAATGTGGCCATTAGCATCTTTCCTTTCTTCTTTACTGGAGAAGGCACATGTCTGAACACGGATGGGACGTAGTCGGGTGAAAGAGGATTGTCACTCTTTTTACCTTGGGACACAACACACAATTAATACAAATTCAGTACGGTTACAATGCAAATACAATGGCGAACAAGTATAACTATAAGTATAACTTCAAGCATTGAGCTGGATATACACAACCCTTTGGCTGGCTATGTCAAAGTAAAAGTCTTATCACTTAGCTTAGCTAGTTATGGTTTCATATCAACATCTGCGGTAAGCACGGTCTCTAACATTTCCGTGGAAAGCCCTGAGCGTTATTTATTGAAATAACATTATAAAACAAGGTATAATGATTTGTTTTAGAAATGTTACCTGTTATGAAATGGTCACTGCACAAGCGGAAACCATTGGGCGACGGGATCCAGCGCTCGGTTTTCTTCAGTGTGCTTTGGGCTCGTTTAATTGCAGAAATCCATTTCCCTTCGAGCTGGATCTTTAGGAATACGATAGAAGGCTCTGGCTTTACCTTGCCCTCTATGGTTTGTGCATCCAGGTGCACAACATGAGTCTACCATCGTTGCAAAACGTGAACAATGTACGCTTGTTTAGCCGCAGCCGCTAGCTGGTTTGTTCACAAGTTCCTGCCAAGAGGTCACGTGACGCGGTGCGTGACGTCAGCTACAGGAGCTCTATTAATCCAATATTTTATCACTGTGAAATTTTACTTTTTGAAGAAAGTTAGCAAACGCAGACTAAATGAACAGGTGATGTTTCATATTTCTGCAATGACAGGAAATGCTTAATTTGTCTCAATCACAGCACCGCCTCCAGGGGCTCCACTTCACCCATTTGCCATCAGCACTCCCAAATTAGCACAACTTTGACTGTCTGCCAAACTCAAAGATCTGAAGCAGGACGGTTAACACAGATCCACCTAGTCTTTTTGGTAACTCTGGTTCGGCAAACACTGTGGGACATTCAGAGCATCTGGAAAAAGAAAACGCCATTTATTTGTTTTCAAATGATTTTCAGGTGCGACAGTGGCTCAGTTGGTAGATCATTGGCCTTTGAGCCTGGAGGTTGTGGGTTTGAGCCCACCACAAGACCTTCTCCACCAACTCCCACTGATGTCTGCTGTCGTTGTGTCCTTGGGCAAGACAGTTAACCCTACTGCCCTGTCACCAACAGAGCAGCTGTCCTCCTGTGGACTGATCACCTTCAGGGGGATCAGTGAGGGGTGTAAATTGGGGGCATCTCTGACTGCCAGCCCCCTGACCCAGATATGGATTAAGGGGAGACTGTCCACAGGTGCAGATGAAAGAGGCCAGATGCAGGGGTCCCTTCATCACGCTGTGAAACAGAAACAGACAATGGGACAGCAGTTGAATAGCAATGAACAGACCACAGTTGAAGTCATTATAGATAGATAGATACTTTATTGATCCCCGTAGGAGAAGCTCAGCAGCAGCAAAACAAAAACATAGATAATTATAAAAATAGCTAGCAATAGTGTTTAGATGCAACAGCACTTTAGGTCACAGCAGGTGGAGCAGGACAGGTCACAGTAGGAGAGGTGGAACATCCGTTGGGTTGTGTAGGACAGGTCACAACAGCAGAGGTGGTGCAGCTGCTGTGTGTGGAGCAAGACTGCTTGGTTCTATGCAACTGCTGTCCAAAGTGAGATAATGAATACTTTCTTAGCATTTTTCATAAAGTTAGCATTCCTCGTCTGAACCGTTTGGTTCTGACCATGAATCCTCTCCGCTCCGGTTTGGACCAGGGCAAAACTATGAACACTGTACAGCAGTAACATCTCAGGCAGACAAAGAGCAAGAAAAGTAACATTTGTAAAGCACAAAACAAAAACTGTTTAAGAGATACTTAGGTCTTGCTGCTGTTTCCAGCACATTCAAAGGTAAAAAAAGTAATGACAGACATAGTGAGAGGAGAGGCTAGTGCTCAATGATCCGTTTCCCCAACGTCTTTGCTGCAACTTATGCATTTTCCATTTAAGAATGTGTCGATCCCTCCACAAAATTAATGTGACTGTAAAGTCTCATTTCTGTTTGTAAAATATCATATGTAAAATAACATGCCAAAATAACCGAAGCTGGATCAAAGATACATTTTTTTACATCGCTAACCTACAATTGTCTGTTAGAACCAAGTACTTTCAATGAAGGATGTTTATTTATTTGTAAATTTTAACTATTTCTCCTGGTCTTTGTCTTGTATGCTTGAAAACCTTTATATGAGGTACAACATGCCATAGTATCTTATAACTTCTAACTGTTTTTCTACGGTCCGTGAGGTCTCTGATGGTCCTCTTACCTGTCTATTTTTGGTCTGTTTAATGTTTATTGTCTTCTGTGGTGTTTGTAAATGTTATGTGGTGTAAAGAATGTGAACCCCTGTCCCAAGACAAATTTATCCTTAGGGAGACAATAAAAGAGTATCTTATGTTAATGCTTGGATTATTTCAGTAATTATTGAGAACCATTTTCGGGTCTGCAGGCCTCACTTCGGGCATCCCTTGCTCAGCTCAATTAAGTCCAATAGGGAAGCTCCATCTCAATTTGTGTCACTCACCTATTTGGGCTAAAAGAATCTTTGGTTAAAGATTTAAAGGTTTTGAAAAAACCCGGAAGTAACCATTAACATGAAACATTTTAGGACACATTTGAAGAGGATCTGATGGATTTAGGTTCGGTAAATAAATGGCTAACTCACTGCTGATGTTCAGAATTCTTTGTTCAGTTTTCATGTAGTTCCAGGGAGTTTTTGAACTAGCTAGCGTAGCTGTTACCCACCTAGCACGTCACGGTGAAACCTTTGGGAGCTAACTATTTTATTTGCAGTCATTAAATACACTTCGAATTATAAGGGCTGTCTAATATTTGTTCGAATATATATATATTTTTTTATTTTAGAATTATATTTGAATTTTGAAGCCGAAGCCCTGGTGTTAAGCAGCGCTGGAGAGGCTAGAGGACGCAGGCTGCTCGTTCTGTAAGTGGAGGAGAACGAGCGTCCCGCTAAGACTCTGCTCAGCACTTTTCAAGGCCTAAACTTATACACCGCTGAATCAATGACGTCAAGTTTTCAATTAAATTATGGATTATAATACAACTTGTATGTAGTAATAAGCATTTTTATGAACTACTTAGAAAAAAAATCGGGTATAGCTTGTTTAAGTGTCTTTATTCATATAGCTGTTGCTGCTCATCCCTCAGCTCCTCCTGTTCAACCCCTCCCCTCCTGTTTCCTCCCTTCCTGAGACACCTCGTTACCCGCACCTGTGGAGCTACACACCTGCACCAATCAACTACATTCAAAAATGGGGCGTAGGTGGAGCAGAGCCGGAACAGAAGCCAGGGCCAGAACCGGAGCCAGAGCCAGAGCCAAAGCAGGAGCCGAGGGGGTTGCTGGGGAGGTGGCGGGTGTTTAGAGCTTTCAGGAAGCGCTGTTTGTCAGGAAGTGGCTGCCTTTTAAACTGCCCGCTTGGTGCCAGGGTGTTGGCAGGGGGCTGGCCGGGCTGTGTGATTGGCTGAGGCTCGAGGCTGGCAGAGCTGTTTGATTGGCTGAGGCTCGAGGCTGGCAGTGCTGTGAGATTGGCAGGCACTCGGTCTTTCAGTCTGAACATCCGCTTGAGCTTCATTTCAATCTGAAGAGACCAAAGACACGATAAATACATTTAAAATGATTTATTTGTTTGGCGCATTGACCCCGGCAGTGACACTTGCAGCTATGAGATCGATTGCAGCTGAGATGATCTCAGATCCCCCAAAAGAGGAAGCCGCGCTATGTGTGCCGGGGAATGCGCAGGCCTCCCGTGGGAAGCTGCCTATCTGGAGGCGTGGGAGCCTTGCATAGGGGCAGCATTGCATAGGGGCAGCATTGCATAGAGGCAGCATTGCATAGATTGCATGGAGGCAGCATTGCATAGATTGCATGGAGGCAGCATTGCATAGAGGCAGCATTGCATAGATTGCATAGAGGCAGCATTGCATAGATTGCATAGAGGCAGTATTGCATAGAGGCAGCATTGCATAGATTGCATAGAGGCAGCATGCATGGAGGCAGCATTGCGTGGAGGCAGCATAGCCTGGAGGCAGCATTGCGTGGAGGCAGCATTGCGTGGAGGCTGCATTGCATAGATTGCATAGAGGCTGCATTGCATAGATTGCATAGAGGCTGCATTGCATAGATTGCATAGAGGCTGCATTGCATAGATTGCATAGAGGCTGCATTGCATAGATTGCATAGGGGCTGCATTGCATAGATAGCATAGAGGCTGCATTGCATAGATAGCATAGAGGCTGCATTGCATGGAGGCAGAATGGCATGGAGGCAGAATTGCATGGAGGCAGAATTGCATGGAGGCAGAATTGCATGGAGGCAGAATTGCATGGAGGCAGAATTGCATGGAAGCAGCATAGCCTGGAGGCAGCATTGCGTGGAGGCTGCATTGCATGGAGGCAGCATTGCCTGGAAGCAGAATTGCATGAATAGGATACAGAGAATATGCGGGGGTGACAAATCCGCACGCTCTGTAATGATTATGCGTGTGTGAAGCGTTGGCCCTTGGAGCGTGCGGAGGGTTTCTCGCGCACAGACCGCTTCGTGAGGGTGCATGTATGACGTAGGCCGCAGGGGATCTGTGGGAACAGACACTCACTGAATGAGCGGCTATGTGATCATGCGTGCGTGGTGGATGCATGAAGTGAAGAGTAAATGCGTGTAATCGCAGAGCTGATGCGGGCTCTGCGTGTTGAGAATGTGGAGCAGCAATGTAGAGAGCTTTCTCATACAAGATCTGCTATATTTGAGCATGCGTGTGTCAGCGTATGATACAGAGAATATGCGGGGGTGCCGAGTCCGCACGCTCTGTAATGACTATGCGTGTAGAAGCGTGGGCCCTTGGGGCGTGCGGAGCTGCCTCTCGCGCGCAGGCCGCTTCGTGATTTGCATGTATAGCGTGAGCCGTAGGGGGTTATGCAGAGAAGCTTCTCTGCACAGAGCGCTGCGGTGAGCATGAATGTATGATGTAAGACAAGTGATTATATGTATGTCTGGTTTGAAATGAAACAGATGTCGTGAATGCTTTACGTGAAGTAATCTAGCCAGCACCAGAGTATTTAATAATTACCTTAGATTGAAGAGAGGGAGCGCTGAGCGGACAGTATGGACCCAGTGTCAGGTCGAATATATGATGAGAAGGCCGAGGAGGACCATCGCCCCAGCTGCTGCAGAGAGGAGTGGGGAAGGCCCAGCGAGGCCGCACGAGTAGCAGCGCCTATTCTGAATGAATGGCTGGTGTACTGGAGTGGAGAGAGATGGCAGGCGACCAGTAGGGATTTAAGGTGAGCTCGAAACCATTGAACTGACATGATGTTGTTTTCGGGGGTGAGAAAAAGCGGGCCGGCTGGATCTTTTCTCCTGGAGCGAAGGCGAGAGTATTCTAACATCCTTTTATACGGACAACACCGATTGGGCGAGCGAGCGATGACGATGTTGCAAGCGCCTTTTATTTTAGAGTGTTTGAGGTGGATATTATAATGATCTGGGTAATAGGTAAGATCAGAAAAGGCCAGGTCTCGGGAAGGATTAAAAGTAGCAGATGCAGAGGCGAATTCGCTTACGCGGAGAAATCCGAAAAAAGCGAGAAGGAACACGCTGGATAGGAGGGAGGCTAAGTACTGGGAATATTTAGGAGAGTGTATCTCGGAGAGAAGGCGCTGGAGGATAATCATGGAGATGGGCAATCTACGGTCGGGGGAGCGTGGAGAACGGTTAGTAATGCCTTTAAGTAGGAGTTTAATAGGTTGAAATGAAACGATAGAGGGAAAAGAGGGAATATGGCAACGGGCGTGGAACTGAAGGCCAGAAAGTAGGACGCGTATGTAAGTGGGTTTGAAAGCAAGGATTTCTGAGCAGTGAACTATGAAGGCGCAAATATTGTTGATAGAGAGAGGAAAAATGGGAATATTATGGAAGCTGCAGAATTTAGCGTAGACTGACAATGCGAAGTTGTAGGTTTTACGGGTAGAGGTAGAGAGGCCTAATTGCATGTAGGAAGCGGCGGAAGAGAGAAGAGGGCGAAGTGATGGAGCTAGTCCAGGGAGAGGAATTCCGTAGGAGGGATGACGCATGGCTCCGAGCGGGCTGAGGGGCAGAGTCGCCGGAATTCCTGAAATTTAAAGCGAGAAAGTGAGTCTGCAATGACGTTTAAATAACCAGGGACGTGGCGCGAAGTAATGATAAAATTATTAATGACGGAAAGCCAGGTGACGCGTCTTAAAATCGACATGATTTTTGGGGAAGCGGAGCGGCCTTTATTTATTATGTCCACCACTGCTTGATTATCACACAGAACAGAAATTCTTTTCCTTTGCCAGACGTGGCCCCACAGAGAACATGCTACTGCTATTGGGAAGATTTCGAACAGCGCCGAAGATTCTTCCTTTGGGAAGTCTTGGGGCCAGTGTCCAGCGAACCACTGACCTTGGAAAAAACCCCCAAAACCCACGGACGGGGCAGCGTCCGTGCAGAAACAGAGATCATCGGAGGAGGAGATGATATCATCGTAAAAAAAAGAAACACCGTTCCAGTGGTCGAGCAAATGAGACCAGAACCCGAGGTCAGAACGGCACCCGTCGTCGATGATGACGGAATCGGACAGTGAGGGCACGGAACTGGCGAGGTCGAGGAGCCTAGAAATAAACGACCGGCCCTGCGGGACGATGCGCATTGCAAAGTTTAAGTGGCCCAACAGGGAGAGTAGCTCGCGTTTAGACAGTGACGTGGATGACAGTACTGACCGGGAGATCGCGCGAATACGCTCCAGCTTCTCCGGCGGGAGAGAGGCCTTCATCCCTAGCGTGTCCAGCGAGATCCCGAGGAAGTCCATGCGGGTCGCGGGGCCTGCAGTCTTTTCCGCGGACAGGGGGACCCCGAGGGCAGAAAAAACGAGCCGGAGTTTTTTAAGGGAATCGCCGGAACTGTCAGCGGGAGAGTCGACCAGGAGGAAATCGTCCAGCAAGTGAAGGACCGAAGGCAGCCGCACGCAATTCAACAGGATCCAGCAGAGGGCCTCCGACAGCATGTTGAATAGGGCCGGGCTGCTCCTGCACCCGAAAGTGAGGCGCACTGCGAAATAGAACCGTGCGTCCCACTTAACCCCGAACAAGTGCCAGTGCGAGGGGTGAATGGGCATGATCTTAAACGCGTCTGTAATGTCGGCCTTGGACAGCCAGGCCCCGCTGCCGAAAGACTTAATTAGCCTAATTGCATGGTCCACGGTGGCATACTGCAGGGAGAATGGCTCGGGAGGAATGAGGCTATTCACGCTCTGAACGGGCCCGGAGCGGGGATGAGAGAGGTCGAACACTAAGCGTTTCTTGCCCGAGTACTTCCTGGTCGCGATGCCCAGTGGACTGGTACGGAAACGACGGAACGGAGGCTTCGCGAACGGGCCTATGACGTAGCCCTTAGACACTTCCCGGGCCAGCAACTGGGTCACGATCCCGGGCTCGGAAAGAGCAGAGCGCAGATTCCTGGAAACATAGGAGGAGGGAGGCAGAGACCTGACGCCCACGCAGAACCCCTGGGACAGTCCGGAAAGGAGAAAATCAACGAAAACTCTATCGGGGTGGAACAGCAGGGCACGAGCGAGCTGGGGCACAAGGACAGGCGTAGACGGATGCGAGCTGGTTAATTCTTGAAGGAAGACTTCTTGCCGGGGACCCTTTTCCTTATCAGCCTGGGGCATACAGAGCGCGGATGCGCCTCCCTGCAAAAACTGCAAACATGGAGAAAAGCGCAGCGTTGATAATTACACACACTCATGTTAAAATTAATGCAGATTGGGGCAGGGTCGGCCACCTCGGCCCCGCGGCCTCGCCAGTCACTGGATGAAGGCCTGTACGAGGGGCGGGGGGGAAGCGGGGAAGGCTGCATGGAAGGGCGCCCGCGGGGTCCATTGAACGGGACGCGGGGGCAAAGAGAGGCGGGATGGCCGGTGTTGCCGCACAGGGAGCAGGAGACCACGGAGGCCCCCCCGCTGGAGAGCAGCAGGATCTCCGTGTCCAGAGCGGACCAGTCCACTCTGACGTTGGCCTGGGAGATGAGCGCTGCTGCCCTGGACGCGAAGGCCACGTGGTAGCGGTAGAATGTAGCACCGCTGTATTTCAGTGCCAAGTCCCCGATCAGGCCCAGATAAGAGTCGAGCTCGGCCCTTCGCTCTGGGTAGGGCGAGCAGATGACGTCGCGGTAAATCCCAAATGCCACCAGGAACTCCCCTATCGTCAGATCACGGGACAGGCGCGGGTCCGCGGACTTGATGACAGCCGCGAACTGGTCCGAAGCGGTGACCTGCCTGTCACACTCGGGGGAAGGGAGGATGAGGGAGACCAAATTGACATAGCGGCCTGCAAGGATTTTTGACCTGAGGCGCGGAGATATATTAGCATGTGAGTTCATGTAAGGCCTACCGGAGAGCGGGGCCGCCAGAGCCGAGGCCAGGGTATGCTCGAGGAAGGCAGGTGCCCCCGCAGGAACCAGCGGGGAGGCGGGGTGCGGGAAAGCCAGGTCCAGGGGCCGCGACTCAACTGCGACGAGGCGGTTGGAGATAGATGTAATTGAATGCTGGACAGTAGAGAGGGCTGCGAGAATTGCATCATGCTGCAGGGCGCGAGAGTCCAGGGGCAAAACCGTAGACGTCTCGTGGATCGCGGGGACCGGGGGCACCGCCGCGGAACGGGTCCCTCGAGCAGGAGCATGGGCAGACGGCCGCGAGCCCCTGGCGCGGCCTAAGGTCCGGGGAGGGACGCCAGGGGAGCCGGGAGACGCCGGAGACGGCGTGGGGAAGCGCACGGGCGAGCGTGCGGAGACGCGCACGGGAGTGCGCGTCGGAGAATCAGGCGTGAGGGTCTGGAGACGTGCCCGTTTCGCCCTCGTGTATTTGGACTTGCCCTGGCGTTTGCCCGACTGGAGCACGGGAGCTGGCGAAGAAGAGGGCGGGCTGGCGGAGAGCTGGTCGAACATGGATCGGAGTTGGAGCGAAGTCACGTCGGGACCAGGTGTCACTCCCTGAGCAGAAAGGTAGGCTCGGATGGCCCCGTCGTCCCTGGACGCCAGGCGGGCGCTTTTACGAGCAGGCGAGGGGCGGAGAGGATGAGAGGGCCCCGGAGAGGCATCGGAGTCCGACATGACAAGATCGGACGGAGGAGCAGGACGTAAATCGTAAGCTGGTACTGAATAACCGTATAACACGAGCTGTTTAGAGCTTTGTTTAGAGCTTTCAGGAAGCGCTGTTTGTCAGGAAGTGGCTGCCTTTTAAACTGCCCGCTTGGTGCCAGGGTGTTGGCAGGGGGCTGGCCGGGCTGTGTGATTGGCTGAGGCTCGAGGCTGGCAGAGCTGTTTGATTGGCTGAGGCTCGAGGCTGGCAGTGCTGTGAGATTGGCAGGCACTCGGTCTTTCAGTCTGAACATCCGCTTGAGCTTCATATTAATACAGAACAACAATCAATGTGTGAGAGTGTGATTCTTACCTTTGAACACCTTCAACACAGTCTGACACCTGTAAGACTCAAACACACATGACACATTAGGAATACACACAGAACATTAGTTATTGCAACAATATTGAAATTATACTCTATGGATTTCACAATAATTGACTGCATTAGCAAAGGTAAATGTATTTTAATTAACATATGGCTGGCTTTAAAGTTTATAAGAAAAAGTAAGAAATTGAATAGAGTTGCAAGTGCTAGTTAGCTTGCTACCAGCAGATGAATGGATATTTAATATTTGCAGCTAACAATAACAAAAATAACAACTGTAGTGGCTCATTTAAACAGCCACAGTGAGAAGAAGTGAAAGTCTCTGACATTGAAGACCTGGGAAGACATTAAATCCATTTATTAAACAAAGCAATACATGAACATTAAACTCTCTTTCTGCAGCAGGTATGCATCTGTGTGCTCCTATGGTCCCACATGGTCCCACATGGTCCCACACCTGAACTCAACTCCAACTGATGACATCACAGGTGTCTAAATGATGGGAGTGTCCCAAATATTAAAGCTGATCTCCCTGTTTTTAAACTTAGTTTACTAAGTACTGTTGTCTTTTTGCAGTTTATAAACCATTGTGAAATATACAGTAACTTTACATTTTAGAAGTGAATTATTATTTTAAAACTCAAGAATCTTAACCTTTTTTAACACATAGTTTGTTGGACAGTCTAACCTAACAATTCTAATGTGTTAAAAATAGTTTGAAATATGAAATATTTTAAACTTTAACTTAAAAACTAAAAAAAGGTGTCTCCCTTTCAGCTGAGCAGTGCCAGCCGTTATTATTATAGATTCATGCACTGGCAATTCAAAATACAGATAATATACAAAATATACTTAACAAAATCCACGTATACGTGAGAAAACAACTTACTTTCTGTCTCCAACTCTTTTCAATGTGGAAATGATACATCTATATCTAAAAACTGTGCAGACTGTGTACTTACTAGAGAGGATGATTCCAAGTAAATAAAGCAGGGCAGCGACAGAGGTACAGATTCAACGTCATATCAACGTCTGGGAAGACATTGCTTTACGTCCAGATGCACACCTTACGTTGTTTAGACGTGGAAAACAGGTCCTTGACCGACTCACGTGTCAGGCTGTAACCTCGCATAAGTGTGCGTCGGTTGTTTAGGATTTTATCTATGAATTTTTCACAGTAGTCAAAATTAAATGGTGTGGCGGTTGCGTAATGAGACTTCAGTTGCGACGACGCGGGTTCAAATCCTCGTCGGAACATTTTTGACTTTTCACTTTTTAGCGAACAATTTTTCTCTGTTTGGTTAAAAACGAATAAACACACAACAAGATTATGTAGTGGCTAATAATAAAACTTGTGAACCCATGCATTTGCATAAAATCTCAAGTGCTCACCCCTTATTTGCAAACTTGAGATTGTTAGCACAACAAATGCATACATTCACAAGTTTTATTATTAGCCACTACGTAATCCTATGTTGAGTGTTTATTAGTCTTTAACCAAACAGAAAAAAATTGTTCGCTAAAAATCGAAACAAATATGTAAAGATAATAATACACACACGTGGGCTCGAACTCACGTAACCAAGGCTGCACACATTTGCTTAACCACTACACTACCGTCAGGTACACTTAGATTGCTTCACAGCCTATATATTGTATCGCTAGATCAAGACGTACTGCGTCGGACGGCCGATGACCTGTTTTCGACGTCTAGGGGAGGTCAGGATTGAACGTCATATCCACGTGTAGTGGTACACCTGTTTTGTGAGCGCTCCTATCAGCGCTCTGGCTTGTAGGATTTAAGGACAGCCCTCCCACGTACACCCCTGTTTGGCCTCGCCTCTGACGTCGGGACGCTGCTCGCTGGTGGCGTCCGAAGCACATGTTGCTTTAGATCCAGCCTTTACATCGGCTTGGTGACTCAGCGGGCACGCTTCTTTCAATCTGCGTCTCGGTGAGTGTTTGCGGCCGGCCTTGTGGCTTCGTTTTGGCACAATATTCAACCTATATTTCTTTTAGATTGTCTGTGATCCCGGCACAGCCGTGGAGTGGGGACAGAGCGCGGTTATTGCGCAACCCCTCCGCAGGTGCAGCGCTCTGCTCTGTTTGGTGAGTGTTGGAGCCGGCTTTCTAACTCTTTATGTAAGTAAGTAAGTAAGTAAGTTTTTTATTTATATATACCGCCTTTTCACTGCAGATCTGAGTCTCAAAGCGGTTTACAATTGTTAATTTTGGGCATTTGTCTCTCACTCCACACAGAGATGGGAGCGGGGTCGCCAGTACAGGAGGCGCATGCCAGAACTATTGGACATATTTTTAGTGGTAGGGGAAACCGGAGTACCCGGAGGAAACCTACGCAGACACGGGGAGAACATGCAAACTCCACTCAGAAAGGCCCTGGTCCGACCGGGATTCGAACCCAGGACCTTCTTGCTGAGAGGCGAGAGTGCTATCCACTCAGCCACCGTGCCGCCCTGGCAGCTGTTCTGGAGTATTTATTAAAATTTAGTTTTTCTTAGAGCCGCGAGCAGGCACCCTTTACCGAATACACAGTCCACTTGTAATACCGGTAAGCATTTAAAATAAATCTAATTCTTATAGTCACTTATCAATTTAATATCTTGGTCTACGGCTCGTGTGTGCGCGCATCTTGGGCCTCTGGCTCCTGGTGACTTATGTGCGGGCTCCTTGGAGAGCTACATGTGGGTATACTGCACTAACTCTAATGGGCTTATTATTTTAATACTAAATTTAATTATTTCATTCAGTTCTGAGCGAGTCTCCCCTTCTGGTACCCGGAGAAACACGACACCCTCGCTGCTGCATCACGGGCTATTCAAGCTCCGCGGGTACAGGCCCACATCCATCGGACTCCCCTCAGTGCGGGGCCACGGAGGCGCGTGGGTCCGATTGGAGGCGCTTGGGCCGAGAACGTGCTGGAACCCTAGGGGACTGCTGCTGCTGGTTGGAACAATGGCTTATTAGTGAGGCCAATCGATAACTGAGTTTACATTTTACAGTGAGAGTGGAGAGTCCGGCGTCGTGGAATGAAATTGTCCTTTTTAAAATGGTTAAATAAATTGTATTTTGTACTACCTTGCCTCCTGTCTACGTCAGTCCACGAACCTATGTGCCTTTTCCAATTTATCTTTAACGGGTCCCAGTTCCCATATACTGGGTGGCGTTGCTGGTAATATTTCTACTTAATTAGACCAAACCTCCAAATTCATAGTCTCGACTACTACACACGTATATGGGAGGTCATTGTTTTACGTCCAGATGCGCACCTTGCACAGACGTCGTTTGGACGTAAATAAAAGGTCACGACCGACCGACGCGATATTGACGTGATCTGGAGGTTGAGTGGACGTCGGATGTTTAGTGGGTTGGTGCAGCTCTGACTGCCACCCCCGACCCAGAAATGGATTAAGGGGAAGAAGATGGATGGATGGAGTTTTTACATAAGGCAACTCAAAGGGAATAACAAAACAACAGCAGTTATAATAGGGCAAAAAAGGCATTGAACTCGTAAATAATCACATTACATTAAAAATAGTGAAGACACGTTCCTTCAGTTATGCCCAGTTTTTAACCTGGATTTGAATGTTGTCAGAGTAGAAACCTGTCTCACATTTTCAGACAGACAGATTTTAGCAGCATGAATCTAAAACGCTGCTTCCCCATATTTAGTCCTGACTCTGGGCCCCAGCGGGAGACCTGTCCCTGTGCTCCTCAAAATTCGAGTTGGTTCGGTTAAAAACGGTAAAAGGTCACTTTTCAAGGCACTCGAAGCGCCTCACAACAAGGAACAATTCACGCACACACACGCACACACACACCAACGATGTTTATGTCGGGAGAAGGATTCGTTCCTCCAACCCTGAGCTCAGAGGACACACATATAAGAAAGTTTATAAAATATACCTTTTCATTTTGGAATGCTTTCAAGAAGTGTTTTGAAGATAAAAAAAACTATAAACCGTGTGTTCTTTCTCTGTGCTTTGTTGTGGTTCTACTGTATAAAATGTGTTGCAAATTATGTTTTCCATGGTACCTGGCTTGACCTTTCAGCTCCTCTCAGCTCTCTGGAAAAATCAGGTCAGTCCCATGTTCCCTGGGGGCATAGCCTTCATTGTACTTTAGGACAACGTCAATCGCTGACCCAGATTTTTATTTTTTTTGGTACGTAAAGATTACTTATGTACCAGTAGTTGCTCCTCTACTTCTAGTCTTAGTTTGAATTAATTTCTCTGCAATCCCTGGGCAATCCACATGTAACAAAAAATGTTACAAAGTCATTTTTGTCAGTATTGCTTGACGCCAGTTGAAAGGACTTTCAGAAATATAAATACTAAAGTAAGTTTGTGAATCTAATCACTATCAAATACTCATCTGGGATAACATTTGGACATTTTCTTTTTCAACATTTATTTCAAAAGAACAAGTGTCTAGAGCATGAACACAACCCACTGGGCTCTGAACTCTGATCTCACCAGAAGGATTGTGGATCAATCAGTACCCCAAAGAACTTTTTCACTGTCGCTGTGAAAAATCTTTTTGCAACACATGCATTTATTGAGAACAGTCAGTAAAATATATTCAAATAAAAGCAACACAAAGTGCACTGAGGAAAAAAGCATCATTCAAGGGGTGAATTTATACCAACAAAGGCCTGTTCTCTGCTGAAAAAAAAAACATTTTCACCAAGAAAGAATATCTAGTTTCTGTGATGTCATAGAATACAGGTCAGGTGGTTGGTCAAGTCACATGCAGAGGGATGTGGGACTAACCGTTTGGAGAGAAGGATTACTAACAGCACATCATCAGTAGGGTAAAACTAACCTGTCTCACAACGGTCTAAACCCAGCTTCATTCGTAGTAGTTAGTATGTATTCTTCTCAGTTACTAACAATTTGTATATGTCATTAGTTATAAATATTGTTAATGCATTACACACACCTAGGCTGACCTAGGCACAATAACCTAGGTCGCCCATTGTGTTTAATATATCTGATGTTCCCTTTTTTACCTAACCTGGCCTTAGCAATCCATACACTCCGGTCAATTATCATTTACCTGCATGTAGCGTCTCGGTCTGCTCCCTGTGTCTGCAATTACATCGGTTGAATCCCATCGGAACAATCAGCGAGCGCGGGAGGCGGGTGTTGTAGACTGATGTGGGTGACGTCAAGAGTTTGCAAACGGGCAGGTTGTAGTTTGGCAATGGCGAAGAATGCGAGAGTTCTATCAAGAAATTGAAGCCGGAGCAAGAGGAATGTTTAGCAAATGTAATCTTTGGCAAGGATTGTGGCGCTACTCCCCACGTGCTCCGTTAGCGGCAAAGGAGATGGCTAAAGCTAGTCAAAATGCTAAATGCTAACGACTCACTCGGACGCATTACATACGTCACGTAAACTCAGATCCAATCGTTTTGATCTGCAAAAGGAGTTAGATCCCTCCCACCTGTAAACGGAGCTCAATGGAGCGCCTCCAGACCTTAGTACGAAATGTCATTTGTACTATGGTGTGGTACGACCAGGCTATATTTTACCTGCTACAACAACGATTTATAATGAATAGAAAAAATATAAATAAATACCCAAATTCAGCCTTACATGCACAGCTGGAAAAATTCATCCTAATACGTGTACATGCTTCTCACACATGCTTGTACGTCTCAAAGTCGACGGAGCTCCCTTTAGCTGGCAACTTCACAAGTGCTGGCTCAGGTTGGTGCATCTCAAACTAAAAAGTAGGACTCGCTATGCAGTTTTTTTTTAAAGATAGAAACTAGAACCAAGAGGGAGGGAAAACGCCCGACATGGCAACCAGGACAGCACAGCAGCTATTTAAATCATGGCAAAGTATGGAGTGCTGTGGAGACATATGAATAAATTATGGACTGGAAAGTCATCAGTCAGGAAGACTAAGAAACTGGTACAAGTCTGGGTCTTATAAAGGTCAGCCATGCAAAGTTTGGAACAAGTATGTGATGATCTGATGTGTTTTCATCTGACAATTTGTAAAGAGAAATGCAATTGTAATAACATATTGAAATTGTTTTTTTGAAAGATGCGCTGGGAAACGACTGCAAGTCCTAAGTAGCTCTAAAACATTTGTTGTTTTGTGCTCAACAATTTTTATTTTTCCTTATTTTTTTCTGTCTGAGATGTTGCTGCAGTACAGTGTGAATAGTTTTGCACTGGTCCAGACCGGAGCGGAGAGGATTCATGGTCTGAACCAAACGGATCAGGTAAAAATCCACTGGAGGAATAGTGACTTATTGAATAATAATTGAAGAGCTGTTGCTGATAATAACTATTGTTATCTTTTTAGAATGATCAATTTTATTTTTTATTTTTGCTGCTACTGGACACCTGAATTTCTCCAACGGGGATCAAAAATGTATATATCTATCTATTGGAACTAAGACTTGATTAGTTTTTTTATTATTAACATAATACAAAATCTGCAGACATTAAAGTATTATCAGAGTCACAAAACATCTTCTCAGTATGTTTAACTTTATGTAAGGTTATGTAAATAAATGATTGCTAAATTAGTTGACAACTATTACAATAGTTTGGCAAACCATCCGGCGCCTCAGGAGGGGGAAGCAGTTCTTTGCCAGCACCATGTACGGTGCGGGTGGAGAGCTGCTGACATCGACTGGGGATATTGTCGGGCGGTGGAAGGAATACTTTGAGGTTCTCCTCAATCCCCCCGTCACGTCCTCTGTTACAGAGGCAGAGGCTGAGGATGTTGGGGCGGGTACATCCATCTCCCTGGCTGAGGTCACCAAGGTGGTTGGTAGCCTCCATGGTGGCAAGGCTCCGGGTGTGGATGAGATCCGCCCTGATTATCTAAAGTCTCTGGATGTTGTAGGACTGTCTTGGCTGACACGTCTCTGCAACATCGCGTGGCGATCGGGGGCAGTGCCAATGGAGTGGCAGACCGGGGTGGTGGTCCCTCTCTACAAGAAGGGGGACCGGAGGGTATGTTCCAATTATCGTGGGATCACACTCCTCAGCCTCCCCGGTAAGGTCTACTCCAAGGTACTGGAGAGGAGGCTACGGCCGATGGTCGAATCTCGGATCCAGGAGGAGCAGTGTGGTTTTCGTCCCGGTCGCGGAACACTGGACCAGCTCTATACTCTCCATCGGATACTCGAGGGTTCATGGGAGTTCGCCCAACCTGTCCACATGTGCTTTGTGGATTTGGAGAAGGCGTTCGACTGTGTTCCCCGGGGTGTCCTTTGGGGGGGTTCTCCGGGAGTACGGGGTCGGGGGTCCTCTGCTGAGGGCCATCCGATCCCTGTATGACCAGAGCCAGAGCTGTGTTCGCATTGCCGGCAGTAAGTCAGACCTGTTCCCGGTGAATGTTGGCCTCCGACAGGGCTGCCCTTTGTCACCGGTTCTGTTCACTGTATTTATGGACAGAATATCTAGGCGCAGCCAGGGGTCGGAGGGGGTCCGGTTCGGAGACCACAGGATTTCATCTCTGCTGTTTGCGGACGATGTTGTCCTGTTGGCTCCAACGAACCAGGACCTGCAGCATGCACTGGGACGGTTTGCAGCCGAGTGTGAAGCGGCTGGGATGAGAATCAGCACCTCCAAATCCGAGGCCATGGTGCTCGACCGGAAAAAGGTGCCTTGCCCTCTGCAGGTGGGTGGAGAGGTCCTTCCTCAAGTGGAGGAGTTCAAGTATCTCGGGGTCTTGTTCACGAGTGAGGGAAGAATGGAGCGTGAGATTGACAGGCGGATCGGTGCAGCGTGCGCAGTTATGCGGTCGCTGTATCGGACCGTTGTGGTGAAGAGGGAGCTGAGCCGAAAGGCAAAGCTCTCGATTTACCGGTCAATCTTCGTTCCCTCCCTCATCTATGGTCATGAGCTTTGGGTAATGACCGAAAGAACGAGATCGCGGATACAAGCGGTCGAAATGAGCTTCCTCCGCAGAGTGGCTGGGCGCTCCCTTAGAGATAGGGTGAGGAGCTCAGTCACACGGGAGGAGCTCGGAGTAGAACCGCTGCTTCTCCACGTCGAGAGGAACCAGTTGAGGTGGCTCGGGCATCTGTTCCGGATGCCTCCTGGACGCCTCCCTGGGGAGGTGTTCCGGGCACGTCCCACCGGGAGGAGGCCCCGCGGAAGACCCAGGACACGCTGGAGGGACTATATCTCTCAGCTGGCCTGGGAACGCCTTGGGGTCCCCCCGGACGAGCTGGAGGAAGTGTGTGTGGATAGGGAAGTCTGGGCGTCTCTGCTTAGACTGCTGCCCCCGCGACCCGGCAACGGATAAAGCGGAAGAAAATGGATGGATGGATGGAACTATTACAATAATTGATTAGCCGCAATTAATCAATTCACATTTTACATTTCTAGATGAAATACTTCCAGGAGGATGAGAGGACAGTTGGCCACAGGAGCCAAGATATGTTTCAAAATCCAAATGTCCAAAGAGATCAAGGTTGACCTGCTAATGTCACCCACAAGCTTAACAGTTTTCATGGGAGATTACAGCAACTTCTAAAAGGGGAAAGTAGGCCTCCCTGCAAAGGATGGCCCCTGTCACAGGAACTGCACAAGTTGCCAAAAAACATTTCTATCAGAATCTTTTGGCTTCGCACACAGATAAAAGTTTATGTGAAACTCAGAGGAAATGTCAAAGAGGAAGCTGCGTTTGGCAAAAATAATCTTTGATCATGCCACCGATGATTTTCAGCAGTCATTTAAAACAACCCTAATCCTCTGATGATGTAAAAAAAAATGTTTTATGACATTGCAATGAAGTTGAGAAAAGGCAGCCCTATATAAAACGCACTACACACAGTTCAGATCAGTTGAACTATAACTCTGCCCGCAGACGGAAACAGAAGGTTAAACAGAGTCTTTCTTGCAAATAAAATCCATCAGAATACAGTTTTCAAAATGAAACTTATTGAGTGGGCTGTCTTTTTATCTGAACAGGGACGGTATACAATATCATTCAATACAATAAACCTTCCTTATATCAGATAGCAAAGCAGTCACAAAGAATTCCGTGGTACTTGTGCATAAGAATTACATTAAGAGGTCTTTTATTAGTCCCACAGTGGGGAAATCACAAGTAAGTAAGTAAGTAAGTAAGTAAATAATGTTTGTTAATATAGCGCATTTTACAGACCAAGGTCACCCAAAGCGCTTTACAATGTTCAGAGTTCAGATATTGTTCCAATCATTCCACACACAGTGATGATGGAAGCGAGTCGCCGAACACACTGGACCATCAGCTCCAATCAAAACCATCCATTCACTCTCTCATTTACAGAACACAAGGAATGAGGAGCACACAACAGATTAGTAAATATTAGGTATTGCACAACTCTACTCTAAAAACATACTTAAATCTTTATTATTAGCTCACACAGAGCACCAGCCCCTCACTGACCCTCCTGCAGGTCCACAGGAGGATGGCTGCTCTGTCAGTGAGAGCATAGCCTTGATCTTTCAGCAGGGGATTCAGGCAAAATGGGGTTCAGTGTCTTGCCCCAACACAACAGCAGCAGACATCAGTAGAAGTCGGTGAAGAAGATCTTGTGGTGGTCTCGAACCCATGACCTTCAGGCTCAAAGGCCAATGCTCTGTTTAACAGGTTTATATTAATGTTATTTAGATTCCATCTTCTATCAGTAGCAGACTATTCTAGGTCCAAAATGTTAAACGTGGTTAGAATCTGTCGGCAGATCTTGGTCTTAAACAGGATCACGCTCTAATCAAAGATGAAGAGGCTGAAATGTGACCCAGGGCACACTACATTTGCAGGTAATAGTTGTTTTTCCCTCTCACTGTTGTCTGAAGACCATAATCCTGCAGTGCGATTGATCTCTAAGGTTGAGCCGGGGCATTTCCCTTGCAGATACAAAACACAATCAATTTGAGGGAGCGGCCGACACCACAGTAGTTTGTGGGTAACTCAGCTGCTCCTCAGTCTCTGGAGGAAACAAACATAAATCACATGTGGCGGACGCTGGCTGAACCACAGCTGGTGCTGCCAAACTTGAGACCAGAATACAGCTGGCAAAAACTAACACTGGCCAGATGCACTTTTACGACATTGTTAACTCAGGAAATATTTCCCCCAAATGCACTTTCACAAAACCGAATTAAAATGAGATGAAGTAATAAACAAAGATTTTTTACATTGTTTTACACTTTTTGCAACATTGACCTTACCTTACCATTCACCATTGTAATATGGTTCTTCAGAAAAGGGATATTGAAAACTAAAAACATATCCACATGAAACTCATAGAGGAGTTGGTTGCTGACTGAGGGGAGGCTTCTGTTCGGGGCCTTGAAGAACTTTCTGAAATAAAAATACCCTCTTTGTTTTTATAATGTATGTACAGTAATAAACAATACCACATAAAAACACAGAGTAAAAATATGCATACATCTTGCCATATCTAAAATGGTCTGAGACACCTGGATCAATAAAGGAGAGTGATTGTGGGGAAGCCCCGTCCACAAAAGTTTGCCTTGGGACCCACAATGACTCAGTGCCACTGATAGGAAATGTAATGTTTAATTTGGACACAGATGCGCCTGCATGTAGCCTACAAATCCCATCCATTTTCTTCCCCTCAATACATTTCTGAGTCGGGGGGTAGCAGTCAGAGCTGCACCCAGTTCACAGAGCACCAGCCCCTCACTGATCCTCCTGCAGATGGTGAGCCCACATGCAGGAGCCTTGATCTTTCAGCGGGGGCTTTAGGCAAAGTGGGGTTAAGTGTCTCACCCACGGACGCAACGATCAGTGGGAGTCGTGAAGTAGGTCTCATGGTGGGCTTGAATGAGAAGGATCACAATACACATTTCAATCATATTTAACTCGTAAAAACTATTATTATTTAGTTTACAAGGACACACATCTACTATAGAGGAATGCGATGTCCCTTTTTGCTACGTCCTTGGAATATTTCTAAGATGACTGCAGATAATAAAGTGGTTGTTCTGAGTCAATGCTTCGATGACCGCACACAGGACGATAATAATCTTTGGCACCGCGCTGTGTTGTTGATTAATTGTTGATTTTGCTTCAAAGGGAAACAAAGTGAGGCCACGTCATGTTCCTGATTACAGTGATTTACTGACTGATTGCGAAGGTTGTCTGTGATAAAAGCAGCCCCTTGGTGTGGAAACAACCTTGGACAGATTGCATCTCAATTGCCAAGACTATACTTTGAAATTGCTGTTGAAAGAAAGTAAACTCATGATGATGAAGACAGTGGAGTCCATGGTCCTATTAGTGGTGCAAATGTCTCCTCTAAGAAGTGTATCAAGGACGTGGGGAAGTGTCCATGTTTGAAGAGACACGTGTGATTATTTGAGGAGATAAAAAGCTCTCATTTGTATTCAGCCGAGTGCATCGCAACAGGACTGATGCTTGCAAATGAAAGCACCCACAGGTCAAATCAATGCGCCACAATAACAGTGCAAAAAAGCGCACCAAGGCCAGCAATATTTTTGATAACACTTGCCACCTCCTGGGGCCATCCTTAACATGTGCTTATGCCATTAAAGGGGACATATTACGCTCAATGGACGCTTTGGACGAGTTTTCTCTATTTGTGCCCAACTACATCCGTCTGAACATTTATATTTTGTGTGACATATACTTTAGAACTACTTTAGTCCTGAAATGTATTTCCTTTGGTTTCAGATAAGGTAAGAAAATACTTTATCAATCTCACAATGAAGAAATTTACATATTTACAACAAGTATTTGATGTGGAATTGATATGTTGGTTGATATCTTTTAATGCACACTTTTACAACTATCCATATAAAAATGGATAAAAACACAATATACATGTAACAAGGAGGCACGAGCGGGCAGCGGTGGTAACACAAACAACGGGGAGGCAGTCTTGAGGGTCCACGTTTTTTAGAATTTATTTTTTCTTGTTCAAAATGCAAAGTTTACCATCATAAATGTTACAATACAATACAATACACACAATTGTTTTCTGTATGAAATCAGATACATTGCATATACCCACAGGAAAGATTGTAGTATCTCTTTTTCAGGAGCGTGCTGGTCCCAGAGTGAGAGGACGGGAGGGGGGACAGGTATCGTGTTACGTGGGACTATTGTACATGTTTTTAGGGGTAAGGGAAACCAGAGCACCTGAAGGAACCTCCGCGGATACAGGGGGGACATGCAAACTCCACACAGAGGGTTACTAGAAATCATAGCAGCATAAACAGTCAATAAATGATACACCATTCGTAACTTTAGCACCTTTAGCACCTTTAGCAACACTGGCCCACGCTCAGGTTCATCTTTGGTAGATTTTTATTTCATATTATTTACCACCGCAGTACAAGTCACAAAGTAAACAGGAGCCTGCGAGTATTAATATGGGAGAAAAGATGTACTGCTGAGATGAGTCACATCTGTGGAGAATTGTTCCAAGTTCTCATTTGCATTTCTGTGAGAACGCCTCTGATTGGCATTTAAACAGCTCTCCTGGACTCAGGCGAGGATAGACGCTACGACGCAGACCACTGTGTTTACATTTGGTTTAATTATGTCCCAATACACCTCCAAACGCACATGTTTTTATCATAGCAAAAAAAACGACAAAAACAAGCACCATAGATAACATTATTAAGCCTTATTATTTCATACGCAGCTGAGAAATGCAAGTTACCGCTGCTATTTTGGCACGAGTGGACAATGCATTTCTCGTATTGGTAACACTTTCTGCATACGTTTTTAGAACAATTTCATGAACGTGAAAGCATGTGGTATATTTTGAAAATGGAAAAAAACATCTGTAGAATAAGAACAGCCTTATTACTTGACAAAGACACAAGTTGTTCATCATAAAATACTGTTAAATCAGCATTCCGACCGTAATCAAAACAACACAGCCGGAAACACAGCTCTACACAAAACAGTGAATACAAATATCAAAACTGAAACACGAAAAAGTATGTCATCTTTTTTTACTATATGGTGCATTTTTTCAGATCAAGGTCACTCAAAGCACCTAGCAATCTTCAGACATTGTTCCATTCTCTCCACACGATGATGACAAAAGCGAGACGCAGAACACACTGGAGCATCAATGCCCCCAATCAACACCATCCATTCACTCGTCACAATCAGACCTATTGTACATGTTTTTTTAGTGGTAGGGGAAACCAGGGCACCCGGAGGAAACTTACGTAGAAACAGGGAGAACATGCAAACTCCACTCAGAAAGGCCAGGACTCGAACCCATCATGTTCGTGTGGGGGTTTTCATTTTTTTTAAAATTATATTTATATGTATTGTCTTTTTTATCCGCTGTTTTGCTACTTAGGACAACTGAATTTCCCCTCGCTGGGATGAATAAAGTATTTATCTATCTATCTATGTCGCCCAACCAATTCAGTGGTTGGTCGACATGGCAACTCAAGGCAAGGCAAGTTTATTTGTATATCACAATTCAAACACGAAAACTCAAAGTGCTCAACAAAACAAGATTACAGTATGTCTAAATATTTCTCAACACCAAAGAAAAACAAATACATTTTAAACAATACCATTCAATTGCATTTTGTCCACCTTTGCAGTACCCCAAATCAAGCGTTTTACTTTGTTCTTTTCTGTCATTATATATATTACGTCCCCTTCTGCAGTTAAGCTAAACTGTGTCAGTGTGTCAGGGCCTTTATCCCCACTGCTGTCAGACTGTACAACAAGTCACTGCATTAAGACTGAAAAAACTTGCACTACTATTGACACTGTTTCTTGATTGCCACTTTTTAAAATGCCATTTTTATTGTACATAATTTATCCTGCATTAAATATGTTTGCACATTTCTTTCTTTTTGCACAATCTTAAAGGACAACTCACCCTCAAATCCACTTTATTTTGCTGATAAACGATTTAAATGAGTGTCCAATAGTGTTGTCTACATATCCTGGTCATAGTTTTTTCACTTTGGTGCAAATTAGTTGAAAGTTAAACTTTCTGCCTAAAACCGTCTGTGAGGCGCCATCTGCTGGCAACCTGTATTACTACATTTGAATTTTGAATCTGGCGCCAACACTGGCACAGAAGTTGGACCTGACGTCTGCAAGTTGGACCTGACGTCAGCAGCCCCCCGCCCAGAGCAATGTAAACGGTCCAGTCTCGTTCACGCCCCCTTCAGTCCTCCAGGCTACGCCCATTTAGAGGAAGATTTGAACAGGAAATGTGAGTGACGTAAGCTCCGAGGATCGGGGGTGAGAACCACTTTAAAGAGCAACTAAACACCTGTACCCAGCCTTACCCCGCCCACATGAAGATTTGAAAATTTTCTCTAAAAAGGGCGTTGCCTGGAGGACTAAGGGACAAGAAGGGGGGCTTAGAGTTGGGCGTGGTCTGGGCTGTGATTGACAGCTCACTTGTCTCACTAAAAAAAACAGACAGTTGTCATTGCTGCTTAAAGCAATAGTTTACAGACCAGAAAGTCTCATTCCACCCTTGTTTACACACTAAGATAATTGTAAAGCTACACACCTGAACCTAATCACACTCAATAATCTCAGAATGACTCATGTAATTTAATTTTAATCCACTAGATGGCGCCAGAATACTCCAAACTGCAGCTGGGGCGTGTGTGAGAGTTGGATGGGTTCACATCACTGGCTCTGACAGACTGACGTCACACAAAACAACTGATGTCATAGAGAACTTCAGAGTCAATGGAGAGGCCAGAACCAAATTCAAATGTAGTACCACCAAAAAGGTTGAGAGGGCACCACACAGCGTTTTTTGGCTCAAAAGTGATATTTTATCTAATTTGAACTAAAATGTCAAAAAAATGACCAGGATATGTAGACAGCACTACAATAAACATACTTATGCAGTTTATGAGTTAAAAAAAGTTGATTTGGTGTTTAGTCGCTCTTTAAGTGTTTCTATCCATGCCAGATGTGACATGTACATTTCTCCTTTGTGAGATCAATAAAGTATATCTTATCTTATAGTTAGTTTAGTTTTAGTACAGTTTAGTTATTTTGTACTTTGGTTTTATTTTGTAATCAGTTCAGAGGTTTTAGTTTGACTTCCTGTCTTGTTCCCAAGTTCCCCTTGATTGTCTGCCCCGCCCTGATGTGTTTCACCTGTGTCTATGTGTACAGTACCTGAGCTCCTCTCTCCTTGTTGCTGGTCCATTGTTTGTTCCGTCCTGTTCCTGATTCTGCGTTCCATGTGCCTCTTAGATTTTTAGTTTGTTTTCACCTGCACTTTAATTTTTATTATCATTAAACCCTTATTTTTGGCATTCCTGCAATTTTAGGTCCTCATTCAGTTCACCACATGACAGTCAGATCCTCATCCTTGTCAGCACAACACACCATGTAAAATAAGGAACAATGGAAGCTCTTCTCACTATTCTATCTTTAAACCCATAATTCTCAGGTCTGCTGTGCATTTCAGTCCAGTGGCCTCCCACATACTGTATGTGAAAAGTACATGCCTCATCATCAGTCATCTGCGCAGTGACTGATTCCATTCATGCATGATATGAGAGGTCTGGAGTCCCGCCAACACACCTCCAGCTCCACCGAGGCACAGCTCTGTTTCTGAGACAATTCAATTATACTTTCCTCCATCTTTGCAAAACCTCTATATGACCTGCATCGCCGCTTTCTGCTGACGGTCAAACCTATGCAGAGTAATGGCATCCGCGCCTGTGTAGGACTCAAACTGACTGAAACGAATGAAGGTTAATTGGATGGGTGCAAGCGGCTCGTTCGGATATTTTCTCCCTTTTACAGTGATTTCAGTTCTATAGATGCGGAAAATTAGCCACGGTCCAATTTCAGCAGGCACAAAAGACGATTCAGATTGCAGGTCTTGCCTCAATTTGCGGAGGAAGAGACTGTTGGAGTGCTTTGAATCGTGCGGCCGAAGGATTTTTCTTATAACATGTAATTATATCTACGGATTGTACCATGGCTCACCTGGGTAATGTTAAAGATTAGAACTTACAAAAAAAACCTTGCTCTTTTCGGAGTCAAACACCACTTGCACTGTGGGTTTTATATTTCAAAAATCTCATTATAAATCAAAGAAATGATTTATAATGATGGTAACCTCATCATAAAACTGTGCGGTGGCAAACAGGAGACATTCAACTCTTCTAAAAGTCTCTGTCTTTCATCTATAAGAATTCTGTTTAGCTGTCAATTGGTTACGGTGGTAGGGTGCACTAAACATTTTTAAACACATTTTTAACTGAATACATTATTTATTTAGAAATATTGTCTTTTTTTGAATGAACCGTATAATTGTTTATAAATATATTGTATCAAATTTAAAGCCTATATTGAGATTCGTATCGTATCGGGTCGCTTTGAAAGATCCCCGTGCGAGTGGTCAGTGCCAGTCAACACATACGTTAGAATACAGTATCAGAGACTATCAGCTTCTTAAACCATACTCCTTTTTTTGTTTTTTTACTTTATCAGCATTTATTTAGAGTTGCATAGCTTTGAAACTACAGTGAGAGATCTTTAGTCTCAACAGTTTGATTCTATCACTAGTTTTTGCATATTTATTATTCATTTCATTATTAGATAGGGAACATTGCACAGACTACAACGTTTATAACCACGGGCAATTTGATAATTTTCCTGTTTTTGATGAGGGAACATGGCCAACAGAATTTTGCACAATATCTCTCCTTTTAAAATATGTCATCTACATTTTCTCTGTTATGCACAAAGTCAACTTACACAAGGTAAAGAACACATGCATTTTTAAGTGACTATAATGACTGAAAATCATGCCGTGTATCTTGTATCAATGAGGTTATACTTCACTGACAAATGCTCAACTCAATCTATTATGTTTCCCGGAACCCTTTACAAAAAAGATTCTATGGAAGAAGCGGTTGTTTTTATTGCACAATGAACTCCGCACGACGACACTAATAATAACAGAGACATTGAGTCTATTGTTATGTGAACAAAAGGATATTAAAACTCTTTTTTTTCCCTTTTCAGTAAAAGGTACAAAGGGCACAGGACTCTGAATAGTTCAAACAACATTTTACATTTGGTAATGTATAATCAAATTCACACAAATTAATGTGAAACATGTTTTGATCTCACGGTAAAGTCTGGCTTAAGAATTATATATCCATTGTCTTTTTATAAGCACTTTTCAAGCCAGCATGAGAGATATAGAGAGCATGCAGCAATGCTTTTACCACCAACCACAGGATGAAAAGAGTTCCTCTACTCCAATTTCCACAATCCATAACTGCACCTAATACTCTGGGGCCAGGGCTGGGGTAATTCACTTATTCCCATAAACAACCTGTGGTGTTTCTCCCAACAGGAAGAGTCTTAAATACTAAAGTAAACACTATCTCAGACCTTAGCATGTTAAAAAACATGTTTTCTGCTGCATGCCCCTTCAGTCACCATTTGAGGTCTGTCCATTCTTTTTCACTTTTATGTTTTGAGATATCTGATCTAAAGGTGTGAAGTGAATACAAATACATGCAAATGTTCATATTATCCTTGGCTATAAATGCTGTAATGCGTCACATGCCATTAGAAACGGAGTGACGTTTGCTGCATTTCTGTTGAAATAACTTTTACAAATTCTTGGTGTTCATCTGAACCACAACCTGGACTGGACTCACACAGACGTGCTCTTCAAGAAGGGCCAGAGCCGGCCACCTGCTGAGGGGGCTCAGATCTTTTGGAGTGCAGGGGCCACTCCTGAAGAGCTACTATGACTGTGCCGTCTTTTTGGGGTGAAACTTGAAATGACATCACACACTTAAGACATGACGCATACACCTGCGCCAGGTTTTGTTAATGTTGTTGACTTCCGTTCCAGTGCAGATAGTTGTTTAAGCAGCTCTGTGACATACAGAAGTCTTCATTGTCTGAGAAACAAGTACGCTGGTGGATTCTAAACCGAGCTATTCCGATTGTAGAGCATTCTGAGGAGCGCACCATCATAAAGCTCATGGAGGATTTTACAGAGAACCCATGAGCAGAAAGACAGCATGACCTTGTGAAGCTCATCAGCATAAATCTGCCCTGTGGGTCTCATATAATGGTGGTGGTGAGAGGTGTGTGAAGGCACTCACCTCTGTGACCTTGTACCATGCTAAGCTGACGACAAAGATCCGCCCATAATGCCCATAGTGCGTAATCTCCGGTCATTAAAGACTCCAATATTTTGAGAGGGGCACTTTCATTACTTCATGTCCCTCTCATCATTAGGTTCTTAATCCATAGACGAGGTGAGGCTATGAAGCTCTAAAGTTCTTTAGTGAATTGCATAACAAAAATCCTAATGGATGCCTGAAGTTTCCAGGTCGGGAACAACTTTCATAGGCAGGAGTAGGAGCGAAGACATAGGACCACTGACACTCTAAGAGTACATTCTTATGATTGAGTTAAAAAAAAAAAAATCTTCTCTGGCTTAAGAAATTTGGCTCGGTGGAGAGAGTAGAAATGGATGCATCCTGGCACGCACACTTGTTGAATGCCAGCTTATTTACTTGTCTCCTCTGTTGATTTACAGGAAATCAATGCTCGGTCTCTGTGGATATCTCATGATGGTCTCCAATGTCCTGGGGTCCACTGAAACGTGGACCCCCAGAGCTCAACGTGATTAACACCAGAAACATGAATGTTCAAGTATTTCCACATCTTGATTAGAAAGGAATCTGTGAGGGGAAAAATGAACAGTTTAGTTGTTTTTGTGTGTTTAGTGTTGTGTACACAAGACTGAAAACCAAAGAAGCAGAGGTTGGTAATGGCTGTTCGAGGTTGGAGGAGGTCAAATGTCTAAGAGGGTTTTCTCACCATCAACAAAAGATCTTTGTTGCGGTTGCCTTCATGTAATATAAGAATATTCCATTTGTAATTGTAGGAAGTGGATCTGGCCTTAGCCATCCATAAACTCCATGTATGTGTTGTAGGGAGGTGTCGGTGACATCAAAAGGTTGTGCCAAATTCGCTGGTTTGGCAATGGCGGCGAAAGCGACAGTAATGTGATTCGTTCTAGTTCGGCTCCCAAATATCAAGAAATTGAAGCTGGAGCAAGAGGAATGTTTAGCAAATTTCATTACTGGCAAAGATGCTGTGGCTCTACTCCCCACAGGCTCCATTAGTGGCAAAGGAGATGGCTAAAGCTAAATGCTATATGCCTCACTCACTCGAGCGCGTTACATACACCTCGGCAAACTCAGATCCAATCGTTTCAATTTGCAAAAGGATTTAACCCCTCCCACCTGTTTACTGAGCTCAATTTAAGCAAATCCAGTCCTAAGCACGAGATGAAATGGATACGATGGTAAGCCCAGACTAAGGAAGTTTCAGCACTCTCACATTTTCTGGGTAAGCACTTTTACTTTCTTGCTCACTCTAAATACATTCATAAGGACACACAGGAACGTTCATTGTAAACAAGGAGTCTTATTCACATCAATGAATTTTGTAGCATAAATTATGTTGCAAGCTACTTTTCTTTCACAGGTTGTAGTGATTGACAACCCAATCTATGAATGTGGATAGAAACACTGCAATCTCCCCGTTTCCTGATCTGCAAACCATGTTATCCAATTCTTCTATAATCAAAAAGCTTTCAACGTTATTTCATACAGCAAAACTGAAAACATTGACATAACCTTCCTGCAAGAAAGGCAGTACATGAGCCAGGTGTTGAGTAGCTGGAGTTTAAACCCAGGGCACGGAGCTGATCAATAACAGATATTATTTATGTGTCTGCCGCCAGTTTGTAGCCTGTGCTTTTCAGACTCAAATCTCCAAACACAACAACATGCAGCACTCTGTAAATGCTTCATACGTATCTGGGCTGCACTCATGGTTTATTCAGTCACTTCACACTCATAAAGTTAGTTATGGCTGTTTGTGTTGACAGGAAACATACAACATTATCCGCAATTTACCGCAATGCATAAATGTCATGAATTCTAAAATGCAAATTGTCTTACTCTTGTCTCATTTTAGTATTATTATGCAGGATAATACATGCTATAAATATAAACCACATTTTTACACCATTCAGCAAGCAGTTTGTAGAGTTTAATCATGTATTAACGCAATATCTTTCTATGGCATCACACACAGGAGATTGTAAACAAATGTAACGCGCTTTTGGAGTCTGGTCTATGAAAGGCGCTGTATAAATAAATAAATACTTACTTACTAGATGTCAAAAAAGAAGTGCAAAAAAAGGCAGGCAATCCGTGGTCCCAATTTCAGTGGTATCAGCAAAAGTATCTCCGATTCAGCAAACATGAAGCAGCCGTATACAGAATCTGATCCTATACTTTCGATGCCGCCTTCCGGAGTGGGAATCTTTGAAACTGTCCATGTGTTGACAGCGGATCCATGACTTTTTGCTACACAATGGGCCTCATTCACGAATAACTTCGTAAGAAACTACTCAACTTTCTTCTCAAGTTGTCCTTAAGTAGATTTCTAAGAAGTCCCCACGTGGGATTCATCAACGCACTCGTAAGCCACTGAATTGTTCGCAGCTGTTCTCTCAGATTGATGAATCCCATTTCCTCGTAAGTACAGCGCGCGTGCCAGGTGCTTCATTAGCATAGGTACTTAGCATAAGTAACCGCCCACTAATGCCCATATAAGGGACTGCAGGGCCGTGTGCAGACGGCAGAGGAAACAGCAACAGGCCTAAAGCAAAGAGTTACACGGAGCAAAAGAGTCACCCTTTTTTCTTCTTTTACCAGACTGAGAATAAAGTTATAAAATGTTGACTTAAAAGTCGAAATATTATGATAATAAAGTCGAACTAGCAAAATTATGAGATTAATCTAAGAATATGATGAGATTAATCTCAAAATGTTATGAGCTTAATTTAAAAATATATTATGTATTATTTTAAAGATGAATCTCAAAATGTTTTGAGATTAATCTCAAAATATTTTGGACCCTGGGAGGAGATCCAGCGCGGACCAGCGCTGAGACCAATGCAGACCCGAGGAGAGACTGGAGTGACCAGCACACAGAAACCAGCGCGGACCTATAGGAGAGACCGCATAGACTGGAGTGACCTGACTGGAGAGACCGGTGCGCAGAGACCAGCGCGGACCGAAGATAGACCGCATAGACCAGACTTGAGAGACCAGCGCGGACCCGTATGGATCCAGGAGCATGCAGCACGGACCCGTATGGAGAGAGACCAGTGCAGACCCGTATATGGGAGAGACCAGTGCAGACCCGTCTAGATCCATGGGAGAGACCAGTGCAGACCAGTATAGATCCATGGGAGAGACCAGTGCAGACCCGTATAGATCCATAGGAGAGACCAGCGCAGAGACTCAGCGCGGACCCAGTAACCTCCTGCAGCAGCAGTATATATGCCGTTGTTCTGTGGCCCGTGGATAAAGAAATGCCCCCTATAAATAGGAAGGGGTCACCACTACACGGCAAGATTTCCAATGTATTTGATAAAACGTTGGCACATTTCATTTCAAAATGAATTAAAAAGTAGGCCAGATCTGCAGTGAAAAAGGCGGTATATAAATAAAGATTACTAATAAAGATTACTACAAATAAATAAATACATACATCGATATGACGGACATATCACTGGAATGTTGTATTTTTATTCAACTTCACCAAAGAGGACAACCCCGGCGTGTGAACATGTCGGCACTGAATGCGTACGAGTGCTCCTGAGGACTCGTAGGATTTGTACTTGCCCAAGAGAAATTCTGGTTACGAGAAATATTCGTGAATGCCACTTTCTTCGTAAAAACCGCGTAAGTAGGATTTACGTACAAATCTGTTCCTAATAACCGTTCGTGAATGAGGCCCAATGACGTTACTGCTCCACAGGTGGCATGGTGGCTAGGGCCAGTGGTTAGGGCCTTCTTGCTGTGGGTGTGATTCCACCTAGGCAAGGAAAGGCAAGGCAAGTTTATTTGTATAGCACAATTCATACACAAGGTAACTCAAAGTGCTGAACAAGATAGAATTAAAATCATAAATAATCACAGAACATTAAAAAGAAAGATAAAAACATAAAATCCCTCAGTTGTATGCACAGCTAAACAGAACTGTTTTTAACCTGGTTTTAAACATTGTCAGAGAGGAGGCCTGTCTCACATCTTCAGGAAGATTGTTCCAGATTTTAGCAGCATGAATCTGAAGAGCAGCCTCTCCATGTTTAGTTCTGACTCTGGGCACTAAAAGGAGTCCAGTCCCTGTGCTCCTCAGAGTCCGGGCTGGCTCAAGGAGCACAGACGGGACCTTTCGGTGTGTAGTTTGCATGTTCTCCTTGTGTTTCATCCGGGTGCTTCAGTTTCCCCTACCACTGAAAACATGTACAATAAGTCCAGCATGTGCCTTCTCTATGATGACCCTGCTCCCGTCACTGTATGGTGTGAAAGGACCAATGCCCACAGCAATTGAAAAGCACTTAGTGACTCTGTGAAAGGCTCTATATAAATTATTACTTACTCCAGCCCTGTGCACTGTTGTACTGTCCTGAGATTTGAAGTTTACTGCACAATCATGGCTGCCATAGATGTCATGAAGAAATTACATACAATAATTCACCACAATTGTCCATGAATCTCTGTGAAGAATGAGTCTGTGCAAAAGGTTCTCCTCATTTCAGTCAAATATGCAGAAAAAAGTGTGTTTTTTATGTTTTTTCTCCGCCATTAACCAAAGCTCATGACCATAGGTGAGGGTGGGAACGCAGATAGAGCAGTAAATCGACAACTTTGCCTTTGACTCAGCTCCCTCTTCATTACAGCGGTCCGATACGGTGACCGCATCACTGCACACCGATCCATCCTTCCCTCAGTCGTGAACAAGGCGCTGAGATAGGCCTATACTTAAACTCCCCCACTTGAAGAAAGACCTTCGCACAAATAAGATGAAACATTCCAATACTTTCAGCAAATGTCACTAAACATGACAGTGACAGACATAACAAGCTTTATTCATATTTATCCAAATCAGTGGTCCTCCGGTCAAAGCCTCGCCCCGCTCTGCTCTTTGTTGTGTGGTGTTAGAGATATGGGACATGTGGGATTACTTCAGTTGCACACAGCAGAAAAAAAAAAAAACAAAAAAAAAAAAACAAAAACAAGTTGCACACAGCAGGACCGCGACCACGCTGAGCCCCAGATCTCCAAAGCAGCCGCGAGCTTCGTCTGAACAAGGAAAGAAATTTGACTTTCCATTAAAAAATAAAAAGAACATCTATATATGATTCAACCAACATCAGAGTCAAGAGTAATGCACATTTGGAGGGACAAGAGACATGGGGGGAATTTGTGAAGGACACATTGACACCTCTGTAAAAGCACTAGTAGTTTAAGAGAAGGAAAAGGGTGTGTGCTCATAAGTGTAGTATATAAATAAATGCAATACATCAGCTCCACCAAGCCATAGCAAAATTTTGGCTTTACCATTGAATATTTAATGGTATTGGTTTTTTAAATTAAAATTTAAAAAAATCTGCAAATGCCTTCAGAGGATATGCAACCTCAACTCTGACAGTGAAGATACATGCACACACTTAAAGGTTTGTATTATAAAGCTGGGGTACTTTAGTTTTATACACATCAGAGAATAAAACACAGGAAATGCAATGATTAAAGACACATTTAGGGGCGGATGAAAAATGTCCATAAATGATAATAAATGTCCTGTCCTGGTTCATCACTACTGTTCTTAGACCTTCCTGCATTGGCAAGGAACAACTCTAAAAGCCCAGTCTGAAAACATGAGAAACCTCAGTGATATCCATTGTGGGAGGACTAGATGGACGGACTATAGATTCAGGCCGTAGAAGGAGAAACGAAGCCACGCAATGCAGGACTGACGTGGCGGAGAGCAGCCCACCAGTCTGGCCCGGCGGAGACCGTCCACAGGTGCAGATGACAGAGACAGGATTCAGGGGTCCCATTATCACTCCATGACATAGACAGTGGGACAGTGGCTGAATAGCAGTGAACAGACTACAGCTGAATTAATGATGATGGCTGTTAGAGTAGGAAGAGGAGAGGATAGTGTTCAAGTTACTTTACTTCTCCAGCAAAGTGTCCCCAATCTGTGTTTTTAGATTTCGGTTGTATTATTGAAGTCTTGCCTACCTAACAATATGCTGAATTAAAGAGGAATGTTTTTATCCTGGCCTTGAATGTATAGACTGTGTCAGCTTTCTTGACGTGGATGGGGAGATGATTCCAGGTTAATTAAGAGTTTGGCGTTTTTGGTTTGGTTAATATGATTCAAGCGTGTCTTGGCGGTTAGAGGGGGCCATGTCTTTGCTGACCTTGTCTGTAGCTGTAAATGTTTTACTAGTAGCAGCAATGCGGACTATATTCTGGATTTCACTTTTTCAAGAATATAAATTAAAAACACCAGTTCCTCTTTGCGCATTTGGGTTCACTCACAGGTCAGAAGGCCATTGCGTAGGCGCTGCTGTAGTTTCAGATTGAAAAATAATGCATTTCTTAGTGAAGTTCTTAAAAGCTGCTGTTGTGCACACACCTCTGTCCTGCCTCACTCCCGTGTAGGCACAACGCCTTAATTGTGTCTTGGAGCTAGATTCTCCAGAGATCTCATTATAACATCCAGCAACAGCAGCCTCTCTCCTCTCATACCATCCGCCAGTACAACCTAACCGCCGACAACATCCCCGGTCCCTCTGTGCTATTGACAAGAATAAAGCAATTATTGTTGATTAGGAAATGACATTGCGCACCTAAGGACAAGACAGGGTGTAGTGAGGCGTTTGATGTAGCCTCCGATAGCACATGTCGCCCTGTGTCTGTCAAAAAGAGCAAGTTTCCTAATGCTGATAAAGTTTCCTCTGACTGACATAAATGAAAATGCCCAAAAGCAAAAAGCAGGTTTGATAATCTGTCTGGGATACAGTGACACGAGTCGTAGTCGTCCCCCGCTGCAGATAAAAGTTTATTTCTGAAGTACCAGATGTGTCAGACAATAATGAGAGTATGTTCTCGATGCCTTTTCTCTTTCTTTCTTGAAAAGAAATGCTCGGCAATAAAGTGCAATTTTAAGAAAAGGCTCAAGTCAAGCACCAATTGTAGCGATTCACACGTTGTTTTTACATATCCAGATTCATTAGCTTGTACATTACAGTATCTTAAAACTCAATGTGAGCGGGGTCCAATTTTTAAAACGCTATACCAAAGCATCCATCCATCCATCCATTTTCTACCCTTTAATCCATTTCTGGGTCAGGGGGGTGGCAGTCAGAGATGCCACCCAAGTCTCATAGCACCAGCCCCTCACTGACCCTCTGCAGGTGGTGAGTCCACAGGAGGATGGCTGCTCTCTGAGTGTGAGCATAGCCTTGATCTTTCAGTGGGGGCTTTGGGCAAAGTGGGGTTAAGTGTCTTGCCCAAGGACACAACGACAGCAGTCATCAGTGGGAGTCTATACCAAAGCATATTTTGTTTTATTTGTGGAATTTGTCTGTAGCTCACCTTAAAGACGCATTATGCAACGTTTTAGGTGAAAAAAAGTTGTAATATTTTGGGGCATTTGGCTTTGTATTGAACCAGTCACCGTAACAGTGGGCAAAATGGTGCCATAACTTTTCATCACAGTTGGGTCCTCAGAGCTCTAGAATCAGTTGCTGTCTAGATTATCTGGTGCGGGGGCCCGACAGCGGAGAAAACTTACCAAAGAATGAACCCTCTATGATTCAATAAACAAACTCAATGGAAAGTAAAGGCACCATGCTGACTCCTCATGCTGCCTCTGGGTCACTACAAAGTCAAATATGCAATAATAGGAATTGCACTCAACAGATCAGAGAATCAAACACAGGTAATTCAATAATTTAAAAAAAACACATGGGGTGGATAAAAAATGTCCATAATGTTAACAAAAGTGCAATGTCCGCATAGTGTCCTCTTCATTTCATAGTTTTCTTAAGTTGGTTGCGCAACCTCCAACTCCAGGTCAAAATTTGGACTGGCGTTTATGTTAGCGTTTTTATCCAATCATTATTCAGCATCATGTGTTTCCAGGGTCCAAAATCCGCCTCTAGGCCTTCAGAATCAACACTGCAGACCCATGGAAGCTCAAAGTTAACGAAAACAAACATTAACAATAATTAACCAATCAGCATCAAGTTGGCTTCACTGAAGGCCAGGGGGTGCCTTTGGGTGCCATTATTAGTTTCACATTGTATGTTTAATTACAATAATACACTTTTGAAGAATATTCTAATTTTCTGACAATCAAACTGTGTATCGACTGTGGTAGCCCCTAAAGGCTTACATTCCACCCTACTGTTGGTAAAAGTGAATTTTGTACAGATTCTAATACATTATTATATCTCTTACACATTCTTACAACTTCCTGGTACCAGCACAAAACCATGTGAGAACTTGATAGTAGTGCATCACTGTTGTTTAAAAAGTAAAACGTTTTTCTCTTGTTATTTCCTCCAGTAGCAGTTGAAAGATTCATGGGAGAGTATGCTGAGAAAGTCATATCAAATATCTGCCTCGTTGTTTAAAAGCTGGAAGGAATAATACGAGAATGTGTTTCATCAATAATAAAAGTATCGCACACGCCACATTTAGTTTAATAAGATTGAAGAGTTAACTGGAGGAAGATGGACTATTAAACAGGTGGAAAACTGAGCAATAGTCTTTTTGTATCTGGAGAGAAGCTCATAAATGTTTAGTTATAAATCTGGAGGAAAAAGACCCTCTAACCGTCCTCATAAAGTTTGACATTTTCCGGACAATTTCCCGGAATTATGGGAAAGACTTTTTCAATGGCATGAATTTTTTTTACATAGACAACTAAAGGTCATTGATAGTTGAGCCAATGTGTTGAGAGAAGTGTGGTCATCGTTCCGTTTTCTTGATCCATTGCAAACGGACATATTAAATATACAAATTAAACAATGTTTCCAGGTGCTGGGTCTGCCTATATTAGTATATTGTTATGCTTATTGCCATTTATGTTTCAGTGGTTCTTTTGAAAGACACGTTGGATGTGTTACCTTGTAAACATGTTTCAGCTGGACCTGCGAGCCATCTTCAGAACCGTCCCCCGCCTTTGTGACGTGTAATTTATTGGATTATGTTACTTCCTGAGTAGGCGTGGTCAGCCTGATTGACCCCGCCCCCTCTCACCTGGTGGTCTCTGGAGGAGGGTGTCCCATGTGCGCGACAGGTGGAAGGCTCCCTCATCTCGGTTGATGAGGTTGTTGCCCTGCTGTTGTTGTTTTCAGATCCAATGACCAGAGCCCCGTCCCAATCCATAATGTGCTTATTTCTCTTGCAGTGATTTTAAATGGCCCCAGTGAGTCTCCCCGTAGTGTCATTTTCACATTCCTTTTGAGGTTCCTGCTTTGTGTGTGGAATGCCTGTCCCGTTTCCCTGACTTATGATTTTTGACATGACTTGCCTTGAATTTCATATATTGTGTTGAACTTAATTCAACACAATGATTACTTGATTACTTGATTTGGTGACTCGTTTGTACTAAGTGTTTCACTTAGTACGTCTGAGCGATCTGTCAGATCTATCAGGCTGACCACGCCCACTCAGGAAGCAACATGCTAAGCCATTTTCTGACAAATGTGGATCATGTGCATCGCAGCTTGATCTTAGTGAAAAGGTGTCTTTGATGTGACCACGTTTTACTGATGATGAGTGAAGAAGAAGAATGCAAAGCCATAGGGAGGGAAGGAGGTGTGCCGACTCGTGTCTTTTGTAACATCAATTTAGATCAAAAATTAGATTTCAGATGTACTAAAAATATTATATATATTTTTGTATTCCAAATTTTATTATATTAGCAAGCAGAAGAACTAAACAACTATGTCTTATTTAAAGTTGTGGTACATAACTTTTTGTTTTGCCTTGTGAAAGTAAAATGTGAACAAATCAGACATACTGTGTTCATCTTAATAAAAAATAAATCTCTTTTGCATACTAGGAAGTCATTGTTTGACGCTTGGAGCTGATTGGCTCAGTAGGCCACACTCAGCGGATTGGCTGGGTGTGTGTGAGAGAGGCCACACATGCTGTACATGCTGGGGAAAAACTAGTGTTAGTGTGAACCAAACTATTTGAAGCTTTTAGATATAGTTCTCACAGCAATCATAGACTTATAATACATTTCCCCTCTTAGTGCAAGTTTTGGTGTAACAACCTCCAACTATTATTCCTGCTGTTGCTTCAGAAGTAAAGTTGCAAGAGGTGTAAGTATCACAGCTTTCATTTAAATTGTACATATTAAATCGGGTTCCGTGTTTTGGAACGGTTTGATGTTTTGACGTCAAATTCCAGGCAGATGTTTCTTCACTTATTTGCTGTGTTGTCTGGATTCTCCAAAGTTTGCTCATTAAAACTTTAGCACTTTTTACACTTATTGAGTTGGCTATCCGTCCACATCTCCGAACTCCCAGTCCCACCAGTAATTGCTGTCAGGAAGTGTGCACATAAATAAACCGCAGTCTGCTCTCTTGGCTCCTCGCTCACAGCAGTAAATACATATGCATTTACAGTTATGTATGTACTGTATGTATGTTATATAAACGTTTAACAGTGTGCGCTCTGATTCACACATAACTGTACATTTGCAAATATGATAATAGTAACAGAATCGGCTGTTTAAATGTACTCAACCACTTAAGTTTTCACATCTCACAGTCTTTATCACCGGTTGTAAATTGACTGTTTATTCTGTAGTTGCTTTAAATATACAAAATCAGTGGGTTAGTAAATGCTCAAATGATCATAATTATCTCAAAAATAATAGAATGTATTAAATAGTATGATTCACGGTTATGATCCGATGTACAAATTATGGTTTTTGAGTAGTAAAAACGTTATGTGCTGTCTCTATCCCATGCTGGGACATGCTAGGTACATTCCAAGCAAAAAAAAGACCACCTGGAACTATTGTGTGATGTATGTACGTAAAAAGTCCAAGTGAAAGTGAAATAAATGTTAGAAAAACAAAGCGATTTCATGAATGTTGACCTCTCTCTTGTCCTGGCGTTGGCCCAGGTGTATTAAAGAGGACAGTCAGCATCACAAAGAACCTGAGTGGGGGAGTCTGGTTTATGCAGTGTCCTTGTCCATCATTCCCGGCCTGTCCCTTCCGTGCCCCCTCCCAAAGCTCCATCCCATCACTCAGAGCAGGAAGAGGACACCTGTAATGCGCAATGACCTCCCCCTCACCCAGAGCCACCGTCCACCTGCTTTTGTCGCAGCTGCAGGCAAAGAGAGCCGCAGATGCTTCTGTAACACTATACACGTGTGTGGCACTTTGAAAGAGCGGAAACACGTCATTCCACTGCAGAGAATGTTGTTAAATAAGAATGAATGTGCTAAAGTGAGTAAAGACCATTATGTCTTTGAGCTTTTGTTGACCAGGGATGAGTGAACAGAAACACACAGATATTTTTTAGTTTTTAGGGTTAGGTTATTAAAGACAGTTTATGTGGAATTGACTGCAGCATGATCCATTCAGAGCTATCTGCTTTGTGGTATTAAAATGCCTGCAACACAAACACAAATTTCTTCTTCTTTTTAGCACATTTCGTGACACCTAGACTCTTTACATGGCATCATTCCCCGGGGATAACAAACTGCTGGACTACTGTAGCAATGCATTTAGTGTGTGCCCTTGGCCCCTCCGACCACGGGCAATTATTCATTCACCAAATGCATTCCAGGCATTGAGAGAGAAGTGTCTTGCCTAAGGACATAATCATAGTTTGGCCCTATACAGCTGCAGTCACCACACTGTGGCAGTTGGTGTTTTAGAGGTCTCCATAACGGTACTAACCAGGCCCTGCCCTGCTTAGATTATGCACAATGTAGTACCTGTGTATAATAAAGTAGAGGAATAGTTGCTTTTCTATTCAGACCAACCAGAGTGCATGAAGTCTTCTTTTGCTCCGTCACCAGTTTCACTCAAAATATAAGCACTTTACTTTGATATTGTTCTTTTGTTAAAGTCACATCTTCCCCATCCTCAGAGATGAGTGGAGGGTTCATGAGAAATTGTTGTAAAATCAAATGTGGTATGTGCAGTATGTGGACAGATGGAAGTTCTGCTGCAAAACTATATTTATTTTGGAACAAAGAACTTTTAACAAGGGGGCGACAGTGGCTCAGTTAGTAGAGCATTGGCCTTTGGCCCTGAAGGTTGTGGGTTTGAGCCCACTATGAGACCTACTTCAAGACTCCCACTGATGACTACTGTCATTGTGCCCTTGGGCAAGACACTTAACCCCACTTTGCCTGAAGCCCCCACTGAAAGATCTCAGCTCCTGTGGACTCACCACCTGCAGGAGGATCAGTGAGGGGCTGGTGCTCTGTGTACTGGGTGCAGCTCTGCACGCCACCCCCCGGACCCAAAAATTGATTAAGAGGAAGAAAATGGATGGATGGATGGAGCTTTTAACAAGAACATCATCAAAATATTCCTATACTACATATCTCCATAGCCAGCTCAGTGAAGTATAGTGAGTAGAAATAACTATGAACAAACTGCCCACAAATGTAATCAATAGAACGTTTGTTTTGAATGCATCATTTTGTCTGTGCTGTGGGTTTTTTTCCCCTGCAGAAGCACATAATGTACAACTTTCTCATTTTTGCCATTTTCTGTCGCAGGCAGTGAGACGGTATTGGAGTGCTTGTATAGCTTGTCGAGGGCCAAATAAGATATTTCTCTGGTGGACAGAAGCAGAATTGGTTTAGAGGACACGCTCATGATGCACACTCATATGAAATGATTAGAGTCAAAGGAGCATGACGTGGTTTGAGAGCAGGCAATCTCTGAGCTCAAATCAGCCGGAAACCAAATTAAAACAGGCCGCTGGAACGTACGACTCAGGCAGCATGGCGAGCCCCCGTAAAAGAGAGCTTTACTTTTCATTGCACCCTAAAACTACAGAACAGCAAGTGTCAATAGGGTGCAGAAATGTATTGCAGAAAGTCGCAGTGTTTTCCGAATCCAACTCCAGTCATGTGGTCAAGATCTCTGTGTGTGTTTGAGACAGGGATTTCATATGTGCTGAATAGACGTAGGTATTTTTTGAGCTAGAGAAATAGTATGACAGCATCCAACTTTCAGGAGGAGGATCATCTGCGAATCATCATCTGTCGAGTTATTTTGATGCTATAGTGTCTATTATGCAACATGGACAAAAGCTGGAGGATGAACAATTCCTATTTTAGGCTTAGTCTTTTATTGCTGTTAAAATTAAGGTTCTCAGCTGTGCAAACAACTTTCACTGGAAGATAATTAGAGAGCTGAACCAAAAGTAACTCATGGCAACTTAAAGTAAAGCAAGTAAAGTAAATAGTGTAACATACATTGTAAAACCAGTAATATTACTACAAACACATAACGTGTATCTTAGTAACTAAGAATCATTTTTGAGTAACTTACCAAACGCTTGTTTCGTGAAGCACTTTGAGTTGCCTTGTGTATGCATTGTGCTATACAAACAAACCTGCATTCGCTTGTCTACATTGCTGAACTTAATCTAAACATACTAAACCCTGTTCTCCGACTTGTAATTTTGATCCAAATGTTTAATGCAAATGTGGAAGTGAGAAAGTGAGTACACCTCATTTCAGTATCATCAAACAATGTACCTGTTCTTGTATAATGTTTTCAGCCTTTGATTTGGGAGATAAAAGTCTGCCAGATGTCTCCCAATCATGTGTCTGAGCAGCAGGGCTGAACACAGATAAAAATGATAAAAGTTTCTCGAGGTAGAATAATTGGAAAGCTTTCAGAAGTTTGTGTGGACACGTATCCAGTGGGTGGGTTGAACAATTACTGTATGAACAAGGCCAGAAGCCTCAGCGCGGCTCCAGGTGCAGTGTTCAGCAGCAAAATCCACAACAAAGAGCACACACAGCCATTAGGACAAGCATGTGACGCACGCCGCAGAAATGCACCAGCTTTCAGAGATAATGGATCAGTAAAAAAACTAGACTTTTAACTTTGACAGTTCTTCAAAGAAATTAGTCATTATGTGTGCAGTGTCATATCCAATGTTAGCGAGAATACTTTGAAGATGTGTTTAGGTACAATATACTCAATACCGGCATTAAAGCTAGGGTACCTGACTTTTAACACAAACATGTAAAAAATAAAAGTATATATATTCCTCATATTTCTATTATCCAACTTTTCCTAGCTCTAAAATTAGTTTTGACTTACATGTGGAAGGACTCACTCACTCAGCCAATCAGCTTTCAGCCCAAAGCCTCAAACAGTGACTCATAGGGTTCTTTCTTACGAGTGGATGATATTTTTTCTAATAAGATACTGTAAATACGGCATGCTGTGTAATGTAATATTTATGGAAACAAAAGTTAAGTAAGGGGGCAACAGTGTCTCAGCTGGTAGAGCATTGGTCTTTGAACCTAATGGTTGTGGGTTCAATCCCACCACGATCCATGTCATCTTCTCCCACTGATGTCTGCTGTCGTTGTGCCCCTGGGCAAGACGCTTAACCCCACTTTGCCTTAAGTCCCCGCTGAAAGATCAAGGGCGTTGAAAGTCTGGCCATCTTCCTGTGGACCCTGGACCTGCAAGAGGATCAGAGAGGGACTGGCGTTTTGTGATTTGGGTGGCAGCTCTGGTTGCCATCCCCCAAACCCAGAAATGGATAATAAAGGGATGAAAATGAAATGAAATGAAAGTTAGGTACCTAAGATTGAAAATGAAATGTATTCTGTCATATGGTCCAATTCTGAATACATGGAATACATTCACTATGTTTTGAATGATGTTATATTAGAGTAAATGCATTACTCTAATATGCATAGTCTAGTTAATCTCCCACTCCGCTCATTTCCCTGCAACCAAAAGCTATAAAAACACAAAAGACCATCACAAAAACGCCTCATAAAAATGTTTATTATCCTAACTGTTATCAGAGGACAGATATCAACTGCTCACTTTTTACAATATATTACTTTCTTTAGACTGTTTTTTTTTATTATACATTGTTTTAAATATTCATTATTTTCAACTTTGTACATGCTTTCGAGAGTCACATTCCCTGGTCTGATGAAGCAGGTGGTGAGAAAGAAGGCACTCGATTGCTCTGGTCTGCCCTGAGCAATACCGTCCAACGAAACGCCGAGCTGAGTTTGTGGGGGCGCCTCTACCATCACCAGACAGAAAAGCCCTGCGGAAACCTATTACAGTTCGTTGCCAGGGCAGCACAATACGTCCAAAGCAATTTTCCGAACCAAAGCCCACAAAAATCACTTTGATATGGCGATCGACCGCAATTTTAGCCTTTTTTTATTGTTTTGTTTTACCCCATTCAAAAATAACACACAGCAACACACTTCCTTTGTTTTTGAAGTAGAAAAAAAATGGACAATCTCTATGAGCCATTATTGAGTAGCTGCGCACACGTCGTATCGATTTGTACATGTAGCTCACAGTCCGCGCGCTACGGGCCGGCGACATAGCGGTTGTAAGGTAAGCTTGCTCCTGCTTGAGCTTCAAATGCTTCTTAAGATGTCGGGTTGCTCCATGGCCTGAGGGGAGCTTAAAGCGTGTGCGGAGTGAGATACCGCGCACCAACAGGAGCCGGACCCCCGCAGTTTTGCAATCCGAATGCAACACGGAGCCCGCAGCAGTGTCCCCGTGGCGCACGCGGGCTCATCGGCGCCTCAGTCAGTGCCGTGAATGTTTAATCCAGTTTCGAATCATCCACTTCTGGCCTGAGCAGCGCTGGACCACGAGGCGGAGGCCGAAGTTGGCGTCTTTGGACATTTCTACCTCCAAGCAGCGGCCTGTGTCCCGGCTGATGATGGGCCCGTTCTGCAGAGAAGAGAGAGAGAGAGTGTGTGCGGAGAGTGTTGATGAGAAACTGGGCGAGAGGAGAAAACTGTGAATCATTGGTATGTGAAGAGGAGACAGGAGCTGAGAATGTGGTGGGTTTTTGTTTTTTGTTTGCTTTAACATATTGCTTCTGAGATGTTACTTCTTGCTTCTTCATAATGCTAAAGTTGGAGATTTTATTTCATTGTAGTATAGAGTTATTGTTTATTTATGGTGTGCTGTGTGCTGCCCGTTCCTACTGTCCAGTGACTGGTGATACAACTGGTGATAGTCCCTCACTGTGGGACTAATAAAGAATCTCTTAATCTTAACTCTTGATCAACTTTTGATGAAATTGATTGTACAATTGAAAGATTATTACTGCATACTAGGGCTGCACGATGTATCAAAAAAATATCGTTATCGCGATATTGGTGCATGCAATATCCATGTCAAAAATATGCGCAATAAAAAAAAAGACATATTAAAGACAACAAAACAGACACAACAGTACAACAAATACAAGTATATAAATATGCAATTGAATGTCATCAATGTTTTTTTTCATTTTTATCTTGCGTTTAATGCAGATTGCAATTTTAGGTGAAAGAAAAAAATATTGCAATAATATCGTTATTGCAATACTAAAAACTCATATTGAATATCGCTCAAATTTCCAATATTGTGAAGCCCTACTGGATATTCTATAGTAATCTTTTGCATGTGTTTATATAAATACATCTGTTGTATAATTGTGTATATGCCTGACTAACTCATTCATCCATTTATATTATATTGAACATTTATTTAAGTCAATGGCGCCACATTCTCTGCTGAATATGTCTTTGTTATAATAATACTGCTATATCTTAGAATGCACTCATCCATTCAATGGTTTTTGATGCAATCCGGCAAAAAGGGACAAATATCTTTTTTCTTCCCTCCAATCACTGCTAACTTATTACAAAAGGGATATTTAGCTGCTGATATTGTCAGTAAATGTTACAGCTGTATTTTCTGGATTACTCTCATCTGGTAACGTTCATAAACTGAAAAATATGATCACGATATTGGCGTCACCAATACCTAATCCGACATATATTCCTGATTCTACTCCGATATTTGATACTCAATACCAATATTGTATCGGCCCTTAACTATGGCGTCTGTGTGTTGAAATGCCAGGCTCCGGACTCCTCTGGTACGGGACCTACCTGTGTGAAGTCCCACAGCCGCTGCGATGTCCTGGTCACAGACTCGCATTTCTTGAGACTGGGGGTGCGTCCTCGGCCGTCGTCCACAAGGCATTTGGTGTCCGGAAGGAAGGTGGTGGATCCCAGGGGCCCCAGCTGGAGGAGGCCCTCAGTGGAGTAACGCGCCAACTACACAAAACACAAACTTTATTTATAGCCATTATTAGGGCACAAAACAATAACACTCTTACATTACTCAGCACACGCTTCAAAGCATCGACACGGCCAGTTCATCACTACCACATTCCCATATTCTCCCTTTACTTATTTAAGCACAAATTTGCGTTAAAGTATCCTATTACTTTCTCCTTCTGAATTTGAGACAGAGGGCCTTTACTACTGTCATCCAGAGCTCAGAGCATGTGAATGGGAAAGCTTAGCACGTTCCCAAAACCAAAACTTGATCCGCACTGGTTAATCCTACACATGAAAGAGCCAACGCTGATCCGTATCTGTTTCGTAAGGATACAGTAGAGATAGCATTTATTATTAATTGATGCCAGTGATCCTCTGTGAAACATGATATGCAGAAGATAGAGAGGTCTACTGTACTGCCGTACGGGGCTGCATCCTTTTTACTGTTTTGGAAATCAATGTAACAAAATCCCTCTCAATCTGTTGACTTATAAACAATGCCTTCTTTACTGCATAATTTATCTGGTATAGTAAATATTTAAACACAAAGTTTACAGTGAAATAGATTCTGCAAAAACTAAAGCTTTTCTCTATTTTATGGTTTGGTGCAAAGCTGCTTTGTCACAACAAGGCTTTTGTGTGAAAGGATAACAATACTTAATTCATTTTTTAAATTGCAGTGAATCTTATAGTGGAATAATGGCTGTACAATATCTTAGAACACATTTTTTGAAACATTTGGTAATTGTGTATGAGGTAATTGCCTCATACACATACTCTATGTTTTGTTTCAGGATATCTAAAATTGCAGATAGAGCTGCACCCAGTACACCAGCCCCTCATTGATCCTCCTGCAGGTGGTGAGTCTCCTCAGGAGGCTCCTACAGGAGCTGAGATCTTTCAGTGGGGGCTTCAGGCAAAGTGGTGTCTTGCCCAAGGACACAATGACAGCAGTCATCAGTCATCAGTGGGAGTCGTGAAGTAGGTCTTACGGTTGGCTCGAACCCACAACCTTCAGGCACAAAGGCCAATGCTCTACCAACTGAGCCACTGTTGCCCCTTTTAAGTTGATTTACATAAATACATTTTCCCAGTTTTATCTGTATGTACAATAGGTGGGAAAAAAATAATTCATTTTCTACATAAACAAAGTTATTAAGTTATGTTAGTAACAATTTCTGTTCTAATGAATGAATAAATGAAACGAAAATGAAATAAGGAGATTTGCTGCTAGTTCTCTAAAGGCGGTCTGGACTGGGTCTTCTCGGGTCATTATGCTCTCAGTAGATTTATGCATGATGTAAACTGGGACTGCATTGCCACAGAACCCAACATAAACCCGGCATAAGCCGTGTTTACATCTCTGTCTGACAGCCTCTTTCAGCATAATGCGATTGGACCAGACCTTGTGCCTTTGAATGTGCACAGCTCTTTCTACTCCATGTGAAAGTTTTGTACTGACGTGTTGAAGGTCGAATTCTTCACAGGTTTATAATTAGTTGCTGGCGGCTTGCACGCTAGCGTGGTCTTGTAAACCTCAGACCTCGTAATCTCTACATTATGAATCTTCACGTGCCAAGCTCCGCCAGGACGCGCACGGTCTGTATTCAAAGGTTACAGCTAAAGTAGGGATTGCCTTTAATATGTCGGAGCACAAGCCATGCAATTAAAGTGTCTAGAATGTGGGAAAGGGCTATTCAAGCATATATGTTTGTTTTGGCATACAATATAATCTGTAATCCCTTGAAATGTTGACCATTAAAGGAGACGTAGACTATTACAACATTGGGCCTCATTCACAAATCGTTCTTAAAGAACAAATTTGTACGTAAATCCTACTATGAATGCCACAATCTACGAAGCTTGTGGCATTCATGAATTTTTCTCGTATCCAGAATTTCTCTTGGGTAATCCTACGAGTGCTCAGGAGCACTCTTACGCACATTCAGTGCCGACATGTTGGCATGCTGTTCCGTCATATTGATGTATGTATTTATTCATTTCATTTTTTTGTGGTAATTTAGCCTATTTCTTAATTTATTTTTAAATTAAATGTGCCAACGCTTTATCAAATACATTGGAAATCATGCCGTGTATTAGTGACCCCTTCCTATTTATAGGGGGCATTTCTCCATCCACAGGCCACAAAACAATAGCATATATACTGTCTGCACACGGCCCTGCATTCCCTTTTATGGGCATTAATGGGCGGTTACCTATGCTAAGTACCAATGCTAATGAAGCACCTGGCACTTAAGAGGAAATGGCATTCATCAATCTAAGAGAAGCGTTTACGATCGCGTTGATGAATCCCACGTAGGGTCTTAAGAACTACTACTTAAGAACAATTTAAGAAGATTCTTAAGAAGATATTGGTGAATGAGGCCCAATGTTCCCTCATTAAAATAACTGGAGTTGTTTTTAGATCCATCAAAATTTAAAAAAAAAATCATGTAACATGTAACTCCGCCCCTTATGTCTAAAAGCTCCTGTCTCAGTATTGCAATAGTGTGATGTCATAGTACCACTATGACATCACACATAAAAATAGTGCCCCTTGATTACTTATGACAATTTCTCTGGTGAATTAATGTTATAAACAATGACAGGGATGTGTTTGCTGTCTGTGTTGCTTAGAGTCAGGACTAAACATGAGGTGGCAGCGGTTCAGATTTGTGCATCTAAAATCTTGAACAGTCTTCATGAAAATATGAGACAGGCTTCTTCTCTGACATTGTTCAAATCCAGGTTAGAAACAGTTTTGTTTAGCTGTCATACAACTGAAGGATTGGGTCTTCACTCTTTGTATTATACCATGATTATTTTTATGATTTTTAATGCTTTGTGTTTCTTTTCTTGTTTTGTTTAGCACTTTGAGTTACATTTTGTATGAATTGCGCCATAAAAATAAACTTGCTCTGCCTAATAATCACATTTTAAAGAAACAGAACTAATTTTAACTCCTCCCTCTGGTGATATATGGTTTTTCCATGCCATATTTTCCTTTACCAACTATTCCTTCTTTTCCATACAGTAGCACTAAGAGTTGAAATAATAAAAATGCTCTGTCATGCTTTCAATCTCAAAACACAATAACTATTATTTTTTCAAACCAGTTTATTAGCAAGTTGGAATCTTAAACAAACTAAGTCTAACATTCTAACTTAAAACGGGTCTTTTCGCACATTTGTCTCAGTAACATTTGGACAAAGATTAATATAAATTACTCTTTGCCTCTGTTTGGAATACTGTATCTATTTAGTATAATGCATTGAAACTGCAATACAGGATTAAAGCGATTTACATTTGCCCAAGAGAAAATGCATCCTTCAGACTCACTATCAAGATTTATTCACAGAATTATACGTTTTCACAAGTAAAAAGAACATCGCTAAAAGGGAATGGGAAACCACACAGAGTCCGACTAAATTGAGTTGGGTCAGGATAAAGCCATCGCGTCAGTCCTCGTTTGTGGATTTCTTTGGGGGATTGGAGATTAACACATATGCATTACTGGACCTCTGTGAGAATGGAAAAGGCCAGAGCGCTCCTTTGACAGGTAACAAAACATGACACGCGCCGGCAGCATAAGTGGTCAGGGAGAGATGAAAAAAATGTGAAAACAAATGAGTCATGAATAATATTTGCATGTATTGTCTTTTGAATTGTTTTTTGTCTTTTTGTTCACTCACACACACACACACACACACACAATCACACACACACATATATACACGCACACACTCGAATTCCGCCTCCCACCCACAGCGTTGTTTGGCCCACGTTCTATTCAGGTAAAGGTTATGCTGAGCAGACAGTACCCTTTTTGCATATTCATATAATGACATCAGCGCTCACATGGGACCAACACAGACTGGTGGTGTCTGCAAAAGAGCCACCAGAGAGAGATTTAGATGAGGAGACGGAGAGTAAAAGCACTGCTGATTTTATCATGTCATTGATAATGTAATGTGACAGTGTTGTTCAACGTGGGAGGCACGGTAGCTGAGTGGATAGCACTCTCGCCTCTCAGAAAGAAGGTCCTGGATTCGAGGGCCTGTCTGAGTGGAGTTTGCATTTTCTCACCAAAATCGAACTTTTTGGCCACAATACAAAACGATATGTTTGGCGTAAAAGCAACACAGCTCATCACCCTGAACACACCATCCCCACTGTCAAACATGGTGGTGGCAGCATCATGCTTTGGGCCTGCTTTTCTTCAGCAGGGACAGGGAAGATGGCTAAAATTGATGGGAAGATGGATGGAGCTAAATACTGGACCATTCTGGAAGAAAACCTGTTGGAGTCTGCAAAAGACCTGAGACTGGGACGGAGATTTATCTTCCAACAGGACAATGATCCAAAACATAAAGCCAAATCTACAATGGAATGGTTCACAAATAGACGTATCCAGGTGTTAGAATGGCCAAGTCAAAGTCCAGACCTGAATCCAATCGAGAATCTGTGGAAAGAGCTGAAGACTGCTGTTCACAAACGCTCTCCATCCAACCTCACTGAGCTCAAGCTGTTTTGCAAGGAAGAATGGGAAAGAATTCCAGTCTGTCGATTTACAAAACTGATAGAGACATACCCCAAGCGACTTGCAGCTGTAATTGCAGCAAAAGGTGGCGCTACAAAGTATTAGCGCAAGGGGGCCGAATAATATTGCACGCCCCACTTTTCAGTTTTTTATTTGTTAAAAAAGTTTAAATTATCCAATAAATTTCGTTCCACTTCACGATTGTGTCCCACTTGTTGTTGATTCTTGACAAAAAAATTACATTTTATATCTTCTATGTTTGAAGCCTGAAATGTGGCAAAATGTTGAAAGGTTCAAGGGGGCCGAATACTTTTCCCCTACCACTAAAAACATGTACAATAGGTCTGGCATGCACCTCCTTTACTGGCGACCTTGCTCCCATCTCTGTGTGGAGTGAGAGACAATTCATCAAAAAATAACCATTGTAAATCGCTCTGAGATGTATGTGAAAGGCGGTATATAAATAAAAATTACTTACTTAAAAAATGTGTCCAATTTTGTCTTTTTTTTATTATTTACAGTACATCCTACCACATCACTTTTTTAGTGAAAGTCAAAACTCTGAGGGTTAACATCCGACAATAAATATTTGTATCACATCAACTGAAAAGCTGTATCAGGGTATTGTCTAAACCAATACCAAATCCAATAATATTTCCACTATCCTCAGCAATATCTGATACTAGTATTGTATAGTGCATTCATTGTAGTAGTCATTTACAAGTGGCAATAACAAAAGTGATGCAAGTTTCCTATTTTTCTTTTTTTTCTCAAATAATCAATTCTTTGACTCAGCCATGTGCAACGTGCAATCAGCAAAAAGAACATCATCGAACCCTTATGCACATGAAAATCCATATCCTGCTTCCTAACCTCACCTATCATTATCTGAAATATTTGACACATTTACAACAATTTACAGATATATACTTCATATCCTCTCAACCTTCTGCGACATGTTATTCACGCTGCCTCTTCAATCGATACCATGTCTGTATGAAAACACTTAATGGGAGTTTATGCCACATATAAACCGTTACTTGACTGTGCATCCGTTCTATTTGATGTGTTTTCCCATTGAAGATGCTGAAGTGTTTCAAAACCTTAGTCTTCTTTTTGAGGTATTTTCAAACAGCACAAATCAACGCCCGTAATCGATTTGCCACTCAGCCATTCTCGCTCTTTGCTACTTTAAAGAAAATGTGTGTGCACTTTCAAGGTGGATTAGAGACAAGGTACAACTCATGCTGCAGCGTAATAGTTATTTATTTAGATTCATTGTATATGCATAGTGTCATATTGACCCTGTGCATGTCTTCGGAAACTTGACCAAAACAACCCGTTTGACCGAATAACAGGCAAAACTGTGATATTGTGCAGTGCGGTTGGTTGTACTAACGGGCAAGGACATAACCCAAATGCGTCTTTTTATCTGATACCTGCTCCTGATGAAGACAGAAGACGACGATGGCCAGCGGCATCCAAAAGGACAGGGAGCCATCCAAGTACTCCTGAATTTGCAGTGAACACTTCTTACAAGATATTTCCATTACTATTTTTTTTTCTTCCCCCATTAATTTATTGTGAGGACAATGACACAACGAACGGCTGAAGTCAAACGTGTCTCTTGCTACTGTCCCCACTGTGGCACAAATAAAGGTTATCTTATCTTATCTTAGACATCTGTTGCGTTTTTCACTATTTTCCACTCCGTCAATACGTATCATGTTTGGCTGTAGACAGAAAAGTGGACTATTGCTGATGCGCTGATGCTACCAGCAAAATGTACATTTAAATCTGCTCCAGTGTAAGGGGATGCTTTGTTAACGACATATGATAAAGATCATGTGGGGTGAACTCGGGCATTAGACAATTGGACAAGTTGGACATTTTATTTAATCGATGAGATTGACTTTGGGGAGAAGGTACGGGTCAACATCCAGTTTGGCGATCCTTAACTTCTCCAAATACAGCTCTTTGTGAGCCCTGACAAGATGTCCTACTTCCACCTATAACGTTATCGAACATGTGCTTGAAGCAGCTACTTCTCGTTTAAGGAGAGGAGTCTCAGTTTTTAAGAGTTGGAGTCCGTTTTGCTTTCGCCGCAATGCTAGTTTCCACTACTTCCGCCGTAAGCTCATTCACAACTTTGGCCTGTTCTGGAAGCGTCACGTGGCCTATCGTCCAGATGGTCTGCACCCGAACAGATACGGCACCAGTTTGTTGACGGACTTCCTACGCCATGTTGTTCAGTGCTCCCCGAGGGGGGCGTGACTGTTTACATCTGAGGCTTCTCGGCCCCCACCTCCTCCTCCTCCTCCTCCTTACCAGCACCGGGTGAGTACTGTGGTGCAAACACTGACCCCTGTCCGTCTGGCAGTGTAACGACAGTCCTGCCACTGAACTGTGCTGACTCAGTTATGCATCTGGAACTTAACAAAGTACAACAGAGTTCACTTTTTAAACCAATAGAGACTGTGTGTGTTTCTCGCACCAGCTCAGAAATGTGTTTTAACTTGAATAAACACAAATTTAAAAGAAGGACAGCAGTTAGACGGTCCAACTCTGGAAATCTAATTCCAGTTCTTTGTAATCAATCAACTAAACCCATTGACACTGATATTAATTTTAACCTTGCTCTACTTAATGTCAGATCACTATGCAACAAATCATTTTTAATTAATAATTTTATCTGTTCGTATGATCTTGATTTTATGTTTATGACTGAAACATGGCTTGACCATAATACAGGAGATGCAGTTTTAATAGAAGCCTCACCACCAAATTTCAAATTTGAATATGAAACACGAGAAAATAAAAGGGGGGGGGGCATAGCAGCAGTTTTTAAAGATCGTATTGTCTCCCATAGAGTGTCTCTTGGGAAATTTTCATCATTTGAGTATGTTTCTTTTAAAATAGAACAAAAGAAATCTTCTTCCATTCTTATTATTGTTGTGTACAAGCCGCCACAGTCATGCCATAGTTTCACTGATCATTTCACTGAGTTGCTTTCAGTTGTGTGCACAGATTTTGATGGTTTGGTCATTGTAGGTGATTTCAATATACATGTAGATAATGCTAATGATAGATATGCAATAGAGCTGAGCTCTGTGCTGGAAACCTTTGGTCTCACTCAGCATGTGAGTGGCCCCACCCACAGCAGAGGACACACTCTCGATCTGTTAATTACCAAGGGGGTTAATATTTCAAATGTAAATGTGGTCAATGTTGCTCTGTCTGATCATTTCTGTGTATTTTTTGACATGTGTCTTGATTGTAAACCACCAGCTGAATCTTCGGTTGTTAGAAGAAGACACATAAATGATAATACAGGCGAACTGTTCATGGGGAGGGTAAACTTTGAGAACACGTTGTGTGTTACTGTAGATGAATTACTTGATTCTGTCACCACCACTGTTTTGAATGTTCTGGATACAATTGCTCCTGTAAAGGTTAAAATAGTTACAAACAAGAAAAAAGCGCCATGGACTAAAGCAGACTCGGTCAGGGCACAGAAGAGAGAGTGCCGGAAGGCCGAGCGGAAGTGGCGAAAGTCAAATCTCAAAGTTGACCATGAGATCTTCAAAGATGCGTTGTGCAATTTTAACAGGGAACTACGTAGAACGAGGGAAATGTACTTTTCTGAAACTATTGAAGGCTGTAGCAACAATCTACGTGTTCTGTTTTCAACAGTAAATAGATTGACGAATCCCCCTGTTAAGATGCCATCAGAACTTACTTCCAAATCTAAATGTAATGAGTTTGCTCAGTTCTTTAATGACAAAGTCCAAGGTATCAAAAACGCCATCACCTCCACGATAGAAATAATAATCCAACCGCCAGTGAGGCTTTTTGGGCTGACGCACTTTACACCAGTACAAATTGAAACTGTCCAGGAGATAATCACTAGTCTGAGTTCCTCCACATGCAGCCTGGATGTATTACCTCCTAGATTTCTCAAGTCAGTTCTGAGCAGTCTTTTACCTTCACTTACACAAATAGTTAATATGTCTCTTGAATCTGGAACATTCCCAATGGCCTTGAAAACGGCGGTCATCAGGCCCCTCCTAAAAAAGAGGAGTCTGGAAGCCCTGGCACTCAAAAATTATCGGCCCATTTCAAATCTGCCTTTCATGGGAAAAATTCTAGAAAAAGTTGCCTATAAACAACTTACAGAATTTTTAATAATCAATAACGCTTATGATATGTTCCAGTCAGGGTTTAGACCCCACCACAGCACTGAGACCGCGCTAATAAAGGTAACAAATGACATCAAACTAAACACTGACGCAGGAAAAGTCTCAGTCCTTTTTCTGTTAGATTTAAGTGCTGCTTTTGACACTATTGATCATGGCATCTTCATTCAGAGACTTGAGGACTGGGTTGGTGTTGCTGGCACCGCTCTAAGCTGGTTTAGGTCCTATTTACAAGACAGAAAGTTTTTTGTGGAGATCGAAAACTGTACCTCAGACCACTTGGCCCTGACCTGCGGAGTGCCACAGGGGTCAATCCTGGGTCCTCTTCTGTTTAATATTTACATGTTGCCTCTAGGTCAGTTGATTCACAGTAATAATGTCTCTTATCACAATTACGCTGACGATACTCAGGTCTATGTGTCCCTGACAGCAGGAGAGCATGAACCAGTGGACTCGCTCCTTCACTGTGTCCAGCAAATCGGTGATTGGATGCAAAATAACTTTCTCCAACTAAACACCGACAAAACTGAAATAATTGTTTTCGGACCCCAGAAACAAAGAGAGAGCGTTATTTGTCACCTCCAGGCTCTCTCTCTACAACCCTCAAATCAGGTCAGAAATCTAGGAGTGATAATGGACTCAGACTTAAATTTCAAAAGCCACATAAAATCTGTAACATCAGCAGCTTATTACCACCTAAAAAACATTGCTAAAATTAAAAACATAGTGTCTAAGGCAGACTTGGAGACTCTTATACACGCTTTTGTCTCCAGTCGGTTAGACTATTGCAATGGCCTGCTCACAGGTCTGTCCAAACAGGCTGTAAAACAGCTGCAGTACATTCAACATGCAGCAGCTCGAGTCCTGACCAGAACTAGGAAGTGCGACCACATTAGTCCAGTTCTCAGGTCTCTGCACTGGCTTCCTGTTCCTCAGAGAATAGACTTCAAAGCAGCTTTACTTGTGTACAAGTCTCTCCATGGTCTCGCGCCAAGGTACATCCATGACATGTTTGTGCCATATGAACCGACCCGGACTCTGAGGAGCACAGGGACTGGACTCCTGTTAGTGCCCAGAGTCGGTACTAGACATGGGCAAACTGCATTTCAGATTCATGCGGCTAGAGTCTGGAACCGTCTTCCTGAGAATGTGAGACAGGCGTCTACTCTGGCATCTTTTAAATCTAGGCTCAAAACAATTCTGTTTAGCTGCGCATATACAACTGAATGATTTTATCTTTTCATCTTTGTTTTTATCTTTAATCTTTTTAATGCACTGTGACTATTTATGATTTTAGTCCCATCTGTGATTTTAATGTTTAAAGGTTTTTAATTTTTGTGATTTTATTTTTAATGTTTTTAAATATATCTTGTGCTCTTAATGTGTTTGATTTATGCATGATGTGATAGGGGATGTGAAGCGCTTTGCGTTGCCTTGTGTAGGAAAGGCGCTCTACAAATAAACGTTGATTGATTGATTGATTGACAATCATGTGACTGGATGACGTGGATCTGGTCAATAGAACATAATAAGGCTCTGGAATCCATCATTGAGTTGAAACAAAACCCCATTTCATCAACCTCTCGTCTTGCACTCTCGTATGTAAAGTCTGTGGAAGCCTCATAGGATTACAGGATTATTGGTACCTGCGATGACATGCCATGGCAGGGGTAGAGTATCGCCTTGTCGTCGTCCTCTGAGCCCTGGTCCAGACAGTAGCCACTGGCTTTGCTGTTCCGCACCTGAAGAAGCATCAAAGACAAAATCCAACTGAGCAGCTTTCCAATGAGCATAGGATACACGTTAAACTCTGACAATTTAAATATTGTTCAAAAGACTATTAATGTCTGTAACTCAATTTATAATGTGAAACTATAATTTATGATGGACTCATTGCCCATTAAGTGACATATATCAACCATTTATTTGTTATAATGTTCTAATTATGATAACAAATAAAGTATATTGTTATAAAAAGTATATTTGTGTAATAAACCTAAATTCATATATTTGAAATTCAACCTTAAGCCATAATCCACTGATCAATATTATCAGTATGCGTCTCTTGAAGATGGAAGACGTCTCCAGTCAAACAACACTAACAATCTGTTCAAAATAGTTGACCATGGCTTCATGTCACACTCCAAACACCTTCAGAGGATTTTCTTTCACTGATTTTATTCTGCAGAAACCCACATTGTTTATTATGTGTAAATAATGATATCTTTGTGTTTCCAGTGGTTGTACGACCAGGCAGTTTAGGTTTAGGACAGTTATGTCTACAGCGCTCCAGGATCAATGAGTTAGAAGGTTTTCTGGTGCTTGGGTCCCCAGCAGAGAAAAAACTTGATCCTATATAATCCCATAGACCGCTGTGATGAAAGGAAAGGTACCATAGTGACCACTCATACAGCCACTGGGTCATTACTAAATCAAATATGCATAATGTACCTTTAAGGAAAAGTGTAAAAATACAAGCTTTTGTATGTAATTTTTTTTTTAAATAAATGGACAATATACTAGTAGGATATTTTTAACTATTGACTTCGAAATACAACATTGTACTGTTGTAGAAATGTTTCATAATGTCATTTTTTTTGTGTTCATACATTCAATATCACTTTCAAACAGAAAACCTATTTTTTAACCTAGTAATACATAGACTTTTGTGTGGGCTCAGTGCTTCCATCTCCTCCACATCTCTTTCCTAACAGTGTGATTTTGATGCAGGCCTCGCTTTCCGCCATCTCCGCTCTCGTGCTGTGACGTGCTCACTGAGGCGGCCCTGGTTTACGCCTGATTTGAATGTGCACGGCTCCATGTCCGGGTTGTGACACGCCGCTGATGCTGTGGTGTCAGGGAAGGCTCCACTCGACTGGTGCGGTCAACATGGCCCACGGTAGAGCTGATGTGAGGCGACAGACGGAGCAGTGGAACGGCCCGGGTGAACCGTGCTTGCTTTGTGCACGGACCAGAAATCATGGATATGTCCGTGGAATCTATTAGCGAGTTATTCAGTCATTATGATATGTGTATAAGTGTATATTTACAAATGCATGTTATCATATCCCTATATATTATGTTGTGAAGCTATGGCAGAAGAAGAGAAATGTGATGTCAGGTTCGATTCCATCTTCAGACCTTTCTGTGTGGAGTTTGTATGTTCTCCCGTGTCTGTGTAGGTTTCCTCCAGGTGCTCCGGTTTCCCCTACCACTAAATAACATGTAAAATAGGTTTGGCATGTGCCTCATCTATGGGGACCACTCTCCCCAAAAAAAAACATGAAAAGTCACCTGAAAAATTCTGGATGGGTAATCTAACGGAAAGTCCTTAAATGAAGGAAGAGACTGGTCTTAAACAGATCAAATATTTGTGTTTCAGATTTTAACTGTACATTTCCAAACCTGCTGGTGACACCCTATCTGTGCGCGCCATATGGAAAAAGACAGACACTGAACAGTCGATGCATGAATGATTTGGTGTGGTGGTTTTTTTTTCTTCGGTAAGATGAGCAAGGGGCCACCCACGGCACTGCAGCTTAAATTCACAAGGGATGTTTACGAGATTATCACGGATTGTCTTTAGTTGACATAGAACCTACAGCTTTCCAAAATATTGAATTTAGTGAGGAGAATTTTAGTCCCTTATCGTCCTCAACTTTTTTTCTTTTGAAATCCATTAATTCTCGGCTCTTTCTCGTCCGTGGTCTGGCTCTAGCTCTACTCTGATCAGCAGCATGATGATTAGTCAAAATGCGCTCAAGTCCCTCTGTGCACAGTTGCCTCAGCTGGACCAGGAAATCCATTACACACTAACAAATATTACAATGTCGTCATAATTTAGCCACAACAGAGCAAAGAGAGCACAACATCTAGACCAGGGGTGCTCACACTTTTTCAGCATGCGAGCTACTTATAAAAGGATCAAGTCAAAATGATCTACCTACTACAAAAATGCAAATCACATATTTATTTCAAAAAATATTCTTTATACCTACAATGTATGTTTATGTACATGCAAAACCGCATGAGCCAATATAGCACAACACAACACAATTACCTATGTACATTTTTTGTCATTACCCGAGTTTACTCTGATGACTTGCACTGAATTGAATCGGCCAGGGATGCATAGTCAGGAAAATTGGTGGTAACTCCCTGACAAGTTTGTCGTTGTTTAGCTTTCCTGCACTGAGCGCGGTTGTTTGCGCATGTGCAGTCACCTAAGTGTCAGTAAAACATTACTGAGTAAAACACAGATGTCATTTGACTGTGGTGCCATGTCCATGTGCCATGCCTGGTTTTTTTTAATCCAAATATTTCCCCTCCTCAGTTTATAAAATAATTTGCATCCACACATCTGTGTTATCAATCACATTCGTAACATTCCAAATATGTGCGTCTCTTACGTCCTGTCCTGCGTTGGGGAAAAACACAGAAGTGGGCGGAGCTTTGATGCAGACGCCGGTAACGGCACTTTTACAGTCATAGAAGACACTCAGAGTAAAGACGTATGTTTACAAGCACTGACCCCGTCCTCAGCCCTGGTTTAGTCCTGGTTTAGTCCTGGTTTAGTCCTGGTTTAGTTGTTTTCGAGCGTGAGTCCCCGCGATCACTTTGTTGCTCTCTGATGTGGAGCGAGGATGTTTGCTGCTGCGAGCATCTCACAGCAAACAGTTTTTAAGGTAGTATGATCCATGCTTCAGTGATCAGAGGAATTTAGGGGGGTACTTTGGCGTGCGAGAACGCAAAACTCCGGTTATCTCTGTCTACACACAAATGCATTAATGGAATTTTCAAAAATCTCCACTTTGCCCGGAGTTTTTTGTATATATTCGTTTAGAATGTGTAATTTTTTATTTATTTAATGCGATCTACCAATACTACCTTTGCGATCGACTGGTAGATCGCGATCGACGTATTGAGCACCCCTGATCTAGATCACATGGTTAAATACTGTACATTTAACATTGTTCGCTCAAGTGATAAGCATCCCATCCATCCATCCATCCATTTTCTACCCTTTAATCCATTTCTGGGTCAGGGGGGTGGCAGTCAGAGATGCCACCCAAGTCTCATAGCACCAGCCCCTCACTGACCCTCTGCAGGTGGTGAGTCCACAGGAGGACGGCTGCTCTATGAGTGTGAGCATAGCCTTGATCTTTCAGCTGGGGCTTTGGGCAAAGTGGGGTTAAGTGTCTTGCCCAAGGACACGACGACAGCAGTCATCAGTGGGAGTCGGTGGAGAAGGTGCAGAGGTGGGAATTGAACCCACGACCTTCTGGGCTTAAGGCCAATGCTCTACCAACTGAGCTACTGTCGCCCCCTGATAAGCATCCCTTATACAGTAATTGATGCAGACTCATGTATCTTGCACATAGGTACTAAACGCAGGAAATTTCCCTATGCCATATTTTACTTAATAACCTGTTTTAGACTGATATTGACATTTATTTATGTTGAAAATACTTTTAAAAGATCCATGTCTGTGCCTTATTTAACGTTTGCATTAAAGCCATTTTCTTTATAGCACTCAAAGTACCTTTTTATCTGGCCACGTGGTATTGGCTGCTCTTTTTTACCAAACCCGAAAGCACTTACGAAGCTTATTTCTGAATAATACATAACTATCTGCCACAGTTTAAGAGTAAGAGCTATTCTCACTGATAGATCCCCTCTTCCATTAGGATACGTTCTGACACTACATTTACGCAGCGTATTGATCTGCCGCTGTTTTCCATTGTCAAGATTGATATAAGTAAAAGAGAACCATTCAGCAGTCGCCTTAATTGTTTGTGGCTCAGAATCCTGTTCAATTTTTCAACCTGTCATAATCCTGATCCATCCCCCTGACGCGGCGAGAGCAGAGCCCAGACCAATCATGATGCGATGGAAAACTAATAAGTCTGTAATTAAAGCTCATTATGAGAAAATTGCTTTGAATCGTATGAGATATTGCATTACCATAGCAACAAGATTTTTTTTCCAAACCTAAATGGGATGTTTTCTATTTATTAATTTCAAAAGCCAGGATCGTAATCTGCTCGGTCTCTCGTCCGAACCAGTCCTGTAGAGCTGCACTGCGCCAGAAATTCACCTCAGGAATAAAAACTGACAAAATTCTCATCACATAAAAATCTAATCTAAGTGTGACCATTGCCCAAAATGTCTTGCTAAAGTTTTTGCCAAAGTTTAAGATGTATTTGTTTTTTATTTTTTTCCTGGTCAACCAACAGTTAACACAGCACATATTGTCAAATAAAATAGCATTAAATGTATATTAACAAAAATAAGATAAACATATATAAAAGTGTAATTCATTCCTGTTAAGATTTAGTCGTTGTAAAAAATTGCAAAGACATTCTGGAAATTATTATTGTGAACTAATTCTAAAATGTCAGTGAGCAAGTCACAAATAAAAACCTGAAATATATCACTCTATTTATAATGAATCAAAATTAATTAGGAGTTGCTTTCAGAAATGGCTGAATATTCTTTATTACTTTCTGCATATATTGTTATGAGTCTCAGATTGTTAAAATAATCATTGACAGTCAGGGCCCATGATGCCGTTCACCAAAGTTTACTATGACTGTAGATGTGTAGTTGGAAAAAGCCTCCACGACACAAACTCCCTCACTATTCATGGGTTAAAGCTGTGGAAAGGGTCCTCCATCACCGTTGCAATTTAAATCCTTCAAATCACGAGTCTTGTCTGAAATCCATGAATATCTGATCAGGTTTCAGATCGACATGGAGACTGCTCTGCTCTGCTCTTTTTAGTTCTTTGGTTTAGTATTTAACGTTGTGTGCGGCGCTGCCTTTTTAAAATACATTTAAACAAACACATTATATGATAAAGATACTGATCATAATTACAGACTATAAATCTCAGTGCAAGGAGTTACTATCTGGAACAATTTATTTGATTAATGATAATTCAAATATGATAAAAAAAATATTTAAAAAAAGAATGTGGAAGGATGAGACTGATGCACAGAGGAAACTGAGGGGAGAGAGGTGTTCGGTCAGAGAGTGTTTGTGCCTGTAGAGCAGGGGGGTCAAACTTATTTTTGTTGAAAGGGCTGGTCAGGGGCCAAAGGAATAAGTGGGTTTCATTTATTATACTTTTTTATAATATGAAGGTATTTATATAAATGACTTGTTTCACATTAGTTAGATTGGATATTCTTTTCTGATTAGAATTAGTTCAGTTACTGTGGACTGAACCAAAACGGGACCAAACATCGAAGGTATATAGGAAGATTTTCTACTTCCGGGTGAATCATCAAGACTGTTGATCCTCTCAAATGTCAATCATTCTGGTGATATGTTAAATAAGACCGGAGAGTTTTGTTCAAAAATATTTTGTTCCTAATAATATTGGGAAATCCTCCTTCATATCTTTAGGAAAAAATGTAATTGAAGACTTAACAATAACATAACAATACTAACTTCTAATTACATGTTGGCTTAACATTTCTTATGAAACTACATTTTATGATTGTTTTCTTGAGAAAATAAGTATTGGATAACATGCCATTGTTGCATAATACCATCAATGCTGCTATTTAATATAATAATTTTAAATCCTCTCAGGGGCCACTGGAAATTGTCTCGCGGGCCGGATCTGGCCCCCGGGCCTTGACTTTGACACCTATGCTGTAGAGTGTGTGCGTGTGTCTCATGTTTTGTATCCTGTTTATTATTTCAGTCTGTTTGGTGCACATTAGTTTGACATAATACCTTACTATAGCAAACTTATCATATTTGGATCTTGTTAAAAACTACATATAAAATACAACCGGCACAGAATAATAGTACACAAATACATTGAATACACAGTTGAAACTGAAAACGCAGAAGCCATAATGAATGAATGAGAGCTTTAGGAGTCCCACAGTGGGGATCCATGATTGTGAGCACAGCTGTGAGAGCGCTGACCTCTCCGTATGTGATGGTGTTGTTGTAGATCCTCATCTCAGGGTAGACGTGTTCAAGGTACCAGCGGAAACTCCGGCACTGCAGCTTCTTCCTCAGGGCCAGACGCTCCGAGACGTCACCAAAGTCAACACCCGGGTTCTGTCAAAACAAAAACAACATTTATTACGTGCCATAAAGAGCTTTACCAAGCTTTAGTGTTTTTATATTACAGGATAGTGGATTTCTGGCACAAATGGGCACAAACACATCCCTTCGACACTTCTGTTTATATTCCCGTTATTCAATCTCTGTAAATAATCCTTAGACTATGATGTTGTGGACGGAACAGTTTTGAGAAAACTCATTTTACATGTTTCTCTGGATACTTTCTATTCTCAAACATATGCATGCTATTGTTTTATTAAGTCAAGACGGAGAATAAGTTGCTCTGGAAGACAAGCTGACTGTCCCCTCTCGTGACTGTAAGTGAAACATGTGATTTGCGTCCCCAGTCAAACTGTGAACAAAGTGTAAGTTGATAGATAGATAGATGATAGATAAATACTTTATTCATCCCAGCGAGGGGAAATTCAGTTGTAGTTAAGAATAATACGGTACTCAAATTCTTGTTTATGTATCTCAATGTTGATTGTACCTGTGCATCAAATAAAGAAACATCAGTCATGGCGCTGAAGAGGAGGACTTGTTTGATTCAGATCAATAGGAGGGAGATAGAATATGTTGCTCAACCCTAAATTAATGTGACTTCCAAGGATTTGTAAAACTTCCAATTACTGTGTTAATTCACATGGAACACAACTGGATCAAAGTCAAACGTCTACTCTGCCAGCGTAAATAAAGTAAATGGAAAATATCTTGTTTAAAATACCTTCAGAAATCTACTGTTAAAGATGTTATTATTGACACTTGAATGGACTTAAGCTGTCAGACAAATGAAAAAACAGTGAATACCTCATAAAGCACTTGCTCACCGCATGAAACCATAGGATAGACCAGCCATTCCCAAACTCAGTAACACCGAGGCCCCCTTAAAAATCTGACGGGTCTGCGTGGCCCCCCAAAATAATAACCAAGAAGACAACATTAAGAATAGGCTCTTCTGGTTATTTTATTTTGGGGAAATAGCCTCTGCTACAAACATTGTAATACAAAAATGATTACAGTGGATTATTCAAGTCAAATAATGAACACAAATATTTTAATATTACAAACAAAACATTATAAATTTAACATTAAATAATTATATATATATATATATATATATATATATTTAATGACCTCCCGCGGCCCCCCTGCAGTACCCTCGCGGCCCACCAGGGGGCCGCGGACCCCACTTTGGGAGACACTGGGATAGACCAATTCTAGAATGTTAATAGACCACATCAATGCACATTTAAAGGAATAGGCCACCGTTTTTACACTGACATATGTTCTTACCTTAGACTAGACGAGTTGATATGTACCTGTCTGGTCTTTGTCTGTGCGCTCTGTCATGCAAACGGAGCACAAACGCAGCCTCTTCCACAGACTGTATAGTTCCAAATCAGCTCCCGTTAGACGCTACCAAACTCTTCCACGTTTTCCTTATTTAAATACAGTTACGTGACGTGTTACACTACAAAGTATAGTAACACAGAAATGTAACATGTCGATTTTCTCAGCGGATAAAAAGGGGGACTATATTGTGAGGCGTAATAATACGAGGAGCACTACGTCCACGCACTAACTCCTAAAGACTTCTCTCCCGCTCCTGTACGTACTACAAGTCACGCTGCTTCTATTGACGGAAGTGAGGAGACCAGACAGGAACATATCAACTAGTCTAAGGTAAGGTAAGAACATGTCAGTATGTAAAAACGGTGGCCTATTCCTTTAAACAATACAATATTTGTAATTTCCTCCTGACCCCAAAAGCTAAAAATTTAGACTGCAACTCAAAGGATGAATATTAGAAAACAATTAAAGAATAGATTAGATGGTCGAATATTGTTTCAATTCATGAAATAATCATTTAGATCGCAGGTCAGGGAATATTTGTTTTCACACATTGTAAACACATGCCCCTTTGTGAAAACATTTATATGTCCTTCTGCAGTCATAAAACTCTAAAATAACTACTACTATGCAAAACCAGAACACTTCCACTGCACTACACTTATGAAGCAGTAAATATAGGTTTAACAAAAGGCGGTTTCAAGAGTATGTTGAAGCACATAGTAATTGGCTCGGGGCTGTGGCTGTGAGGGGCCTTCATGCTTCTTCTTAAGTGCGACGTGAGCTGCACACAGTTGGCTCTAATCATCTGTTTAATTATGAGCACTCACGGCCGGACGTGTTATCGGGGTGGCTCCCACATCGATCGGGAAACGCCTGCAGACTGCCCTGCCTGCCACAAAGTCTTGGCTCACATATAAAAGATATCTTATTAAAATTGAACTTACTGTGCAGAATATTTTTCATATCTCCAGAAACACCCAGAATATGCAGCGGTTCCTGCATGTTTGATTGTTCTTTACTTGTCTTATTTGAATCTTATAAAAGTAAAAAAAGAAATCCGACTACGGCACGCTGCTTCATCAACACATTTGAGCTGAGAGCTGGATGAGAGTGGGTGGTCCTCACGTTTTCACTTTTCTGTCTGAAAAGAAGGATCTAAAGTTGTGATGGATCCAAAAATACATGGTATGTGTTTTGAGTGTGAGGAACAAGTTCATGAGATTTAATAACATTGTTCCATTATCAGTTAGGTAACCCAGCTTTTAAGAAGAAATAGGATGCAATATTTTCGGCCATTGAAAATTATGAGGCTTTTAACCTTTTAATTTAATGATTTAGCACGTTAAATAATATCTTATGTGGAAAATATATGGTGGACGTATACATATGGATGGTAAACAATGCTTTTTGCCTGCAACTCCCTATGCCACCACTAGAGAGAGTTTAATTTGTTTTGGTTTTTTTTAATTATTTGAAGATTATCAGCTGTAAACAGAGACATGTGAAACTAATATAGGGCCAATACTTTTGTTTTAGAAGGCAATCGACTGCGTGATGTCATACAATTACAAGACTGAGACGGGAGATTTTAGGCAGAAGGGATTCATTTACATGTTTGTGCCAGAAGTTCCTGATAGTAGCGTGAGTGGATCAAAAAACACCTGGAGTTGTTTTGCGTAACATAGTAAAAAGCTTAAAAAGTATGATTTTGCATAATTTCTCCTTTGAGTCTTGTATACAGAAGATTAAAACTATTAGTCAATAAAAGTTTGCCTGGATAACAGTAGAAGCAGAAAGGCAGCATCATCATCGGATGACACAAACAAACGCATTTAATTTCAGAAGCTGTTGTTTTTAGATTTTGGACTCAGGGCTCGTGCTGTAGTAAATCATAAGCTTCCCCCCATAGCTACAGAAGTAATTTTCTCTTAGTTGCTGCAACCAGACAATAACACTGTTACTGTGTGTTTGTGTGAGAAAGAAGGCAGTTACTGTAGAATAATAGTTGTTTTTTGTCTCATTTTGTTTCTCAGAAAACAAGGTAACTCCACACCGCAGGACAGCTGGGCAATATTCATGCTACTGCGTTGGAAATCACACTGGAGAATAGGAGATGAGATCTAGATTGGTTTCTTAGTCAAACCTGGCTGTTCATGTGAAAACCCTACGACTCAAAGCGCTAGTTACAGGTTCCAGATTAGGTCCATCTACCTGCGTTTAGTGAAACATTGTGATAAAAGTGAGTTTGTTTGAAGGAAAGTGAGCAGCATGTGTGACAGGCTCCCGCAGAGAAGTCATCATTCAGTCGCTGTGTTCTTGGCTGGAAATCATCTGATTCTCTCCGCTCTCGCACTCAATTAGGATTCAATGTTGAACTCTTTAGGAAGCAGAAGAGATGTTTTTGTATTGTGCGGCCCATTTTGGAAGACCCAGGAAAGCAATTAAACTAAAATGAAAATGGGATGATTGGTCTGAGGCTCCTCCTGTCTGACGGTGGCTGGCTGTGGCTTCACTCTGCTAGATTGAAGGTCAAGTGGGACGAAATCTGAATTTTGAGTTTCTATTGACTCCTGTCTCTGGAGGGCTCACATGCCTTTCAGAATGAGCAAGACGAGAGCCTGCTGAATAAAGCTATGTGGAGCCGACGGGAGAATTTGAGGAGAAAGTCTACAAAGCAGTGCAAACTTACGTTCATGGGAATGTTCCAGGCCATGTAGACGTGAGATTTGTATTCATCCATCCACACCTCAGCGGCTCTCAAGGCGTTGCGCTTAGCGTAGTAATCAATGTCATTATTGTAGGGCTTCTTAGTGCGCTCAATGTGAGCCACTCGCGCACAGGGCAGCACTTCCATACTGCCTCCACACTGCCACACCTGGAACAAGAACAAGACGACACATTCACTTACTAGAAAAGAGGTTCAGCTTTTATTACTCTTTAAAGCTGGGGTACCCAACTTTAAACCACAACATTTGACCAGTGTAATTTAATATTTTATATAGTTTTTGGCGTTTGTTACATCGGCTTTTTCAAGCAGTAAAGTAAAAAATAGAGGACCACTCTGTCCCAGCCAATCAGCTCCCAGCCCGAATCGTCCAAAACTGACTTACTTCCAAATATGCCCAGAAAGATAACATGTTTTTTATTGATGAAGAGAACATGATGAGGTCTAATTCATTCACAACATTTTACTTTTATAAAACTTTGTCTGTTGGGGAAAAAAAAGAATAAAACTAGGTACCCCAGCTTTATGTCAGAGATGTAAACAAAATAACTTTATTGACGTTAATGTAATTTTTCTAAAGCATTCTCTAAGCATTTGTGTTATCAGGGCTTATGAAGATTTGCTGCTGCTTATCCGCAGTAACGTGCACCTGCTGTAATCACCTCCAGGAGCTGTCTGCATTGTTTGTTCTGCTGAAGCCTCTTTCTAAACCAAACACACTTGTTCTCAGAAAACTTAATAATGTATATCTACGCTAGCTGCTTTCATGTTCGTGTTGAGTCAGCTTCTAAAAAAGCAAATTAAAGAGAGCTGACGGCGGCGATCAAACACACTCCTCATTACAGTTGAAGAAAGTTCAGATCTGGACCTTTAGTCGAGGGTCATCGCCTCGAGTTTTACTGATTAAAGTATAAAAAACATCATGAAGGACTAACCACCGACTTCAAATACAGCTGCAAGTATAGAATAAGACATGCACAGAACTGAGGAACAACAGGGCAGTACGATTAATCACAATCAAATCCACATTTTCAAGATCTGTAGCCGTACTGTTTAAGTGTTTAAAGGAGAAGTGCTGATGAAGTGTGTGGAGGAAAGAGCACAGTGTGGGTAGTGGAAGAGAGGAGTATGGTTAGTTTCTGTCTTGTCAATGTGTCTGTTTGTGTGTTGTTTTATACCACATATGAAATTGCATTTTGATTTTGATTGTGGCTGAGTTGATAGCATCCCCCCGTTTCTCAGCAAGAAGGTCCTGGGTTCGAAACCTGGCTGAAATGGGGTCTTTCTGAGTGGAGTTTGTATGTTTTCCATGTATCTGCGTAGGTTTCCTCCAGGTGCTCCGGTTTCCCCTACCACTAAAGCACATAGGTCAATAGGTCTGGCATGCGCCTCCTGTGTGGCGACCCCGCTCCTGTCTCTGTGTGGAGTGAGAGAGAAATGCCCACAATTGTAAAGTGTGTTGTGACTCAGATCTGTGAAAAGCGCTACATAAATAAACATTAATTACTCACTATTTTGCTACTTTTGCCTGTGTTGTCTTTGTATTGCTTTTTGTTTGTTTGTTTCTCTGTGTTTAACGGGGGAGGTGGGTCTCCTTCTTCCAACCCCCTTTCAAAATGTGTGTGTGGTGTCTGTTATTTGGTGTTTTTGTCAATGTCAATGTCATTGTCAACTTTAATTGTATAGCACATTTACAACAACACCAGCTACCCAAAGTGCTTCACAGGCACGAAAGATAAACACACAAAATAAAAGAGCATAAAATACATACACATACAGTACATGTAAAAATGAAATGATAAAACTCAATTGGTGTTAAAAGCCAAAGAGCAAAAATGTGTCTTTAGACTAGATTTAAAAACTTCCAATGAAGGACCTGCTCTAGTGAACAGAAGAAGTAGACTATTCCACAGTTAATAATAATAATAATAATGCATTGGTTTTATACATCGCTTTTTTGGAAACTCAAAGACGCTTTACATGTCATTATTCATTCACTCCAAACACGGTGGTGATGAACTACTGTAGCCACAGCTGCCCTGGGGCACACTGACAGAAGCGAGGCAACCAGTATGTGCCATCGGCCCCTCTGACCACCTCTAACCACTCACACACACACACACCAGACTCATTCTAGGCAATGGGGGTGAAGTGTCTTGCCTAAGGGCACAACGACAGCAGACATCAGTGGGAGTCGGTGGAGAAAGTCTTGTGGTGCGCTCGAACCCAAGACCTTCTGGCTCAAAGACCAATGCTCTACCAACTGAGCTACTGTCGCCCCACGTTTTGGGGGCAGCAACAGAAAAGGCTCGGTCTGCTTGAGTTTTGAGACCAGACCTGGGCACATTGAATCGAAGCTGCTTTTCAGACCTCACTGATCTGACAGGAGCAATTGGTAAAATTGTGTCTTACAGGTTTTGCGATGGCCATCTTGATTGATTGATTATAACAATTCCGTAGCACAACATGTAGCTTTGGCTTGAAGATATGAGCAAAGTACCTCGCCAACAGATCAGTGCTTTGAACATGCCCCATTATGCACAGCTGTTTGAACTGAAGCGTGTCTGCCAGCGGGGGAAAGATTGTGTGATGAACAGTCTTTTCAACCTAATAGTCATAAATACAGCGGCCAGAGAGAGAGAGAGCAGCATATGACAACCACAAACCGTGATCCTAGCGTGTTTGGAGTGTACGAATATATAAAGTCTGGCAGGAACTAGATGTCAGCTTGAAATACATCCATCATGGCAGAAGGAATTGATTTTAGTGGCACTTGACTGTGGCGCTTAAAGTGGGAAAAAGTGGTGCCAGAGCTTTCCCCTGAGTGCAAATACGAAGTTGAGAATTTTACACCCAGCTAAAGCACAGATACAACACGCAAAAAAAAGCAATGCAATAGGGGAATTAGCGGTCGTTTGAATACAGTGGCATATGGTAATCTCCTTGGGTTACATAAAGTGCTGAGACCATGCTGGCTCATAATGACTAACGTAAGTAGATTCACAATAATTAGCTTTTCCATAAACTCCTGCTTTAACCTTGAGCTGGAGGAACGCTCTCTGTTAGCAAATACATACATGTGAAATTATGGTTGAAGAGTAGGAGAGGCGAATGCTGCCCGGTGTTGTATCGCAGTTATGGGCATGTCAAACTCCGGCCAGTGGGCAATATCCGGGCCGCAAGACCTTTTTTTTTTTTTGGCAAGAAAACCTTCAAGAAAATAATATCTAAACTCAACTACAATTAATTTGCCGAAAATATATAATAATAATTTAAAAACAAATACTTTCATACCACTTTTACATTTTTGGCCACAACCAGCTCTTATGTTGTTAACTTTGGCCAAAGACTGTGTCACATCAGTATGAAGAAAAACTTACATACAAGATAGTACATGTATAAGTAGCCTTCAGAGGAAGAGGGTCAAAATCTCTGCATTCAAGCCACGATGCTTTTAAAGAGTCCATCCAGATTGTTTCTTTAGTCTCTTAAGTTTGTCTTGACTAACTTTTTGGGCTGACTGCAATGACTAACTAATGTCATATGTGAAATGATGTTCTCATAATAACAAAGCAATTATTCTACACTATAGAGCTATCAGTAGAATGGATTTGCTAGAGCGGCTCCTTCAGTTTTCTCAGTGTATGACCTTGAACTGAAAAGCAGCAGATAGAGTAGAACACAATGTATAGACAGCTTCAATGTTATTTCTACAATGATTAATACGACGTGAGACAGAACTATGTTGAGTGTATAATGATTTATAACCTATTTAGTAAGAGGTTATTAAAGAGGAAACAATTTAGGCCATTTTTTTCTTCTTTGACATTTGTTTAGAACGTGAAATATTCTCTTAAAAACTAAATACATGTTGAGTGTAACCGAGAGGTCTAAATAGTATTAAAAATGTGTTTAGCCCTGAAAGCACAAACGAGAGACACTTTTCCAATTGCAGTCGTAACTCCGGCTCTGACTTTATTTCACACATTCATCCTGACGTAAAATGCTAAACAGTATGTTACATAAGTATCAAGGGTGACTTGTAACTCCCAATGCTGCCACTGGAGGGAGAGTTCGAACTTGTTTTGCGTTTCTCAAATTTGAAAATGATACTGGTTTCAATTACGTCATTTCACCTGAGAAATTGCTCAAACTAATTCAAGGGCAATACTTGTGATAGTGTTATATCATTGCAGAACAATGACACTAAACTATCACAGGAGTGAGACAGGAGCTTTAAATAGAAGAGGCAGAGTTACAGGTTTGTGTCAGAAATTCCTGGTAGTAGCATGGATGCGTCTGAAAACATCTCCAGTTTTGTTTGATGAACAATGTGGTAAAATAATTAAAAGCTCAAAAAAGCTGATTTGCATAATGTTTCTAACAAACTCCAACACTGAAAGCCATTTCCGCAGCTCGTCCTTCCGCCTGGACTGAGGAGTAGCAGAGAGCTTACGCCGTTTAAACACATCCATTGACTGAGTGACCCCTCATCTTCACCGCTCCTGATCCACACTGACCCAAGACTAAAAATCCATTTCCTGCTCGCAGACACTACACTGTGTTGTTGTTGCAGCCGGGAACCAAGCTTTTGTGTCCCAACAGCTGGTTGTAGAGTGTGTGCAGTGTGTGGGAGTATGGTCAATCTGCAGTGGATTCTGTGGTCTGTCCACCATGAAATCATCCTTCAAAAACTGCCGATGTTATTGTTCTATTATTCTGGTTTTGGAGAGTCAAATTGGTAACACTCCCGGTGGTAGAATACATATGAGATACTCATAGTGAATTGAATGAGTAAAAGCAGTGAGCACTTTGCTTAGCACTCCAAGCTAACTGAAGAGCAGTCCTTTTTTTCAACCACTTGAGCAGAAGGTCAAAACCCTTTTGCTAAAATGACTTGATAAATGTCTGTAACAGATTTGGAAATGCTGTGAAAGTGAATCTACACAGAAAATAGAAACATTTCTGTTTCAGTTGGGATGAAAAATACATATAATGAAATATTTACTTAAAGTCTTAAATTTACTGAAAGTCATTTTCTAATATTGTCTCTTTCCTGAGGCTTTTGTGCTTTTGGCCCTGATTCAGTAATGAAGCATTCAGTAATGAAGCATTACTGAATCAGCATCATTGATGCAGATTAACATTAACATTAACAATGCCAGTAAATAAATAGTGAATCCACGTTTTAGCAACTACTTTTTGGCCTGGCCAAAAGGACACTCTGTTGCGCCCTGTTAAAAACAAGCTGAGAGAAATCATTCAAATGGACGAGGGGAGAGAATGGCACCAGGCTTAAAATCAATCAATGTGGAACTAGGTCCAATAGCTCCATCATGGCCCAAAGTGCAAGTAAGATCCAACTTAAAAAAGTTTTTGTGGTGTTTAGTATGTGTACCAAAACCCTATTCTGTCTGCATCTATGCACAATAATAACAGTTCACTTTGGAGAGACCCAAGAGGGAAAATGCAGTTAGAAGTTTGTTGATTGAGTATGTTTGGCGCCCTAGGCCCGGGAGAGATGCTGATGAGTGCGGCGCTTGCTCGCGCGCATGATCCCCCCCGGGGCCTAGGCACTGGTGACGGCAGAGGCAGTAGGCAAGCACGCTTCGATGAGAGAAGGAGGAGGTGGGGCGGCGGAGGCTTTGCAAACTTCAGAAGGCCGGGAAAGTGGGCGTCTCCGGCTTTTAACTTGCTGTCCTGGTGGTTATTGGTGGATTAGATGTGGGCGTTTTGCTGGTGTAATGAGTAGAGGATGAGCAGGCTTGTAGATCTGGCAGCAGTGGCCGGGTCTACCACAGTGAACTTTCGCGAAGAGCTTCATTAGTATTCATCTATGCACAATGATAACAGTAGTATTCATCTATGCACAATAATAACAGTAGAATTCATCTATGCACAATAATAACATGGTATTCATCTATGCACAATAATAACAGTAGAATTCATCTATGCACAATAATAACAGTAGAATTCATCTATGCACAATAATAACAGTAGAATTCATCACTGCAAATAAATAACGGTAGTATTCTCCACATTATGTCTATTATTATCTTCATGCAAAGATTGTTTTTCTGAGAACGTTTGAAGTCAAACATGCAAAACAACGGCATCAACAATAATCAGTATTCTGATTTGGTCTCATTTTGTCCGGGCAGTGATCTACAATGTCTTTCTCACCCAGAGAACCACTGTCACCAGAATATCAATTGTTAACATGGGTAACACAAGATTATTAAGAAGTTTCATTAGAGGAGATAAAAATGACCCCCATAGAAGTAGAATAAAGCAAAACTGCTGAGGTGACCCTTTTGGTGCATTGAAATGTGGAGATATAGAAGATAACAGGTGGTGCTCTGCAGAGTGCTGGCCTGTTCAGTATGCTCCCGGCTCTATACTGTATCTCACAGTATACAAAAAATAAAGAATAAAAATCCACCAACTGTTCCTTCCTCCCATAAACACATTACTGAAGCCAGAGCTCATTTGGGAAAACATATTATTATCACGCTGTGAGCATCTTCGCTAACGATCACATCTCATGTGTTTCCTCATTGGAAAATAATTGTGCAATTTGTCATTTGAATACATTTGAATATAATTACAGCATAAAGAAGGACACGAGTAATAATAGAAGTTTTGCCCTTGGTCCAAATATGGAAAAAATGTAAAACACTAAACCTGTGTTTTATACTTTCTATACAACAGCTACTGCGAGGGTACAGCTTCTACCATTAACAAGAGCAGTTGACATGTTGCTGTAGTTTCAACCTATTTCATGTTTATATATATTAATTAACTATAATTTATATAGAATGCATGCATCAATGATTAAAATATAGTGCACTTCAAGATAAAAATCATTTGGCTTCAGTTTTGTATTCATTCTTGAACACCATCAAAACTTATCTGTCTTAAATATTAATCAATAACTCATCATCATAAATCAATTTCCCAGACGTTCTCTCCAAGCTGTTGGTGATTTAAAAAGTAGATATAATCAAATCCAAATCACAAACGAGGGTATTTCCATGCACTGCCGTCCTACACAATGTTGCATTTGGGTGAATACTATTTTGGCTGTGACCTTTAGTAAAATTGCTGAATGCGTCGTCGAGAGGCAGCACTTAATGTGGAACACTTTGATGTAGTGCTAATGAAATTGCTAATCTAATTTAATTGTCCCTGTACATGCAGTTAGTTAATTGCAGCTGGACCATTTACATGATAAGCTAGAGGGAGTATTCTGGAAAACACGAGCCATAAACACCATCAAGTCCATTAACTGTAATAAACAGGTATTCTCCATAACAGCTCAACAATAAAATCCATAAAACAAGGAGACGGTTCTTATGTTGGTGTAACGTGTGGAAACGCATCGAGCACTCAAGACCAATTTTTTTTTTTCATGATTTGTTTCTGGACCTCTGTGTGTTTGTATATTTGCTTTTAAAAGATAGTAAAACGGATAACAAAAAATATGTTTATTTTTACAACTGAGGGGTTTTATATTTTTATCTTCCTTTATTATGTACTGTGATTATTTTATTTTTTATTATTTATGATTTTAATGCTATCTTATTTGGCAGTTTGAGTTGCCTTGTGTATGAATTGTGCTATACATATAAACTTTCCTTGCCTTGCCTAGTTGCCAGTCACAAAATATTGTGTAAGATACATTTATGCCAACAAAAAAGTATGTGTTTTCATTTTGGTTTTAGATGCCAATGGATTCTTGCTATAAGAGTTAAGCTATAAGATACTTTGTCATGTTACTTCCATACAGTTTGATATAAAAGATACAATCATCCAAATATTGTTTTTCACATGCGTGTGTGTGTGTGTGTGTGTGTACTTCATAAGATGCCATAATTCAGCAGGGAGCACGAGTGTGAGTGCACGAGTAATGTAGCTCGCGAAAATTCAATTTGGTAGACGTCAGCCAAAAGCTACCCCCTCCAGGCCGGTTCGCTTCCCCAGCCTATCGCTCGGCAAACGCCCCCTTCCAATCATCCGTGCCGGACAGGCAGCCGCTTAAAAGCGGAGCAACTCCCACTCTCTGCCTTCTCGAAGCCTCGCAAGCTCCTGAAGCCTTGCAGAGAATCGTCTGGAGGAATCGTTTTCGTCTACTCACGCTACTCGGCGCGTCCCTGGCGTCCTCCGTCTGGCTGCTTGTGGTCTGCTCCTCCTCCGCGTCCCTGCACTGGTCTGCTCCTCCTCCGCGTCCCTGCACTGGTCTGCTCCTTCTCCGCGTCCCTGCACTGGTCTGCTCCTCCTCCGCGTCCCTGCACTGGTCTGCTCCTCCTCCGCGTCCCTGCACTGGTCTGCTCCTCCTCCGCGTCCCTGCACTGCTGTGGTTCGCATATCCCCACTGCTCTCCTCCTCTGCGGGCTCTTTCTGCGGGCTGCTCCGCGGGGCCCTCCGCGGGTTTATGTGCGGCTCGTTCCTTGTGGTCTGCTGCCGCACGCAGAGGTCTGGCGGTGCCGCGTTGTCCCGTTGCTTTTCCCAAGTCTCCTGGCATGTGAGTACAGTGTGTGTGCCGACCGCGGACAGATTAATCCCGGAGTTCTGGGCTGCAGGCGGCTGGTTTTTGCCCTACGCACTTGACTGCAGGCGCCAGTTTTTTCGCCCCGAGCTTGGTCTGCAGGCTCCGTTTCACATGTGTTTGAGCTAACTGAGGGGCAATGCATATTAAATGGCATCAATCTCTATCGTCTGAGGGATATACGAGGAGCTATGTGCATTAATTCAGATCATGTTCTGCCACTTGCAGTAAAACCATGCATAAATAGCTAGGTCGCTGGTATTAAATTAGGTAACTAACTGCAGTGTTGCATTTTGAAAGTGCAGCAGGAAGAAAAAGGGCCGAACGTGAATCTGCAATGGGTGGAAATAGTGTTGGAGCTATGAACGCATGGATCAGTGGTCGTTCATGCGCATCTGCCATAACCAAAGCAGAAGATGGCTCCAGGGGACGTCTGTTATTCGCATGGGAATGTTTCGGATTCGGGTTGATTTATTCCCTCAGGCTCTTAAACAACCGTGGGTTGGTTCTCTGACCGCCGCTGCTGCCGGTCCCCGCTGCCGTTCCTACTGATGCCTGATCCCGCCGCTGCTGTTCCTGCTGCCGCTCCTGCTGCTGCCTGTTCCTGCTGCCGCTCCTGCTGCTGTCTGTCCCTGCTGCTGCTCCTGCTGCTCCTACTACTACATGTGCCGCTGCCGTTCCGCAGGCTCCCAGGCTGCACCCGTCTCTGTGGCTCGGCTCTTTCAGACACGTACGTAACCTGGCTCACGGAGACAAGCGGCGCACGCCGGCGTGACACGTCTGTCTGTTCGTATGAATCGCTTCGTGGTGCTGCTGCTCCTGCTAATGCTGCTTCTGCTGCTTCATACTGTTACCGCTACTGCTGCTACTGCTGCCGCTGCTGCTTCATACTGCTACTACTGCCGTGCTGCTGCTGCTTCATGTACTTCGTCATCTCTCTTCACTTCGCTTCTCTTACTGAAACACTAAACAGCTACAACATATTCTACTGCCGTGGCTTTGATACAGGGTTTTGCCGTTATTATCTACGGATGCAGCAGCTGCTGCTGCCCGGCTGATACAGGTCGTTGCCGTTATTATCTGAGGTTACTGCCGCTGCTGCTACTGCTACTGCTACTGCTGCAACCCACTCTCTCAGAAGCTTATCCTGCTTCTAATGGATGCAGCCCGGCCGAGTATGCCGCGCGGCACTGGACTCGCACCTATGCTCCCAGGGTCACTTCGGCGGTCGTGCTTCATCTCTCTACTTAATCTTCTGATTCTATCAGATGCAGCTGGCCGAGTAGCTGCGCTGAGCCGTCAATTGGACTCCTAATCAAAGGCATCCATACCGTGTTCTTCACTCTTCTGATCGCAGGCTCCCCATCATGCTGCCCATCCTGCAGCGGCACTGAACTCCGGCTCATCTTCCAAGTACATGTCTGCCCTCCTCGCAGCATCTTCCTGCTCGCCTTCCATGGCTTCTCTGCATAAGCGTTCACTACTGCACACTCAACCTTCGTGCGGTCCGAGACACGGCTTTTCCCGACCATCCTACTATCCTGATTATCTACTCTCCAACCCAAGATTCTAAGCGTAAGGGCGCCTGCAACTTCATGGCCCTCTCCGATATGTCTCTGCCCCTCCAGGTCTCGGCTTCTACACGGACGTGCCCCTTCCGTGGGTTTTGGGGGGTTTATTTCCAGGACCATCGCGGCCTCGCTGGGGCTCCCCCACACCTCTCTGCAACAGCTGGGGCGCCGGTCCTCTGCGGCTTTCTCCGCCTACATCAGGCCAGACGCGTCCGCTATCCTGCCTGCACAACGTCAACTGGCTTCCTCGTAAGCTCCCAGCAAAGCAATACGAAGCAAAGTAAGTGAACCAATAAGATTCTGGTGGCGGCACGCACTTCTCTCAAACACTCTCCGCTGCCGCAGCGTCTGACGGAACGTGATGCGAGCGCTCACGTTCCCAGCGCGCAAAGACAACCCTGCCGCAGCGTCTGGTTGATCGTGATGCGAGCGCTCACGTCCCAGCGCTCAAAGATAACCCTGCCGCAGCGTCCGGTTGATCGTGATGCGAGCGCTCACGTCCCGGCACTCAAAGATAACCGCATATAACGGTCACAGCACATAGTGATAGCGGTCATAGCGTTAGTGATAGCGGTCATAGCGTCAGTGATAGCGGTCATAGCGTCAGTGATAGCGGTCATAGCGTCAGTGATAGCGGTCATAGCGTCAGTGATAGCGGTCATAGCGTCAGTGGTAGCGGTCATAGCGTTAGTGTTAGCGGTCACAGCATAGCAAAAAATGGTTAGCGCATAAACGGTTCACAGCATAGAGATAGCGGTCACAGCATAGCGATAGCGGTCACAGCATAGCGATAGCGGTCACAGCATAGCGATAGCGGTCACAGCATAGCGATAGCGGTCACAGCATAGCGATAGCGGTCACAGCATAGCGATAGCGGTCACAGCATAGCGATAGCGGTCACAGCATAGAGTAGCCACGACGTCTGTTCCCTGCAAACCAGGCTGCAAAACTCCATCAACACACTCAGCCTTTTTGGGGATTGTACGCGCTCCATCGCAGGAGCCTCTCCGATCTGAAGGCCGCACCGGGGCCTAGGGCGCCAAACCACCTCAATAAATACTCAAAACCATTTTCGTTTCTCGTCTCTCCAAATTGAAATGTAGCTCGCGAAAATTCAATTTGGTAGACGTCAGCCAAAAGCTACCCCCTCCAGGCCGGTTCGCTTCCCCAGCCTATCGCTCGGCAAACGCCCCCTTCCAATCATCCGTGCCGGACAGGCAGCCGCTTAAAAGCGGAGCAACTCCCCTCTCTGCCTTCTCGAAGCCTCGCAACCACCGCCTCCCCTCCTCCTCCTCTTCACCCTGCCTCCAACCTGCCTCCAATCTGCCTCCAATCTGCCTCCAATCTGCCTCCAATCTGCCTCCAATCTGCCTCCAATCTGCCTCCAATCTGCCTCCAATCTGCCTCCAATCTGCCTCCAATCTGCCAAAATGCCGCCACCAGTGCCTAGGTCCCGGGGGATTGTACGCGCTCCATCGCAGGAGCCTCTCCGATCTGAAGGCCGCACCGGGGCCTAGGGCGCCAAACCACCTCAATAAATACTCAAAACCATTTTCGTTTCTCGTCTCTCCAAATTGAAATGACGTTAGTGTCTTTTTACTCTATGCCAAACTTTATTCATAATTCAGCGCTGGGAACTTTATCTCCTTCCACATCAGAAAGAATAACTTTATTTTAATTAGAGCAGTCTTTGCTTTGATTGTTTTTGTATGAAGACTAGTATGTTATTCATGTGCCTGTTGGACTGATTGCCACTGGTTTACAACTGTTTTATTCTGTAGAAGCACATACTTTTCCAAAGACTGGATACTTTCTGAATTTTGTGTCAACACTACACTTCACACAACATTCCTGAGAAGTAACTGTTTGAAGTGTCAGGGTGTGAAAGTCTTCATGTGCGGAAATGTGAAAGCACCAAACTAGAGCACTCTGGTAACATTCACACAGGAAAAAGAAAATGATATTGTCAATTGTGTTGGTCTGCACCTGTGTTGTGTGGATGGAGCTTGCCTTAAGTGGTGGATGTGCAGAGAGCTCTAAACAGGCAATGTCCACAATTGACAACCAGGGCAGGGGCTTCCATGTTGTTGCCACTATCTTGACAATTCAATTCAACGTCAATTAAATTCAATGTATTCTCGTTTAGCCTTAAATCACAACTGTAGTTATCTCAGAGGACTTTACAAAACCGTTGAAATTGCCAAAACAGATCAGAGAATCAAACACAAAGAAGAGAGAACACATAGGTATTGGTCCATGGGGGGAGTTCACCAAAGTGTCGATAAATGTCCATAATTGTTTCTGTCTTAGAAACAATTATTTAACAGGAATTGTGTCAGGATTGTTGCATTAGCTGAACCGAGTGTGTGAATGTGCCTTAGGTGTGGAGAAACAAGTTCATATTTAATTAATTTACAGATGCGAGCTCATTTCTCACACATTCTTCTCATGATAAATATTTCCCCGAACAGAGACATTTCTAAAGTTGTTGTTTAAGATCTCGCACAACCCCACACTATAATTAGTGTACACAGATTATTTTAAAGGTCCACTGCTCAACTTCTCTGATAGGGTCGCTGAACTGCTTGTTGGCATGGAGACTTTTTTGGCTGGAATGAGCTCAATTAAAAACAATAACACTGTTAAAAAACCGAGAAGATGCTGCATTAAAAGTTTGCCCATATCCAGGACAAGTATTGTGAGGGCTCGTGACGTTTAGACAAAAGTACACGCTTTTTACAGCAGGTGTCAAGTGGAACGCTGTAGCCTCTCTGCTCCAGCGAGTGCCATTAATTTACTGCCAATCCAGAGACAAGATAAGACCTTTGCACTACACATCATAACCCTGTCCCATTTGCTTCAGTTTGTATAAAGCTGGAGACAATTACAAAACTGTCCACCTCACACTCACGATCAGCGATACAAGCCACACGGAGAGTTTGAATAAGCACTGGATATTGGTTATTCTCTGAAAAAAATGCCTGGAGCGAGTAGATTATATAAACTGTCATGGCGGCCAACAAATCTCAGCTTGATGCTTGACAAATCCTTGCTCTTCAAAAACACATCAAACGCGCAGTCATTTTGAACATTTATTTTTGCTAAAACCCAGGAACACGACCACGCCCACCGCACACCGAGTCACTGTCAAGGCGCCTTTTTTATTTCAGTGCTTCATCTTGTTCCAGGAAAAATACCTTTCAATTTTGGCATAATGATACAAAAAATACATGATCTGAGTACAACATGGAAAGGCTTTGAACAGTGACATGGACTTTTTCTTACAACATATTCATAGGAAAAGTAGCTGTTGGAAAAATGCTTACACCACAATATTACAATGAAAAAATCCATACAGTCCAGCAGTAATTGGCTTACAGACAAGCATGGATTTGCATCTGTTTAAGGCCAAACTTAAACCAGTGCCTTTATTACTTACAAATAGGCTGTTGCTATGCATTTGTTTGGGATTATTGAGAATAAAATACAATTTAACACCTTTTCCTCAGTATGATTCCAAAACTGTTTTTGCTGCTCAAATTCTTACATTGCCTCCACCTCCCCACCTCCTCAAATATCAAATATCACAAAAGCTATAGCGCCTAAATCACTTGGCTGTCTGGACATGTAGAGGCAATTTCCAGGTAAAACCACAAGGAAAGTTGTGTGTGTGTGTGTGTCCTTAATAATGTATTAACACTGACGGACATTGGTCATCCCGATACACCATATGGTTCCTGTGTGTTTGCTATCAGTGCTTTTATTGAGTTTGAACTGTTTGATTATCTGTTTTTGCCAAATCAACAACTTTTTTTTAAACTTCATTTTTGACTTTACAATTCAAGAAGAATGTCATAGTTTAAAAAAACACAAAAACCTCACAAGGCAACATTTATAAAGCAAAGAAAGGTTTACATAAAACAATAAAAAACAATAAATAAAAAACAATTAAAACAGAAAATAAATACCAAAATAATACTAATTATAATAATAGTACAAATAATAAAAAAGAAAAATAGTAATAATATTAATAAAAAAGGGTTGTATTAAATATTTATATACAAATACATACACACACACACATACATATGTATATACAGTATCTATACACACACACACACATATACATACACATTAACAACTTAGTCCTCCAAGACCATGCAATGCAATGTATCCAAAAATACATTGCATTGAATTTACGACATAATATAATGTTGTGCTTGTGATACCCCCAACTTGCCGGGAAGGAATAGTAGTTACCAGAAAGTATACCCACTAACCAAACATCTCCATATTTAAGCAGTCAGGACCCAATCTTCCTCTCACTATTGATCCACTGCTTTCCAACGCGTCTTTAATCAAGTTTGACAACAGCGTGGGCCCCTGCTGCGCCCTGATTACAGATCATAGTGCATGAGCCTTCGTCAGAAGCTGCCATGTACACCAGCTCCTGACTAACGAGGTCCCGGATACGGCCCGTTCTCTTAGGTGTTAATTAGTGTCAGGATCATGGTGCTAAAGCAGATGGGCCGTCCATTAACATGCATTTGTGCTGGGATTGTTTGATTCCGGTTCCTGGCCCGGAGAGGAAAAGGTGGAGAGGGTAACAAGACTTTAGCAGTCTATCAACAACTCAAGCAGAGATGTTCTTTTTTTTTTGAGTAATCAAGCATTTGGTTGCAATCAAGGAAATGGCTTTAACGTGTGTGTTACAATAGTATTAATTAAGAGTGCAAACAGATACAGTCCATTTAACAGCTTTTATGTGTACTTTGTGTGATATAGATTTATGAAAACAGTATTATTCTCTGCAGATTTTTCACAAATTGGAATGAAAACCTAAATGTTGAGATTCATGATGTGGAGAGGAGACAATGATAGCAGCGACAGATTTTCATTTCAAACACCAGCAGGTTAGTTCTCCACACTCGTATGTTTTTCAAATCCCTAAGATTAAAAACTGCTCATAATCACTGCTCTCTGAAAAAGCTGCTAACTCCTCATTTACTGTATGGGCCTTGTGCAGGCTTCATCACTTTCCCTTTTACACTTGGACCCAGGTGTGATTTGGTGGGAATTATTCTGTGCCGCAAATGAGACTTTAATACTGCAGAGAGCGTTTCAGTTAAAACGGGGCCCGGTGAAATTCCCACGATACAAAACAATCCCCAGTCATTATTACAAGAACAGGTGCGACGTCTCTACTGGGAAGATCTGCAACACATTTTACAGCAAACATCTCTATACATCTTTCTAATAATACTGTTGAATTCATACAGTATTTGCTAAAGAAAACAATCGTCAAGTTATTTCATCTTTGGGACTATACATTCTGTTATAATGTCTTTTTTTACTTCTATGTTTTGTACAATGCATTTAGATTACATGCAATTCCTCTGCTAAACAAATAAACTTGGATTCTGTTGTTGATAGATTTCAGTCCTGGTGTAATCGATAAAGTTGGTATCGCACGATTCACATCATTCATTTCTAATTACACCAGTTTTACCATACTTTCCGGTTTAAATTGTACTTCCTGATTGTGATTGAAGATTGCAGACACCATGAAAGAATCATGTACTGAACTGTGCCAACACATCCCTAAAGAAAATTTGATTAGATCAGTTATAACTTCAAACAATCCAGTCTATCTATGCCTATGCATCTGAATGGACTGGTGTAAGAAACTGGCCAACACAAATGAGGACCTTATTCTGCTCTCTGATTGGACAATCTGCTTATAATCATTAAATCTATATATTCATCATGTCCTTTGTATCTTTAATTAAGTCCACTTTTTAACTTATTAATCAGGCAAAATATGATTTGTACGTTGACCAACTATTTAAGGACATATAAACAAGATTTAGATGAATTATATTAGATAATATTACATATAGTCTTAACAAATAGTGACCCATTTAAGTCATTCCATTTTATGTTGTGTGTTTTCTTGTTTGAGCTAAAAGGGAATGAAAGATTACAGCCTTAACAGAGCAGGTGCAACTCTCTGCTTTGCTTCCATTGCAGGCTTCTGTCGGAGTAGTTAAGTGCATGATAATATGTTTATAATAATTTGCAAAACACTATTATTTCCAATTAGACCCGCTTAAGCCGCACTTGTTTTGCTTACTGATGCAGCACTTTTTAAAGCATGGATTTCCAAAAAAACAGCCTCCGCCCTATTCGAAAATTGTTCTTTCATATCACTTGCAAAAGTTTCTCTCCTCGGTTGACATCTTTCATAGTACGGGAGGCACTTTAACCCTGTATCAAGTAGCTTAGGGGATTTTCCTGGTTGTCCTTATCTGCTTCCCTTGCCTGAAGACCTCTCCTATCTTCTTTCCTATATACTTCCTAAAGCTTTAAAAACAGGACAGCCCCTCCTTTTGCTCGCAGACTGGATATGATCTACTCCCCACGGTCCGTCTTTTCAATTCATGCCGCCTCTGTGTGCTGCGTGCATCTATAAAACGCAGGAAGTTGATGGAGCGACTGATATGGAGGCCCTTTTAACTGCTCCCGTCAAAAAAAAAAAAAAGGACTCCAGCTCCTGCCCGTATAGCCTTTGATGTGCCCCGCGGTTCGTTTTGCTTGTGCAGCCAAAAAACGCTTGGTGGAGCTACCCTGAAAGTGCTCCGTCGCTGTCAGTGCATCAGATCTCCAAGACGTCCAGCAGAGGCAATTACGTGCGTGGATTAAATAATGCTGAGATAATGAATGTGATGATCCGATCGGAGCTTGTTAGTTTTACTTGGCTTTTTCTTGCATCCTTGACATGTTTTCTGTTTTATCTAATTACCACAGATATGAAAAACAAAGTGTGCGAAGTATGTATTTCATCTGACTTTAATTAGGTTTTCAAACGTGTGGTGTATTATGATAGGGAAAGGGAGACTCTTGCCTAATTGCATGTGGAACAAGGAGGTTTTAATAGGCAAGAGATTGACACGCAGCTTTGTGAAAGAGCAAATATGTGTAAACTTGAAAATGAGATGAATAGCGAGTTTTTGGCAATTTCAGACACATGGAATGAAAAGTTGTTGCCAAGGCACAGGCTGTACTTTACTTTGAATTATAAGCAAAAGAATCAAATGGCCAAGTCTTAATACTGAGAAAAGTAATCTTTTTTATTTATGTCTTTGATATGGACTCAACAGTTACATTGGACAGACCAGATGCACTAACTTTAATGTTAGAGCAAGACCAAGATAATTTGTGCATAGGAGGCTTTTAGGGGAGAAATGCACACATTAAAATGTACAAAGAGTGGTTCTTCACTATAATGTGATTCACCTTACAGGTTATTCTTAGGACGTCACTGCGACAATACAATATATCAAATTAACAATTGATCTGTAGATAACTTTCTTTTCATTCATTTTTATATATTCAACTTTTTGCTTAATATATAGATGCTATTCAGTGCAAAACTGAAGTGTTTGGATAGGGAAGTATTGCCCTCTCTGCTTAGACTGCTTCCCCTGTGACCCGGCAACAGATAAAACAGAAGAAAACAGATGGATGGATCAGAAATTAAGAAAACCAAGTTCAATGGTGATTTTAAATACTGCAAATTGTTGATTATCTATTGACAGAATGTCACTAAAATACACTGTTTTCAATTAAATAAAAACCCCAGAGATAGTAATAATTACACAATCTCAATTGTTGTCATCATGTATTCCCATTTTTTGTAATTTGCAGAAAATAATATATTATTTTCTTGTTCAAAAACAATTTGGAATACACAAGAACAACCAGGTGTATATTTTAAAGCATGTCAATGTTAGGCACAGCAGATGCAACGCAAACATGCCAATCTGTCGCATCCATAAAGCCTGCACAACACGTCCTAAATTATGTATATGCTCCCAACAGACTGACACACATGCAAATCAAAGACATGTTGTAAAATGGTGGCAGATGGAATATAAAGTCTTGGGTTTACATATCATGGACACAACATATGCAGCCTGTACACAGTGCAACACCATATGTCGGTATAAGTCAAGATTTGGTGATTTAAATAAGACAATACCCAATGTACTTCAACATCTGCGTATACTCACAATGATTCCCCCTGTCTTAGATGGATGCGTCTGTACGTACAGTAATAGGTCATGCAGTGAGTAAAGTTGAGTCCATTAAGCCCTTTGTGAATTGATTCAGTCTCTAAATAATGGAGCTGTTGGAAGAGACAAATCCACAATCAATACCCACAGCTATTGTGTTCATATTAACATATCAAATGTGTAACAAAAAGCACAACATTGTAGAAGGTCCTGTATTGCAAACTGGAGACATAATCAGGGTCGTTCATTCTAATCTGTTTATAGCCTCAGGATCATTTGAGGACAGTCTTGGTAAAGCCAAGTAAGCAAAAACAAAAACTATAGGACCTTTAAGGTCCCATCATGATTGGTCCATGATTATATGGCTCATATCTGGATTTACAAATAAAGTATCAACCTATAAACACCAGGATCATAGAGTGCTAAATCATGGATTTCAAAGCCCAAAGTGGTAAGTGTGACACTTACAAGCACAAGCACAGAGCGAGAGGCGTTTACTTTTCCATGAAAGTCCAAAAGAGCCAGTAATACTGACTGAAAGGAAGAAACAAGTCAACACTTGCTAAAATTGAAATCTACTAACCTAAACAAAGTAGCCATTCATAAAGAAAATAGGGCAGTGTAAAATCAGTTAAATTCGTTGCATTTCTCATGGAGACCTTTCCATTCTCATGTAATATTTGATGCCAACTTATATTTTTCATAACACTAATGAGGAAACTTGTCTAATGAGGCACTACCCCCAGTGGCTGTTGTGTTGCTTTACTGGGTATACAAAAGTTCCAATACAAATAACATTCTTTATAAAAAAAATATATATATAATGTTAAACAAATGCTGAAGAAAGACTGTGGCAAAATCAAAGCAATGATATTTAATCTCTGACCCGCTCGGAAATCATAAGTTGAAGCAAAAATAACATGTTTAAACGGTACAGTTGGACAATTATGAAGCCAGATGCTTTAATGTTGCTATGGAGAAGCGTGTGGCCCATAAACAGCTTTTAGTTTCCATCTGTTTCCATGGATACTGAGAGAAGCAGAAATATAAGTGGTTCTAATCAGAGACTAATGGGGTTTTAAACAGAGTTGCTTCACTTAGGAGTGGGATCTAAAGAGCCCAAATCAATGCGTCATTTTGAGAAGTCAAATGTAGAGAAACAGTTTGACGGTATGACCAATAGTTTACACGGAAAAGCTTACTCAAGAAGTTAAAATATAACCTTGGGAGTCAGTTTTACATCAGCAGCCTTTTTGTTTCTTTGCAGCACATGACAATCTTCATCGCTCCATCTTTTCACTCTTGCAACGTCTGAGCTTCAAAGCAGAACACTGAAGTTATATTCAGCATTCTTGTGACCTCCTTTTGGATCCTGAACCAGAGGGAATGACGCAGAGGAAAATTATTCTTCACCAAAATCTTATGAACAGTTCAAATTTGGTAACAGTTTAAAGTAAATTATGTTTGAATATTAAAAGTTGTAAATATAGAAACATTTCTACCGATTTTCAAAGCAGATTTTTATCAAGTAACTTATTGGGTCATTATTTTGGAATAGTTATAAATAGTTTATGTAAATAGTTCATTTGCAAAATTAGATAAGTGCATATAGCAAAATATTAGAAAGGCTTAAAGTTTGCCCTTCACTAAGGCCAGACTTATTTTAGTGCCGTACAAGCAAAGTTTCACCCCTTCTTGAGAAAATCCTTTCAAATGTGCAGCTAATAACAACATATGTTGAAGATCATATCTTGAGCAAATTTTCAATTTTTCATTGAAATGCTGTTTAGTTGTGTAATGATGAGTAGAATAAGGTTGTTTCATTGTCATTGTGAAACTTCAAAAGGTGCAGGGGGTCCCTCTGTTGAACCACATGGGGAAAAAGCTATTCAAAACATTAAAAAGTTTGAAAAGTAATCGCATAAATCTTAACTAATGTAACCCCGCCCCATTTTTTCTATTTAAATGTGAAAAAAATATAACACCTAATTTGCCTGGTTATTCATATTCAGTTATAATAATTTATATAATACATTACATAATGTTTATTTATTCTATATATTTTTTACATATAAAGCTGGCAAACCTGTATACTTAAATGTGTTTCTTTTATCTCTGTGCAGCACCATGGAAACTTATTAATGTGCTATATACAGTATATAAAGTAGATTGGATTGGATAATGATTAAAACACAAAAGTGCTTCTGGGTGGTCAAGAAAACAACCAACAGTGACAGCCCTGACGTCCTCAAAGTCACTCAATTAACACTGAATTATTAATATACAGGTGTGAAAATGAGAAAGTTGTACAATGTTGATAAGAGTACCATTACAACCAAATGATCTGGCACTCGAACAAAATACCACTAAAATGGCCGACGGCGCTCCAGGTGAAACCGCTCCAATGGTCTGTGCAGTAGCAGCGTCCAACAGTGCTCCTGCTTCTCCTGTTGCATCCAGCACAACAAATCGTATTATTGTGAATTTTAATTGCTGAAAGTCGCCGTTGTCCCAGATTTCCGTCTCTCCATGAGATGATTCAGTTTGTTGGAGCGCCTCACATATGGTCAGCGCCCAGCGTCATTTGCTGCTTGATGACCACAGAGCTGAGTGTGAGGCTGGCAGAAGGACTGGTGTCTGCAGATGGTCAGGGCCTTGTGCCACTTCATAATGCTGCGTCCTTCACAAGGTGACTGTGGAGAGCAGCCGCCCAGAGGGACCCTCACGAGTGCTGGGATACAGAGAGATTGTTGTCTATTTGGAGCAGTTAGGCTGAGAATAGGGCTGTAATTTACTAGTATTTTGATCAAAGATTAGTTGGACAATTATTCTGATTATTTGTTTAGATCAGGCATGTCAAACTCCGTCTCAAGGGCCAAATCCGGGCCGCAAGACAATTTTTAGTGACCCTCGAAATGATTTTCAATTGCACCTGTTACAAACCACTCGGGGGGAAAAAAAAGAAAAGAAAACGTCTCCCAATTTAACTTTGTTTTTCTACCACCTGGAAAAAAATAAATATCATAACGGGTATTAAAAATGCATGATTCATTCTGAAACGGCAGCTAAGGCATGAAGAGAAGCGAGTAAGTAGGACAATGTGATTGAAACAAGCCGAGATTTGAGTGGAGAGCCCAAGTATATTTCTCAGATGGGGATCTTTGGAATAGGATTGGTGCTCAGCGATACATCTGCCACCTCGACAGTGATGCGGAGGAGGAGGCGGTTTATGAGAAAATCAAACAAGCTGTGTCTATCAATTAAAAAGTGCACGGATGCTGCGATGTGACAGGGCAGACGATGACAATGGAAAAATAAATAATTGCAATTAGAGCTAGCAAAACAATTTGATACACATACTGTACAGTAAACTCCATTTACGTCTGTGTTTCAATGGCAATCGGGAAACCAAGGAATGCAATGGTAAAGGTGCACTTTATTAGGGCAATTCAATCCTCTGCATTTGACCCATCCTGATGCCGCGAAGGCTTACGTCAGGAGCAGTGGTCGCCGTAGTAACAGCGCCCGGGAACCCATCTCCAGATGTTGGTGCTCAGCTTGGTCAGGACTACCGGAGCTGGAGGATTTTACCTAGTGTGCATGTTTTTAGTGGTAGGGGAAACCGGAGCACCCGGAGGAAACCTACGCAGGCACGGGGAGAACTCCACTCAGAAAGACCCTGTTCCGACCAGGATTCGAACCCAGGGCCTTCTTGTTGAGAGGCGAGAATGCTATCTACTCAGCCACCGTGCTGCATGTAAAAATGAATTTTTTTCCCAAACTTTGTTAACTTTGTTGTCAAAAAATTGTAATTTTCTGATGTTTTATCTGGGGTTTTTACAAACTGTGAGCCACTTATATAAACATTATCAACACATAAAGGCTTGCTATATCTCACTGTGCGTGTAATGAGTCTGCCATCTATTAGTTTAGTGATGTAAGTTGTACTGCAGAAGTAAATGGACTTTTGAGAGATTTGATTCTAATGTCCCAAGCTTCACCTGCATATGAATGTGGCAGATGGATTGCCACAATATGACGAGATAATATTGGAACAGGTTTGGGCGAGTATTATTCACACTCATTTTTCAACCATTTATGAGTGTAGGTCAGTTTATTACAAATTTGCAGTAAAACATTACACATTCATTCAATATAGATAAGATCCCACATTTGTCAATCGGACACTTTTCAAACGGAGCCATGTTCATCCATGTTCTTCTAATTCATGAAAGTATAGAATTCAAAATGAACATGATGTGTTATTCTTTTTTGTCTGATGTGTAGAGCCTTTTGTGCAGAATGCTTCCCCTATGTGGATACACTGTTCTTTTTATATTTGTGTGTGGTTAGAACATTTTTGCAACAACGTCAGCCTATACTACACCGGGCGGCACGGTGGCTGAGTGGATAGCACAAATAACAATTGTAAACCGCTTTGTGACTTTGGTCTGTGAAAGGCGGTATATAAATAAAGATTACTACTACTACTACTATCAGCCTCATATTGAAGGCCTAGGAGCAATATTCTTTAAAATGGGTAATTTTTAAGTTAACATGACACAAATGCTCCTGTAAAGGCAGACATACTTTTTACTTTGACTCGTCTTGTACAGTCCACACACAAAGGATGCAGCCACTGTCCATTAGACTGGACTCTACTCTCTCTTCTACAACCATTAAAAGAGCCGTGTGAGCTTTGCACACAGTGAACAGGAGGCAGCGCGGCCCTGGACGAGCCCTGGTCTCATCCCTGTGACACCGGCGAGTCCAGATGTCTCTTCAGCCTTTTTGTTCAAAAGGCGGAGTTTTCTTTCACACATCACATGTTGCGAGATCAGAGGGAAGAAGATAAATGCGCAATAAACCACTAAACCACTGACCCACTATGAGCAGCAGGACCAGCCCCGATTTGGAACGTGAGAAGAAGACACGCACAGCTAGAGCACTTGAAGGAGTGAAAAGCCACATACCGTAACGTAAAGCCTTCCTCTGAACTTGCATGCTTTATTAATAATGAAATATCAGGTATTTGATGTGGTTTTCATTAGAAAATGTATAAGTCATGTACACAATCCTTTGAAAATGAGGGGGGTGCTTTGGCTGTTCCAGAGAGAGCTGGATCAAACCCAAGCTCCCCATTCCAGCTGCCAATGTCTATGAGTAACACATTCTGCAACTAACTTCACTCTTTCTTTAGTATCTAAGAAAGAGGCACTAACCTTGCTTGGCTTCTCTACTCACCCGTGATTGATAAAAAGCATTTTCCTTCACTTCCTTGTTTTCGGAACGACATGTGATGTTAAGAACTCTATCAGATGTTTACCAGTTAACTCTGTTCTGTTGGAATCTCTTCGACAGTCGCTATGGATATGTCATCAACGTTTTAATCTTATGGTTAAGGATGACGTATGCTTATTGTCCCCGTAGAAGAATTAGGCCTCAATTCAATCCAATCCAATTTATTCTTGTATAGCCCTAAATCACAACAGTAGTTTTCTCCGAGGACTTAACAAAACAGATACCGTGGAAATCGCCAACACAGATCAGAGAATCAAACATTTCAAACACAAAGAATATAAAACACAGGTATTGGTCCATAAGGGGGAGTTGACCAATGTCCATAAGTGTTAATAAATGCCCATTGTCCTCTGCATCTGACACATCTTTCAACGACACTATAGATAACGTCTAGTCTAGTGCATGTTTTGGGTGGTGGGATGAACCAGAGCGCCCTGAGAAAACCCACCCGGACGCAACGGACAAACATGCAAACTCAGGACAGGAAGGCCCAGACTGACACACGGTCGAACAGACAACCTTCCTTCTGTGAAGCATTAGCACTATATCTATCCCAGCCATCGTGTTTGTGAGAATAATGAGTCCACCAAATGCTGGACAGACTACACAAACGGAGAAAAAAAAAATCCTTATTTGGGTATTAGGGTTGAGGTTTGGTTCCTGCAACTGTCCAATTACTGCAATAATAATCCTTAATTCACTATTGTTATAGACTTTGATATAAGAGTTCACTTCAGTAGGAATGTGGAGCACACAAGTGGTTATCAGATATGGCAGAACTCTAGACTTTAAAAATAAAATCTCTAGTGCAAGAATATTTAAGTAGTCAACAGCTGTGAGGGTTCCAGTATTCACAGATGAAACAACTGTGTATGTTAGCAGCATAAGGGTATAATATAAGATAAGAAAATATAAGCTTTATTCGTCCCACAGAGGGGGAAATTTCAATGTTGCAGCGCACTTACTGTACCAGACAGTAAGGACACACAGAGAGCACACAAAATATACAATATGCGCAGCTGCTACTGTATGTTTCTTAGCTAGCTGTAAATGCTTCAATATCAATATAGCAATACATATCTATCTATCCATATATATGTATAAGGCAAATTTGTACATGCATAGGGCAGGATAATAAAGTGACATTCAGTGAAATTGCAGTATTGCACATGATAACAGTATTTACTTTTTTTTTTACAGGTGAATGACATGTACAGGCTCAGCAGTTCTCATTGTACAGTCTGACAGCAGCAGGAAGGAAAGACCTGCGGAACCTCTGCTTCACACAGTGATGATGAATGAGTCTGGATTGGTTTAAAAGTGACTAAATAAAGTGACAACGGACACATAGTGTCCCATAGTGCACATTCTAAGGTTATTTCAATGTATTGCACAGATGCATGACATGTGAGGTCAATGTTTGCATGATGGAAAACTTTGCCATAAACATGCAGTGGTTTAACTTTACCATGTTATATCTATTCTTCCGACGTCACACACTGGCTGCAGCTACGTTCTGAGAATAATGTGAAGAGTGTATTAAATGCTGGTACTGAGCTGCTGCTGTGCTCTGGTTTAATTAGCTCCAATGTCCTCACTAAAGAGAGATTACGGCCAGACACCCCCAGGCTCAAAAACAGCATTATAAACTTGCAATTTCAAACTCACGAAAATAACATGTTTTTCAGTTCATTTTCTGGGCAAAAGCCGCTCCTGTTGTAAGTTAATAAACGCCACACAGCCAGAGAGAGAATGCAAGAGAGCAAAACATGCGATGCCGATGAAAATGAGACTGGTTTGGTGCGGTACCTTGGGTGTCCTCCACGAGAATTGCAATCACAGTACTTCATTCTGTGTAACCAGCGGAAATGATTTTGGCAACTTTTAGCACCTCGCAATTTCAAATCAAATTCCAATTTAGGAAAAAACGAACGTTGATTGTGCGTGCCCCGGGTGAATTACTGTTTTTTGTCACACATTGGGTCATGTTGGGTGTTTTCCGCAGTAGGAACTGAAAAAAAGTAGGGTTGGGCGATATTTTTTTGTACCGGTATACCGTTATAAGTAAACTAAATGATAAGAAAATGCCTTATACCGGTAAAAACGATCATTTAACACTGAAAACAGCGAGCGGAAGACACGTTTGTGTGCGGCGCACTTTGATGACGCATCTGCGCGGCACGTGTAGCAGAGCGGCGTGCAGGGACAACAACAACAGAGCAGAGAGCAAACATGGCTGAGGGCGGCGGTGAAGACCATGGTGAAGACATGCAGATTGTAGAAGACATTGTGCCAAAACGCGGAGCTACCTCAAACATATGGGAGTAGTTTGGGAACTAGATAAAAAGAAGCAATTGTGTGTAACTATCGACAGTGGATCTAATGTTGTGAAAGCAGCTGCCCTAAAAAACTGGACTCGAGTGGCTTGCTTCGGACACTCTCTCTCTCTCTCTCTCTCTCATAGTGCCATTGGTAAGCTTTATTTACTGTTTACTGTCATTCATTTTACTTCAATGCATGTGTTTGTATACATTGCAATATAATTACAAATAAGTTATAATTACATAATTATAGAAACGCAAAAGGATACAAAAAATATATACAGTATTTGATCATTTTGACTATATTGGGATTAGGAAACATAAGCCAAAGTGATCAAATACTTATTTGATAATGCTACACTTTTTATATTACAAAGGACAAACTTTTATATATTTTACAAATTACAAATGTTCACCTTTATTACATGTTGCCTGCAATTTTCAGTATGTACAAAACAGAATTCTCTACAATTCAGTTTTGTTAATACGTGTTATATACAATAGCTGTATTACACATTTTGCTGCCAATAAATCAGTAAATGCACTTTGAGGCAAGTGTGTTTAAAATTATCAGTGCTAAGTTTTTATAGCTTTTATATGAGGCTTTGTTAAAATTATCATATCGTCATATCGTGATACATACCAACAAAAATCGTGATACATGCTGAGGCCCATATTATGACTTTATACTTGTGTATGTGTGTGTGTATATGTGTGTGTGTGTGTATACGCATGTGGTTGTATATATAATTATAAATGTGGTTTTGGGGGGTCTGTGGGGAGGAGGGTTTAGGGCTGGGCATGTTGGATTGTTTTTAACTAAACTGTAAAGCACTTTGTGTTACACTTTTTGTATGAAAAGCGCTTTATAAATAAAATTTGATTGATTGATTGATTGATATCGCCCAACCCTAAAAAAAAGAAAATTGAATAATGAAACCTGCCTCAGAACTACTTTTCAATGTGTTTTCAAGTGAAGCTAAGCTGCATGAAGACTAATATATATTTAATGATGTCTATAAATTATTTTTAATATAAATGCACAGTGTGTAGATAGATACTTTATTGATCCACGTAGGAGAAATTCAGGTGTCCGATAGCATTAAAAATAAAATGATGATGATTCTAAAAAGCTTACAACAGTAATTATCAGCAAAAGCTCTTCAGGTCGCAGCAGCAGAGGTGGAGTTGCTGCTTGGTACGGACCATTTTCTCTGCTCTAGTCCAAAGTAAAATGCTAAATGCTTCATTAGCATTTAAAAAAAAGTCAGCATTCCTCCAGGGGATATTTTGTGTAGTGTATTTACTTGAATGTACTATGCATATTTCACTTGTTTGGTATAATTCTTTGTCAATAAAAACAGAACAAAAACATGTATTCTCATAAATTACCAGATGTTCTACAGAAACATCTAATATGAATGCAAACCAGAAAGTGGAATAGACATGTACATTCAATAATATTAGTGGCCTCAATGAAATGAATGGCTCTATGTATATTTTATGTACGGAAACGTGATCAAATTTTAAATTTTTACCCTAAAGTCCATAACATCCCATTTCTCTGAGGATGGCTACATTGTATTGAATCTTGCTTATAAATAGATTCTATTGATAGTTTTTTCTATCTATTTCATTTATGCTTGTCGTCAAATATACATGGCTTTTCTTTTCATTAAACCATTCCCAATAATGCACGTCGCAGCCCTCATATTTCCACACAAAATATTGAATACATTGCTGATTGTCATTTTTCCTGACATTTCCCTGAGGTTTTAGGCAATTACAAAATAAATAGGAACCACAAACAGAGCCGGGGATGAAATAGTGGGGAATGGCCGGGGTGACCTCTGCCAGATTTGATGGAGTGTTTTATTGAATGACAAGGTATAAATATATATATAAACCAGTAAATGTATATTTGTATAGAGCCCAGAGGAGCTTGGAATGAAGGGCGATGTGCTGGTGGCCATTAGGAGATAAATTCATATTGACACTGCTGGTATTGCATTGATCCTTTTGACCGTTTACGGACGTCTGCTGCGGCTGAGCTCTGTGTCTTCAGATACTTTACTTTGATTTATAGAGCGGCAGGATCAAAATGCATAAAGTGAAGCAGCCGCCCTGGGAATATACATTTCTCTCTCATTTCCTTTTACAACTTCATTCAATGTCTTTCAGGCCATGAATTTCAAAAACAAGATGAACGGCCTATGGAAAGCCTAAACAAAATGTGAATAGATGATTTAGGTAGACTGTAGACGAGTAATAATAAAAGGCTTGTACTTTATTTGATATTTGGTTCATGTGACATCACGACATTCCAAACAGCAGATCATATAGATTAGGGATGCACCGATCCGATACTGGTATCGATATCGGCGCCGATACCAGAAAAAATACTGGATTGGATATCTGCGTAGAGAGAGGCGCTGTGCTGCCGATCAATTTTCTTTTCTTTAAAAAAAAAATATATATATATATATTTTTTAATACATACCAGGTACCGCACAATGTCTTAAAATACATTGTGCATAATGTACATATACGTATAAAATGAATGAATTAAAAGTAACTTATCAGATCTGACGTACACGTCACTTCCTCGTGGCGCTCTACAACAACAACAACACAGCATGGAACACAGGAAAGAATCAGCGTTGTTCACGCGGCGGTAAACTAGCAAAATACAACACGACTAAGCACCACGAGAAACAGCATGGGGAGTTTTTGCATCGAAAGGAGATTACGTGAAAACAACGAGACGCAGATGACACTGACGCAGCGTCACAAAAAGCTTTTCAGCAACAATCCCAAAGTGTTGGAGTTCATCAGTTTGGGCTCGCAGCCCCATAGACCATTTGGAACCCAGGTACATGCCGTCGCCAAATACATATCTGAAATCCAGTTAAAGCTACGGTACTATTATTTATTTACATTTTCATGCAGCGTGTTTTGTTTGTTGTAAGTGTTTTTTTATTCAAACACAGTTAATATAAGTACATTTATATTCAATAAATTTATGAGGTATAATACAGTGTTGGAATGTTTAATGTGAACATTGAGCAGCTCTTTATAGTTGCAGTATTGCACATTTATGTTGAATCCATTTTTATCTGGAAAGTTTAGCGCTTTAGTTCTTCCACTGCTTTTGCAGTTACTTGAACAAAGAGTTCCATTATTAAATACATTTTTGCATGATCATTTCCGGTATCGGTCAATATCGGTATCGGCAGATACCCATAGCTCTGGTATCGGTATCGGTAGTAAAAAAGCTGGATCGGTGCATCTCTAATTTAGATTGTGGTAGAGTTGCAAATTGTTAGCGGTAACTATGGAAACTAATTCCTGGACCTAGATGAAACAAAAGCTGTGACATCGTCTTTGTCAATACATCAAAAATATGGTGTAATTATTTTCTCATAAAAAGGTGGCAATAATAATTAAAAGAAAAACTTATGATTGATGTTGCCCAGTCTAAAAGTGCAATATGACAGGTTTGTGAATCTAAAAACTATCAAAGAAGGATCTGGGAAAAACTTTGGACATTTTTAGATATTAAAAATAGTTCTTTTCCCAGAGCAGTTGCATTGGCACCTGTCCTCTTCCTGAAATTTAATCGTGCAACATGAACAAATAAAGATGAAGTTGTTTGAATTTGAACCCAGTCACTTTTACTTGTTATTTTAGTTAACAGTTTAGTTTGGCTGCCAATCCAAAAGCAACATACATTTCACGTGCATTAATTTGATTGAGATTGATTAGAACAAACAGTGCTAACCTCCATTTTTGTTTGTACATACAAAATTATTACATTTCCATCACAACTCTGAATATATCACCATGCATAACCTTCCATTTAGGACAGAAAAAGCCTATGCTTATGAACCAGCTGGAAACCTTTCTCCTTTTGTTTGTAACAAAAGCCTCTCCAGGCCCAGTCAATTATAACTCCCGCATAACCTTTCAGAGCAGGCCCAGCCTTTCATCAGCCTCTTCTCCATTCTGGGCACACTCAGCCATTGTGCGGTAGCCCGGGCTAATTGTTAAACATGTCCATGTCAATCAAACTTTGGCTTGAATGGCATCTCCTCTCTCTGCAACAAAAATAACTTCACTCCTGGTCCTTAAAGCTGGATACTTTCAGGAGCAATTGCGTTCAAAAGCCCATTTTACTGTTGGTAAAATATGGATGGAAAGTTGACTGCCGACCTAAATCCTGTAGCTCCAGGCTTTCTCTCCTGCATGTTTTTCATCTCAGATCAGACACACATGGAATAAAAGGGTCATTCTGAATGAAAAGGTATGATATTATATGATATTATATATGAATATAACAAGGATGTAGTGAAAGTTACTTGTTTGCTAGATTATTCTAGGTTTATTAAAAAATGTGATGGGTTTCTTGTGCAGCAAATGGGGACGCGTCATTGGTGCTGAGCACAATTATTGACAGTGAAATCGTGTTGGACACATAATTGTATCTAAATCAGTGCTTGTTGTGTGGATAACAAGCACTGATTGAACAATCCATCTCTGTAACCCACCCTCCGCACCAACTTAAACAAATAAAGTTGAAAATGATCTATAGTAACTATTGATTTGCCAAATAACATGTGCAGTAACACTGAAGCTGAACTCAGCATTAACAAGAAAGCAATTTGTTGAGCGATTTATGTTTGTGACTCTGGTGTTTGTGACCTTTCAACAGAAAGGTGCGACATAAATACAAATTACTTACTTACAATGGTGATTATAGACTTTTTGTATTTAAAGTATTTGATGAGAATGTTCAACACAGGAAGAAAATGATTTCATGAAGTTGCAGTATAATGATATAAAACTACCAAAACTGCACCAATTTCAAAAATCTATTTGATGGTAAAAAGTAATTAAATACTTTGATATCACTGCGCTCACTCTTCTGTCCCACTGAGTCTTTGAGCGCCACAGAGATGGATGTGACGACATTACATGATGAAGCATGCTCTTTCAAGCATTTATCAGTCCAATAAGTCGAGAAGTGCGTTTAGACCTGCAGAATGGTTCCAGTCGGCTGGAGAGAAACATTTTCTGAATTTCAACTCAAACCAATTCTTCAGCAAGTCCCTGCGCTCTCATGGAGCGTTAAATTTTACTCAAAGCACTCGCAAAAGGCATTTACATTCGTCGTATACAGACTTTGGCGCCGTTGGGTTGGCTCAAGATTTGCATTAAAAGGATTTCTCCCGCCTCCTCCCCATCTAAGAAAATTCTAACTTTGCAAAGTTTAATCATGTCTTGTGTTGACGCCCCTGGGTTTTGTATCTTAAGCTGTTCCCCTCGGGCTGGAAACGGAAGCAGACCTCATCATAAGCAGTTCCTGAGTCTGAATAAAGATTTCTCGCATGGTTCTCCTCAAAGCAGCTCATCGAAAAATTACTTCTTCAAATATTGGACTTGTAATTATGGCTTTTGTGTGGCCTTTCTGGTGAAGGAAAGACTCCAAAGGAAAAGACTAATTAAAAAAAGCACATTTCCTTGCAGCAAGTCTCCGAGCAAATGTTACCTATAGCATCCACTGGCTTCCAAATATTTATCCAACGCTGCTAACACGTAGTGGCACTTTTATAATAGTTAGTGATTCGCACTTACCCTCATCCCCAGCTCGATGTTCTCCCCGCCGTAGACCTCCATGCCAGGGTCCAACAGTCCGATCTGCCCAAAGTATTCTCGGTCTACTACGAAGGAGCAGCCGATCATCGCTGGAGTCCTGCAAGGAAACAAATACAACCGGAAGTAAGAATACCTTTCCAAATAGTGACAATGGTCGGCTTTAAGTTTTGGGTCATATAACAGTCTGCAAACATCATTATTTAAAGCTGGAGTATGTAACTTTTTTCCCTCCATGAATAATGCATTTCGTTAGTCCCCAAAAGTTTTATAATTTTATGAACAAATCAAACCACAGAATGCTGCTTTGATCTGATAAGAAAAAAAAATATGCTTGTGTTCTTATAAGAAAGAGCCTTGTGAGTCACTGACGTTTTGGAATGATTGGCTAAACAAGAGTGTTTTTTGCACTTTTCTGTAAGCTGATCTAAAGCTGTGCCAGAAGCCAAGAAATGCATGTAAGATGGATTGTATTACATATATTCCAGTGTTTTGTGGTTAAAAGTTAGGCTTCCTAGCTTAAAAATGACAACAACAGCAACAAAATACTGTAAACATAGACTTGCGTGGTAAAACATCAAGAAATGGCTTCAGGTGGGATACAGCTGCTATCTGCATGTTTAGTATGTCAAGTACTCTGAAAGCACCCCCACAAGACGACCCACAACTTATCCCTTCATGAAAATCAACCAATCAGAACGCTTTATCTGTCTTCTCGTGGAATAAAGCCTGCAGGATATATATAAATACAATGGGGGATGCACCAGTTCTGTTCGTCAGTACAAAGGAAAGCAGAGCAAAGGAGATATGCTCTGTGATTAATTGTCTATTATAACAGGCCACGGAGCCTTTATGAAAGAGGTTTCAAAAAGTATTAAATAACTCTATACTTCATAATGTTCTAATACAATTCAAACCTTAGTAGTATAGGTAGTAGTAGTAATCTTTATATACAGCGCCTTTCATAGACACAGTCGAAAGGCACTTTACAATTGTTGTGTGCATTTGTTCTCTCACTCCACAATAGAAACAGGGTCACCTACAGGAGGCGCCGACGGACCTATTGTTCATGTTTACCCAGAGGAAACCTACTGTACTATGTTCAGACTAACCACTTCTTCGTGGACACAAGACATAAATATGTTTTATTTTTCATTCTAAACAAGTGAACGTTGTAGCTGTTGTGTACAATGAAACTTTAAAATACATTCTGAAAAGACTAACTTTAGCTGCTTAGAGTTAGAATTGATGAGGAACGTTGGGGCGGAAGTTTATACATTCCGGGACGGATGCCCGAGCCATCTCAACAGGTTTGTAGAGAAGCAGCGGCTCTACTCTGAGTTCCTCCCGTGTGACTGAGCTCCTCACCCTATCTCTAAGGGAGCGCCCAGCCACTCTGCGGAGGAAGCTCATTTCAACCGCTTGTATTTGCGATCTTGTTCTTTCAGTCATTACCCAAAGCTCATGACCATAGGTGAGGGAGGGAACGATAAATGACCGAGAGCGTTTCCTTTCGGCTCAGCTCCCTCTTCACCACAACGGTCCGATACAGCGACCGCATCACTGCGCACACTGCACCAATCCGCCTGTCAATCTCACGCTTCATCCTTCCCTCACTCGTGAACGAGACCCCGAGATACTTGAACTCCTCTACTTGAGGAAGGACATATCCACCTGGAGAGGGCAAGGCACCTATTTCCGGTCGAGCACCATGGCCTCAGATTTCGAGGTGCTGATTCTCATCCCAGGACTCATCAAATTTAAGTCAATTCACCAGGTTTTGGGTTAGCCTGGTCGTACCACACCATAGTACAAATGACATTTCATACTAAGGTCTGGAGGTGCTCCGTTGAGCTCTGTTTACAGGTGGGAAGGGTTAACTCCTTTTGCAGATTGAAACGATTGGACCTGAGTTTACCTGAGTAGTGCGCCCGAGTCTGTTTTTAGCATTTAGCCTAGCCATCTCCTTTGCTGCTAACAGAGCCCGTGGGGAGTAGCGCCACAATTTTTTCCAGCGATTACATTTGCTAAACATTACCCTTGCTCCGGCTTCAATTTCTTGATAGAACCAGACCGGATTACTTCACTATCGTATTTTTCGCCATTGCCAAACTACAACCTGCCTGTTCGACGCAAACTCTTGACATCACCCACAACTAACTACAACACCTGCCTTCCGCACTCTCTGAATGGTCGGTCGAAATTCAACCGATTGTAATCGCTAACCCAGGGACCAGACCCAGACGTTACATGCAGTGAAATGATGATTGAACGGAGTGTACGGATGGCTAAGGCCAGGCTAGGTTTCGGGTGTAACCAACACACATATTATAACAAATTCTTGAGTTGACTGCACAGATGTTTAGTATCTTTAGTGATGAATTCAATGACATTGGACACTGAACACATTCATTGTATTTAGCTGCAAGACATGATTTTAACACTTACACAAAGAAAAAGGTTCCCAATTTTATTTACTTGAAATTATGTACATTTCTCATTCTTAATGACAAAATGTCTGTTCTGGAAAAAAAATCATTCCGTGTGTCCTCCTGTGGCTGCACTTTGGCTTGACCTTGGTCCGATATAAACACAAAAATATATTTACAGTTTGAACAATTTGTCGATTCATCAAAAGGATAATAATATTAAAATAAGAATCCTTTGTCTCAGGCCTAACTTTTTGTTTAAATGAATAAAAAAAGGAAATGCAAGCACTGGTAGCTATGAATAAATAATATGAATAAATAATATGAATAGTTTTCCCCTTCCTAAATAAAACATCTGCAGTTTATCAAAAATATACTTTAGGTTAATTTTATTTAAAAAAAACAGAGTACACTAAGCATATTTAAAGTGACCTCACAAAACCATTATATGCCATATTTATATAATAAAGCTCCGGGCAGTTACTTCCCTGATTACTATGGCTTTACGACACGGGCCTGTCGTCCATCACTGCTGTTATGAGTGGAGTTTATATGACACGTTTATGTGGCCACAACTTGGGTCTATTATACTTTTACTGCTGAGGCTTGTCCAAGAATAGAGCTGTGTGAAGATGGAACCCCCACAAACATTGTCTTTGTCCCCCCCCACCTTCATGCTGACGCGTCCTTCAAAACCTCCAGGTTAAATGTTGCCGTGGTGACAGGAGGCTGCGTGGTGTTGTTCTCCTCTTCACTCTGCTGTTGTTGTGCTGCTCACATCACTTCAGTTTAAGTCACCTCTGATCCCCTCTCACACGTTTAAAGATGGCTCTCATTGCAAACATCATATGTATTTAAGTCAAGAAGCAGCTCAAATCACTCTGAGGGGAAGCAGATGTTCAACTCAAGAGGAAAGAAGGAGTTTTTCCTTTTGAAGAACTATGGAAAATGTTATTTGACTTTGTTTTGTTCAGCAGCAAAGTAGTACTCTGTATTAAATGTTTTATAACTTTCAAACAACGATGCTTTTTCTCCAACTGCTAATGCTACTACTTTACTACTGCAGTACTATCATAGGATTGGAAGGAGAATTAGAGGTGTAAATCAGAATATGGTATAAAAGTAGATTTATTTCTGTTATTCAACTTGAAATGTGAAAACAATACATGATAGACTTTTTATATGCCAAGTGACATATCTCGAGCCTTTGTTGGAGTTTTCCAAACTGTGAGCCATAATAATCAATATGATAACAAGTAGAGGCTTGCTATATCCCACTGTTGGTGTATTAAGTAATTGACTCAAAAATTACCCTGCATGTATCAAAAAATAAATTTTCAGACTGGTAAATCCAATCCAATCCACTTTATATAAATATAGTACATTTAATAAACATGTGCAGCTTCGAGTACAATTCAACCCTATATGGATGGTTTTACGCTTTATTATAGTGTTAATTAAAGGTGATTTCAGCAACTTAAGTGTATTTTATACTTTATATTTCTTACCATGGAACACTGCACTATTATCTACAGAAAAAAAAAATCTACAGACAGTATTTTTGAACGACAATTTTTTTTAAAAACATTCCCTCCCCTTGATATAACTGAACAGTAAGATTTGCTGGAAGAGAATAGTTTATCTAATATAACAAGAGGCCTCACGGCTCTGAATTAATTTCGACAAAATCAGGAAGCTGTGGGCGTGAACTTGTCTTCATGAGGTTTCACTTTCTTGACACAATTTGAAAAGTAACAGACATTCAGTTTAAATAAAAGGTATTGTATGTTTTCAGAGTACTCCAACTGGACCATCTATCCAAAAAATTGTGTTGCCCTGATGTTTAAACACATCCCATTGAGCCTCAAGGAGCCAAGTATCTCTCTGCAAGTGTGCTCTTGCACTCTAATGTTTACGTGGGCGTATTCCACAGAAGGAGATAGAACTTGGCTCTCAACCAGAGCGTTGATAACTCCTCTGACAGCAAAAACGTCCCTCTGCGCTTCACTGCATGTCCATATATATTTAGAGTGCAGATGGCCAGGAGAGTGTGTCCTATAGTACCAGACCCCAAACTGACTTTAGATCAGCGACTTCAAAATCAATACCTTTAACGCTTTTGTTCAAGGTTGCTTTCGATCTGTGTTATTTCTGGTGAATATGTCAAGGACTCCGGGATGAGTGGTGATTATTTGTGGTTTTCATTTGGAGATTTTAACCATGTTAGAACATTGGCAGCCTGGTCGTACCACACCGTAGTACAAATTACATTTCGTACTAAGGTCTGGAGGTGTTCCATTGAGCTCCGTGAACAGGTGGGAGGGGTTAACTCCTTTTGCAGATTGAAACTACTGGATCTGAGTTTACCGTGACGTATGTAGTGCGCCCGAGTGAGTCGTTAGCATTTAGCCTAGCCATTTCCTTTGCCGCTTACGGAGCCTTGGGGAGATGTGCCATAATTTTTCCATCGATTACATTTGCTAAACATTCCTATTGCTCTGGCTTCAATTTCTTGATAGAACCAGACCGGATTACTTTACTATAGCATTTTTTGCCATTGCCAAACTACAACCTTCCCGTTCAACGCAAACTCTTGACGTCACCCACAACTAACTACAACACTCTCCTGTCACGGTCTCTTGATGTTCGGTCGAAATTCAGCCGATTGTAATCGCTAACCCAGGGACCAGACCCAGACATTACATGCAGTGAAATGATGATTGAGCGGAGTGTACAGATAGCTAAGGCCAGACTAGAACATTGGTCTCTCATTAAAAACATGTTTCATCAAGGCTAACATCACAAACTTCCAGCATGTATCATGCAATAAAACAAAAACAATAAAACAGAAGTAAACTATTTGAAAAGCAAACGGTTATTCAACCTTAATCACTCACGCACACACAGACACCACAACACAGCAGGGGGCGTGGTCAGTCTGACCTGGACGTATCCGGTAACAACAGCTGATAAGAAACACGTCACACCATCACGTGTCACCTCTGACAAAGGCGGAAGTCTACCGCTACAACATGTCAGGTAATTCAGCATTACTACCTTCTTTACAATCTCTGTCTCATAAAAAATAACCTTCTAAGCCTTAAACACAATGAAGAGATAATATTTATTTTAGATATAATATAGGTCCAAATACTCTCTGACCCTACACCTCTCTCCCACTTTTCACTCTGTGCTGAAGGCATCATCCCTCTGTCCCATCTCTCCAAATTCTCTTATTTTCTCTTGGTACACTATGTGAGGATGTGAACAAAACAATATACAATCAAAATTAATTTGGGGAATTTATTCAGTCAGATGGTCTTATTTACAACAGTGTGCCTTGAATTGGATCGCACCATTTTTGGTGGTCTGCAGAGTGTAATTGCCTTCACCAGGGAGGCGACCTGGATTACTGTCTAGATGCAGGAATTTTTGAAGGGATATGTTTCTGCTTTCTTCCCTCTGCCTCGCTCTGACCTGAAGCCACGCGCCCCGGGCTGTTCTCCAGAAAGCACACAGAGCACAGCTGACAGAAGGAGGGACTACAAGGCAGCCTTATGGGCAGTGGAGTTTATAAACAGCTTCACATGGATCATGTTATTTCTGTTCTTGATCAAACCTAAAGCCACCCTAGGTCTGTGTGTTGTGAGGAGTCTGTGAGACTGTTCTGTGCAGCACCAAAATACATCTGAGAAGTCTGAGGAGTCTTTGGGCCTCATGCTGGGGCCCAAAGTCAAGATTAAACATGGGGAGTCAGCATTTCGTATTTACGTATATAAAATCAGGAACAGTCTTCCTGAAAATGTCAGTCTTCCACTCCAATCCAGTTTAAAACAGTTTAGTTTAGCTGTCCATACAGCTGAAGGATACATTATCTGTATTAGTATTAATGTACTGTTCCCATCCATGATTTTGCTTCTATCTTGTTTTTTTAAACACTGTGTTGCCTTGTGTATGAACTGTGCTATACAAATAAACTTACGTCTTGTTATGAACGCACACATTTCTGTTTTGTTCCAGTGTTACAGAAACAGGTAACTCCACCAAAACTCTCTATTCCCTGTTGTCACGGTGTCACTGCTGATCCCTTTACGATGTGCACACAAGCATGACAACCCCAGATAAGGAATGGAACTGTGCCTTTTAGCAGATGTCTGTGCTCTACGACTGCTAGTCTGGTTTCCTGCTGCTACCACTCAATAGGAGCGTTGTCTTATCCTGACGATGCCCCATTCCATGATTGTAAGTATATCCATTCACGTTTTACTTCAGAATGAGGACTTGAGGACTTAATGGGGGTGGGAGTAAATAAGCTTGTCTTCATCCCACTCCCTTCCAAGCTGTTTATTTATTTTTATTTCTTTCCTTTTCTTTTGATGTGTTAATATTGTATAGCATCGTAATGTATTTCTTTTTATCTTGTGTTGTATTGTACCGGCTTGGAATAAATTAAACTAAAATAAACTAAAACTAAGAATATCTGCAATTCTAAAACAAGAATCAACATGAAATTGTCTCAATATATCTGTTTTTTTAGTTAATGTAATAAAGCTGTGGTTGAAATAAGCTGAGGATGTCTGTATTTGGAGTCCTCTCCTTTGCCAATAAATCAAGAAGAACTTTCATCTTAATCATGGAGCATATCATTAGTTCCATTTTCCGTAACCGTCATGAGAAGAATTTGAATTTGTACAAAAACAGAGATGCTTTTCCCCAGTTGGGATAACGTTTTAAAAGTGACGACAGAATTATTATCCAGAAAATCAAGCATTGTTTGCCTTTGAATGCTGAGCATTCCTCATGCCCATCTTTTCTTCTTTTGTCCATGAGTCCAAAGCATTGTGTCTGGGAGTCCGTCAAAGCTGTGAATGGACTTGTGTTGTTGACGGGTAGAAACCTCAGAGGAACAAGTGGACCAATGATTTCCAATAGAAATCCTGGCGGCCGCCTCACTTCAAGCAGCCCTTAAGACGATCTGTACGCACAGGCGAGTCGATTGCAAACTCAGAAGAGCTTTGTGTGGCTCTGGTTTGATTTTTATCCTTTTCAAATCTCTCAAAATACTGTGAGGGAGTATGACAAAGGTGTATCAAAGTATGAATACATGCACAATGTATACCCCAAAAAATGTACTGTATGTCACTCTGTATTAAAGGCATTCCCTTGACCCATCTTTACAAATGTTCTAATTTAAAACTCTGTACACTGTGGTGTGACTAAAGTGGCGTCGACAAAACAACTGCATTTTTGGAACTCTTCCAGTCAAATTGTGTTATTTACAACTGTGTGCCTTGAATTGGATGACACCATTTTGTTAGTACACAGAATTTAATTACCCAGATTACTGTCTGGATGCAAGGCATTTTTGAAAGAAAATGTTTCTGTTTTCTTCCCCTTGCCTGCCTAGCTCTGACCTGAAGCTAATGTACAGACCAATATATTATTTGATCACAAAACCTGCTAAACTAGAATTAAAGTATTTTAAAGATGATTACCACACACACACACACACACATTGAATTGAACTTTTGCACATTTTGTCACGTATACAACCTTCTTTTTTTTAAACTGAAAGTTCACTCACACAAGTAACAGACAACGGTGCAGTAAAAAGGTTCATGGTTTTCTTAGTTTTAAAAAATATATAAAAGTGGGACGTGCACAAGAATTAACATAGCGTACCATTTTAACAGATTCCATCTGTTTGTAATTAGAGCAATGGTTGGAGTCTATTAGTCACTAAACAGCATCATGAAGGCCAAGGAGCACACCAGAGAGGTCAGGGATGCAGTTGGGGAGAAGTTTGAAGCATGGTTGTACATAATAAAAAAACAAAAAATAATCTTGTTTGTTAATGGTTGTAAACACGACAACATGTGTAAGAGATTCAAGGGGTGTGTGTTTCAGTTGTATAAGAGTCTTAAAATGTCTGATAATATTGTGGGTGATTTGTGGGTGTTTTACTAAAGACTGTTTTCCATCATATAAGATAAGAAAGACTTTATTGATCTCACACTGGAGAAATGTACATTAGAGTCCGAGCCCGAGCAGGCCCGAGCCCGACCCGAGTTTCATTTTTTTTAATCAATATTATTTTTTTAAAATTATTTTCATACATAATGATATGCATATATGTATTTATTAATAATAATGTCCGTTGATTGACAACAAGTTATTAAAAAAGTTGATATATTTATAACACCGTAACCGGCGTGTCCTACAGCCGCAGCAAGCCATGAACGCATCATCCTTGTTTTTACTGTTGAATGCTACGGTCAACAGCGAACACACGGAACATTAACAGAAATGGATCAGGTGGACGTACAAAACTTGCAATTGGAAGGTGAGTGCGCACAACAAGGGAAATCAGATGAGTCGGGCTTCTGTCGGGCTCGGGCCTATTATACAACATTAATTGGTCGGGCTTGTAAGGGCTCGGGCTTAGTATTAGCGGGCTCGGGCCGGGTCGGGCTTGATTTTTCAGGCCCGAACGAAACTCTAATGTACATGTCACATTTGGCTTAGATAGAATCACTCAGATAGTGCAAAAGACGGTGTGCAAACATGTTAAAGGTCAAGAATGTAGTCTGTGCAGGATATAATTATGAACAAAAATATGTATGGTGACATTGAACCATTATGTTCAAGACGCCAAACAGGTGGAAATGTGAGGTCACAGTAACAAAACAGCTTTGAGAAATACGGACACTGATTTGGTTTTAGTATACAGCATTTAGAAAAGCCTATTGAAAACATTTGAATAGCTGAGGATTTCAAAATATGCATTGCTCTAAACAGTATTTGGATCCAAAACAAAATGAATACACTTGTCCTTGACTCTTTTCCGACCCTATTTAAAATGGCAATATGACACCATTTGCATTTATTAAAGTGCTGTATAAGTTAACAGTAATTCCCCCCACCTCAAATATGCCCTGCACTATGCTCTGAGCCATTATTTTAATTGAATGACATTATTACAGGAGAGGCTCACAAGTCGGGATAATTTAAATTCTGGTCTGACTGACTTCAAGTGCCAATACACTGAGCCTCCAGCAACATTTGCAATCCAGCAGTGTTTATGAATATTGGCAGGGTGAACAGCGGTGGAGGAGCGGCTTCATGCTGCTAATATGGATTGACCACGAGCAGCAGACTCCTACCTTCAATGTTAAAACAAACATCTGCAGGCAACATGGAGCTGTCAGCCGCCTCTATACGCGCTGCTCTCCTCCGTCACGTATGCACCAAGCAATTAAGTGCATTTCCATTTATGTCGCGCAGGGAGAGGTGTGGAACAGCAAGATAATAGCCGCGGTATGTCCGGAGGTAATTCTAATAAGATTCATATGGTATTGTAAAGAAGGCCTTAATGACATGCCGGGATGTACTGTATAGATATTGACCGAGTATCAAGTAAAGAGTATAGATCTCAATGCCAGCTACTCGTATCTAGCACTCTCGCTTCTCAGCAAAAAGGCCCTGGGTTCGAATCCCAGTCGGAACGGGGCCTTTCTGAGTGGAGTTTGCATGTTCTCTCCGCATAGGGTTCCTCCAGGTGCTCCGGTTTCCCCTACCACTAAAAACATGCACAATAGGTATGAATGTAAATGAGAGAGTGAATGGATGGTGTTGATTGGAGCTGATGGTCCAGTGTGTTCGGCGACTTGCTTCTGTCATCACCGTGTGTGGAATGATTGCAACAATATCTGAACTCCGAACATTGTAAAGCGCTTTGGGTGACCTTGGTCTGTAAAATCCATCCATCCATCCATTTTCTACACCTTTGTCCATTTCTGGGTCGGGGGGTTGGCAATCAGAGCTGCCACCCAAGTCTCATAGCACCAGCCCCTCACTGATCCTCTGCAGGTGGTGAGTCCACAGGAGGACGGCTGCTCTCTGAGTGTGAGCATAGCCTGGATCTTTCAGCGGGGGCTTTGGGCAAAGTGGAGTTAAGTGTCTTGCCCAAGGACACAACGACAGCAGACATCTGTGGTAGTCGGTGGAGAAGGTGTCGAGGTGGGAATTTAAATTGTTATATATAATAGAAAATGTAATGTTATTTGATTTTTAGACATTTGTTTACGTGACCTCCTGACCAGATAGCCCTCCGCTAACAAAGATTCAGCATTTGATCCATCCTGTAATGCCACTAGAACATCTGTCAGGAGCAGTGGTCGCTATAGTGCTGATGTTGTTGCTTGGCTTATTACCTAATGTAAGTAAGTAAGTAATCGTTTTATACAGCGCCTTTCACAGACCAGGGTCACAAAGCGCTTTCCAATTGTTGTGGGCATTTGTCTCTCACTACACACAGAGATGGGAGTGGGGGTCGTCATTCAAGAGGCGTTTGCCAGACCTATTGTACATATTTTTAGTGGGAGGGAAAACCGGAGCACCCGGAGGAAACCTACGGAGACTCAGGGAGAACATACGAGCTACACTCAGAAATTGATATCCACTCAGCCACCGTGCCGCCCTATATGTACTTAAAGCAAACCCACGCAGACACAGAGGGGGAATCAAAGCACAGGCACCGCTGCGCCACCGTGCCACCCGCGACCATCAGAACAAACAACTGAAGGCCGTCAGCTCTGCAGCTTCTCTTGCTGTTATTCATTATTGGGAAATGGGTAATGTGCAGCTCTGATACTTGACAGATTGCCCTGATGCTCTGCAAGAAGTATGTGTGAAATGCAGAAGACAAATTCTTCCACAGGGACAATAAGTCCACAAATACCAAATTCATATGCATGAGATATACTTTGATGAAAAATAAATGTCCTCGTGACCAGAGCACAACAAAGTTATTAGTTGATGCTTTGCTCATTTAAAAACACAATTACCGCAAACAACTGTGTGGTTTGCGATCCTGCATCCAAATGACCCACATTCATCCTGATAATTAGAGCGCTTTGTAGAGGAGATTTATTGGTATGTTTGGGTGCCAGGTCGCACTGCACTCCCGTCAGTTTGATGATTTCGCCACATGAATAAGTCATAACCCACGGCTATCCATATTTCATCAAACGCTCTGATCTGCTGTGGAGAAATACCTCACGCCTTACCTGATGGGGGCCGTCTCGTCGCCCTTGTCCAGCCACTCCTGGGGCGGGATGATGTACATGCACCACAGCCCCCAGTTGTAGCCGTGGGCCGCGTTGGCGTACTGCTGCACCTCGAACGTGTTGTACTTGATGTTGTCAATGGCGGGCAGGATGATGCGGGTGTGGTCCTCCTTCATCCGGGTCAGGATGGGTTCAGACCTGCGCACAGACAACGGTAAAGGTAAACGTGATGAGATGATTTACAAAATAGTAAGTAAGTAATTCATCTTTATCTATATAGCGCTTTTCAAAGACCAGGGACACAAACCACTCTGGTCTGTGATGTAGAATACCTTGAGATTGTATTCTGTTCCAGAATACTGAAAACACAACCTAAAAATGAAAGTATTCCGTTACTTTGGAAAAAGTGGTACCTGTATTCCGATACTTAGAATGCATTTATTTATACTTTTGGTTATTATTATTTGTATTATTATTTTTTATTATTATTTGTATTTATTTTAAATGCATGTTTATCAATACATGTTTAAATAAATAAAACATTTTTGTGAGACAAGTCAAAGTGCTTCAACAGCTGCTAAAGAAAACAAAAATAGAATATTCACATTTCTTAAAAACATAATGTAGTGTGTTTTTAGAGTAACAAAGAGTAACTGTATTCTAAATACTAGAATAGTAACTGTAATTGAATACTCTTAGTATTCTGAATACGTAATGGCGATACATGTATTCAGTTGCACCCCAACACTGCTCAGTGATGTGTGACCCTGATTATGTCATAATTTAAGAGGTGCATTTTGGTTTTAATCTAACAAATGTTTTGTGGACAAAAAAAGGTCATATAATATACAGTAGGTAATATTATGCAACATTGTAACAGGTCAGGTTTTCCAAATAGAATCATTGCTTCTGTTCTTTGGCAACAAATAACAGAAGCAAGTATCCAAGAGTATTCAGGAATAGAGACCTGAGCCATTTGTAGTAGAATGGGGTGTAGAATAGACTTATTGTGGAGTTACTGAAAAGTCAATACTGAGATGTTTCTGATTTGTTGCACAAATAAGAAAGTGGCAATAATCATTGATTTGGCTGAAAGTAAACCACAAAACAAAGCACCGTGCTGTCGGGTGTTAAAGGTCTAATAAGATCCTGGGGAAAATGAGACTGTCTCAACTCATTTTCTGTAGAGCACTTATACCAACTGTGGACACTTAGCCATTACTAAAGCTCCCATTTAATGCACACATTAGGTAAGGTTTCTTTATGTGGATGCGTGGATAAGATAGAGTGACAGTCGAGAGACATTTTACATCTTACAATTCAGTAGCAAACACAAAACGTGAAGTGTTTAGAACAAATCTGAACTCAGCATTCTGTCTTCATCTTAGTAGAAAATATGCTATCTTTTGCATAATGCAGAATCCTACAAGGCATTATGTGACACTTTGGGCTAGGAGCTGATTGGAGCTGAGTGAGGGTGGTCCTTATCGTGTTTCTGTCTGAAAAGATGATTCAAAGATGTGACAGAGACATGCTCCCTGCGTGTGAAAACTTGTGATAGAACCAAACTCTTTTGAGATAATTTAGTCGTTCCATTGTAGTGAATCAAAAGTGAGCCACCCATTAGTTAATTTACATTTCAAGTACACAAAGTGAGAGAAATTTCTTTTATTCGAGATTTGATTTTTGGCCATAACACACACGTCAGCAGCTTTTTTGGAAGTCACTTCTACTACTTTGACAAATAGCCATTATAGTATAGTGTATATAATATATTGTTTATGCTAAAAAAAAATTGAGGAGGGTGGATGGCACGACAGTCAAGGAACATTTGAGACCGAGATCACTGAGAAAAGGGTAATATTTACAGTAGATTTACAAGAACAGAGCCAGAAGCAGCCTACGAGCCCTGCTTCAACTCTCTGCTCAAGGCAACGTTTACTCAGCTTTACAGCAGCCTGTCGAATCAGCATTTATCCCACACTCAAATGACAACGCAGATCTGCTCCCTGCTACTGTACAGAGCGTCAACCGCCTGACAACGTGGAATTTTCTGCAGGACACAATAATATTAGATCATCATTTCCATTGCTCGCTTGTGAAAACAAAATGACAAAAAGTGGCACTTATCGCAGCGGGTGGATCGGAAAAAAACAGGTACAAAGCTATAACTCCAAACCGAGGTGAATGCATGTCGTTTCAGAAGCTTTTGGGATCTGCAATAGCGCTTTGGACAGCATAGGCAGTAGCACCAGTGTTTTAAAGTCAATAGCCAGAGCGTGTTGGAGTAAAATAACTAAAATGCTAACCCTCTCGCTCAATGAAGTGTTCACCGACAAACCATTGAGCGAGAGGGTTAGCATTACCCACCTATATGCTTTGGACATGTACAGGCCAGAGCAGAGCAAAATGTATTATTTAGTCAAATGAAATGAAATAAAAACAAAAGTAATTTTACGGGAGAGACAACACACACTAATGAATTGTTTGTATTTGTCCATAAATGCACTTGTAGCTAACAAAATATGTAGTTACTAAATGAGCGCAGGATTTCTGTCTTTAATGATACAATATTTATTTCAAGGTCAGAGCAATCATTAAACAACTTATTCATTAAACATACCGTACAAGCTAAACGCCACTCCATGCATGTTTTGTTGTTGTTGAAGAGATAGAAAAACTAATTAATTATGTGTCTTTTAATGCAGGAAGACTGTGAAAACAGAACACGACTTGGCATATTGTGACAACTTCTCTTCACTGCTTTAGGAGACCTTTTATACTTTCCATCTTTTGCAGTGAAAATGATTTTGGCATCTATGTAACTTCGTATTATATTGTCTAAATAAGGTATCTATATATTGCTTGGTTAGAAAGATGGAGCTGGTATCACAACCAGTGGGGGCGGGTCCCGGCTCAAAAGTGGCCAAAATGACGTGCGCTGACATGCTGCAATACCACCCCGGGCCGATGGGGGTGGACCCGGAATAAGAATTAGCCAATGCTAACATATAGCATCTTCTTAGCTCTCGAAAACGTCTTTACAGGATGGTCCAAAAGTTGGCTCTTGGCCCAAAGCTCCGTTCCACATGTGTGTCAATGCTGAGGGGGGTAATTTTTTTGGACCACTCTAGTTTACTCGCTGTGAATTTTTGAAGTCTCTCGTTCAAATGAATGGGGCTCGTGCCGGCTGACGCATGCACAGATGCGTTTTTTCACATTTTCCAGCCCCCGCGGCCATTTTGAATCACTCCATAAAAGCCCAATTTTTGGCCCATTAGTTAAAACGGCGGAGATAGGCGTGACTACATCCGTTAATATATACAGTCTATGATCACAAACCAAAATGTAGATGTCCTAAATTGTATTAATTCATGTTATCCTTTTTCTTTAGACTTGTTATAAAGTCAGAGTTAGAGTTCATGCAGTAATACCACACTGAGAGCATGAGTCATAAATAATAACAGTTTATTACACAAAACATACTATCTCTCTTTTTTGAGTAGGCCACCTCTGAACTCTTAGTGCTTCCTCAGTGCACTTGGGGTTGACTTGCAGTGGGAAAAGTAAGTGACTTGTGAGTGCTTGAGCCCCCTTAGTCACTGACATGCTTTTCCGGTGATGCCACATGAAATCTTTCAGCTATTTTAAACCTTGGCCGAGAGCGCAGGCCTGGGCTTCAAATCCATATGGCACAGACGGAAGTTACTGCCACCAGCCACATTTGTCTAATCTCCTCCATGCTGACTCCATCTCCCAATCTTCAAACGCAAGCCCCATCCCCTGATTCCCCTCGATACACTTCTAAATTTAAACAAAACTAGATGCTATTATATTAGTATCATAATAATTATAGCAAGTATTATATGTACTGTGTGTATCATCATTTCTCTATTTAGACTCTAGGTCCACACATAGACAGACCTAAGACACCTAAGACCAGAATACAGTCAGAATAAAAGACAGCTGTACCAGTGCTTCCATCAAGGAGACTAATACCGCTCCAGCCCGAAATCTGTGGAGATATTGAGGTGACCTGAGCCAAAGGACTGCCATTATTTAACCTGGGATTTTTAGCAGCACCCTAAATGCATCATTATAGGCTTTATTCTCAATCTTATATTATAATCTCATATTTTCATCTTTATTCATATTCATTGGAATCCACAGACTACTTCCTATGATTTGTAAGTTTTCATCATGAAGATGTAATCGTTGCTGTACATACTAGGCCCAAACCAATAGATATAAAAGAGGACATTTAATGACACTGAATTATAACAAGATACATGCAGACCTAACAGAACATATCATACCCCAAGGAGAGATGGTTAGAGAGAGAGAGAACCCTGGAGGCTCTAGACTTCAGCATTAGGCTGCTACATGTTGCTTAGAGAGTTGACACCGACCAAGAACCCAAACTAGTCCATCCCAGCTCTCTATATACTGGCTGTGTGAGGTCACTCTCAGGTTCCACTGGATTGGTCAGGGAGGGGTCAGCCAGGAGCAAGCCAGCCCACATGAAGGAGGGACATGGATATCAGATAAGAGGGAAAATCCATACCAACATAAGTGCTTTGTGAAAAGGAACTCCCAGGAAGCTGCATTAGCGTATAAGCGAGGGCCCCACAAACATGACAATCTATACCTTTATACATTAAATCCTAAACCCTGGGCCTTTTACCCATTCACACATCCTTACACTACACAGTAATTACACTTGAAAAATAAAAATAGTATATATACGCACTACATAAGTGTTACATCATTCAAATTCATTAAACAACAATAATGCATCTAGAAGTTGGCAAAAGTGTTTGTGGTTCTTAGTCTTTGGCGTTCCTGAGGTAGTTGCATAATAAATCACAAATGGTTTTGTTTTAGTGAAGAACTTCTGCAGCATGGCCTTTTCCTATTCAATCCATAGAGGAGCTTAGTAAAACGATATGGTTTGCACTCGCTCTGTGACTTTGCTTTTGTCTTTGCCCCGTTCTGATAAAATCTGTAAAAAAGCAGGACAAATTCATCAGAGGATACATAACAGAGTGGCCATATGCTGCAGAATAGATGCCTGATTTAAAGCACTTACTCAAAGACAGAGGGAGAGTGCAGTCAAGTTTAAAGCCATGCAAAATTTATAGAAGATGATTTCTTTATATTACACGCTCTTCAGAAAGTCATCACGGCCTAAATCAAATGTAACTTTCAAGCCCGGGTCTATGCTCGGCTGCATTTAGAAATTCTCTTTGATCTTGCACAATGAAATAGGTCTTTATACTCGTCTTTTTCATTCACAAAATTTCTGCAGTTCTTGTCGAGGAAATTCAATACAGCTGAACGACGATAGAGCTGTTGTTTCAGCTGTTGTTGTCCGATTATTTTATCAATAGCAATGTAATTTCCCAAGGTTAAAATGTGGCAAGGACTCATGTACCTTCAAACTCTATCAGTGTTTAATCAGCCCCCTACTGAGATGGAGGTGGTACTGCGGCAAGTCCGACAGATTTCTAATTACTTTAACCTTGAGCAGTCAATGACAACATGAAAAAGTGGCAGCAGAGAGAAAGTAAAGATTGTCAAAGATGGTGTTTATATTCTCATGAATCAAAGGAGCAGAGGGGGGCGTGACTGTTTACATCTGAGGCTTCTCGGCCCCCACCACCCCCCTCCTCTTCCTTACCAGCACCGGGTGAGTACTGTGGTGCAAACACTGACCCCTGTCCGTCTGGCAGTGTAACGACAGTCCTGCCACTGAACTGTGCTGACTCAGTTATGCATCTGGAACTTAACAAAGTACAACAGAGTTCACTTTTTAAACCAATAGAGACTGTGTGTGTTCCTCGCACCAGCTCAGAAATGTGTTTTAACTTGAATAAACACAAATTTAAAAGAAGGACAGCAGTTAGACGGTCCAACTCTGGAAATCTAATTCCAGTTCTTTGTAATCAATCAACTAAACCCACTGACACTGATATTAATTTTAACCTTGCTCTACTTAATGTCAGATCACTATGCAACAAATCATTTTTAAATTAATAATTTTATCTGTTCGTATGATCTTGATTTTATGTTTATGACTGAAACATGGCTTGACCATAATACAGGAGATGCAGTTTTAATAGAAGCCTCACCACCAAATTTCAAATTTGAATATGAAACACGAGAAAATAAAAGGGGGGGGGGCATAGCAGCAGTTTTTAAAGATCGTATTGTCTCCCATAGGGTGTCTCTTGGGAAATTTTCATCATTTGAGTATGTTTCTTTTAAAATAGAACAAAATAAATCTTCTTCCATTCTTATTATTGTTGTGTACAAGCCGCCACAGTCATGCCATAGTTTCACTGATCATTTCACTGAGTTGCTTTCAGTTGTGTGCACAGATTTTGATGGTTTAGTCATTATAGGCGATTTTAATATTCATGTGGATAATGTTAATGACAGATACGCAAAAGAGCTGAGTTCCATACTTGAATCCTTTGGCCTCACTCAGCATGTGAGTGGCCCCACCCATAGCAGAGGACACACCTTGGACCTGCTTATCACGAAAGGGGTGAATATTTCAAAAGTTAATGTAGTTGATGTTGCTCTGTCGGATCATTTCTGTGTATTTTTTAACATGTGTTTTGCTACCAGACCACCCGCTAAATATGAAATTGTTAGAAGTAGACACTTAAATGAAAACACGGGTGAACTATTTATGGGAATGATCCATTTTGAGAACACATCATGTTCTACTGTAGATGAACTGCTTAACTCTGTCACCTCTAGTGTGTTGAATGTTCTGGACGCCATTGCCCCTGTGAAGGTAAAAATGGTCACAAATAAGCAAAAAGCCCCATGGATAAAAGCAGGCCCGGTCAGGGCACAGAAGCAAGAGTGCCGGAGAGCAGAGAGAAAGTGGAGAAAGTCCAACCTCCAGGGTGATTATAGACTCTTAAAAGAGAAGTTGTGTGAGTTTAACAGAGTACTACGTAGAACAAGAGAATTATACTTTTCTGAAACTATTGAAGGCTGCAGCAATAATCTGCGTGTTCTATTTTCAACAATCAATAGATTAACGAACCCCCCTGTTGAGTTGCCATTAGAACACTACTCCAAATCCAGGTGTAATGAGTTTGCACAGTTCTTCAGAGACAAGGTTCAGGGTATCAGAAATGCCATCACCTCTACAACACAAGTAACAATGCAACATCCAGTGAGGCTTTGTGAGCTAGCTCAATTTGCACCTGTCAATGATGAAACTGTTAAAAAGATAATCACAGGTCTTAGTTCCTCTACCTGCAGTCTGGATGTACTACCTCCTAGATTTCTGAAGTCTGTTATGTGTAGTCTATTACCCTCATTGACACAAATAGTAAACATGTCTTTTTTATCTGGAACATTTCCAATGGCCCTGAAAAAGGCAGTCATTAGGCCCCTCCTAAAAAAGAGCAGTTTGGATGCTGCGGTACTTGAAAATTACCGTCCCATCTCAAATCTGCCTTTCATGGGAAAAATTCTTGAAAAAGTTGCCTACCAACAACTTACTGAATTTTTAATATCTAATGACTCATTTGACATGTTTCAGTCTGGCTTTAGACCACACCACAGTACTGAGACCGCTCTAGTCAAGGTAACAAATGATATTCGGCTTAACACTGATGCAGGAAAAGTCTCTGTTTTAGTCATGTTAGATCTGAGTGCCGCTTTCGACACCGTTGACCATGAGATTCTCATGCAGAGACTGGAGGACTGGGTTGGTGTTGCTGGTACCGCCCTAAGCTGGTTTAGGTCCTATCTAGAAGAAAGGAAGTACTGTGTGGAGATTGGAAACTATGTCTCAGATAATATGGCCCTGACCTGCGGAGTGCCACAGGGGTCGATTCTGGGACCTCTCCTGTTCAATATTTACATGCTGCCATTAGGTCAGTTAATTCAAAGTATGAAAGTGTCCTACCACAATTACGCTGATGACACTCAGATCTATGTCTCACTGACTGCAGGAGAGCATGGGCCGGTGGACTCACTCCTTCGCTGTATCCAGCGGATCAGTGAGTGGATGCAATGCAATTTTCTCCAGCTAAATGCGGACAAAACCGAAATGATTGTCTTTGGTCCCGAGAAACAAAGAGAGACCGTCATTTGTCACCTTCAGTCTCTCTCCCTAAGGCCCTTAAATAAGGTCAGAAATCTGGGAGTAATAATGGACTCTGACTTAAACTTCAATAGCCACATTGGATCGGTAACATCAGCAGCTTTTTATCATCTGAAAAATATTGCCAAAATTAAAAATATTGTGTCCAGGGCAGACTTGGAGATTCTTATCCATTCTTTTGTTTCCAGTAGGCTGGATTACTGCAATGGCCTGCTCACAGGTATCTCCAAACATGCAGTAAGACAGTTGCAGTATATTCAAAATGCTGCAGCCCGAGTCCTGACTAGAACCAGGAAGTACGACCACATTAGTCCGGTCCTCAGGTCTCTGCACTGGCTTCCCGTGGCCCAGAGGATAGACTTTAAAGCAGCTCTCCTGGTGTACAAGTCTCTCCATGGCCTTGCACCAAAGTACATCCATGATATGCTAGTCCCATATGAACCAGCCCGGACTCTGAGGAGCGCAGGGACGGGACTCCTGTTAGTGCCCAGAGTCAGGACTAGACAGGGGGAGGCTGCTTTTCAGATTTATGCAGCTGGAGTCTGGAACAGTCTTCCTGAGGATGTGAGACTGGCTGCCTCTCTGTCAATGTTCAAATCCATGTTAAAGACTTTTCTTTTTTCCCGTGCATACAACTAGAGAATTTTATCTTTTTAACACACCTTGTTATTTATTGTTGTAACTTTTTGTGTTTTTAACTATTTTATTGTTTTTAATTACTTGTGTGATTTTTATGTTTTTAAATTACTTATGTGATTTTAATGCTTTTTAATTACATATGTGTTTTTAATTGTATTTTAATGGTGATGATTTGTGCATTGTGTGGTGTGGACTGTGAGGCGCTTTGTGTTGCCCTGTGCAGGAAAAGCGCCCTATAAATAAAGATTGATTGATTGATTGATATTCACTCCCCAGATAATCGATTAAATCATACTTGGACATTCTCTTACTCCAAATTTTAAGTTATTCCTAATAAAAAATGCTATGGATATCTATGTTTATGGATTTACAAGCAGATTACCCAATCATTTGTGGTGCAAGTTTGTCAGGTGAAATTTTGCAGGTTTTGCTTCTTTTTTTTTTTTAAATGTCTTTATATATTTGTGTACACAGTTATAATTTCAACAGTTATAATATCAACAATGATGATAACAATAACAATATTTACAGAGAATTATTTACTTTTTGTAAGTGTAAAATGTCCCATGGGAATTGAGGTGAATTGTTGCGTTGCTGTTTGAGTTGTGTGATAATGTGTTTGTATGTTGTATTAGTGTCAACGAAAGTGTGTGATATTGTCATTTTAGTCCGTGTTTTCCAGAGTTGTACTGTGGATATTGCATTGATGAGTTGAAAGAGTTCTTGCTGCTGTGGGGGGAGAGTTTCTTGAAAGAGTCCGTATGTGATGGATCGATAAGGGAGTGAGATGGTGAGTCCGAGAGTCTGTAAACGGGTCCATACTTCCTCAGAGCGGTAACAGTGAATGAGTAGATGATCCAGAGTCTCGTCAATATTGCAGTTTGGCATTGGGTATGATTTTGACGTAGCAGCTCCAGCCTCTACCTCACAACAAAATTCACAAATAGTACCACACCAAGAAGGGTAACACTTTACATTACGGGCCGGTAAGTCCATGGTACTTACAGTGGTACTTCTAGGTACTTATTGTGGTACTTAGGTACTTACAGTGGTACTTATTGTGGTACTTACAGAGGTACTTACAGTGGTACTTATTGTGGTACTTACAGAGGTACTTACAGTGGTACTTATTGTGGTACTTACAGAGGTACTTACAGTGGTACTTATTGTGGTACTTACAGAGGTACTTACAGTGGTACTTATTGTGGTACTTACAGAGGTACTTACAGTGGTACTTATTGTGGTACTTACAGAGGTACTTACAGTGGTAGTTATTGTGGTACTTACAGAGGTACTTACAGTGGTACTTATTGTGGTACTTACAGAGGTACTTACAGTGGTACTTATTGTGGTACTTACAGTGGTACTTCTAGGTACTTATTGTGGTACTTACAGAGGTACTTACAGTGGTACTTATAGTGGTACTTACAGTGGTACTTCTAGGTACTTATTGTGGTACTTACAGAGGTACTTATTGTGGTACTTACAGAGGTACTTACAGTGGTACTTCTAGGTACTTATTGTGATAATTCTAGATACAGCTGTAACTTAGTAATTCAAGGATACTACAGCATTATTCCTATGTAGTAAATGTGGTACTTCTACATACATACATACAGAGGTCATTTGTAGGATTGTTTGACTATAAAACATAAAACAACATTATGTAAAACAAACGTCTTTATTAATATGGAATAAGTAGCACAGAAAGGACAGTATAAATACATTTAATGGATATTTCAAAACAAGTTTCAAGGACAAGGGAAACACTGCAAGAACTAGGTACCCAACCCAAGTAACAAGAATTACACATTAACACACCAGTAAGACTTGGCAGCAAGTACCAGGTACTTGGCAGCAAGTACCAGGTACTTGGCAGCAAGTACCAGGTACTTGGCAGCAAGTACCAGGTACTTGGCAGCAAGTACCAGGTACTTGGCAGCAAGTACCAGGTACTTGGCAGCAAGTACCAGGTACTTGGCAGCAAGTACCAGGTACTTGGCAGCAAGTACCAGGTACTTGGCAGCACAGTAAGTACCAGGTAGTACCTGGTACTAGCCACAGACAAAGGACTTGGCCACATACAAATGACTTGGTAATATGTCAAAGACTTCACCATAAGTACCAGTGATAAACACCAGTAATTATACAGCAAGTACCAGGTACTTACCATAGGAACTGGCCCATAATAAGACAAAGGACTTACCCATAAGTACTAGTGATAATACCAGTAATTATATAGTATACCATGTACTTACCAGCAAGTACCAGGTACTTACCAGCAAGTACCAGGTACTTACCAGCAAGTACCAGGTACTTAACAGCAAGTACCAGGTACTTAACAGCAAGTACCAGGTACTTAACAGGAGACATTTAAATTAAGTGGGGGAGAGTGTAGAGGCTTGGAAATAGAGCAAAATGATTAACAGGCACCCCTCATTTTTATTTTGTTATTGAGAACTTTATTTTTGTTTGTTTAGTAGCTATTCATGTGATTACTACAATCTCTATATTGTTTTAAGTGCAGTTCCTCCCGTGACCAGTAGTTGGCGCATATCGCGCAGAGTGGGTAGAAAGTAGACTGAGCGCTGCAGAGGAAGAATCAATCCTCTTGAAGTAAACGCAGCTCAACGCATGTGCTCTTGTCTGTACTTTTTATCACAGGTTGGTAAAACGTTAAAAACACATGTTGATGCCAATTGTTAGAGTTATCAGGTGTCTTAGGAGTGTATTGTGAACCGTGGTAATGTGTAGAGTGAAGTTTGTGTGATGGTTTGTGTGAATATGTGTCTCGTTTTTTTATGCTAACCTGCTAAGCTAATGGTCATGGTAGGGAAATTGCGACGTGGATAAACTTGAACCCCACCACTTTATGGTACAAGAACCACATGAGTAGTGGCATTTGTGAACATTTATGAAACTTATTTCATGTAATACTGTTTTGTTGAGTTTATTTGATTGTTTAAACAATTATCAGTAGACAGTATTGTAAGTGCAAAAAAGCACATGGTCCAGTTCTGAGTCTGGTGCCACCTTGTGGACATTTAAATTAGTACACAAGCACCGAAAATAATTGAGACTATTTCTTTGTTTTTTTTTGTAAATTCAAATATTAAAAAACAGTAATTAATTTAATGTAAAAGCTCTTGTTAAAAATTGATTTAGTTCGTGTTATTGTGGATATGGAAAAACATGTAAAAGTAAATGTACATTTTCTGATTGATTGCAAATGAGGAAGAATCAATCCTCTTGAAGTAAACGCAGCTCAACGCATGTGCTCTTGTCTGTACTTTTTATCACAGGTGTTACTTCACGGAGGCATATGCCCTCTGAACCGCTAGTCAGAGGAGCAACACCAGACAGTAACTATGATTGTACCAAAAGCACAATGATATGAGAGCATAAACGAATTGTCTATGTAGCAACGCACATAATATTACTATAGTAGTAGTGTTACCCAACTGGCTTCAGTCTGTGTTTGAAAGACCGCGTGTGAATGTGGGCCAATGAACCAGTCAGGACACTTTACAAAAGTAGGCCTCAGAATGCTCAGCGCGTTCTGTCATTGTCGCTAATGCAAACTTTCTAAAAAACTTGATCAGATTAACAATATTAAATATTAATATGCTAATAAAGTCGAGGTTGTTAACACATGTTCTGCTTTTAATTATCAGGTCGAGAGAACAACAACAATGAGCACAAAAAAAGTAAGTAATAATGATGTCCACATGCTGTTAATAAATGCATGGTTGTAGCCATGGATTTATTTATTGTAGGTAAAGGTAAATGTTTAATGAGCACAGGAACTGAACCTTAGTATTTGTAAAATCTTGGCTACAGTCCTGGCTAATAATTTTTCAACATGTATTTTACCTTTTTCTTGCAGAGGCAAACTTTGAACAATGCCATGGCGGTGGAGTGAAGAATGATGACTGAATGGTTTTCTAAAGTCCACAAGCCAGTGCTCTTTTCCCCTGGCTGACAACAGTCATCAAAAGCAGAAGAATCAGACAGAGCATGCATCAAACATGCATGCAAATCTGTCGCCTTTCATGGAAATTCACCATTTTGACGTGGGAAAATATAATTCACATGACTCATCGAAATCTGCAATATAAAAACAGGAGGGCATAAACTGCACTGGTTGAGCCACGGACAGTAGGCCAATACACTAAATTGCATGTTTACCTTTATTGCCGCTTGGATTCATGAAGTAGTGATGGGCAGCGGGCTAATGCATCAGCCTACGCTACAAAGTTGCATTGACGCAGCGCACCTGTGCATGAGACATGAGCACCGAATCTAATGTAGGTTTTCCAATGATAATTAGTATTGGACAATAGCGGCATGAAATGTGAGTGCAAGCCAACCTATAAAGGTAACGGATAGCTATAATTTACCGTTTGGTGGAGGCTTAACTGACCAGGTAGGTGCTCATGTCCCCGTGCGTGCTCTGCGCTCGCTTTTATGAGCAATCGCGGTCAGCGAGGCGTGTGGTCATTGTGTGCTTTTGATGTGATTTATGCTCATCAGAGATGTGAACTTGGCAAATTTACTAAAACTGAACCAAAGTCTACACCGTTGTGGGCTCACAACTATTCAACTATCCTTTTACACCATGTTTGTGTTTGCATGTCGGTTTAAAATAATGGATACACACACTAGATGCTGGTCAAATTTGTTAAAGTCCTTTGTCTTATTATGGGCCAGTACTATGGTAAGTACCTGGTACTTGCTGTATAATTACTGGTGTTATCATAAGTACTTGTATTGAAGTTATTTGTCTTAATATGGGCCAGTTCCTATGGTAAGTACATGGTACTTACCGGTAAGTACCTGGTACTTGCTGTATAATTACTGGTATTATCACTAGTACTTATGTTAAAGTCCTTTGTCTTATTATGGGCCAGTCCCTATGGTAAGTACCTGGTACTTGCTGTATAATTACTGGTGTTATCACTGGTACTTATGTTAAAGTCCTTTGTCTTATTATGGGCCAGTCCCTATGGTAAGTACCTGGTACTTGCTGTTAAAGTAGTACTAGAATTTAATATGCTGCTATCCAGAATATATAACTACAATATGTGTTTATAATATTTCGGGTGTTCATTTTGACATGTTCAGATGAATTATGTTAAAAAAACGGCTTTCAAGTGGCACTTTTTCACTTCCGCATAGAAACGCTAGGGGGAGCCAAAATGGCGGCGATGACGTAGGAGGAGGGCATCTCACTGCAGCAGACAGCAGTCTGGTTGGAAACTGTAGGAGGTTTCACTGCCATCTGAACAAGGTATACACATATTTTCATCCGTTTTGTACATAATAGTGTGCAACTCTTTTAACCTTTTAGCCTCATTTGTGAGATTCAAGCTAATTAGTGTTGGGAAAGTTAGCTAACTCTACTTGATATCATAAAACATGCTAACAAGGCTAATATTCGTTTTTACATTATGCCAGTCTCACTTTGGTTGCCTTAGATTTATTTACCACAATGTACATTGTAATATCCATAAATGCTAACACCTATTAACTGTTTAATTAGCATTTTTATCAATGATTGCATCACATGTAGTCTATGTTTTCAACTTCTGCAGCTTTTTGTTCATAAAAGTAAAATATTTATTTAATTAAAGTTATTTTGATTAGCATTTTTGAATATTACAATGTACATTGTGGTAAATAAATTCAAGGCAACCACAGTGAGACTGGCATAATGTAAACACGAATATTAGCCTTGTTAGCATGTTTTATGATATTAAGTAGAGTTAGCTAACTTGCCCAACACTAATTAGCTTGAATCTCACAAATAAGGCTAAAAGGTTAAAAGAGTTGCACACTATTATGTACAAAACGGATGAATATGTTTATACCTTGTTCAGATGACAGTGAAACCTCCTACAGTTTCCAACCAGACTGCTGTCTGCTGCTGTGAGATGCCCTCCTCCTACGTCATCGCCGCCATTTTGGCTCCCCCTAGCGTTTTTATAAAGGTGCCACTTGAAAGCCGTTTTTTAAACATAATTCATCTAAACATGTCAAAATGAACACCCGAAATATTATAAACACATATTGTAGTTATATATTCTGGATAGCAGCATATTAAATTCTAGTACTACTTTAAGTACCTGGTACTTGCTGTTAAGTACCTGGTACTTGCTGTTAAGTACCTGGTACTTGCTGTTAAGTACCTGGTACTTGCTGTTAAGTACCTGGTACTTGCTGTTAAGTACCTGGTACTTGCTGTTAAGTACCTGGTACTTGCTGTTAAGTACCTGGTACTTGCTGTTAAGTACCTGGTACTTGCTGTTAAGTACCTGGTACTTGCTGTTAAGTACCTGGTACTTGCTGTTAAGTACCTGGTACTTGCTGTTAAGTACCTGGTACTTGCTGTTAAGTACCTGGTACTTGCTGTTAAGTACCTGGTACTTGCTGTTAAGTACCTGGTACTTGCTGTTAAGTACCTGGTACTTGGCTGCCAAGTACCTGGTACTTGGCTGCCAAGTACCTGGTACTTGCTGCCAAGTCTTACTGGTGTGTTAATGTGTAATTCTTGTTACTTGGGTTGGGTACCTAGTTCTTGCAGTGTTTCCCTTGTCCTTGAAACAAACGTTTTGAAATATGCATTAAATGTATTTATACTGTCCTTTCTGTGCTACTTATTCCATATTAATAAAGACGTTTGTTTTACATAATGTTGTTTTATGTTTTATAGTCAAACAATCCTACAAATGACCTCTGTATGTATGTATGTAGAAGTACCACATTTACTACATAGGAATAATGCTGTAGTATCCTTGAATTACTACGTTACAGCTGTATCTAGAATTATCACAATAAGTACCTAGAAGTACCACTGTAAGTACCTCTGTAAGTACCACAATAAGTACCACTGTAAGTACCTCTGTAAGTACCACAATAAGTACCACTGTAAGTACCTCTGTAAGTACCACAATAAGTACCTAGAAGTACCACTGTAAGTACCATGGACTTACCGGCCCGTAATGTAAAGTGTTACCCATTTTGGTTTTGGTGAATGCAGCACATACCTTATACAGCAATAATATAGACTCATGTCTGCAAACAATCAGTGAAAGGTGAAACTGAAACGGATATTCTTAGCGTATTGAAACTACCCGCAATAGCTAAAACACAAGTAATTGTGACGCAACTATAACAATTAAAATTCTGATTGCATAGCTTTCAAAATCTACTTTTTTCATTCCATCTTGTCTAATTCTATCAACTGTGAATTGCTTTGATATTTTCAACAATGTTTATAGTTGAAAGCAAGACTACAAACCTGACCAAACAGTTTACCATCACTTCCCGCCCTAAAGCGTGAACACATCCAACTGTACTTCAATCAACGACAGCTCCACACAGTGATACAGTATATTTTTCCACGGACACCATTCACTATCAGGACAACACCAAATGTGTTGAAGATGTACTTCAATCTTGCTTCTTCATCACGCTAAAGTTGGAGATTTTAAACTTCTTTCCTTATCATGCTAAAGGTATAGTTTTAATACTGCTACTTTTTTATGCTAGAGTTAGAGATCTTATTTTGGTATAGAGTATCATTCATTCATCTTGAGCTGTGTAATCCATATTCCTACTGTCTCTAACTTGAGATGCAACACTGAAATGTCCCCACTGTGGGAAGAATAAAGGATCTCTCTTAATACCTGATTTAAAGGATAAAAAATAGCATTGTAGAATATAATAAAAAAATGCATTTCATTATATCGACCCCGGTGTTAAATTCTCAGACAGGCTCCGAGTCTGCTCTTTCGTTACAATGGGTAATACAATGGGTAATCACGTTCTTTGAGTGACTCCTGTCAACAGCACAAATGCGGGAAAATAAGAGCAACTGTTGGGGGCTTACGCTGTGAAGCACATAGAAGGTGCTGCCACTAAAACATTTAACTTAACACCTTGTCGATCAAAATGACCTTGGGCGAGTATAGAAAAGCTAAAAAGTGTTAAAAATGTGCATGTGCAGCCAGGCAAACTTTTACAGTTTAAGAGGTCGCCGCGTGATTGGTTCTGAGTATGTGATGGAGAATAAGGTAAGCCAATCATTTGTGCTGACAGCCGTTGTTCGTTGGTTCAAACATCTTGATACATACATTTAAGAAATAGTGACGTTTGGATAAGAAAAAACTTGGATGTTATAAACTTTTGGTTTTGCTAGATGTTTACTTTTATCGTGTCCTTTCTAAATAAGACGGTCACCTACATTTTTCCACTACTTTTTACTCCTCTTGCTGTTTATCTGAGTGTATGATGTTAACTGTTGCCTGTGCTATTTTAAGCATTCAAATCTTCAGATATTCAAATTCTTCTGAAATGCAAATGCAAACCAATTAGTTGAATTAATAGCAGTCAGCGTGGCATTTAGCAAAGTACAAAAACGGTAGTTCAAATCTACAGTATATACTATGTTCTGTTCTGTTCAGCTTGAGTAAGGCTGAGAGGCAGTGATAGAGAGATGCTCACAGGGGACACATCTGCCAGTGACATTGCCTCCTCCCTCTCCTTGTCTGTGCCATTTCATCTGCGCTGCACTAAGGGTGATTCTTTTAGATCACTTCAAATCCATATGCAAACAGGATTTTCTTTTCTCGTCACCGCCATCAGCCTGACAGGTTCCAGGCGAGCTTCATACCGCCGTGTCTGTTCTCATCATGTGCGCCCCGCTGATTTATTAACTCTTCATTCCTCATTATTTGTTTTGGGATAATGGCAGATGGTGAAATGAAGCTTCACATCATGTTAAGACACATTGGGGAAATGTAGCTAACAGAAATAACTTTTTTATTCTTGGTAAATAGACAGAATAATAAGTATAACGGGAGTTTCAACAGAGCGTGACGCAAATGGCCACGCATTCTGTCGAGATTTATGGATTGTACAGCTGAATCTTCTTTCACAGCAGAATTCACTTGTAAACAAAATATATATAAGTATAGATGCTTATCAACAAGTATGTAGACAAACAATTACACAGACTTCTTTTCTTTACGATATTAATGTGAACTGTGAAAGGACCCGCACACCCTTTTTGCTTCCACCTTTATTGCCACTTGCACAAATCCCTTAATTTTAATTTCACATGTTTTTCTTCTCTTTCCAGAATATGTGTATAAATATTTGATATGAACTTTAAATGAAATGACAAGGCTGAGACAAAACATGGATGTATTCAATTATCTGGATAGCGTACTGCTAGCTTAAACCCGTCTCCGGCAAAAAGCCCCCACGGCACTGCAGATAAAGTTCATAAATGGCAGTTTTACCTAAAATTCCCATAGACCTCAATGACGACAAAAATGGCTCATCCTCAGTTGATAGGGAACCTACAGCTTTAACAAAGGTCAGATTTGTTGGAATTTTGTCCAATTTCACGCAAAACTTACGAAATTAATATAAACACTGAATTTAAGCTTCTCTGATGGTTTATGGAAGCATATTATAGGCTCTAATATGACAATTTTAGATTATGTGCCTTCGATCTATGACATTTGATCACAAAGCATTATGGTATTGTGCAAGTCCTTTTGAGCCTGTGGAGACATTGTCACTCTATCGCTGCTACTGGACACCTGAATTTCTCCTACGGGGATCAATAAAGTATCTAACTGACTAACTAAGTAAATGGAATAAATGAATGCATCCAACACATTTCAGAAATTAACAATTTTGTCTGTTATTACAAATGACTCTGCTGTGGCAAAATAAATGGATGAGTTAGGCTGTGAATGGAACTTGATAGCTCTCAATCCCAAAGATGAGTCTGAGTATGATGAAACTCACGGCTACTGAAATATTGGCATATGTTTATTTGGAAGTCTGCTATGAGATCATTAAAAACAATATCTGGAACTCTTAAACTTGGTCTTCCTCAACAATATGTCAAAGGCAAAATTGAAATTCATTCTTCATCAATTAAATGTGATGTTGAGATGCAGTAGTACAGACCTGGTAAAAAGGCGGGAACTTTAGATTTCATAGATTCTTTTCAAGACGTGGAGCAGATATCATTCAGAAGCAGAGACAGAAATCTGGCGGTTTCAGTAGTATTCAGTGGAGGTGTCTGGCTTTAAGAAAGGCTGCAGCCTCCTCTGTGCTCTCAGACTGATATAAAACTGATCCAGCAGCAGATGCCGAGAGCAGACATGATTTACCAAGGCTAAAAATATTTCCCAAGCCTTCCAGAGACAGGCATGCAATGGTTTTGTGAAGAAATGCAGATGTGGCCTCCTCTGCTCTTATTATCTTCGGAGGACTTTTGGAAGAGTTTTTCGTTTAAATGGTAAACATCATGGTGAATGCAGTTTCATGTTTTCTTAACAGCCTGTATTTAAATGAAGCAAATGCAGTGGTCATAGTTTTGAAAAGATTATATGACTCAAAGTGACAAATCCTGCAAACATTATTCCATATATATTAAAAAAAACATTTAAATTAATTTAGTCGTTTACAACCACACTACCACAGCGGGGAAGAGTGCAGCTATGAGGTCAAATTAAGAAGTAATTAGTCTATTTTCTTGACTTTTTAGATTCAAAATGGCCATTCTCACATATCGGCATACATAACATTATCACAATCAAAAAGAATTCAGTTAATTTGAGTAGAACCCCATAACTGAAGTAGTGTATTACATCAAAATAACCAGTGGATCATAATTGCATTTATAATGTCGGTCTTATTTTGATTTTCCATTTCAATTCCCTCAAGTAATTCTTATGATTCCTCACTTGGTCTCATTGCCGCAGAGCATTCAACATTTATTAACGCTGTCTTGTGCTCCGTGTGTTTCATTTGGACTTCCCTGGAAATGACAACCTTATCTCCAGCACACGCTCAGCAGGGTGCTCCAGCATCTACTCCAATCATTAATCCTTAATAACTGCAGATCGGAGCTGGTCTTGCCTTTCAAAAGCCACATAAATATCAATGTCTCTGCATGCAGCTCATACATCGCAATATGTGCACCCAGAGCAGAACAGAGGAAATTATAATTAGGATGTATTCTTATTTCCAGAAAAAAAAGAAGAGACTGAATTAGAGCTGAAAATTCTTCCCAATCAATTCATCCAACGCATTGAAGTTGATTTAGATAATGGTTTACAAATTCTGTGTTAAACTAGACGTAAAATAAGGCTTTCTTTAAGATAATCAGGGTGCCTTGTATCTCTTCGACTTCCTAATACAATATAATATGGTTGGAAGGAGTTAATGGTCCACAAAATGCAGCATGAACAAATACATGAATATAGCAAAAACATGTAGGCAAGTCAAATGTATTTATAAGAAAAAAAGCATTAGAATCAAAAGTAAAACCATAAATAAATCATAAAAACACCCATTTAAAAATACCAGGTAAAAAAAATGTATTCTTCAGTTTAGTCCAAGTCTGAAAAAATCTCACCTGGCCCGTTTAAAATGTCTCTGATTACACTTCCTCCAAATCTTGTTTGTATCATGCATTTAACCAAATAAAACTAAAGAAAAAAGAAAATAAATTCTAATTTGTGCAGTCTATTATCCTCAAACTCGGATGAATCAGGAGCGTTTAGCTGACGCAACCCGGTCTAAATGCGTTGTAACCAGTGTTGGGCACGTTACTTTGAAAAAGTAATTAGTTATAGTTACTAGTTACTTCTCCCAAAAAGTAACTGAGTTACTAACGGAGTTACTCCACTATAAAAGTAACTAGTTACCAGTAAAAGTAACTATTGCGTTACTTTTTCGTTTTGTTCTGGAACATAATGTGCACCCGACGTGCGCATTTTTACCTTTAACAGTGCCAATATTTCCATCTAGAAAAGGCTGTTTTGCTGCTGAAGTCCTGTTCACTCTTCATCTCTGTCTGTGCTGTAAAGCCCGCCACTGTGAATGTGGAAACACCGGTGACGAGCGGTGAGGCTGGTGAAGCACTGACTTCAGTCCAATCAGATGAACATATACATCATATAAATCAAGTGGACAATTTGTTTGGCTACAGCAAAATATGTTTTATGCCCGCATTGTGTGTTCATACAAAACGCAAAACTATGAGTTATGGGTCTTACCTTATAGCTATACCTTATAAATGACCTGCACAGTCCACTTCGGTTCAGACCAGTTCCTTGTTTAAATCCAGTGAATGGTTTGAGCGTAGATATGTAATCCTCCATTTGGAAATTAGTCCAATGAGTTTTAAAAAGTAAAACAAAACGCGTGTGTCCTCCGTAAACTCCTCTGTTTTGCTGCAGCCGGCTGCATCCAATTTCCAAAATCAACCGTCTTACACTTCACCTCTCTTTCTTATCATTCCTATAGTAATTGAAAAATTACCCTATGTGCATTTTAGATTATGTAAAAATGTGTTATATGTATGTTAGCCAAACCTGTTGCTGTCCTTAGCAGATAAACCAGGAAGAGCAAGGAGCTTATCCATGGAATTGTATGCAGCCTTCTGCGCTCACATGCGCTACTCTGCGGCTGACCTCACGGTGATACAAGCCGTGGTTGAGCGCGATTAAGACCCATATTTGTTTCAAAAACACAATTTATGAGCCATCCTCTCAACTGTAGACATGTAGATTGTAAAGGAAATATGATTTACATCAGCCAATAATTGCTGAGAGGTTTTCTCATCCTCCCTTCTCTCATGACAACACGTTCATTGTGCGTCTTGAGTAACGCGCAGTAACGGGATGTCGGAAATGATAACGGCGTTATAGTTACTGTCAAAGTAATTAGTTAGATTACTCGTTACTGAAAAAAGTAACGGCGTTAGTAACGCCGTTACTAGTAACGCCGTTATTCCCATCACTGGTTGTAACACGTCCAAACATTAGCATTATTCAGGCAAATGCAAATCTGATGGTATCACTCCTCCTGCTCGTGGAGCTGCTTCTCACATGGTGTATGAGAACAGGCAGCAGCTGTCCAGTGCACTGTACAATATGATACAATTATGTTTGCTTTAACACTAATGCCAGATAGGGTTTGTGCTTTGAATGCGAGCTCTCGGGGGAAGGGCAGTTTGCCAGCGTATCACAGCCATTGTCTCTGCGGCTCGTGTTTGCAAGGTCATTGGTCCACCGCTACCATCCATCTTACTTATCACTGTACGTGCCACAGCGAATAATCATATTGTGATAAATAGCAGGCTTCTTTCACTGTAACAAATGGAAACAGTGGGGCAGATAGGTGGAGTGAATCTATTTGAATAACAAGGAAATATGTCGCCACCTCTATCACAATGAAAGTATGCTATGTATTAAATCTACATCTTTAGTAAGTGGGGAGAATGGATTGCTTTGCCATTTTGGTGTGAAAGTCGTTCACAGAAAATGCAATATTTCCGGACAAAATGTAGGAAAATATTGTTAGTTGTAAAATCTGTAAATCAATAAGTTGTGATAATGTAGGTCAGAAATTATTTTACTAATTTAGCTGGCAGATTATTTTTTTTAGGACTTTTATATAATACATATATAATACAAATCAAAGTAGTAAATAAGTAAGAATCACAAAGCCGCAGAGTGGCAGACCTAGAGGAAATCGCACAAACATTGCATGCAAACTCTCAGCATGTTCAAGTCTGCATAACACATTTCTGTGAATTTACAGCCAATATTCAACACTAAAATACAGTTTTTGTATTAAACAGTTAGGTACTGTAGTTAGCAGTGCATTGTGGGCTACTATAAATGAAAACAGCATATGCCGGTGTTCTAAATTACAGTACACCCTATTCATTTAAATGTGTTAGTGCGATGTACTGACCACTGCTGAAGTAGCTGGAGCCAAATTAGTCACTAAGCTAACGGCTAAGTTAGCACACACTTAGGGGCCGTTTACACAGAGACAATGTGGCAGTAAAACGCTATAGTTGGATGTCGGTTGACTGTGTTCCAGGTGAAAACGTAAGTGTTCAGATCCAGCCTGCAGAGTGGGAAAGCTCAGAACACACCCGCATGAGGGAAAAAGATGTGATATCCTTGTCTGCTCTGACCCCCACCTCCCCGCTGCTCCTCGCACGTTAATTTGGACATGCGCAGTAGCCGAGAACAAACGTAAACAACTATGGCGGCGGGTACACTAACTAGCTTCGTGGGCGCTGCACAGAGGAGGATTCTACTCCTTCGTTCGTCCAAACGAGACCACGCAATGCTCTTGTTTCAGTTTCCATTTTCACAGCTGCTGTTAAAATGCAGAATGATGTTGGTGCGCTCTTCCAGTCTGGCAGAGGGGGTGTGTATACTTAGGAGCCTGGTCGTTTCTGTTTATAGCCTGGCAACGTCTGCGCAGCGTCTCAGTGTGGATGTCAATTTGAGGTATAAGTTATTATTTATCAACATGCAACTGTTTGGAATGTTTTTCTCTTATGGTGGAAAGAAGCAATAGCTAAATGTTACAGTAACTTGCAGTGTAATCGTCTCATTTTAGTACTAATGCAAATAGTCTAAAATAAGACATCTTTATGGACAATTTAAGAAAGATGAGGCAATTTGTCAGGTGCTCTTCTCGATTAGCATGAGAAATAGGTCCAAACTTGGAAAGAAAAAGAATCAAAATCTCTCTCATAGGTGTGAAAGCACTTTAGCCCTGCTAAATTAAAGGACTTTTATACGGCCCGAGTGCCTGGAATTTTTGTTGAGTATTTGTTGACGTTTTTAATCAAAATATTGATCTGAAACCGCTCAATACAAGATACAAGTTTACTGTGCTGTGTACTGATTTCAGCTCACTCCATTTGGCCAGACGTGTCAAAGCCTGAACTCGTCAGGTCTTAGTGTGGCGGTTGAGGCTGTAAAGTGCCAAACTGTTTGTGTGTCCTTGGGCAAAATATTCAACCCACATTTCGAAGTATGAGTCTGAGTAGGAATTAATGATTGGTGGTGGTCTGAGGGGTGGATGTCGCAGACGGGCAGCCTCCATTCTGTATGGAGTCAATGAACATCGCAAATGTCAGTTGTCGTGAAAGACGCAATATAAATGTTAAGTCACAATTACTACTTGTGGTAAAGTAGTTACACTGGAAAAGCTTCTCGTATCAAAGTTTAAGAAAAAAAATGAAAGGGGTGAGAGAAGTGTATAGAGCAATGGCGTCTTCAATTTAGAATAACAAAGATTACTCTCACAGTCATTAATCAATCTAAACACAATAAAGAAATGAAAACCTTTGCCCACACCTACTAAATAATATGTAAATAGGTATGAATGTAATCAGTGCAAAAATGAAAAATAGCCGCACCAATGGTAAAGTGCTTTGTGACACTCAGCCTAGGATAAGCTCTGCATGAATAATGACTTACTAATTGTGCTTTCCGCTATATGCGCACGGCAGTTACATCATTCTACACACCTCCTTCTTCGTCACACTGTCGACACATTCACTTTGTTCACCTGCACCGCACACCTACTTCGCTCACGTGTTATCAAACATTCTCTCATTTTGTACACCTCTTTTTCAACAGATTTTATTTTCTCAGTTTCCTTATAATTGATGTGGCTTGTGTGTTGTCACAATAGTGAAATATATGTGGTGCTATGATTAATAGACTGGATACTCGCTGATTTTTATTTTACTACATGGGAGTGGCCTCTGTCCTCGTTCTACAGTCTGAGTCCTAGATCTACAGCCTGTCCGTCTGTGGGAGCGAATCCGTCTGTCAATGTGAACCTCCCCAAGTTTTCCCTCTGGGTTTTTGAGTCGTTCCTTGCAGATGGAGCAGGGTCTAAGGACAGTGGTGATCCAGGACATTTATAAAGAATTATGGATATTTATGATCATTTATGAACATTTATAGACATTGCTCATCCAGCTGCCTATGGGCCATTGACTCCAAGACAACTGTTGTTTGAAATAAGGGTTAAACAAAAATACATTGAATAGAGGTTTTGCACCACCATGTGACCTACATAGCAACCGTCACTAAGCGGCCATGTTAGATGGCAGGTATGAAACTTTATACAGTAGATTCAACACAGTGGCCGAGAGCGCACCTTTACTTAGACTGATGGGAAAGTTTTGCTGCGTCTTTAATTGTGGTAAACGCTCAGAGCAAGACAAAGATGTCTATTTTTTTAAATACAGGCCGTAATTCGCCATCAACGAAAAGAAACTATCGAAAAAACGACGGCAGCTATAGTTAGCAAGCTAGCCTTTGTGACGATGCAGTTCAAAACGGGGGAATCAATAATGTGTTTGTCTGCTCTTGTCATTTTCACCTAAGTTATTTGTTCTAATGAAAACATTGCGTTGGAGTAAAAAGCCCGTCAGTGACGTGCGGTTGGTGACTGAGGCACTGACTTTATCCCAATCAGATTTAATGCTACATATCAACAGGACATACAGAGGATTATTCACACATGGTCCGCATTGTTTGCTCAAACAAAACGCCAAAGTAAAAAGCACATTTAAAAGTGTGTTATGGTCTTACCTAGGGCTGAAACAACTAATCGATTAATCGACGACTAATCGATTATTGAAATAATCGACAACTATTTTAGTAATCGATTAATCGTTTTCTGGTTCACACGGACTCAAACAGAGCAAAAATGACATGAAAATGTAGTATTTTTGATTAAAACCGACTTTGTTTTTATAATTTCATGAATATCTGTCTGTCTCATCCAATCAGATAGCAGAATTAGCACAAAGAGCCTGTTACAAACATTTACTTTAAGTTTATGCCATCAATACGTCCTCGAGTGTTGCCACTTTAGCTTTTTGTGATGATAAAATAATTTTTTTCTACACAGTTCACAGCCAAGCGATTACTCGATTAATCGTAAAAATAATCGATAGATTAATCGATTACAAAATAATCGTTAGTTGCAGCTCTAGTCTTACCTTATACACCACTTCATTCAGTTCAGACACGTTTCATGTTTAAGTCCAGATAAAAGTTCAAAAAGATTCAAAAAGTAAAAAGAAAAAATATGGGTGTCCCTCTTGTTTTGCTAGCTCCACGCTGCAGCCCCGACTTTCGGGTCCGAATCGGGTGCGTACAATTTGTTAAATATCCTTTCTTATCCTTTACTTCCCGTCCGTATCATTCCTATCTCATTGGAAGCATATGATTTACATCTTTTCTATCTTAACATGTATTACATGTAAAGTATGTTAGCCAAACCTGTAGCTGCTCTCAGCAGAGGAAGAGCTACCAAAGAGGTTTTCTAGTGGAATTTGAAGTAAAAGTATAAGAAAGTAGATTTAACAAATTGGGCGCACCCGAAAGTCGGGGCTGCAGCATGGAGCTAGCAAAACATGTTTTTATTAGAACAACTAACTTAGGTGAAAATGACAAGAACAGACAAACACATTATTGATTTCCCTGTTTTGGACTGCATCGTCACAAATGCTAGCTTGCTCAGAGCGAGAGAAAGATGTCTATTTAAAAAAAATAAAGGCCGTAATTTGCCATCAAGGAAAATAAACTATAGTTATATATTCTGGATAGCAGCATATTAAATTCTAGTAGCTTTTCCAATGAACCTAGATTTAATTGATATATCCATATATGCATGTTTTCAAACAATGTTTCCCTCCACATTTCTAGATCTTCCTTTTTTGACAAGGAAAAACTCTGATTATCTGGGACCTGTAAACATCGGTGAGTCTTTTTATCTTTTTTCTGTTCTACTTTTGGCAAATCACAATTGTGTGATGCCCTACTAGATGACTGCTTTTGAGATTAGAGAAATATGTAAATGTTTTAAATTTGAGTGTCTGGATTGAGAAATGTAATGATTGTCAGAGTAAAATATGTTGGAGCCTCAATTTTATGGAGTAAAAGTTGAGAAAAATTGTACATTATCGTATAGAGATATCTCACATGCGGGGCATCCGCCATACTGGAGGACAAACAAACGCTGTATGATAGCGGCGTGCACCCGGGACCGCATAAACATGTTCAAATTTTTTTGCCGTTTTTGGCTGCAGCAAAAGGAGAGACAGGGAAAATAAGTTGTGTTACCGACTGCCAGCCGTCCTTACTTCACACGGCTCCAAAACAGAAGAAATCTCAAAGAAACGAGAGAGAAATGGCACAACCATACGCAACAACAAAAAACTAATAGCCCCCAGAGCGCCCGAATATGCTCGGATCATTTCATTTCTGCTAAGTGAAATCAATTTGATGGCGGATTTAGTGTTATTCCGAAACAAACAGAAGTTTAAGGATAAAACATATCTGTCTGACTGCAACGTGGGGTTGCTCCATAGACTGTAGCTTAGCTTGTAGCATAGCTGTTATATATTTGGTCTCACACAGGACCTCACCCGGTTCACAGGGTATCTGACTTACCGAAGGCCAGCAGACATGTGAACGACTGAGCCGTGCTCCAGGGTGCCCCGTACTAGTATTTATTAATAAAATATACGGCTCCTCACAGTAGACGCAGAAAGCTCCATTGATTTGAATGTAATCTCATTATTTCCACTGCAGTGTAGCCACACATAGATCCATGGTGTAACAATAAACACATTAAATGTTAATCGGAGAATACATTATACATATACATTCTTAATACACGTGCACAGAGGTTTTCAGAATTTTCTGTTCACGTTTTTATGAAAAAAGACTGTTTTAATGCGACAATATGCGACCGCGGTAAACCTGGACGTAACGATAAACATTAATAATACATTTTAGGATGCATTTTCAGAGGATCTGATTCATGAATTTAGGTTGAATATATATGTGGGTCACTAACTGCTGAAGTTTCAAATTCTCTGTTCAGTTTTCATGTAGTTCGAGAGAGTTCTAGTTTTGAACGTCCAGTTATAGATAGCTAGCAGGGCTTGTCCTCCAGTATGGCTGCCGTGGCTGCTAGTCACGTGACCGTAGGATCTCTCTATTGGCCTTGAGTGTTTGTTAAGAAGACATTCAAAGTTACAAAGCAATTAGGGAGTAAATTGAGGGTTAGTGGAGCGGTTCATTAAGACACGTTATTTAACACACTGACATTCAATATGATAATGTGATAATGTGTGAGGTTAATTAGGATTACACCATTAATAACTGATGATTTTCTATGGTAAACAACAACTTAGTGTGTTTCTGTCTTGCTGGACAACTATAGGAGAAAAGATGGAAAGCTGTAACCAATTTATTGTCTGATTCGCAACTACATAGTTTATCCCAACGAGTCTTGGTCAAAAAATACCACAAAAAAAGTTATGAGCATGGAACTAGTCGCATTTATTTTACTGCAATTCTTACTTTGTGGATTTAACATTTGGCCCTCCAGGTGTAGCAGACGACAGTACATTTGGGCGGCAAGGTGGATAGCACTTTCGCTTCTCAGCAAGAAGGTCCTGGGTTCGAATCCCAGTAGGAACAGGGGCTTTCTGAGAGGAGTTTGCATGTTCTCCCCGTGTCTGCATAGGTTTCCTCCGGGTGCTCCGGTTTCCCCTACCACTAAAACCATGCACAATAGGTATGAATGAAAAGAAGAGTGTTACGCGCCCGTCATGACATCTGTTTCAGCTCCGCCCTGATTGGCTGGCGGTCCTGATGGCGCTCTCTCTCTCTCCCTCCAGCCCTCGGACACACTGGTCCCAACCACGTCCTGGGACAGACGTGTCTTCTTATGATTTGATATTCCACGCACTTGCACCCAACACGTATCATACTGACTATCATTCGCACCACACGCACCTCAGCCCACTTCTCATTTACAGAACATAACAACAGTAACATATCCTCATTCAACACTCTTACACATAAGGTTCTCCGACTGATAATACTTGCATTGCACGCAGCCACTCATATTACACTTACACTGATCGCAGTAATATTGTTTTTATTATTATCTATCAATAAATGCCAACCATCTTAAAATCTGGTTCTTGTGTCGTTCCCCCTTATTCATTGTTCAGCCACAGAGCCGGGCTGTAACAGACAGAGTGAATGGATGGTGTTGGTTGGAGCTGATGGTCCAGTGTGTTCGGCGACTCGCTTCCGTCATCACCGTGTGTGGAATGATTGGAACAATATCTGAACTCTGAACATTGTAAAGCGCTTTGGGTGACCTTGGTCTGTAAAATGCGCTTTATAAATAAACATTACTTACTTACATTACTTACATTTGAATAGTTGTTCGGGTAATCTATTGAGTCTATTGCACATGGGAATTTAATAACATAGTGTCCACAATCCTCGTACATTATAAGCGGTTTCCTCTTTCTTTCTCTGCGTCCGCCCTTGACAGCACTCGTTGCCTCTTATGCCTGAAGTCTGCTCCCTGTACTCTTCATCTTCAGGCGTTGACAGGATGACAGCCACAAATTAGCTGCCAATTACACAGATTTGAGAGACTTGTTTGCCGGTAAACTTAAGCAGCCTTGCAGACATTGCACTGAGACTCCCAAAAGTAATTCCATATCACAAAATAAGCACCGAGCCCTCGAGAAAAATAGCTATTTCAACATTTTGGTTTCCTTTATAATAACGGTCTTTTCTACGTCCTCTTCTGGTTGAAAAGACATATTTTCAATAACTGTTTTGCTCTTGGTTTAATAGGACACAAAGGGAAATCTTATTAAAGACACATGCATGGAAAAAAATAATCCATAAAAACTCAACCTTCATCAAAATGCTCTGGGCGTCTGCGAATCAGATTATGACAGATACATCAGGGATTATATTATTCCTGATAAAAATACTAATCCATGTTTCCCATAACTCTACGCCTTTGTTTTTCAATTCAGGCTCTTGGATGTTTTTTACGTGAGTAGATTCTTAACCTGCACATTGGCATTCAGATCGCCGTGTGATCCTGATTGGCCTTTGTAAATAAAGCATTATTTTAGTCATAATAATACGTTACACAATTATCTCACTCTGCAGGCTACGCAGCTGCATATATCTTTATGTAAGAAAAGTCGTGAGCAGATGAATATACACTCTTTTGCTTTACTAATATATATATAAATATAATATATATATATATATATATTAGGGCTGGGACTCTTTGTAATTAATTAATAGCATTTTAATCGCAAATAAATATTTGACCTGGGAACAGTGAGAAGTAATTTTTTTCACATGGATTTTTAGTTTACCATTGAATAATGACTGAATACATAAGCTTAAGCAACACATGTTCATTGTGGATGAAAAGGGGATCGACGGACTTCTTTCCATCAAATAACGTTTCTGTCATCGCCTCCACACGCTGTGACAACAACAGACGCTTTTTATTCCCAAAATCCTCGGCACTTGCAGTGAGCACTGAAGCAGGACATGCGCTGTTTGCTAAAGCTTTTATAATAAGTTTTTGATGTATACATTCGGACTAAACATCAGCACACACACCTCTGTCTCGCTCCTCCTCCTCCGCCTCCGCTCACTCACAGGAGTCGCTCGCTGAGTCCATCGCTCCATACACAGCACTCATTCCCGTCTGTAACTCACTGGGATTTAGACACCGCTAAAGTTGGTCTGAGCTTGTAATAATGTACTTTTGAACAAGAAAAGCCACAGAGCTCGAGTTGGTGCTCCAGTACAATCGGTCCGTCTAAAACTCATCCAGTAGTTCCGCAGGGCAACGTCCCATACGATTAAAATGCGTGCATTTTTTTAACACACTAATCTTTGTGGCGTTTATTAATCTTAATTAACGCGTTAATTAAGATTACTATAATGGTACATATATATATTATTTTAATGTCTATTAGAATTATTTGTCTAGTTGTATTAGGCACTTTGAGTTGCCTTCTGTATGCTATACAAATAAATACACTTTCCCTGCCATTTTACATAATAATAATAAAATGACATCTTTTATTAGAAACACTGAAGTGACTTATCCTTTGTACATAATACCTTTCAAACCTCCAATCTGTTGTCAACCATCCATCCATCTACTTTTCTCCCCTTAATCCGTTTCTGGGTTGAGGGGTAGCAATCAGAGCTGTACCCAATTCACGTAGAAAGTCACAGCCATACATCACATCTCACCCTCTGCCGTCGCCTGTTATCACCAGTGTTTGTTTTGAACAGTCTTTTCTTACCAGCCGCTGTTGAACTCCACGTGGGCATCGAAGAAGCCGACGACAGGAGCTGTGGCCGCGTTCCAGCCGTGGATCCTGGCTCGGATCAGACCCTCGCGTTTGCTGTTCCTCACGATCTTCACCAAACCTGGGTACCGCTTGTTCACATACTGGTCCAGGTTGAACTTTAGCTCCACTGAAAAACACAACAACAGGAAGTGATTACATGGGCACAGAAACGAAGGACTATCCTACTAAACTAGAACTAAAAAACAGTAAAAACAAGTTGTATGCTTAGGAGATGAAGATTCTGGTACAGCCATTGTTTTCATGACCGATATGTTTGCTCTGTGAATGTATTTTTATCTGCCTTCTTCTAATCTGGACCATGGATTACAATTATTTTTAAATCTTTAAGGAAAACAAGTCCACACAATAGGGCATAAACACAAATCTAAAACCAATGGGCATTATAACCAGAGACCACAAAGGGTTTACGTAGAGCAGACAACTTTTTGACAAAGACGACATGAAGTAAATGTATGAGAAGAAGCGCAGTGATTGGCTAAAATAATTGAACCAGCAGCAGTGACCCAGTGACCATGGACTGGACAGAACTCAGCACAGCAGCTCGAGGTGAACCTGTGCAGGTATAGTTTTGTGTTATGAATCGTATTAACGAATATTGCCATAAATAGATGTTTTACGATTGCTAAGAACAACCACACAACATGATCTGATTATCCCACTAGGGAAGCAGGTACACAATATAAAATAGATCAAAGTACGCAGAATATGTGAAGGAGCCGTTAGCACATGACTTCATTTACGACCGTTCATGCAGCACACCCTTCTTTCACCTTTACTTTTGGGATTGGCAACTCTAAACTGTTCAAGCTATTGATGATCACTTGAGGTGCACTCCAACCTTACGGGACCATTGCAACTCGATGATAACATCTTTCTTAGTTTGTGCTCAAAAAGCCGTCCTTGTCATCGTTGAAAACAAAGTTGCTTTCATAAACAGTCAGCTGCACAGATTGCTGTCTGTGTCGGTGGGAGGATAGATGAGTGCACGGGCTGCTCGTCTGGGTTACTGCTGAGCCAGCCACTTTCACACACACACATACAGACACCGGTGTCTATACCTAGCTAGACTAGCTCTCGCCACATTAATCAGAGTTACAAGAAAAGAAGTGAGAGGTGGCATAGAGCTCTGATTCTGAAGTGCAGAGACATGAACATCTCGGGATCAGGGTCAGAAAAACAGAGGATGGATGGGCAAGGAAGGATGTGACAACTTGTTTTCTTCACAAGTTGAGTTATGTGTCACTCTGAATTGAGTTGTTCACATCTGGGATGCTACTGGAGATTGCAAAACAAATACTACATTGTATGAAAATTTGCAAAGGAAAACAAGCTCAAAAATCTAACTTTTGTTGAGAGTTTGGTTCATTTGGGGGTTCAACTCCGCTCTCCGAGTGAATTGGGCCAATCTTCATCTCACTGATCAGGTGCTCCTAATTGCAGCAGCAGGAAAATATGTAAACTCAAAAATATGTTAATTATATTTATCAAACAACTGAAAGTGGAAACACCCAGCCAACTAAGCCAGCAACAGATGATGACAGTAATACTGATCTAATCTTTAAACTATTTACATTTTGGGAATTGGGATTGCTGGAGTGAGGTACTAATCTCTTCCTGATCACACTTATTAGCAACAAGGGGCATTAGCTGTATGTCCCCTTCAAGCCAGGTTAATTAACGGTGATGTCAGCAACTTACATCCTATTCTATTTTCATAGTTCAAGCAGTGTTTCCCACACATAGACTAATCTGTGGCGCACCGCCACAGATTAGAGACCGCCCGCCACAAATTGCGTTTCGTATTATTATATATATATTTTTTTTGTTACGCTATTTAAAACATGCATCGTATAGTGCCGCCACAGCGGTCAATTTGACAGCGGGGAGGGGGGTTTAAAATGTGGCGGCCCTTCGTAACTCTCACTCAAGCTACACGTCTCTCCCACATACAGAGACCTACACACACACAGCCCCTCCCCTTCGTGCACACCGCGTGTCTCCGTCTCCATCAGCGATCATCGCTGTAAGCAGCTGTGTCTATTAATTTACCGCGGTAAAGTGGCCCGCATCTTTCAGCTCTATGAACATGCGGCCCGCATCGGGGAAAAGACGGTGCGCGTTTTGTTGAGAACTTACGGTAACAGCGGAACGTCCTTTCGGAGTCACCCATTTTTATCGAACAGAAAGCGCGCTGGGGTCAGGGAGACACGTTTTTGTGATTAAAACCTTATAGAGATGCCACCCGGCACACATAGCACCAGCCCCCTACGATTCCTCCGGCAGATTGTGAGTCCTCAGGAGGATAGCCACTCTATTGTTTACATGTATAAAGTACACAATTTGGTCCGCTAGTGCAATTTTCAAGTATTGTAACTATTTACTGGAATAAGGTGTGCGACTAATTTCACTTGACTCATGACCTTATTATTGCCCTCTGCCACTGTACCAAAGACCAGAAACTTTTACTGTAGAAATATTGAGAAATATTGAGGTAAAGTAGCCATTTTGGTCCAAAATACCTCCAAAATAGTCAAAACATGTCACTTTTGATCTACTGTAACTTTTTACTGTAAAAAGGTGTGCGACTAATTTCACTGGATTCATGACCTCAAGATTGTCCTCTACCACTGTACCAAAGACCAGACACTTTTACTGTAGAAATATTGAGAAATATTGATTTAAAGTAGCCATTTTGGTCCAAAATAGCCTAAAAATGGTCAAAACATGTCACATTTGATCTACTGTAACTTTTCACTGTAAAAAGGTGTGCAACTGATTTCACTGGATTCATGACCTCAACATTGCCTTCTACCACTGTACCAAAGACCAGACACTTTTACTGTAGAAATATTGAGAAATATTGAGGTAAAGTAGCCATTTTGGTCCAAAATACCTCCAAAATAGTCAAAACATGTCACTTTTGATCTACTGTAACTTTTTACTGTAAAAAGGTGTGCGACTAATTTCACTGGATTCACGACCTCATGATTGCCCTCTACCACTGTACCAAAGACCAGAAACTTTTACTGTAGAAATATTGATTTAAAGCAGCCATTTTGGTCCAAAATAGCCTAAAAATTGTCAAAACATGTCACTTTTGATCTGCTGTAACTTATTACTGTAAAAAGGTGTGCGACTAATTTCACTGGATTCATGACCTCAAGATTGTCCTCTACCACTGTACCCCCCCCCGCCGACGACCACCACACATTGCCTTCAAACCTGTGGGAAACACTGGTTCAAGGGACAATGTACTGTAATGTACAGTCATTTTTAACATTTTTATAACAGTCCACATCATTAACAAAATTACCACCAGTTTTATTTTCTGGAGGAGACCTCACCCATATGTTTATGTATGTGTTACACAAGAAAAGGTTTCAAAGCTCATTCTCCAATATCATATCGCCCAAATAATAAACGTGCACAACCACTTTGTTCTAGTCTTGCAACTGTTTGAAACCTATCATCCTCAGCATTATTCCCATGCTAGGGCCGGCCACAAATATGGCAACAATATACTGCATCCTTAATCCTTCTAGAAACAAAACTGGTGTTGAAGAGAGCATGAGAGACTTCAGTGACTTTGAGAGCGTGTCCTGCATCACGTTGGGTCCCTGGGGAAGCAGCACATTTGGAGCCACTGACCCCTTAAGTAAACTGGTCACAGCATTTGACACTGAATTAGAACAACTGCAGAGTCATCAAAAGCACCTTCTGTGTCTCTGGCCAAGCTATAAACCTTTTTTTCCCCGCCAAGACACATTCTCTCGAAGGAAAGCTGTAGACCATAGTCGACTTTTTGATTACTGCCCATAGTGCGGCAGAAGTTTCGTACAGTTCATAGATTTATCGGTTTTCAAAGTTGCAGAATGAAGATAACGTAATCCACATTCAATAGCAGCAGAAGCGGTAAACAAAATGGCCACATGTGATTACCTGGAGCCTGCTCATTCAAGAGAAAAAAATCAATGTTAGATTCAATTCCACTGGGGCCCTGCTTATTTTCATAGTTTAAGAACAAAAGACTATTGATTGTCTATAGATGCTTTCTCTTCTACACACTCATAGTGAGATAGTCAGTGCCGGTTACTGTCAATGCATTACAGAAAACACTTGAAGAGTTATTAGCAAAAACAAATCAGTGTCATTAGAGAAATATGTGAAAGGCTTATAACAAACCAGATGTGTTTTAAAGCAATACAAATGTCAGTTTCACTCCTGATTGAGCAAATCTTTTCTTACAGAATTGCCAGTAACAAAACGGTTTGAACAATAAAACAAAACTGTTTTTGCAAATTAACTTACCACATGTTACCACAAGGAATAAAGTCAAGTTCAAAATAGTTAAATCTACCAGGAGTTCAATATAGAGGCATAGACAGAAATGAGAGGGAAAATACAAATATAAGTTTTCGATTTTTTACAGATTATAATGTTAATTTTTAAAACACATTAGGTAAAGATCAGCGTTTTTCAACCTACGGCCAAATAAAATAAAAGTGAATATTTTCTATGTAAGTTGTATAAAAGTACAATAAGTTTCAATCAAGCAAGTTTAAAAGGAATGAAAATATTATATCATCATTTGTTATATTATATCTTCGTTTCTTTTCATCACGTTGATAACCGTGAATAATAAATAATAATAATAATAATAAAATATGTAACCGCTACCTCCTTATCGACATAGTTTAATTCTTTGCCTGTGATAATTTCAATAAAAAAGCGGCGTAGCTCACAAATGTTTGGAAACGCTTCAGTAGATTGCCAGATAAGGAGGCACACATCCACAGTAGTAGTGTTGGCCCTGGCTGCTGTACGCCTTTTCATAACACCACGACCTTGCACTAGAGATACAATATGATAAAAAGCTATTAGAGTGTCATAATTAGTGGCCTTGGCTGGAGAAAGAAGAAACTTTATGAGAGCCGCTGTGATCCAGCAAATAAAAGTTGGAGCGCTTTTCAGGGTGAAGAGTTATGGATCCAAGGGGAGTGAATTTCAAAACACTGGCACAGCAACATAGCCCATGATAAACAAATACAGCTCCATCCAGGGCTTTAAATAAACAGGAGATTCCCTATAGCGCAGGACCTGATTACAGAGGCCTCAAAGGGCCCTGGTTGTTTGCGGCCTCACCTACATGCTGCTAAGTTTGAATTTCATCCTGCCACACGGGGCTGTATGTGTGCCCAGTATAGAAGAATGAGATTTAAAGATGAGGTATGGCTTGTGTGGGACTATACTCCAGCCCTAGAGCAAGCCATTTGTGTTTTGTGTTTCAACAAAGCTCTACTATTCGTTCAAAAGACCCAGGTGGAATATACAGGGCTTTATAATGCTACGGTCGAAATGCTTTATGTGGGTTTCAAAGAAACATTGACAGAGAAGATGTGTAGCAAATCTATAAATAACAAACAAGCCATAAATACTACTACTACAATAGCATTAGATTAACTAGTCAAGAACACATGTATTTGTAATGAATTTCATCAGGATTCATGCATTTATTAATGTTGACATTACAATGACCTCATTAGTTCATGATGAGTTAATTCACCTTTATTAATGATGATGATCATGATTCATCCTGCATTCATAATCAAACACATTTACACATCATTACCTCATTATTCTTTATCCGGTTTTGTTTTGTACATTTGACCCGTCCTTCAACAGGCCACAGGGGCCTTTGTATGGAGCAGTAGCACAGCACCCAAAGACCCATCTCTAGATGTTGATGCTCAGCTGGGTCAGGACCAGAGCTTGAGGATTTTACTTATTGCGTATGATTTTAATGGTAGGAGAAACCTGAGCACCCAGAGGAAACCTTTGTGGTTACGGGGAGCAACCACAGACCCTGTTCTGACTGGGATTCGAACCCGGAAACTTCTTGCTGAGAAGCGTCAGTGTTAACCACCGTGAACACCCAAGAAGTCTTGGATTCTGATAAGTCATGGTTAATTAAACATGTGTACAGGTATCATTCCTGCAGGTAATTAATTACTGAACTCATGTCATTTATCCTTAGCATTAACTGAGCTCACCATGAATGAATGTGTGAATCATGAGTCATTAATGCAACTGATCAATCTGACTGCTTGGAAAGGTTAAGATGTTGTGCCCAAATTCATCTTTGATCTGTGTAGCTCAAAGAATGAAAGGGCCCAAGGTTGCCGCTTCAAATCCCACATATCTCTTGTTATTCACCCTTTGAGAAACCCTTACTCTCTGTTCCAAATATTAATAGTTCAAAGTATATCTACTGTAAAAAAATAAAAATAAATCTAATTTATCCCTAGAAACTATTTAGATTGATGTCGGAATAAACTATCTTGTCTCATGCCTCATTACAGGCTAAAAAACTAATACATTTTACATTATTCAAGCTCTTTTCCCCCAAATAACTGCAGCACATTGTGATTTCGAGATGAGCTCAGGGCTGTTAGGGACATGCTGGCCCTGTGCTGCCTGTTTTCCTCTGGGTTTTGACAAAGCCTTGGTACATTCAAATCCACAGGAAGGTTCAGGAAAAATAATAAGAAAAAGTGGATTTATTTGTACAATACGTACACCAGAGCCACATCTGTCGAGTTTAGGATTTATGGACTTGTCTGGGACTCCAATTCTGAACCAGGCCGGAAATCAATGGGTTTTATAGATCACAAGAAGAAGTGTGGTGAACTCAACTATCGGCTAAACCATGATATATCGTGCATTTTTCTTTCCCTATTATTATGTAAACATACAAGTTAGAAATTAGAAGATATATTTTTCAAACTAATTCAAGTTTTAAGTAAGATTATATTATAAAATAAATATTCAGAGCAAGTCCTGTACTCTTTTTTTTAATCCAAGAGCCGTAACAAGTGAAACTCATTTAGTAATCCATGAATTGTTATTTGAACCTTGCATGGACTTGAACATGCTGAGAATGCTTTAGAATTTAGATAACTCTGTATTGTTTATGATTTATGCCTGATGTGGTATGGGTTGTGAGGCGCTTTGTGTTGTGCTCTACAAAAATTGAATGATTGCTTGATAATCACTGCAAAATTAAATTAAATCAAAATTTGGTCAATTCCTAGCCTGGCCTTAGCCATCCGTACACACCGGCCAATCATAATTTCCCTACATGTAACGTCTGGGTCTGGTCCCTGTGTTTGCGATTAAAATCGGTTGAAATACATCCGACCAATCAGCGAGCGCGGGAGGCGGGTGTTGTTGTTAGATGTGGGTGACGTCAAGAGTCTGATCTGGTTCTATCAAGAAATTGAAGCTGTAGCAAGAGGAATGTTTAGAAAATGTAATTGCTAGCAAATATTGTGGCGCTACTCCCCACAGGCTCTGTTAGCGACAAAGGAGATGGCTAAAGCTAGGCTAAATGCTAGCAACTCACTTGACATGCATCACGTAAACTCAGATCCAATCGTTTCAATCTGCCAAAGGAGTTAACCCCTCCCACCTTTTAATGGAGCTCAATGGAGCACCTCCAGACCTCAGTACGAAATCATTTAAACTATGGTGTGGTACGACCAGGGTAGTCAATTTAAAAAAAAAATCACATATTCACTGGCCTTTCAATATCGTAATAATCGATGAATCCAAACAATAACCCCTAATATGATAAATCAGGGCAACTATTCTTGATGAAGATATTCTTAAAATGGTTCAAATGGTTGCATCTTTTTTAGATAAACAATACCACTTCAAGCAATGCATCAAATATACTATTTACAAGTACCAAACCTTTTTTTAAATACTAAACTTTTGCCTGAAGCTGTAGTAGGACCATGGGGCCTTGTATTGGCAGAGCACAATGGTAATAATGTGACCAGTGTGTGTCAGCAGTATCGGGGTGAGCCGTCCCACACACTCTCACCAAAATGGCTCTACAGTAAATTGGTTCATATTTTTTTCCCTCCTTCACCTTTGGCCTTGAGTTAAACAGTGTTTCTGGAGTGTTCATTTCAAATTCAGCTGGGGTCATACTTGCCTAGATTCTTACTGAATTATTAAAAGATCCTTTCGCCAAACAAACAAGAGGGATTCACTCTCCAACACAGACCTGAATTATACATTACAGGGCGGCACGGTGGCTGAGCGGATAGCACTCTCGCCTCTCAGCAAGATGGTCCTGGGTTAAAATCCTGGTCAGATCAGGGCCCTTCTGAGTGGAATTTGCATGTTCTCCCCATGTCTGCGTAGGTTTCCTCTGGGTACTTCCCCTACCACTAAAAACATGTACAATAGGACTGTTCATGCACGTCCTGTACTGGCGACCCCGCTCCCATCTCTCTGTGGAGTGAGACACAAATGCCCAAAAATAACAATAGTAAACTGCTTTGTGACTCTGGTCTGTGAAAGGTGGTATATAAATAAAGATTACTTACTATCTGCACGACACTTGCCAAAAAGGGCAACAACTTTCCATGAGGCATATTATTAGTAGAAGTAGTAAAATAAGATGCTAGGATTATTTTTCATAATGCTGCTTGTGTCTATAGTTGTAATCTTTGATAAATGTAGATAAGTATATCATTTAAAGATAATCAAACAGAGCAAACAATCTCACTGACCTCTGCTTAAATTGCTAAGATGGATTATGTACTGTAGCCATTGCCCTTTACACTACATCACTGTGGACATCATCACAACCAAGTCAACCAATCTTAGCTTGAATCACAGGGGTTCCCAAACTTGTATGGTAGGATGAAGAATAAAAGTATATATCCCAACTTTGAGAACAACTGTATACATGTAATTGTGCATTAGTCAACAAAAACAATGTAATATCCAAACATTGAACTTTTTAGAGGCCAAAAGCATTGACTGAAGGTTTGTAACTTATTACGCTTAACGTGATTACCAAATGGTTTAGTTTGATCTACTTTATAGACAACTTCAATTATCCATTAGTAGTAGTGTTAGAAGTCATTTTGTATTCCCAGAAATACACAATTTGAAAAAGGGTGGACGAAGCAGACACTTATTTGGGAGCATACAACTCATACAACACAAAATGCACACATACTGTATACACATGCACACACACTCCTCAGACAAGACATAGACCTAAACACTCTCTGACCCTATAGGTAGTAACACTCATACCTGAAGGCTGAACCTTTGTACAAAGTATGGTTATTGTATGTTTATGTTTATCTTCAGCTTCCTTTTACTTGATTGACAACAAGATATTACTGTAGCAGCATATTTTCTGTCAGTCCCAAGCTGTGATTAATTACAAAATCCAGTGTGAATGTGGCTCCTCCGGTGTTTGCCTCGGCCTGTTTTAGCCTTGTTGTTCTGTTGGAATGGTACAATTAGCTGAAGCCACATTTTAATGGAGGTGATAATGAGAGATCCCACACCCTGCCCTGCACGGCCAAATGGAACAAATGGAGAATCACAAGCACTCCTGCTGTGGCAGAGCCGAGCAAAGTGTCAAGCAAATTTCCTGTGCATTTAGCATCTTTATAGGCAGATATAATGTAGGCCGTGTTTAAAAGTGTTCAGCTCCATTTGACATTAATATTACAAGCTGTTCTAAGCTGTATCCTGTTTCCATTTTATGACTCATTACGTTATCAATTTGGTTGTGGTATTTGGTGAATTGAATTGTGCAGGCCTCATTAAGCCTCTCTATGCAGCTAACATGGTGAAAATCTGAGTTGAAGTCATCTCGCCTGACGCCCACAGAATGACACATGCTCGGAAGTATCTATGCTCGTCGCCCAAGTGAATCTGAGCATAAAATAAGAGAAATCCTAATCGCTCGCAGCAAGTAAGCGGACAAGATAAAGTCCAGCCGAAATATTGGTTATCTTGGTCGGCTCGTATGCCTTCAGCGAGACTGCATGATCGAAAGAAGTGCGCCATACCAGCGTTAAAACATTTTGTGTAATGTATAATAGTTTCATTGCATAAAAGTGCAAGAATACATTTTAAAACAATCCTTTAGCAGATAAAAATAACACCTGACCTTTCAACATCTAAATATCCTCCTACTCCATAAGCCTTGCAGAAGATTAACTCACAACATGTTTTGTTAACTTGGCAAAAAATACTTCATCAGAGTACTTATATTTGTAAACACCTTTGAGTATAATATTCAATTTCGAAAGTTTGTGTGTCCCAAGATAATAGGTCAATATGTACTACAATTTGACAATTTCTGAACAAAAGTTTAAAATTGAGTTATTCTTACAATAGACATGCTGTTTTTAAAATGCTTGAAAAACATAAAAATGACTAGAGAAATCACAGGCATTTTGGACAATATCTCTTGATTTATCAATGGAACAAACATATCTTTCCTCAAGCAGGAGCTTTAATTTTACATTTCCATATTTGTTTCATAATTGACATCAAACTAACTATCAAAACTTGAATAATTGCATTTTGTTTTCAGCTGTGATTATCAGTCCTAGCCACACTGAAGTCCACCCACTCCAAAGATGGTGGTCTGGACCGCCTCACGCAACGCTGTGGCTGCTGCTCGGCCATCAGCTGCTGCCTGTTGCTCGAGTAAAGCTTTGAGGCACTAATAAATGTCAACGTCTGTTTGAGCCGAGAAATGTGTTGTTGAGTCACAGTCATTGCGTGTGTGTGTGTGTGTGTGCGTGCGTGTGTGTGTATGTATGTGTGTGTGCGTGCTCATTTCAGGGCAATAGCTCTGATTTAGCCCCTTCTAAATGAAACCAGACAGATAGACACACAGAAAAGGTCAACAGTCGCTTCTGCATGTTAATAGTGTAATGTGTGAAGGAGAGGAGGAGGACAAGCAGCTCTCACGTCCGCACCTATCATCACCGCGGTTACAGAGTCAGGGGTCTTCTGGGGACATTCAAGGGACTTCACCCATACACCTATAGTTAGTCTTATTTGCTTTCTAGACTAGATTTAGTTAGGGCCATTTTGTTAGACTTTTGAGTTTTGGCACAACTGACCCACGCCCGCCCTCCCACCATTTTGTTGTTCCTTGCATGTTTGACAAATAAATGTGACCTTTTTGTGACAAATGTTTTCTCATTGGTCATAAGCATGCTATATGAATAATGATTATAGCTGTATAGTTGGTTTAAAGTTACAGATTATTTACAACTAGATGTGCTTGACTGGCCCCTTAAATGAGAAGAGACATCTTATCTACAATAGTATACAGAGAAGATCTTAATACTCTCAAATTTACACAACAGCTGTCTTGTTCAATAAAGCCTTGGCAAAAATTAAAAGCGTACAGCAAAAGAGGTCAAAAGAGATTTCAAGACAGCTATAAACAAATAATCAACATGCATCTAGGTGCACCACCGTTTCCCACTGCTCCTGACACCTCGTCCCAGTGGAATAGCGCATTTTACGGCTACTAAAAATAGACTTGGACCTCACTCAGGACACAAAAGCCACACTGTTTGACTTACTGTCACTAACATGAGCAACATTGCGCTCAAACACAAAGGGAATGGTCGCTTCTATATTAAGTGTTCTCGAGTTCTGCTGAAGTTTGGCGTTTAGGCTTCAAGACAATAATGGGCCGTGCTCTGTCTGGATATCACAAAACATACAGTATATCCATATATAGCCCGCATCAGGTGACGTGTGTGTGTGTGTGTGTATATATGTGTGTATATGTGTGTAAATAATTCTAAACATTGCAGATACAGTATACTGTGTTTTTGACCTCCACACTACAGTTTCACTTCCATCAGTATGGCTCCGCAACCTCGGCAAAGATTTTGTCTCAGTGATATGACAGAATCCACCAACCACACAGACATAGGGACTGTTATGACCAAACATGCCAAATGTTAGTTGGGCCACGCCTCCCGAACACGAGGAAGGCTGAAATTGGGCTCAAAAACTCCTGTAGTCTGTTCGCTTCAAAAAGTGACCAAAAAAAAGTGCAAAATCAAATTTGGCATCTTAATTTGAGCACATTTTGAACAAGATGTGCCAATGGGACAAGCAAAATTATCTAGTTTTGAGAACATACAAGAAATGTCTAACTTATAGTATAATAAAGCAGTTCTTGAATAAAGACTAAAGGGCTTCGTCCCATAGACAAATCAAATCTTGTTTTAAGACAGTCAGAATGTACTCAATTAAGATAAAGAACACTTGATTCAAGCAATTAATACCTCCATATTTTATAATTTTTGTAGTGTAAGCCAGCTTTAAAGTGTAGCAGAACAAGTGTGAAAGCGCCCTTAGATTGCATTCATAAAAAAGAGAGATTTTTTAACATTTCTGAGCTGCTTTTTTTTTTCCCAATTGCGAGACATGCACATGTCGAAGCAACAGGGATCATGTGGCGCTTTTTTATCCTCTCTGTCATTTCAGTCGATACACCTTTGTCTCTCAACACTCTTAAGCCGCTCCAGCAGGTTTCCGGTCATTAGCACCGTCAGATGTAGCAGGCATCACAGTAAAGACCCATATCCTACCTTCTACCCCATCACCATGGAGACAGTTGTACGAAGCAGCCGAGATAACCACAGTGCCTCCTCTCCTCTCCAGGTTCATAATCGGCTTTAAAGGCAGGTGTGTGTATCTTCCCTCGGGGGTCCTCCGTCTTTATAAAGGTTCTTCATAAAGATAAACCATGTGTGCACTAATGAGATGGCACCTGTTTACGTGCGGAGGTTCAAAGTGCGCCTCGGCAACTAGGAGCGGCGAGATCCCTCTGGTATCTTTAAAACATTTTCCAGTTCAGATCGTATCTAATGCCACCAACAGGCCGCTAGTTTGGCTTAATAGGCGTTTGTAATGTAGCAATATCGAAGCCAGCTTTGAGGATGAAAAAGAATGGTAATACACTGAGCTTCAAACAAATTGGGTCAATCAAATACGAATGATAAAAATGCAAAACAATATGGCAGAATTGTGAGCTAGGTGTAGTCTTTAGACCCCTTTTCACTGTAAGTAAGTAAGTAATCTTTATTTATATAGCGCCTTTCACAGACCAGAGTCACAAAGCGGTTTACAATTGTTATTTTTGGGCCTTTGTCCTCACACTCCACACAGAGATGGGAGCGGGGTTGCCAGTACAGGAGGCACATGGCAGACCTATTGTACATGTTTTTAGTGGTAGGGGAAACCGGAGTACCCAGATGAAACCTACACAGACACGGGGAGAACATGCAAACTCCACTCAGAAAAGCCATGGTCCGACCGAGATTCGAAGCCACCGTGCCGCCACCTGTTTATGTAAAACCACCTCAAGCCAAGATAACAAATTCCTCGGATTAGTAATGTCTTCACAAATGAACATATTTCCAACATATGACATGACATGCTTTTTGGTACATTACAAGTTAAAGAAGAAACACTGCATTATTGTTTGGCCATTTTAAAGGATGATGAGTCTATTCACTCACTAATTTTAGACAGAAGGGGCTGAGTTACATATTTGTGCCAGAATGTTTTGATATTACCATGAACGGAACTTCTTTGCATAATTATTATGCGTCATTTATTTGCAGAGTTTTGCTAACGGGTGTGATATTAAAAACAGGTTAATTGAAATGCTAATCAAAACTGCAGAGCTGATAAGACACTGAAAAACTATTTATTCCTCAAGAGCAAGACGCAAGTGAACGTATCGCTGATAAGACAACACAGACAAGCCCTACTTCTTAATTCATTAATGCAAACTTTGTTGTGTTAAAAATAGGGCTGGGACTCGATTAATAAAAATAATCTAATTAATTAGAGGCTTTGTGATAGTATTTTTTTTTCACATAGATTTTTAGTTTACCATTGAATAATGACTGAATACATAAGCTTAAGCAACACATGTTCATTATGGATGATAAGGGGATCAGACGGACTTCTATCCATCAAATAACGTTTCTGTTATCGCCTCCACACACTCTGTCCACAACATACGCTTTTTAAGCCCAAAATCCACTGTGAGAACTAAAGCTTATAACACGTTTTTGATATGTGCATTCGAACTAAAATATCAGCAATAGCAGCTCACACACTTGTGTCGCTGCTCTTCCTCCGCTCACACAGGAGTCGCTCACTGCTCCTCTTCCTCACACACACAGAGTCCATTGCTCCATACACAGCGCTCTTTCCCGTCTCTAACTCACTCGGATTCAGACACAGCTAAAGTTGGTCTGAGCTTGTAATAATGTACTTTTGAACAAGAAAAGTCACGGAGCTCGAGTTGGTGCTCCAGTACAATCCGGTCCGTCTGAAACTCATCCAGTAAGGAACGTTCCGCAATGCAAAAAAACACATGCGATTAAAATGCGTCAATATTTTTAACGCGCTAATTTTTGTGGCGTTAACTAATCATAATTAACGTGTTAAAGTCCCGGCCCTAGTTAAAAATGCTATAGACATTTTAGAACCGAACTTGTATGACCTGGAATCCAGAGTCCAGTAATCATCAAAAAACTGGGAAAAGATAACCGGTGCTAGGTTGAACTTTGTACGTCTGAGCGTTGCTGCCTTGACTGGAGGACAATAAAGGATTACCCAAACGTGTGTAAGCTACATTGGACATGAAAACACTGATCTAATAAAGTCCCAAGCTCAGAAAAGAAATGTACATAATGTCTTGCTGTAACTTCTTACCGCTGTCACTGTTGTCGTCGACCAGGATGATCTCTTTGAGCAGATGTGCTGGTGTGTGGTTGACCACGCTGTGGACCGAACGCAGGATCACAGACAGAGCCTCATTCACAAAGATGAAGACCACAGAGATCTGAGGCAGGTCCTCCGGGTACGTCAGCAGCTTACACCTGTGCACAAACACGCAGGGATTACATGGTTGAGAGATGATTTAAACTGTGATGAAAAATCAGCAACACCGTGAAATCAGTTGGACCATCCTGCAAGAGCTGTTTTTATGTGGATCTGTGTTAAGGGCTAATTACTTGTCTAAATGTAATTCTTTCAATGAATTAAATTTACAATCAGTTTCAAATCATACTTTAGATTATCTCTATGAGTGATAAAAGATAGTACATTATAACATTTGCTATCAATACATGATTCAAAATCTAACCCTAGCAACAGAGATTTTTTTTAAGATTGAGCCTTTGCAATTCGGGCGTTCTGCTCTCCCAAAATTCCATCCGATGGGCGGGGGAGCGACTGAATTTTGCGTTGCATTATGGGTAACACTTGCCTTCGCAACTTCCGGTTCTCTCTGCCCGGCGCATTTTCTCTAAATGGTTGAGTGTTTTCGTCATTTTCTGTATGCAAATACATTCCCGTCTCTAACTAGTGGCATATCGCGCAAATCATCCGTCCAATTCACATTCTTCCCTCTTAGCTGAACTTCATTCTCATTGTTACCATCTGTCACTCGCACACACAGCCGTTTTCGTTCACTCTGCTCGCTGTCATCTTCTTCTAAATCTTCATAAACACCATCCGCTCGTTGAACTAGCAACAACAATTCCTCCTTTCGTTTTCCCACACTGCAAATACCCTTTCGCTTCAACCTTTCACGCAATTCAGGCACTGTCAATCGTTTGTTGTTTTCGTGAGCCATATTCGCCATTGTATGAAATCAACCGGAAGTGAACTGGGCAACAAACGGTGTCATTTTTTGATCACAGCGCCGCTCAGTGGATGAAATTTTGGGAGAGCAGAACGCCCGAATTATTTGTTCATATGTTTTGAATGATTGAGGAACTTTGACCGAATCTGTCCAAATAAGACAATTGCTTTTTCTGACTTTTGTGCGCAGTGTAAAAAAAGCTTCCCTCTTCATATCATCTGATCCAAGTTCACTTTTGACAGAGGGCCATCGTGTTGGGGACATTACTATACATTATCTGGAGCTATGGAACTAAATTTACATTAGGACCGGACTATATTTGCACCAACGCTGTTGAAAGAATGAGCTGTATGTAGAGTCTACTTTTGACTACTTCAGGGAGCCTGGTGCACATTTTAGTGATAATCCCATTGCTGCCATATTTTACAGTATTAGAGTAAATTTTAAAGCCACAGGATCCATAGAGAATTTGTAGGCATGCAGAGATGTCTTCCGTCGACTGGAGCAGGGGCGCAGAGGACACCCAGAGTTCTTTTTCCACGCACATTTCCCTTGGAGAGGTGTTCCAAGGCGTGTTCGAGGTCTAGAGCTTGGCTTGAAATTCAAGAGATTTTATACAAAGCACAAATCAGGCTGATTCACAAGGGCAGTTTATGGCCAAATACACATTCACATTTGTATGTCTTACCTGAGTTGGCCTTTTATTTATTCACTCTCATTGTTGTGCTTGGCCATGGAAGATGTATACACTGCGAGTAGTGACGCATTAATGTGGCCGAACTATGTTGTATTGTGTGTTCTGTAATAAATGCAGTTACAGACAAAAGACACATGACATAGTTAATTATTCATAAGTCATTTATTTGTTTGAATGTGTATGTGCATTTTTAGGATTTTTTGGCTCTGATGCAGCATTGAAAAAGACAATTGTAAGGCAGGGGTGTAGCTTAAAGAGCGACTAAACACCTGTGACCAGACTTACTCCGCCCACACGAACATTTGAACATTTTCTCTAAAAGCGCATTGCCTGGAGGACCAAGGGACAAGAAGGGGGGCTTAGTGTTGGGTGTGGTCTGGGCTGTGATTGACAGCTCGCTTGTCACAAAAAAAAAAAAAACAGACAGTTGTCATTGCTGCATAAAGCAATAGCTTACACACCAGAAAGTCTCATTCCACACTTGTTCACACGCTAAAATAATTGCAGTGCTACACACCTGAACCTAAGCCACAGAATTATCTGTGTGTGAGAGTTGGATGGGTTTATATCACTGGCTCAGACAGACGCACGTCACACACACAAACTGACGTTACACAGTATTACAGAGTCAATGAAAAGGCCAGGACCAAATTCAAATGTAGTACCACCAGAAAAGGTTGAGAGGGCGCCACACAGACGTTTTTAGGCTCAATAGTGAGATTTTATCTAATTTGCACTAAAATTTCAAGAAAATGACCAGGATATGTAGAGAGCACTACAATAAACATTATGCTGTTAAAAACATTTGATTTGGTGTTTAGTCGCCCTTTAAGCGAGAGTTCAGACTGGAAGACCAAAGAGACGTCATGCCTGCCACACTGACTCCTCCCTAGACACGCCTGAGCTCAACAGCAATCCGCCTCAGCTGCACAGTAACACACCTGGGCTCATCAGGGCTGCATTTAATCAGAGCCTCTCAGTTCTCTGACGTTCGAGCAGTAACCCGCCTCCTCCCCATCACGCCTATTCAGTGGAGTATCATGTCATGTCTTTGGCTCAGCTTCTTTGACTTGAAATATTACTCATTACTATACGCTTCAGCACTGATAATGTAATTTTATAAAGTAGTTGATTCACCAACACAGATCAGAGACTCAAAGAATAACAAAACACAGAAGCCATTGGTGGATAATCAATGTCCGTAAAAATGAATAAACCACTGTCACTGATTTGTCGTTGTCTTTATACAGGAAATGCATTTGTCATTTATCAATATTCGTAAGAAGCAACACTTTTTTCCCCTTCCTGCCATGTTACAATTGGGAAGTGAAAACCCCCTGCTCAACAGATATCCTTTAGTGTTTCCTGCACATGAGCATGCCAACACAATAATATGAATTTGTTTCTCCCACATTTAATAGTGAACTCCGCAGCTGAAGAGAGAGCGCTGCCTCTGCCGTTCCCACACATTCAGCCTTGAGTCATTTCCACATAATGAGGTGTCTCTAATAATTGTTGAGGATGAATTATTTACAAAGGACTTTGGCAGCAAGCTTGTGTTATTGTGCGCCACACAATATCAAGCTAACAATCAAGGCGAGTGTAAACAGATCTGTTGTAGTCAATTGGTTTTAGTCAAAGTTAAATCTTCCAGGCTTTTGATCAACACGGGTGGATGAGGGCTGCAGATGTCACATCAGAAAACACACAATGGACAAATGGGTTAATAAGGCAATTTTCTCAATTTTGTCAGAAGTGCTTAATTCACTGAGCGACAAGAAAGCAGAATATGATAAGGTATTGAGAATATCAGACTCACATTTTAAATTGGAATTCTTACACCTATTCATGCGTCTCTGATTCCTATTATACGCTTAATTTCTAACACTTTTTTTTAACAATTCAGAATATCAAATATTTGGTTCTAAAAAGTTAATCTTTGGCAACAATCCTATTTTTTGCTAATCATGGAATACAAAAATCATCTGTTTTAGAATATCTGTTTTTTTTGTTTCAGATAGTTGTTTTGGAATTAAAAGTTTAGCTAGAGTATCATGTTGTTACTCCTCTGCTCTGAGAAAGTACTGGGAACATATTCTACCATCTATAGACCTGCTTGGACTGACTGTACACTTCGTTTTGCATTGTCTCTTTTGTAACCCTATTCTTTTAAAATATGGACCAATTTAATTTAAGTCTGAAACACAGATTAATCATATATGTTCATGATACTACCAGGTTGTCCATTAAGGCTGTAATTAACAATTATATTGACAACCATTTAGGTAGCTTATAATTATTTTTGGTTAATCGATTAATTGCTTGATTCCGAAAAGCCGGTGAATATGGGATTTTTTTTAATTTCTTGACCAAAACAAAGCTCACATAATGTCCCTGGAGAACATCTTCATAGAGACTCGTAACATGTGTGTAGTCATAAAATGTCTTTGCAGCAAGTTTAGTCCTAAGTCTACATAGGATTACAAAAATGATTAATCAATAACAAAATTAACTCCACCCCTTTTTCAAACCATGTTGCTGTTTATTTCAATTTCCCGTTTGCTTGTTTTTTTTTGGTTACCTAAGTTTGAAATAAATGACTATACTGTGAATATATGACAGAACAAAGGTGAAACTGTACAACACAAGCTCCCGTTTCCTTATAACCTGTAAAAATCAAAGTCAGCAGTTGCGTGCCCTGGTCTGAGGACACGGTGTTTGATGTTGGTCTGTTCTGGCTGTGATCTGTCTGACCTCCACCTGTGAACTGCAGCTTCACGCAGCGTCAAAGATCGGACCACCGTGAGACAGTGGGTCACCGTATCTCTGCGAGCATCGGCCCCCAGAGTCCTGTGAGCCCCGGCTTCATTATGTGTGTGTCTCGGGTTTTACTGGCTTCTCACCTTTCAACAACACGAATTGGCAAGAGATGAACTAACAATTAAGTGGGAAGCTACAACAGATGGCCGATTATTCACTCCTGAGTTAACGTTGCGAGCGATGTGCATGAAAAAAACAACCAACGGTTTTTAAACATTTGATGAGAAGAAATTACAAATTAAGCTGAAAGGGAAATACAAACTAAAAGACAGAAAACTAGTAAAAATAATCTTATGTTTCTCTCCCAATACTTACACATGCGCCTCGATCCTCTGCTATTCAGCCTGCATTTAAACTGTACCTTGATTGTACCTGTATCTAGCAGCTTCAACTCTTGCCGCAACCCTCCTCCTCCACATCACTACCTCAACATTAGGACTTTTCTCCATGTCCTTAGCCCAGAGGAATTTAATTTTCATAAACCCAAATTGATTTCCCTCCTGTATACATGCTGAAATGGCATAACCAACATCAGGTCAATAAGTATAATTCTTACCACTTTGTATGCCTTCTAGGTCTGAGTTCCGAATCTTGCAGTTCCTTTACCTCAATTTTGTGTAAGCATAACTTTAGCCAACTCATTCTATTACATCCTCGGTCTGCTTTGAGTCTTTGCAGGTGGAAGATGAACACAGACAAATTCATTATTACAATCTCAAAACAAACATCCACATACATTTCTATAGGCCCTCACCACAAAGTCACGGTCCACTGTCTTCACTGCCATATTAATCTCTATTCACTTGATTGAAGACATCAATCTTGTTGGTTACGCATCAAACCAATATGTAATGAGAAACCCAACACTGCCCATCCCAGCTTCTGCCTAACAATTATACGGATGTATGCGTGTGAATCGTCGACTTATCTCCCACACCAGGTACTACTGTCAGCGAAAGGACAACAGGGAAAGCTTTGTTTCACGAGCTGCCATCAATCACCCTTATAACCACAGCCTTCTGTGTTCGACAGCAGAGGTAAGAAGGACAAACTAATCTCCAGAGAGTGAGAAAATGTTACTTCAATTTCAAATATAGAGTTGAATATTGCAAAAACATATTGTGAACAGCATGTTTTTCTGGGACATTCAAGTCTATGAATGTCAAACTGTTTTACTCAGAGGGCAAAATCAAATGTAGAACCCGTTTCCTGTTTTTGAACGCAAATCTAATCTAAAAGGTCCACATCCAAAGCATTGACGAACAACATACATTATTTAGAAAAGTCTGTATAGACAGTTCCTCTAATGCCTCAAGGGTTCGGAAGTGAGCCCAACACTGCTCTTTACACTAAACACAAGTCATAATTTTCCTCAGTCCTCAGTTCTTTTCAGGAACTTGTACTTAAGATTTCTGATCACAGCATTCAGTGTGGGTACATTATTGTCACTGGCACTGGTCCAACAAGGAACTTTCAATATAATTCTGTTAGTATTTCTGCAGTTAGACTTAAGGTAGGGTATGTATATAAAACTAAGCATATGAATGAGTTGCTTATCTTTCTGGCCAGGTATTGTGTGCAAATGTCAAAGGCATATGGGGAGCTTCATTTCATGAGCTGTATTATCAATCACCTCCAGACTGCAGCACACAAGTGTTAGACAGTAGAGGTAATAAAAGATATAGTGAACCACGGAGACGGTTTATCATATATGGAGCACTGTGTCTATCTACACACTATACTCCCCATAGAGGTGTGTTTTGATTGATAACCGCTTCAGTGTATCATTTCTGCTCTTCCTCTCACAGCGTTTTCTATTAGCTCTCTCAATCAGCCCTGCCAGCTCTGTAAATGCACTGACAGAGGTGCGAGGGGTATCTCCGGTGGTTCCTCTGAGAAAGGTACAGTCTGCCATTACTGTACCCTGTCACATGTGTTCAATAGTGTGAGGTGTGAGGATCTATATTGTTATGAATGTGGCTTCACGTGTCAAGGGGCAAAGAAAGAGCATCATTTCTACTTCAAACATAGTGCCTAGAAGGATTTTGGGATTGTAAAAGTGATATAGTCTTTTCTATGGCCTAGATTGTGTATTTTATTTGAAGAATTATTACTTGTGAGACGGGATGTACTGAGGACATTTACACTATAGCTGTACAGGTAGACACATTTATAGTTATATAATGCCAATTATCCATTTTATCAGAGCCCTGAGACCAGCCGACATACTTCTCCCTCAGCAATTTCCAACTGGTCAGCAGGCGTCGCGGCGCAAGACTGGTCGTTGTCATGACGCCTGTGTCTGGTAACCATGGATGTATTATACCAGTATAACACCGGTAACCTTGTTTGTTTGTTGTACTTCCAAGAGACCGCTATTGTTGTTGGAGATGAACGCGGATGCAATCGATGGACAAATAGCTCTTTTACTTTTTACGAGACCCACAGACATTCCACAGCCTTATTCATTCACTCCACAGTGAGGTGGTAAACTATGGCTGTAGCATAAGGAGAGATAAAGGTATTCTCCTGAGGCACTGGGATATCTGCATACAAACACACACACTGAAGTTTTGGCTTTAAATACAATTTATTAAATTAATTTCTCTTCTCACTAAGGTCTCCCAGTCTTCTCCACTGCCTCCCATTCCCCGGCTCGATCCACTGCTCTTCCAGTGGCCATTCATAGCCCTTGCCGTAGCCAAGCAAAATCCGTCAAGGCTGGTAACGGAGTCAGCCTTTTAAAAAATATGTTGTGGGTCCGGAGAGGGTCTCTCCGTCATCCCCCAGCGGTAGCACAAGAGGGTCCCTGACAATGTTGCAGTGAAGAATGACTATGCAGGCTCCATAGTCCCTCCTGTCTGGCCTGTGTCTTCCACAAAGTATCCTCCAAGTAAAACATGGTGGACATTACAGACATTTGATTTTTTTTACACATGTTTGGATGTAACAACATTTTTAAATTGATTTGTAAGAAAAAAGATGTTTCATCACTGACTCATGGGATAGAGGATAAATATCTTTAGGGAATTTCCAGTTCATGTTCACATAAAAGCAATTTCTTTGTATTAAGTTCTATTTTGTGAATTGAAAGCAAGATCTTGAAATCATTATATTGTGTTTCTCATCACTATATCAAAGTTCCTCATTAAAACAGTATTTTTTTTGGGTTTAGAGCTGATTGGTTAAGTTAAAGTGTTTTTGTTTTTTTGTTTTTTTCACTTTTCCCACTGAAAAAACCTGATCTAAAGATGTGACATCACTAAACTAGTCATAAAACAAAACTATTTTGAGAGCGAGGAAGTAGTTCAATAGATTTTAATGCATCGTTTAGTTGATTGTCAAATGAAAGTTAGGTACCCCAGCTTTATATGTGTAACTGCCAGCTACTGAGTGGAGTGCCTGTAGCTGTAACAAGATGAGCGATCACCTATCTCTGAGTGTGGCCAGAACACATAATATGACCCAGAACGAGTTTGACAGAAACAGAGCCTTGGATTAAAACATATTCCTATCAAATAAAGCTTCACCTCGCCTTTGTGCAGCCTTACATTTCTTTGCTCCCTCACCTCCCCCTGCTGGCCGCACACAATCGCTGCAAAAAATCCCATTAACCTGGCATAACCCTGGACAGTGCATGCAACACCAAAGCAACTTTCCAATCTGTTCCGCGTGCTCTGCAAAAGATAATAGTTTGCCTCGTCATTTCTTCTTTCTGTTTGGGAGATAAACTCAGAGGAAAGGAAAGTGCAACAATCTCCAGCAGGAGCCCGAGCACCGGCAGGACCTTGTGATCCCATTTTGCCGCACTGGACTGTTAAGGGTGATGAGGTAAGCGAGTCTGTCTGACGCCCCGGCACTGCTCTGTGCTTATTACCCTCACATGGCCAGCAGAAGACAAGGGAAACAATATGTGCAGTGTGAGACGGTCAAAGAGCTCAGAAAGTGTTGTTCTTTTGTAGGTGTTAAATTGTCCTGCAACCCACAGAATGCAGGAGGTAGTTCCACTCTGGGTTCATGAAATGTCTGGACGAAGTCATGTATTTTGAGTTTAAATTGGATACTTATTATGGCATTGTATATACAAATATACACACATTATTTAGTAAATATTGTATAGTTTTATGCTTTTGATCTCAATTGTCATAACTTGTTGCTTGACTCTGGTAACACTAAATCCTCCTCCTCCTTCACCTCAGTACAGCATTTGACACAACTGACCACAGCATCTTTCTCCACCGCCTTAAATCTATCAGCATCTCTGGCACAGCACTGTCCTGGGTCTCCTCCTCCCGCTCCGACCTACACTACTACATTGCTATAAACAACATCCAATCAAATACCTCCCCTGTCTGCGCTGGTGTCCCTCAAGGTTTGGTGCTCGTCCCCCTCCTCTTCATTGTTGACATGCTTCCCCTTGACACCCTTTTACACCAAATCCATCAACACACTCGTCTTCTCCACTTTCACACACTGACTTTCCGACATAAAAAACATGGATGGACCACAACTTTCTTAAACTCAACAGCAATAAAATTAAACTTGTCCTCACTGGAAGCGCATGAGGTAATAATACTTGTTATACATTCATTACAGCGAAACGCAATTCGTCGACATAACCTGCGCACCTAAATTCACTCTGAGGACCTTTTACAGAAAATTGAGGGTGTCTTTTTAAAAATATTTTCATCATGCTGAAGAAAAATAGTACTTTCCTGAAATTCAAAGAATAAAATGAAAAAATGTCAAACATATTGCTAACTGTCACGTATATCTTTTGTTTTTCTGGGCTCTCATTCCATTTGTGCACTTTGAAATGTTTTTCTCTTCACGGCCCACTGAGCTGCGATGGTGCCTAAGCCTCCCAAGGACGGTAAATGGCAAGAGATGGAGAAACGCAGAGCCCCTTTAAGTCGGGGTGTGTGAGAGAGTCAAGAATGTCCCTCTGAACGTCAAGGACAGGAGCAGAATACGAGGCGGTGTGCACAGAAGGAGGATTACGCCGGAGTGTGACTGTAATTATTATCAGCCAGTTTAGCTGCAGACAGCGGACTTTGCTGGAGGAAGGGGAGAGCAGGTTAATGGACAGTCCTGGGCAATTCAAAAGCACCTTGGTTTGATTCTGCGCACATTGCCATATGAATCAATATGGCAAAGAATAGTACAATAAAATCTGGATGGAGGTTAATGTGATGGTGAGATGGCTCTACAGTAAAGACACCTCATCTATGCTTTTTTGTTACTAATAGCTGTCTGACCTCTGTCGTTCATTTGTGTTGAGTGGGACATACTCTTAGTAAATAAACATAAATAAACAACATCATTTTGTTTGAACGTAGGGACTATTTGAATTATTTCTACACCACTACTCTATAGGCATGCATATCATTTTCTAAAGAGAGTGCCGCTACAGTCAAAAATTAGACTTGCTTTAAACCCCATTGTGTGCTGTCACAGAGTATGTGCTCAGGGATTTTTAAATAATTTATCTATAATTCTTAAAGCTGGATAGTCAATGATATAAAAGCCATCATATCCACTTCTCTCACCTAACCGAATGTAGTGAGATGCCAGCCCTGTTATCCAATATACAAAATTTAGAAATTCCCTGGCTCCATCCCTGAAATTAAATCTCTGTCAAACCGCTCCACAAATGCACTACACTAAAATCACAGCAAATGTAAACATTTTAGTGCTTGCCAACAAACAGCCTGAGGTTATCACAACCTGGCACACAGCAAGCATTCATTTTTAGATTTGTTTAAATATATTAAACAAATAGTCATCTAACTAATAAAACATAAAACACTAAACATGTTCTATAAATCCTCCATTTTCCGATCCACATTTCCATAACAACCACAATGGACAAACCAAGACAAAGAAGCTTTTACAAGATGGATTGAAAAAGACACATGCCATCTGAAAGGACTGAGAGCTGAGGTATATAGTGTTGCTTGTACTCCACTGTGGTAATCATTTTTTCTTTGAACTTACTTCCAATTCTAAGAGCCTTCCTTTCATGTTTCTCCTCTTCAAAGTGTAGCTATAACCCCATAAACAAGAAAAAAAAGGGTTTGCTCTTTTTCTAGCATTGATTTCTAGTTGCAGCGGCCCGGTGTACTCAGGCCCTATCAAACCTATTGGTATTGGGCTTATCTTTGGCAGTGGACCATTGGTTTGGAGCCAATCTATCTCGGACAAGTCACTCCCGGTCTATAGAGGTCTGTGCGCGTAGACACACCATTATCAGCCGCCCTCTCTACGTCGCCTATAGCGGTTTAGTGTATTAAAGGAGATAATTGATGAAGTTCAGAATCACGCTTCAGACACTCCCATCTGGGCCTGTATGGCTGCGGAACTGTTTATCTTGTTCACCAGCCACGCCCCTCCTCCATTTGTCCAAGTCATGCTATAAAAGCTTTATACCTATATTGAATACATGCATCACATTCACAACATTTTAAAACACAGTAATGCTGTTAAGAAAAGATGGAAATTCAGATTTATTTATTTACCATTTGCAGTAAAACCACATTGGAAAGACTGTGCAAAACTACCCCAGTGTGCACCAAACAGAGAGGACGGCACACAGAGCTCTTGCCACGTCGCCATCTTTTTAAAAGCTCAACTTTTCACAGATTATGGCTCATTTCATTTCTGCTCTTGTTTATTTTGTTTAATTGCTTTCAAAATGGTGTCGTCAGATTGTGCCTTTTGATGCTGCTGTATTTTTTATTTTTTTTTAACTTATTATGAGCGCTAAAGGAATTTCCTTCCTTTATTCATTGTGAAGTTGGATTACACTATTGTTTTAGCAGGCATTATGCATAGATAATTCACTAACAATTTCTTGTACACAAAATTCCTTTCCAAAAAAATATATATAAAGCTCAAAATGAAACCACCTTTTGTCTCATGCTTACCTATGATTTATTCACATTGCAACAAGACAAAAAAAATACTTTGCTTAAACCTTCCTATTTCCAGAGGCAGATTACATTAATCAACCAGTTCCGTTAGTACACCCATTTCCTCTTTTTCTATATTTTGTGGGCGAGAAAAGAATCGTCCTCAGAACAAAATGAAATGAATGGTTATCCCACTAAAGCCCCGGGAAAGCTCTCTTGGTCATAAAATTGGCTGCTGCGTCTCTGCTGGTCCACATTGTTCCTTTGACGATATGTGATAGAAAAAGCGCTGGCAGACATGATTAGCCCCTATATTCCACTCTATGACATTTGTGCTTCTAAATATAATGTTTACTGGAAGAAGACTGCCGCCTTAATGTCTGTGTCATCTCCTTTGGGGACATTTGAACCTAATAGTAAGTAATATGAAATGTCTTTTATTACCATCACAAAACAGCTCTAATGGTATCTTTAGTATCTTGTCCGAGTCCTTTTATGTTGGGGATTAGGCATCTAAAATGATTTTTCTTTTCTCTGAATCCCAATGCTTTGAGACTGGGATTACTCACAATGCACTGAGGCTGTTTGACAATGAACCTTTGTCATTCACGCAAACAACATATCAAGGCACACTAATATGCCACAGCATTGTGTTTTAATAACTCTGACAGACAGGAGGTTTTATGGCTCAGATGATAATAATGACTGCTGAAATAGATGAAAGTGTGTTTACAAAATATTTGTCAGTAAATAACCCAATGTGTAACAAGTCTCTGTTAAAGTGATAGTCTGTAACTCTGAATGAATTACACATTTTAGGAAATGTGTTAAATTGACCTCCTGGCCTTAAATGTTGATATGCAGCCAGCGGAAATTCAATTTGGTAGACGTCAGCCAAAGGTAACCCCTCCAGGCCGGTTCTCATCCCCAGCCTATTGCACGGCAAACGCCCCCTTCCAATCACCGTACCGGCCAGGCAAGCCGCTTAAAAGCAGAGGAACTCCCACTCTCTGCCTTCTCGAAGCCTGCAAAGAATCGTTCTGGAGGAATCGCTTGTCTACTCATGCTTACTCGTTGCATGTGTCCCTGCTGTCCTCCGTCTTGCTGCGTGTGGTCTGCTCCTCCTCCGCGTCGCTGCACCTGCTGCGGGTCTCGTGCTGTGGTCCGTGGGTCTTTGCCGCTCTCCTCCTTTGCGGGCTCTTCTGCGGGTTCGCCGCTGCTCGTCTCGTTGCGGCCTGCTGCTGCATACGGCCGGTCTGGCCCGGTGCGGTGGGAGCCGTGCGCATCCCTGCCTCCTCGTGCCGGTACGGCGTGGTCCCGTTGTGTTGTCCCTTGTCTTCTGGCGTTGTGGGTAAGTATGAGATCTGCGGACGGTTTATTCCCCTCGCATTGTACTGCAGGCTCAGTTGGCCCCGCGCTTGTACTGCAGGCTCAGTTGGCCCGTGCATTGGTGTGCAAGCTTCAGTTTAAAGCCCTCGCATTGGTCTGCAGGCTCTCTTAACCAAGCTCCGTTTAAATCCTTCACTCTGACTGCAAGCCCCGTTATTCCTTACATTGGACTGCAAGATCTCAGTTTAATCCCTCACATTGGACTGCGTGCTCAGTTTTAATCCCTCACTTCGGCCTGCAGGCTCTGTTAAATCCCTCTCTGGACTACGAGCTCTGTTTAAATCCCTCTCTTTGGACTGCAAGCCCTGTTTAAATTCCTCTGGACAGGAAAAGAAGAAAAATATGGTACTGCTCATATCTGGAACGTTATATATAAAAATAAATAAATATAAATAAATAAATATAAATAAATATAAATAAATAAATAAATAAATAAATAAATAAATAAATATAAAAAATAAAAATAAAAAAAACTGCAGGCTCTGTTGGATCCCTCACACTGGACTATAGGTTTTCGGTTTAAACTCCTCACTTGGACTGCGGGTTCAGTTAATCCCTCACTTGGACTGCAGCTCTCTGTTTAATCCCTCACTTGGACTTCAAGCTCTCAGTTATAAATCCCTCTTTTAGGACTGCGGGCTATGTTGAATCCCTCACCTGGACTACAAGCTCTCAGTTTAATCCCTCACCTCGGACTACAGGTCATTTAACTCCCTCGCACCGGACTGCAGGCTCTCCGTAAACGCCTCACTTGGACTGCGGGCTCAGTTTTAATACCTCACTTTGGACTGCAAGCTCTATTTAAATCCCTCACATTAGTCTGCAAGCTCTGTTTAGGTCCCTCGGCGTCTCGTGTCCCGCAACCTCTTCCCGGCTCTCCGTGAGCCCCAAGTCGGCACGCGGCTCGGGCGCGGGAGGTGTCCGTGGGCTAAGTCATTGGCCCCTTCTCTCCGTCTCGCTCTAACCCGATGGGCATCGCCACCCGCAAGCACTCCAGGAAGAAGCGTCTCATACTCGTCCTCTCCTGTCCCCGCTCCGGGCCCGCCCGAGCATCCACAGCCCCTTCCCTCCAGCGCCCTTCTCCCTGCAGTCCGCTACCATGGACCACGCGATCAGGCTGATAAAGACTTTCGGCCCCGGCTCCTGGCTCTCCAAGGCCGTCATCCCGGACGCGTTCAAGCTGCTGCCATCCACCCTGACCACTGGCGCTGTTCAGGGGTCAAGTGGCGTCGGAGTTCTTCTTCGCAGTGCGCCTCACCTTTGACTGCCGGAGTAGTCCCTCTCTGTTCAACAATCTCTCGGAGGCGCCGTGTCGGATTCTGCTTAATTACGCGCGGCTCCCCTCTGTCTGCATTTCCCCGATAATTCCCTCGTAGTCAACCCACCCTCAGACTGCTCCGGGGGCTCTCTCCGCAAGCTCAGGCCCGCCTTCTCTGCGCTCGGATTCCTCCACTCCGGAAAGACCACAGGCCCCGCCAACGCTCTGGAGTTTCTCGGCATCCGCCTCGACACACGCGCCATGGAGGCCTCCCTCCCGCTGGACGAGCTCGAACGCATCCGCGCTTTCTCCCGGTCTGCCTTGGCCTTCCCGTCACTTCGAGGGGTCCTTGCTCTCCCTCCTCGGGCATCTGCATTATGCCGTCCGTATCATTCCCCAAGGTCGTTCTTTTAATTCCAGACTCCTCTCCCTCGCCGGCTCCGTCTCCTCCCTCAACGATGCTGTCTGCCCGGACGCGGGGCGCCGCTCCGACCTGGCGTTCCGGTCCCGTCTGCAGAGCCGCTGGGATGGTGTATCTCTTTTTTTTTTTTTTTTACAGTGACATCATCCTGTCTCAGATGCCCCGCGGTTCTTCACGGACGCAGCCCCGTCCGTGGGTTTTGGGGGTTTTTCCAGGACCAGTGGTTCGCCGGGCCCCGGCCCGACGCTTTCCCTCGAAGCATCTCCTCCGCGCTCCACGAGATATATCCCATGACCGTAGCCTGCGTGCTGCGGAACCATACGTGGCATAGGAAAAGGATTTCCGTGACGTGCGACAACCTCGACGTCATTGAAATAATTAACAGAGGTCGTTCATCCTCTCCCCAAATCACACCCTCCTTAGACGCATCACATGGCTCTCAGTCCTGAACAATTTATCATCACTGCTCGTCACGTCCCTTGTCACCTAACTGTCTTGCTGACTCTCTCTCTCGCTGTAAATTCCAGGAGTTCTGACGCCTCTGCCCTTCTGCCAATCCATCGCCATGCCAGATCCCCTGCACGGAATCCCTCGCCCTGGTCTAGTCCCTCCGTCTCTTCACCTTCTCTCCTCCGCTGCATCCTACATGAAAATGGGCTTCTTACGCATAAGCGAATTCACAAACTCTCACGCCACCTTTAAATGCATCCCGAGACATTGCCTTCTCTGACCTGTCATATTATCCCGACTACTTCAACCTCCACCTCAAGCATTCCAAACGCAAAGGCGCTTGCAATATAGTCATAGCCCGGTCTGACACTTCTCCCTGTCCCTACAGATCCATGATGCATTACACTCGCCCCTGCTCTCGGAAAGGAGATCTCTTACTCCCGATAAACCTCCCATGTCATCTAACTGGTTCAGGGCCCAACTCAAGTCCGTACTGCTGCTTTGTAACATGTCTCCCCATCTCTACACAGCCCACTCCTTCCGGATAGGCGCCGCCACGCGCGCCGCGTCCCTGGGGCTCCCCCATTCCGCCCTCCAGCAGCTGGGCCGCTGGTCATCATCGGCCCTCTCCTCATACATCAGGCCTGACACTTCTACCATCCTGGCAGCCCAGCGGCTTTCGGCATCTCCATAAAACGCTCGCTAAACTTCTGGTGGCGGCAGCAGCTGAGTATCCGCAAGTTTGGTCACAGTAGATAGCGGTCACAGTATATAGCGATAGCGGTCACAGTATATAGCGATAGTGGTCACAGTATATAAGCGATAGCGGTCACAGTATATAGCGATAGCGGTCACAGTATATAGCAAAAAATGGTTAGCGCACGATGGTCATCAGCATATAGCGATAGCGGTCACAGTATATAGCGATAGCGGTCACAGTATATAGCGATAGCGGTCACAGTATATAGCGATAGCGGTCACAGTATATAGCGATAGCGGTCACAGTATATAGCGATAGCGGTCACAGTATATAGCGATAGCGGTCACAGTATATAGCGATAGCGGTCACAGCATAGAGTAGTCTCGACGTCTGTCCCCTCCAAACCAGGCTGCAAAACTCCATCAACTCACAACCTTTTTTGGGGATTGGCACGCTCCATCGCAGAGCCCCTCCGATCTGAAGGCCACACCGGGGCCTAGGGCGCCAAACCTCCTCCCAATAAAATACTCAAAAGCTTCTTGTTTTCTCGTCTCTCCAAATTGAAATGCAGCCAGCGGAAATTCAATTTGGTAGACGTCAGCCAAAGGTAACCCCTCCAGGCCGGTTCTCATCCCCAGCCTATCGCACGGCAAACGCCCCCTTCCAATCACCGTACCGGCCAGGCAAGCCGCTTAAAAGCAGAGGAACTCCCACTCTCTGCCTTCTCGAAGCCTGCAACCACCGCCTCCCCTCCTCCTCCTCTTCACCCTGCCTTCAATCTGCCTTCAATCTGCTTCCCGCTGCCAAATGCCGCCACCAGTGCCTAGGTCCCGGGGGATTGGCACGCTCCATCGCAGAGCCCCTCCGATCTGAAGGCCGCACCGGGGCCTAGGGCGCCAAACCTCCTCCCAATAAAATACTCAAAAGCTTCTTGTTTTCTCGTCTCTCCAAATTGAAATAAAATAAGTCATTTTATCAATTCTAATATTTTGGGTAAGTCCCGCCTTCCCTTCTCTTAGCTATAGCTCAGAATCCACGATGCCGTCCACGTTAACCAATCAGTCATGCCAAGGGCTGTCAATCATCGGAGCTGATGCTCGCAGCTGCGCATGCTCAGTTGTTTGTTTTTGCGGAGCCTCCGAATCAAGCCTCTATTAGGCTCTGAAACTACATGAAAACTGAACAAAGAATTCTGAACATCCGCGCTGAGGTACTTATGTATATACTGAACCTATATCCATAATAATTCATATACTGAACCTATATCCATAATCATTTATATACTGAACCTATATCCATAATCATTTATATACTGAACCTATATCCATAATCATTTATATACTGAACCTATATCCATAATCATTTATATACTGAACCTATATCCATAATCATTTATATACTGAACCTATATCCATAACCAGATCCTCTGCAGATGTGTCCTATAATGTGCAATTCATGATAATAGCTTGTTCCGGGTTTGCCGCGATCGATTTTTTTGTGCATGAAAACATTTTTTTCATTAAAACGTTAACAAATAATTCTGAAAACCTCTGTGCATGTGAATTAATAATGTATATGTATAATGTGTTCTCTGGTTAACATTTAAAAGTGTTACGGAAACGTAGGTGTAGACCAATCAGAAAGGAAGGGGGAGGGAGCTTGCGTCGTTTTTTTCAAATCAAGCACCTCTCTGTCTCTCTTTCTGACAAACTCCAGACAATCACTTTAAGATGGCCTCCAGGTGCATTGCAGGAGCTTTGTTATGGTTAAATCCATAAAGATCCCATATTCACTAACCAATCATGATCTAAACAACTATTTTAATGTGATAATCAAAATAATCCATACCATTTAAAGATTTTTTTTTTTTCAACTGCAGTTTTTCAAAGTACTACACAGCATCATTGTAAACAGCTTAGTGTGTATGTCTCGTATAATTTATGGCAACATAAAGTGAGGTTTATTGAAAACCAAGGGCATTATAGTCATAATGTTGCAGACTTTACAGGAGGCCGGGTGTCGCACATCACTGCAGGAAATTAAGACCATAAAGCGCCACGCGCACACACACACACATACACATAGGCACAAACACACACACACGCACACCCTGGACTGGACATCATTACATTCATACTCGTGGCATATTTCAGATTAAATTTGAAAGTACGGAGGTGTTTTATGAGTAATAAGCAACATGCCAAGAATATTAAGAAGTATGAAAATGCGTGGCTCATGTTTTATCTTAATTGGTTTTGTGGAAAAAAAAAGAAACAAAAAATATATATATAATTATTCAAGAAGTAGGGTTATTTTTTAATGTTATGTTAGTATCATAACTTTGAGAAAATAAGTTGAATTCTTAGTTGAAATATGAATTATGCATTGAGGATCCAATATGCAGTGCTTGTAACAATAGCTTTTCCTTTCAAGGAGACGTATTATGAAAAAAAAGAAAAAAAATATATTTTGGCAAAGACATAGTGAAGGCATTGAGCAAGGTCTCAGGGAAAGACTCCATACTGGTGTAAGCCCCACTGTGACCTGATGTGGGGCTTTAAAGAGCATTTACAGATGCACAACCCACCACTGCAGCCGTATCAAAGACAACTGTTCCAACAGAAAGTGTGTGAAGAGCAGGCAGCACAGGCTCTACACCGTCACCCAACTAAAGAAGAGAGTCAAGGGGAACTCAAGCTATTAGAGAGCCAAGAGGAACAAAGACAAGAGGAAATCTAGTTATTAGAGAGTCAAGGGAAACTCAGATCAGAAGAGGGCCAAGAGGAACTCGTACTATTAGAGAGTCAAGAGGAACTAAGACAAGAGAGCCAAGACGAAATCAACTTATTAGGGAACCAAGAAGAGCTCAAACCAGAGACCAGGAAAGAGCCAATGGGAGCTCAGACCAAAGCATGTCTGAGGAGACTGAAGTGTGTCCCTTCTAGCTGAGCCTGTCACTTTGATAGAGTTTGTTGAACTTCCTACCAACGCTATATATTCATATTCAATTGTGTATTGTGTCTTTGGATAGATCTCCAGAGGAATCTGAAGAAACACAGTCCCTCGAAATAGACAGAAAAAGGCACCAAAGCTGCACACCTCATGGTCGTGGCAATGATTATAAAGATTATTTGAAAATCCCATGATGTCCCTGACACTGAGCAGCAGATCTGTCTTGTCCAAATGCTCAGAAAAGTGGAGAATGGGGTTCGGATCCCAGAGGACAGTCAGCTCTCAGACAAAGACCTAAAAGCCATCGGGAAAGCTGCTACAGGAGTGTGGCTCGGTCTCTGCTCTGAGTGACAATAGTTTCACTGAGGAGACAATGAAACTGAATCTGAATCTCCAACTCACGTATAATTTGGCCCATCTTCCTCAAAATAAACCAACATCTCTATAAGAGTGTGGTAGGTCTTCAGAAGAAACACAATCAGCTCTGGACCTCCGAGAACTTCTTTGTCATCTCCCAGTAGAGATGATGAACGGTATCTTAATCTGCATTCAATAATACTGTATGTGGTGCAGTCCGTCCACAATGTTTACATTTACCATACACAGCAAATAATTTAACAGATGTTTTGATGTGAAGAATTCAAAAAAAAAATACCAGTAATTAAAACTCTCCCAATGCTTGAGAATATTTATCTGGTATCACCTGCTGCTGGTACAATACATGTATCTCCAGCGGCTGATGCTAGATCAAAGTTACACAATGCACCTTTAACAATCGAACATTGAGTAGATTAGGAATAGATAGACCTAAACAAGCACGTACTACTAATACAAAGCAATGTTCCCATAACCATCAATAGGAGGATCTTTGAGTGATGTCATTGTTTGTGACCGGGTGGCAAAACAGCATAGAAAGGTTCCTGGATGCTAGAGAGTTAGCTAGTTTTAGACACTTGGAGAGAGGTTTTACTAAATCAAATGGTCCATTCTTGTTGGGTGGTCGGTTGTACGGCCCGCTGTGGACGAATAACAAATTCCTTCGGGAAAAAAACAGCAAAAAACAGCCGTGGTAAAGTGGTCCGCAGAGGGTTGTCCCTTAGAGGGTAGATATTAAGAAAAATCTTCCCTCTGCAAACATTCACATCATCAGTCCAAAATGAAAACATAAAAAAACATATGGCTGCATTTGAAGCGAGTTACTTTTTACTATTTCACTTTGTAAAACATGGAATGACAAAGTAAATAGTCTCATTATTTATATACTTTTAATTGCCAAAACATGTGTCATATTTCTTATTTGAGCTGATTTCAATGAAGCAATGAAGTGCGTTTGTTAAATATGGCCTCTGATCCAAAGCTAACATGGATGAATTATTAAAGTTGGCATCTTGCATACATCTCTGTCTTTACAATAAATAGCTACTGTACGTTATTGTGGCAAAATGAATAAGGAGATTACATCCAAATATTGCATATGACACTAACCTCATTCAAACCCAATGGTACAATAATGCACTTTTGACCTCCGCCTAAGCTGAACGGCATTAATCCCACCGTTTCAAAATGCTTTTAACATTTGTGACGCAGCCTCCATTTCCTGGCACAGCAGCCGAGCAGGAAAACATGCCAATGCATTTCAATACGGCTCCGCATTGTGAGTTTGACGAATAATAATGTCAGTTTTTTGGCAATGGAGCTTGTCGAACAATATGTGCCTTTGACAAAAATAGACTCGATCAACTGCTGCTGGGGATAAATGTGCAAATTTTCACGCTTTTGTAACGATTGGCACTTTAGAGTGAAAAACAGGTGTCAGCAACAGAAAACTAGAAATGAAAAATATTTGAAGGAATCTAATTTTGGGGCCTGTCAAACTTTGTATGTAGATATATCCATTTTGTCAATTGTATACTGTTGACTGGATTTCCCTGTGGAATTCGAAAATAAATCCACATACTGTCTAAATTTCTTCATATAGAGATTTTATAGATAGTGAGTTACCCTGCCATTGGCGTAGGTTTGTTTCCAGACTGTGGTGGGGACATTCAATAGAGCCTGAAACTAGACTCATTGAAGGAGGGTACGGGGAGTCAACGCGCAACTCGCCCTGCATCCAAAATAATGAAAATGTCTCCTTCCTTGTCCTTCCTTCTCATTTTTATTGACCTTGTAGCATAAAACTGACTAAAATGGCAGTAAAAAAACATCTTTGAAAGGTGCTAAATATCACTAGATCAAAGCTGGTCTCATCAAAGGTCACTTTTGAAGCACAAGAAAGGAAAGGGAGATATTCTTGCTCCATATTCGGATGAAAATCATTAAAAGGTGCATGACCCAAAGCACAACTTGTTTGTTGGGATTGGTTTGTAGTCCATAATGTGTGTGAGTGTAATGGTTTTTGTGGGGGTTGGACTAGCTAGAGGCCTTGGTTTAGACCCAAACTGGTCTAAGGACTACAATTAGCAATTTACTCAGCGACTCGGCACAAACAAACTTTAGATTGCGAGATACTTTGACATATCCATCTGGTTCATCATTTGTATCCACTATTTCCTGAGGTTGGCTCCTTCGTTACAGAGACAAAGACTCAGGCCCTCATGTATTTTAAGATAAATATTGTAAAATCGTGTTGATCTAGCTGGTCAGGCTGGACTTTAATTCGCACTAACTAAACACCAGCACCTATAGAGCCAGTCATTAATCCGGGCTGCGCAGTACTGGAGCATTCTGGCTGTCAGTGAATCTAAGCTTTTAAATAAGGCATTTAATGAGCAACTAGTAACTCAAAACAAGCAGTGATAGTAGTTGTTTTTACACAATACTCAAACATGTCCAATGTGCGTTGTAAATATTTGAAACAGACACGGTTTTGTGATGGAAAAACTCACTTCTTAGGTCTGTAGTCGGGGATGCTCCTGTCCAAAGAGATGCGATCGCTGAGCTGGGCGTTGTACCCATACTCTTCGTACTTGCCCTCGGTGTCGTGGCTGTCTTCCCCCAGAGTGGCAGCAGCTCCCCCCTGCCCCAAGCCTCCGGGGCCCTCCACTAACCCCATGGGCTTGGCCAGACCTGAGCGACAAAACAAACAATCAGACAGTAGGACACACACACAGAGACGGACACACAAACATACAGAAACACACAAACTGCTATGGACTATAGAGAAGCAGACAGGTGAAGAAGGAGGCCGTGGAGAGGGCGAACGTTGACAGATCCGCCCTCACACCCCTGAAACCCATTTGCACGCCATCATAGTCCTGCCTGTCAGTGAAGGAGCGGCAAAACACTCAGATGTCACACGGGTGTCAGAGAAGGGTTAGAGAGTTGGAGGAACTCGACTCAACATCATATTCCTCTCAATATTATAATACACAGAAACACAGTTAAAAAGTTGTTGAGGTTCAAACTATATTTAGACACAGTTGTGCTTGAAATTGGTTTATATTAAAAAGACGTATGCCTAGGCTCTAATGTGTAGGTGAAGGAGGAGAATCTGACGGAGCTCCTCCCAGGACGGACCAGAGCTTGAATGATCTGATTGGCTTGACATATAAAAGATAATAATAATTGGGTGATATTATCTCATCTACAGCTATAAAAATACCTCATCGTTAGTGGTGTCAAATAAATGTGTATTATTACTGTATGTGTTCTATTCTACAAAATTCAACATCTGAATTTTTTTTGTCATCAAATATCACAGCGGATTGAAATTGCTCGAAAATAAACATATTGAACATAGACCTATTTTAACTCATTCATTCATTCTCATCCCTTTATTGTCCATTTCTGGGTCAGGGGGGTGGCAGTCAGAGTTGCCACCCAATTCACATAGCACCAGTCCCTCGCTGATCCTCCTGCAGGTGGTGGGTCCACGGGAAGATGGCTGTTCCTTCATCACAGTTACGGCCTTGATCTTTCAGCGGGGACTTCAGGCAAAGTGGGGTTAAGTGTCTTGCCCAGGGACACAACGACAGCAGACATCAGTGGGAGCAGATGACATGGGTCGTGGTGGAATCGAACCCACGACCATTAGGTCCAGAGACCAACGCTCTACCAACTGAGCTACTGTCGCCCACCCTATTTTAACTCATTGTGTCCCATTGACGCACAAATACGTCAAAGCAAATAGTAACGTCGTGTGCCATTGACGCATTAATCCGTCAATTGCCTTTTTCGCTATTTTCACGTTCCCAGATGTCTATTGTATCTAAAATGTATGGGGATGACTTGAGACCATATTTTATCGAGCCAGCAGGTGGCAGCATTGCTCTCTGAATGGTTTGAAAACATGTAGGTGCACATGTTATGCCTCTTTTTTCTCAGCTTTCTGGTGATTTCTGGTGATTTCAGTAAAACTTCCCTCTACTCAACAAAGGATTACAGGGGAACGAAAAAAGCTATAAACAAAATTCTTTTTGCTGAGGAAAGTAGACAGTCCATTCTTTTAGAATCTGGTGTCGGATTTCAGATAGTCATAGTACACAATATTCTGTGGGTCTTGAAAAATCAGTAAAAATCATCAGAAATGGCTGGCACTGTGGGAGTACCTGTTCTGAAATAGGCTGGCATTCAATGAGTAGGTAAATTTGTCATTTTGAAATCTTCACATTGAATTTGTAAATGGATTTTTTTTAAATTTCAAACGGAAAATTTAAAGCTCATTTAAAAATCTGATGACCGAAAAAATCTTCCATAGTTACTGGGTCCAGTTCCACCCTCAGACCACTTTCTGTGTGAACGATGCTGCATATTCTCCCTGCGTCTGAGCATAGCTTTCCTCTGGGTGCTTTGGTTTTCCCTACCCAAAAAACATTGAAATAGGTCCAGCATGCACCTCCTGTAGAGCGACCCATCTCTCCCATCATGTGTGGAGTGAGAGGAAAAATACCCACAACAACTGCAAAATTCTTTGTGAAGGGCACTCTGAGTAAAGAGCACTTCCTCACTTATCTACTTACTAACAATGAGAAGGGAAAACGTGTTTGTGTTATCTCCAAAACAACGAAATATATGGCTGGGTGTGTAAACTTTCAAGCACAACGGTAGAACCAAATGATAACTGTGGAATTAGATTGTCTTGAAATTGAGAGAATCACATAATTGGAATCACATAACAGTAAACCATTATTATTTACTGTGAAATACACTGTTTTAGCCTGGCCTTAGCCATCCGTACACTCCGTTCAATCATCATTTCACTGCATGTAACGTCTGGGTCTGGTCCCTGTGTTAGCGATTACAATCGGTTGAATTTCGACCGACCATACAGAGAGCGCGGAAGGCGGGTGTTGTAGTTAGATGTGGGTGATGTCAAGAGTTTGCGCCGAACAAGCAGGTTGTTGTTTGGCAATGGTGAAGAAACGATAGTAAAGTAATCCAGTCTGGTTCTATCAAGAAATTGAAGCCGGAGCAAGAGCAATGTTTAGCAAATGTAATCGCTGGAAGAAATTGTGGCGCTACTCCCCACTGGCTCTGTTAGCGGCAAAGGAGATAGCTAGGCTAAATGCTAAATGCTAACGACAGACTCGGGCGCACTACATACATCACGGTAAACTCAGATCCAATCGTTTCAATCTGCAAAAGAAGTTAACCCCTCCTGTAAACGGAGCTCAATGGAGCGCCTCCAGACCTTAGTATGAAAGGTCCAGGGTAACACTGTTTATGTGCAGGAAAGAAAACAACACTTGAGTCTTCCGCGATCGGTCAGACTTCAAAGATTTCACAAAAAATTGAATCACTTTTTTTTCTACAATAAGCTTTCTTTGATTTCAGAGTTGTTTCCCACAAAAAAACCACATGATCATACTTTGTGGTCAGCGCGTCTATAGCAAGGTGGTGTGATTGCTCTTGTTTTTCCGTGCAGATGGAGTCAGTGCAGACAGTCAGTAAACAGTGTTCCGGTCCCATCGTCACCCTCCAGGAAGTGAGCGCTAATCACCGCATTTGGATGGTCCTGGTCCTCCGGTGCTACTGAAGATCTGTAATTGGGACTGAAATGTGCAAACTGGCCGGTCCCTAGAGCGGGATTAGTGATGGCCCATACACACGCTGAATGCTGCTCTACTGGCATTCTGACAAGAAGGGAGTTCAGGCTCTACACACCGTACTGTTCCAACATGTGTGGATGATTTGATTAGAACAATACTGCTGGCCAAAGTTTCTGCAACGGTTTTAATTCTAATTTCTTGTTTTGTTAAGCGCTTTGAACTACTTTGCGTAAAAAACTGCTATCACCTCTCTTCATGATTATAATACATTGGTTTATAAGCATTAAATTAAAAAGGTTCAATTTGTCTTCTTATGTTTAAGGCTTTGAAGGTTCTTTAAATAAGATAAGAAAGTAAAGAAAGCTCGTACTGCTTAATTACCTGACATGTTTCTTCATCAGAGGTGAGAGTTCAGATCTGGCTTTGGTCAGCACTAGAGCATATACGGAATCTGGACGGAAGTGGAAGTAAATATTACAAACTACCTATTCATGCCTAAACTTAACCAGCCATTCCCATAAAATAACCCCAACCCAGTCTCAACCCTAACCTTAACCATCTTTTCCAGACACCTAAAACTTAACCATTTAAGGACTGATTAGTCTAAAACTAATTTGAAAGTAGGATTGTTACTTCCAGTTTCGTCCCGATTTCGTTTATGATCTAATGCCGACCATCTGGCTTTCCTGTCATGGTTTAGGTTCATTTTCTGGTTTATTTTGTAATCTGCTACCCCTGTATTCTACTTCCTGTTTTTAATTACCTCCTTTGTGTCACCTGTCTCTGTCTTTTGTATTTAAACCCGACGTCGTCCTCCACTCTCTGCTCCGTCATTGTCATTCCACGTCTGTTTTAGTCCTTGTCCTCGATCCCAGTTTGGTTACCTTTTGTTGTTTATTCTGGATTTAGATTTTTTATTTACGTTCATGAAATCTATTATATTTGCAGTTCTTTGTTTTGGGCTCATTTCATTTTGCCCACATGACATTCTCTCCTACTGCCAACACAACAGCCACTGCTCTTGATAATACAATTTTACTTGGTGCTATTATAATCTAAATATATATAAGGTGTGCTTGAAAGTTAAGATATTTATTTATTTATTTAAGAATAGCCCCACTCTTTTTCATGGAGGTCCTTTATCACAAAAGAAAATAACAAATACATACATAAAATGGCTTACAATAGCAATCAAAAAAAAAAAAAAAAGTGTAACAAGCGTAACTCAAACATGAATTGTTATATGAATTGAAAATATATAGATTTAACCCAGCTAAAGATTGAATTGTCAATGTTTCAGTCATTGGTAGTGGTTGTGAGTAGTCATGTATTGTCAAATAAATGTGTTTTTTTTCTATTTTCAAAAAACAACATCATTGAGCCATCTATGAAGAGGTAAAATGTTTGTTTTGTGCAAGGCAGCCCAGGATTTTACAAAAAAACTGGAGGCTTTTTGCAAAGAAGAATGCAAAGAAGAATGCTTTATCATTCGAGAGGACCGTGTCTGCAACTACTACAACAAAACACTCCAACCACGTTTTGTATTTTAAAATGAAAACTGGGGATTCAAAATGTCTGTCATTCTTGTAGTTTATTTTGTCATAAGAATTTTAGAAAAGAAGACATTTTTAGTTGACGATACCTTCACAAAACAATGAGTGGTTTGCGTTATCATTCATAATCTCTGAAATATGGAAAAAAATACTCTTTCAACCACAACTGTGCATATAATTGTCATGCATTAAGAGAAATAAACTCTTTACTATCACCCACTCAATCAACACAAATATTTTTCCTTCGGTCCTGTCAGTGTCAATCTCAACAGACATACAGACATTTACGATATCATATCTGGAAATCAGGGCTCTCAATTGTGCAAAAATGTATCATTCTCATTGGTTCTTATAGTGTTGCAGCCTCATCAATAAATCCCTTCTTGTTGTGTGGAGAACAAGATGTGGGACACGCAGATTTTTTTGTAATGTCGCAAATTGTACTATTTTGGACATTGCCAAAATTATATTATATTAAGTTTTTACTATATTACGGACAATTTGCGGAAAATGTGACACCATAATTGCTTGTTCAAAATGTTCTCGGGCAGCCAGAAAAATAAATAAATAAATAATCCCTCCATGTTGAGTCAGGACTAAACATGGGGAGGCTGCTTTTCAGATTCATGCTGCTAAAATCTGGAACAGTCTTCCTGAAAGTGGGAGACAGGCCTCCTCTCTGACAATGTTTAAAACCAGGTTAAAAACAGTTCTGTTTAGCTGTGCATACAACTGAGGGATTTTATATTTTTATCTTTCTTTTTAATTTACTGAGATTATTTATGATTTTAATGCTTTCTTGTTTTGTTCAGCACTTTGAGTTGCCTTGTGTATGAATTGTGCTATACAAATAAACCTGCCTTGCCTTGCCTTGCCACTACTAAAAAACTAGAAGGATTTAACTGGAGGAAAATTGCACTATGAAAATATTTATTTCATTTAGCAGCAGGCGGCAACAAGCTACATGTGAAAAGCACTGATTTTGACAACAGAGCTTTTGTTCAGTCTCATCCATTGTATTTGTTGTAATGTAAAATGCAGCAAAAAGTAAATTTTAAGATTAAGAGATTGTTTATTCGTCCCACAGCAGGGAAATATCAATGTTGTATCGCAGCACACAACACAAGAGTGAATATTAATGATAGCACAAATCTATACTTAAGAAATACAAAATCAAATAAAACATCTGTCTTTAAAGAAGCAAATACAAAACAGTAGAGCAAGAAATATATATGCCATGTTTACATCTGTTTTCTTATTGTGCAATCCCAATCACAAGTCAGCTTTTGCACACTTTCTCCTTTTCTTACAAACACTTCACTACATCCAGTGCTAGTTAATTACGACTAATCTCTCTTGTTTGGGGCCTGCCATGGCGGCTGCTGCTGTGTTTTGACAACTCGCTGTGAGGGTCAGGACAGGAGCACATGTCTGGCTCAGTGGTGGCTGCGCTGTCCCCTCCAGCTCAGACAGACAACTACAGAGCCCTCTGTGCCGCGCTGGAAGTGGGACAACGCCTGCTGGCTTTTGTTTTCTGGTCCTTCCTGCGTCTCTGCTTCCTCCGTCTGATTGAAAGGAAATGCCATTATGGTCGGAGGATATGCCTAAAATTAGACCTGGAAATTCGATTCGGCCCTTGTTTTATCAGTAGCTCTCTGTTGACTCGATTGTGGAGAATGTCCGATGTTGTAAATGAAAAGCTGCAAGTCACTGTTCTGAAAAAGGCTATGGTCAGAAAGTACAGAGAAATATTAATTCTACACATGTATTCTACAATATTCATTCTACTACTTGCATCGATGTCAATGACCTGCTTTATGTTTTCTGTTTTTCATTATAAACTTAAGTATTGTATTTAAGTAGTTTGACTTCATATTTTTACTTACTTTTCGGAAAACTTTTTACATTTACTACTTACTTTTAAACCCAAATATCTGCACCATTTACTCCTTAGATTTGAAATGTAACTAGCTACTTTGCAGATGGCTTTATGACATGAAAACAGGTTTGGAGTGGTTAGCCGCGCTTCTACATGTTTTATTTTTTGGCATATTCATGGTCAGTATGAAACATTTCCACAACGGTATGATGTTATTTGGGTGTTTCACAGATGATTATTAAAACATCTCAAGTAAAAATATATTGCCGGTTTTTCAACAAAAAATATGTTTACTGTTTTACAGAAACATACATACAGAAATAAATAAACTGAACTGAACTCAAAATAGTCGATTTTTATCATACCATATGTTTTACTTAAGCACATAAGACTAGTACTGTCTGAATGGAAACATTTTACATGCACATTTAATTCATACAATTGTTCAGGGGAGTACAACACGGCGCACATAATCAGAGAATTCAGAATAGGACAACATCTCTTCATGCAAGCAGAATATTTTAAAAATCCAGCTTTTGAGGCTTCATCTCAAAAACAAATAGGAGAGGATCTTTGAAACGTACCTGGGGTCACTGTAGATTCCAGAACAAAGGAAGAATAACACACAATGGATCAATCAATCTCACTCCGTCTGTCTATTTCTATCTGTCTGTCTGTCTGTCTATTTCTATCTGTCTGTCTGTTTGTCTATTTCTATCTGTCTGTCTGTCTGTCTCTTTCTCTCTGTCTGTCTAGAATGTGTTAGTAAAGAATAATCTCCTAGCTGTTAGGCCATGACAGGCCCGGTGTAGTTAAAAATGTATGTGCACACCATCATGAGTCACTTTGTGTAAAAGCATCACAAAGTGCAGTTGTTGCTGTTGTTGTTGCTGCGGCAGATGCTCGAGGCCAAGGACAGGCTGCAGTAGGAGCTCAACCACCAGTGACCAGAAACAATATCCCTGACAAAAACAACCCAGACCTTACCAGAGGAAAAACTGCTGAATTTCAACAATCTCCACACAAAAACAACACCTCATTATGTACACTTTATCTGATCAATTTTCCTGACACAGTTGAACTAAAGAGGTGCTGACTGCAAGGATAGTACTTTACTGGATACGATTCACAAAACTGTTTAAAGATGCACCTTGTACATTTACTATTGGAGGGATCCCAATGCACCTGTCTCTGTGGATATGCCATTACTTTGCCAGACACGACCAAAGGATAAATAATCTACTGTATGAGATTGTTTTATAGCCACCATGGAAATAAGGGTGAAAATTACGCTAGGCCAAGTTAGACGTCAAACTTTTCCAAAGCGCCAAAAGAACTCAATGAATGCAATAAATATCTTTTCAGCCATATAGTAGTTGTTTAGATCCTGAAAGGGAAGACATTCCTGCAACACATTGAGTTGTTTAATTAAAAATACTTTGTAAAAACGTTTTCATTTCATACTGGAGTCATTATAGAGAGAGATACAGACAGAGATATCAGAGTGATTAAAACCTCTTCTCAGCATGTTTAAGTCTATGTAAGATTCATAAAACAGTCATTCAACTACCAAATTAGTTGACAATTATTCAGATAATTGATTAGTACCGAGGTGTGTATTAACTTACAACTCTACCAAACTGTACATAGCACCTATTCTTGTGATGCTTATCTCGAAGCATGTGGCCATTCTACTCCAAACTTTACGTGTCTTGGCATCAGTTCTGCGCTTCAGTTCCCCCTCCACGGAGAACGTCGACCACATCCATCATCTCACTATGAGGCAATTACGGACCAGCATCTGCCGGCAGCACACTCAAACCTCCTTCACCATCTGAGCTTCTTCTGGACGCTCCGCACCCTTCCTCCACCCCTCCTCCACAGCCCTCCTCCTCCACTCAATCTTTGTAGGGAAACACGCTCGAGCCCTTCCCCACTTCAGCAGCGTGACCAAAGACATCTGACGTGCTCCTGCCCATGCATAATGCCGGTTTATCATGGAGTGACATGCCCAGATTAACTGGATGCATGTGACGTTTGGGTGTCGTTTGCAAAATGGCACCGCTATAAGACTGGAGGATCTTTTCACATCGGTCATTTTTCATGTGTTTTGGCTGAGAATTTGTATTGAGCATGACGTGTTATAATGGTTGACATTTTACATGAAGACAATTAAAGTCCTAACTGTAAAAGGTGGTGTTTCTTTTATTTTATTGTATTTTGCTCATTTTTTTCAACAAAACACCACAACAATCCAGCAAGTACACCAGTAATACAGTATATTCCGTAAAAAAAGAACAGGAGTAGGACGAAGAGAAACAAATCTTTTAAACTCCTACCCCACTTCAATTAGGGAATTCAATCTTTCTACAATTGACAGAAGAAAGATCCGGCTTACACATAAACACATTGAATGAGGATTAGGCTGCCACATTTACATCTACATTACTTAGATGGACTATAGCGTGAGGCGCAACTTTTAACAAGCTCTCTGAACACAATGGCTTTTATTGCGATTTGGCCAATGTATTTACTGTATACAGTACAGCAGCCATTCCCAAACTTAGCAACACCGAGGCCCCCTTAAAAATCTGAAGGGTCTGCGTGGCCCCCCAAAATAATAACCAAGAAGACAACATTAAGAATAGGCTCTTCTGGTTATTTTATTTTGGGGAAATAGCCTCTGCTACAAACATTGTAATACAAAAATGATTACAGTGGATTATTCAAGTCAAATAATGAACACAAATATTTTAATATTACAAACAAAACATTATAAATTTAACATTAAATAATAATATTTTTTTTATTTTTTTTATGACCTCCCGCGGCCCCCCTGCAGTACCCTCGCGGCCCACCAGGGGGCCGCGGACCCCACTTTGGGAGACACTGCAGTACAGAACAAAAGTTTGAACACACTTTCTCATTCAATGAGTTTCCTTTCTTTTCAGGACTATTGACTGTAGATTCGCACCCAGGCTGTGTAAGGGCTGTTTGACCAATAAGGAGAGTGATGGGTGCTGGGTCATCTGGCCTCCACTGTCACCGGACCTGAACCCAATCCAGATGATTTTTTCGGGTGAGCTGGACCACAGAGTGAAGGCAAAAGGGCCAACAAGTGCTAAGCATCTCTGGGAACTCAGACCATTTCAGGTCCTCTTGAAGTTCATCAAGAGAGTGTGTGAAGCAGTAATCAGAGCAAAAGGTGCTACTTTAAGGAACCCAGAATATAAGACATACTTTTTTTTGTTGCACATACATAATTTCACATGAGTTAATTCATAGTTTTGATGCCTTCAGTGTGAATCTACAATTTGCATAATCATGAAAATAAAGAACTCTTTGAATGAGAAGGTGTGTCCAAACTTTTGGTCTGTACTGTATATATTATATAGTTTTAGGTGCAGGAACGGAAGCTCTATCCGTGGTTGAACTCCAGAGCTGGGGACATAGCTCACATTCCTGATTTCCGGTGTGTTTATGTGAGTAGCATAGAGCAAATATGATACGATTTTTTTTTTTTAAATTTATGTTGCTTGTTTAATATAAAAATGTTAAATACCACCAAGCACTGAATAATTGGCCAGATGTCAATCCCAATGTAATTCACACATCTTTTACCCGCAGCTCCTTAGTTGCCACAAACTCACATTTCCGAGTACTGACTTGTTTAACCAGCGATCTGATTAGAAGCACTGAAAGGTTCCCTAACTGTCATCCATAATAAACCAGTCGCATCAATGTGTTGCTTTTAGCCCTTTTCAAAGAATCCCCCATTTTATCAATAATTGAAAGGTAGAAGTGGCTTTGGCTTTGTGCAGGTCTGATGTGAAGCAAAGAGTTCTGAATATTGATGCTGGAGAGACCACCGTGTCCCACTGAGAAATACTTTTAATAGGAAACAATTTTGATCACGATACCGGACTTTTGATGTTCTCTCATTCAGACTCTTTTTACCTAGGAAGCCTTCAATACCAAACCTTGACTTTAAAATGTATTTTTGTTTCAATTATAATTCCTAAAAGCATGCCCCGGTCATGTTCAAATTCATCAAAAGAAATATGTGGCTGTTATAAGTGAGAGGAAGAAATATCTTTTGTTTAGAGACGTTAAAGTTTCCAAAAAGAAAAGCCAACATGAAGGGAATGATAATAATTTAGTTAAAGGGTCTCCAGCCTTTTTTACGCAGAGAGCTTCTTTCTCAAGACAATTATGGCATAGAGCTCCTTCTTTAAGTCATTCTGGGAAAAAAATTAGACAATACATTTATGAGAGTGAGCCTGAAATCGAGTACTGTCACTGTTTAAAGTCATATTCATCATCACATTTGTTACCAACACACAAAGTCGGTTTGTATTTACGACTGTTCTGAGCATGTGAACAATACATTCCGAACAATTCTGTGTATTATTTGATTGGTTAATTTCTAAGTCTTTGTGGAGCTACCTAGAAGGGGGTGGCGAGCTACTGCTAGTTCCCAAGCGACAGACTGAAGACCCCTGTTTTAGAGCATCCACCGTGAAGCCAAATTGAAGGCTGGTCCGCACAAAAGCCTCTAAATAATGTAATCCTTGGACACACACTTTCACATTTAAAAATCGAGTGAATAGTTTTTTGTTTGAGTGAATATGTCCTTGACTTGAAAATATGTCCCTTAAGTGTACAAAACATGCATCTTAAAGTGGAGAGGTGGAGTAACCAATACCTCTGGACCGCAGCTATCTTAGTTTTATTCCATTGGTATTATTTTTTTCTAAATTTTGCACTAATGTGGGTTACACTTTGATCTAGGAATGCAAATAACGACTATACTCATACATTAGTTTGACCTATTATTCTTTTGATGAACTAATCAGTTGTTGAGATCCCTAAAGGTCAGTGAATATGGGATTTTTAAATTTTTATTTGACCAAAACAAAGCTCAATATCGCCCCCTGAGAAACGAGAAAAGAGATCCATTGCTATACAGTGGGTTGCCTGATATGACATACTTTGTAAACACATTTTGATTTAATTCTGCAGTTGTCTGTGTCATAAAACCACTTCTCAGCATAAGTTTATGTAAAGTTCAACATATGATTAATGGAATGACTAAGACAGTTGACAGCTACTTCAATGAATGATTAGTGGAGATGTGGTCAATGTACACAAACCCATTGTCTGTGGACCGGGAGCAGTATTTAACTTCTGTTGCTCATTATAAACCACATGCTTTGATTGTGGTTGAGTCTCACATACATTATTTTTACATGTTTCCGATAAATTCTTCAAATTTGTAATTGCTTGGTCCTAATCCCTACATTGTTCGCTGCTATACGGTCATCAGAACCCAATGATAAAGCTAACTGTTTGTATCTTTTGTATGGTTTTTTTCACAGATTGTGTGCCATCTTCATGCAGAAAGCTGGTGTTGCCAATTGTGTGTTTTGCGGGTAGTTTGAATGGAGTGTGTTTTGTTATCAGAGATTCACTAAAAAGATTCATTTTTGCACCAGTATGTTTCTATGGCAGCTTGGACCAACACAATATCAGCTTTTGTAAGGGTTTAGACATCTGCGTTAGTGGGCCCATTGAGAAGTATTCACACCGAAAACACAACATTTCATCAAAAGGAAAATACAAAATGAAGGCAGCCTTGTCAACAGTAGTTTGTTAACAGAAAACATTTTCAATAGACATTTGTTTATTGATTCCTTTTACACAAAAGATCTAGGATTTCATATTTAGGAGAGAAAAAAATAATAGCATTACCATTACACCGCCAAAAAATATGTAAAATTGAATATAATTTATGAAAACAAACATGTCTGATTAAAAAAAAAAAAACAAGAAAATAGTTGCCCCTATCTTTCAAAGTGGTCATGTCCAAGCAACAAGCAATTGTGAGTCAGAGTTGATCTGTGTGGGAAAAAAGCTTTTAAGATTTATTAATGCATTGAGGTAGAATGCTGAGCACCTTAATAATCACCTATTTGATATTCAGAAGACCAACAGGAAGCAACACATGCATATTTTGAAGTTTTATTTTTTATATTATTTTTTTTATCAAACAAAAAGCCAAAAAAAAGTTTGTGCAAGCTTAGTAAAATGACTTTGCAATAGTAAGAGCATGAGTCAAAGTGGGTTACTTTTAATTGCTATTAATTTCTGTAAAAAATGATCACATTTCCCAACCCAAACCGCTCCTTTCATTATTGTAATACCGATCAGGCGGCCATTTTGTGGTCTTGGGACAGACCTTAGTGGGACGAGCCACCTGTTTGAAAACCTTGTCCAAGACCAGACCAGAGACAAGAGATCTTCAGAGTAGCGATGTTGTTTTCTTTCTTCAATGTATTCTTGTACAGTCCTAAATCACCACAGTGGTTATCTCGGAGAACTGTGCAGACCATTGAATTCGTCATCACAAATCATAGAGTGACCAATGTCCATAATTGTTGATACATTTCCATTAATGTTCATTATCTTGAACATGAAACTGAAGTCTGTCAAATTTTTCAAAATCAATTGTCTCATGAGATTGTCGCATTTTAAGTCTGCCTTCCCCACAAGATTACTCAGATTATAACTCGGAATTTGCTTTGTTACAGGATCCGGCTTTTTCTAGTCCATACATTCATTGCCTTGTCAATTGTTGGTTGCAACGAAACAAATTATGCCCATATCAAAACCATCAAAATGGCCCTTTAGTGTATATAAATGAACACATATGCAATCAGGGCGCACAAGCCAAATGAAAAATCAAATACTTCCTTAATTATCTATTCAGGCAATAGAGCCAGCGCCGCGTGACTTTAGGCCAGAGATGTAAATATAGGCGACGCTAGCTTCATCTCAATTTGCTGTTATTATCTGAATGCTGATTGTCAGGTGAGCGGCAGAATTCATTAAAATCATTCCTCAAGGCAGAGTTGAATTGATTGTTATCTGTTTACGAAATGGCTTTGTCGACCGGTCTCATCTACATATCATTATAGAGAAAAAAAATATTTCATTTAATCATAACCAGGGGTCCACTCGTTTTTGCTGGCAACATTACATTAAATACACACAACAACTTGTTCACAGATGATTATCGTTCTATGGTCGTAACGTAAAATGTGTGAGAGGAGAAGGGCCTGTGGTGTTAGCATACAAACTGTTAGGGCCGGGCAGTAATGGGCATTATAGATAAGGGGCGTATCTGGTGCTGTAGCCCGGACAGAGAAAAAGGGTAAGGCACGCGTGACTGATGACAAGAGGCACCTCCAGCTCATATGTGAGTGGGACCAGGGCCATCGTAAGGTACAGAGAGGCCCCCGGGGCTTACACAGGATTGTGGGCCCCCTCCTTTAGTGCCATCCCTAACTCTGAATGTGACAAAAACTATAATCCTGCTATTCCTATATATAAAATCTTGCACAGTGTATATCAAAATCTCAATCTTTAATGCAAAGAAGTATGGCAACTAAAGTAAAACAGAACTATGAGGAATACTTGCCTAGAATTTGGCAGTAATAAAAATGTACATAGCATAACAACATACAACTACAACAAAAACAATTATGCACTGCAATTTTCCCTTTTTGGGTTTTCTTTCCCTTTATTCTGACTTTTCTCTTAAGCCGCGTTCAGACCGGATCATGCGTTGCGTTGGCTTTCGATGCAAAGTCAATGGTGACGCGCGTTTGAGCGTCGAAATGAATGTGCGTCTCGGAATTCACGCACGGACTGCACGGTAGAGACGCAAGGACTGCACGGTGAAGTCACGGGGAGGTGCAGGAGTGGAAAATCAACGCACACGTTTCCTCAGACGTTCGTGCAGCGACCAATCAGAGAACCGCAAAGTGATCACGGGGACAGAAGCTGTGTGAGCGAGCAGCAGGAGCTACATCAGGACTAAACCAGGGTTGACAATGAGGGACTGTGTGCTTGTTAACATGTGGGTTTTCATGCTCCCGTGACTTTATGCAAATGCTTTGAGTGTGTTCGACGATAAAATAAACGTATTGCGCACCTCCGTGAACACATACTACTGTTATATAAAGTCTGTGGAAGGTCTCTGAACACAGACACGCTGCAAAGCTGCATTATTGGAGAAGATCTTTACACAAGAAGCCGCTAGCTAAAGCATCAGAGCCCGCCGGCTACTTCCGTCACTTCCGGCGCGCGCCAGGACCTCTGGTGTGAAGTCCCCTGCGTCTGAAAACTAGAGAATGTGCGTCTGGTGAGCGAGGCTTCAGCGTTCCAGCGTTGGCGGTCTGAAAGCTGAGTAAGATGTCTAAAAAAATTGACCTTTAGAAATTCTTTTGGATTTCTTTGTGCATGTGGAGTCGAAAACTGTCCAAGTTGATCCCAGAATGTCTAATTTTAAAATTGTCGGCCAATTTTTTCTCTGTGTGAGACCGCACACACGGAGATAAAAAATCACGGGTCTAACCACTTTGGTCGTACAGTGTGTGGTGCGCAGCCACAATGCAAAAATTGCGCAAACCACACACAAACCGATCCCCCACCCGAGCATTCCCAGATCAGACGGAAATCTCACAAACTCTCGCGAGATCAAGCGTGACTTCAGAGTAAACACACATGGCGAACAAAGAGGAGGCTGTGGCGAAAGTTTGTTTTTATCTGAGAAAAGACGTAATCAAAGGCAAAGGCGATGGTCAAAGAAGTGGAGACAACACAATCATGGACTGTACTTCTACATCGTGATGTGGAGGTGAGCTGGGTCAAAACAAACCAACATGTTGGATATCCCCGATATTGAGATCGGAGCAGTCCCGAAGTCCTTCAGAGCGACGAGCACAGTCTTAACACACCACACATGGCAGGAAAATACATCCGATTTGTTGTTACGATATTCGGAGCGTTCTTAAGATTGTCGTAGGAGTAAATCGGGTCCAAAATCGGTTTAATTATCCTGCCGTGTGAACCAGGCTTAACCCTTGTATTATGTTGAAAAAAAATGACATTGATTATGTTGCGGGTCATTTTGACCCGTACTGTGTAAATGCACTCAAAACAGTCAAGAAAACAGGTTAAACCAATAACAACTTTATTTTAGGTTATATAAATATTTAGAAAAGTGACATACAATACATTTTTAATTCCAAAACTATATTTAAGAAAGATTTAGTCTAATCTTCTTGTCCTCTTCTCGGGTCAAAATGACAATTCTTCCCTCCCTCTTTCCTCCTGCCATGCTTTCTCCTTCCTTTTTCTCATCCTGTTTTCCTTCTCTCTGTTCATCCTTCTCTATTCCCTTCTTTTCTCTTCCTTCCTTCCTTCCTTTCTCCCTTCTTTCCTTCCTACCTTACTTCATTCCTCCCATCCTCCTTCCTTGACCAAAGATTCGTCCTCTGAATCCTCCTTATCGTAGGAAAATTGACAATCTGGATCAGCAATAACATTGTCCTCTGTCTCTGAAAAATTCTCCGTTTCTGAAATCTCTTCCTCTACATACATCATTATCCCAGTTAAAAATCTGTGATAAAGCCTCCTCAGATGTCGTCATCCTTCTGGAGCGCATTTTGGTGAGTTTGTATAAAGCCTAGCGTACATGGACAGAGTAACTGGAGACAACTAGTTGAAGGCGGCTTTTGGCAACTGAGAGTAGATGATGGAGATGATCAGTTGCCAAAATCGGTCGATGTGAGCGCTCTTGGACAACAACTGGAGATAAACAGTCGATCTCCGGATTCAGTCAGTTGCCCGTGTTCTACTTTTTGGCAACAAGTTGTCTTCAGATCCGGAGATATCACCCGATGTGTGCGCTCCAACAATATGTGTGTATTGCGCCCTCTACAGTTTATGTCAGAAAACACACTGTAGTTGAGGCCAGTTGCTGGCGATGTACGCGCTGTTATTCCCGAGACTGGCCTGCTACTAGGAGTTGCCCGTTTTCGCCATATTGTCGCTGTGTGCGGGGCAGCAACTCAAAGGCGACGGATATATTCAGTTGCCAGTCCGATGTACGCTAGGCAAAAGAGATGACATGAGAACAGGGACAAGGACAAGTGTGAGAAAGTTCCCTCTCTTCACACACCTAGCTCTGGGTCTCAGAGGCAATCAAAATACAATGTCAAAGAGATATGTTTTTTTGGATCTTAACAACTATTTACCCACATTAAAGCGTCTGGGTCAAAATGACCCGCAACATCATCTTTGTATACAAACTCTGCACGGACATTCCACTACACATCAAAGTGTCCAAATTTTACACATCAGTTCATGACCCTAGATGAGGAAAAGTCACCAAATTTCAGCAAGAAAAAGAAAGGATAACTAGTACTTTGATCAACACAAAAACTGAAATGGGTCAAATTGACCCTTAACATAATACAAGGGTTAAGTTGCATTTCTATGTTTATTTCTCTATATTTTTTTTTTTTTACATTTCCACAAGTTTGAAAGCTATAAATAGTTGTACCAGCTCTACCATCAATGTAGTATTGTTGGATTATTAGAAGGAGATTTCTTACTGATGTGCGATAAATGCTTTCAGTAATCAGCACAGCCACAGTATTATGTTGTTTTTTTTATCAACAAGAATAGAATTTTTTGTAATCTTTTTTGTCACAAATAGAACTTGTTTTCTCACCTGTCTCTGCATGTTTGTAAGCAGAACAGTAGCAGAATGACTAAATAATGTTGCCATGCAGTACAAAGAGAATGCAAAGTAAATGATGTTGACACGGACTGAATAAATGAATCTTTATACTTTTACACATCTGAGTCAGAAAAGGGAGAAAGGTCACTTATTTTCTGCATATGTTGCCATCATTTTCAAACCAGGAGGTAAAAAAAGAGGTGTATCCAAAAATACAAATCTTGTTTACAGTTTCATAGAGTACGATCACAGGCTCTTAGGAGATGGCATTTGCAGCTGATACATTAAGTATGTAGTCACAACTGTGCTTCATAATCCAGCTAACAAGCTTAGAGGAGCGCCTTATTTGATTAAACCAACACGGAGGAGAGCAGCACTGATCCCACACACCCTACTGGTGAAAAGAGAAACTACAACTAAACCTAATTTTTGTCACTGAGTTGTCTTGGCCATTATATTTTTATTTATTGTACGCACATTTTAAATTAGGGCGACAGTAGCTCAGTTGGTAGAGCATTGGCCTTAAGCCCAGAAGGTCGTGGGTTCAATTCCCACCTCTGCACCTTCTCCACCGACTCCCACTGATGACTGCTGTCGTTGTGTCCTTGGGCAAGACACTTAACCCCACTTTGCCCAAAGCCCCAGCTGAAAGATCAAGGCTATGCTCACACTCAGAGAGCAGCCGTCCTCCTGTGGACTCACCACCTGCAGAGGGTCAGTGAGGGGCTGGTGCTATGAGACTTGGGTGGCATCTCTGACTGCCACCCCCCTGACCCAGAAATGGATTAAAGGGTAGAAAATGGATGGATGGATGGACATTTTAAATTGTATTTTGTTTGTTTTAACTGTAAAGCGCTTTGTGGCCTTGGTCTGTGAAAGACGCTGTATAAATAAAGCTTACTTACTTACACCACAGCAGATACTTTACACTGACTCTTAATGGGTTGCGTTCATGTGACACCACAACATGCTGAGGAGCCTATAGTTTATTGCTGTGGTGGAGGGCAGTCGTAAAACAGGTTAAAAACATTTCTGTTTAGCTGTGCAAACTGAGAGATTTTATCTTCACTCTTTTTAATGTACTGTGATTATTTTAATGCCTTGTGTGATTGTTTCTACCTTGTTTTGTTCGCCACAGAGTTGCCTTGTGTATGAATTGTGCCATATATAAGATTAAAATGGAGGGTGGGTTTGTGAACATGATCTGAAAAAAAAAACATTTGGGCATCTTCTTTTCCAACATTTTCTATCAAAAATTGCTTTTTTCCAATTTCCTCCAACTGAAACAGAATTCTACAACATGAAATAAATATTTCATCCAACATTTTCAGTGAATTGTAGGAACCTTTTACAAACTTTGTAAACGTTTTTTTGTCTAAAACAATGTTGAGTGAGTCTTGTTAAAACAAACTGCAGTATCGTAGAAGAAAATATTTGATATGTTGCAAACTTGTAAGAAAGAGCATTATGACTCTTTGAGCTGGTAGTCTTCTCTTTGTAACATTTATGAAAAAGCTGATTCAAACATTTGACAGAGGTGAAAAAGTGATACAACCAATGTTCTGAAAGTGTGTCATTTTTTGTCACTTGAAAGTAAGGTTCCCCAAGTTTAAGGAATAGCTGAGAGCTGATAGCATATACTGAGAAAACACAACATTCATTCGACTCAGTATTTAAATATTGAAATTCACCAACACAGGTGACTTGAGGGCGACAGTGGCTCAGTTGGAAGAGCCTTTGGGCCAGAAGGTTATGGGTTCAAGCCCACCACGGAACCTTCTCCACTGACTTCCACTGATGTTTGCTGTCGTTTTGTCCTTGGGCAAGACACCTAACCCGACATTGCCTGAAGCTCCAGCTGAAAAATCAAGGCTGTATCGTCACTGACAGAGCAGCCATCCTCCTGGGGCCTCCCCACCTGCAGGAGGATCAGTGAGAGGTTGGTGCCCTGTGAATTGGGTGCAGCTCTGACTGCTGCCCCCCCTGACCCAGAAATGGATTAAGGGGAAGAAGATGGATAGATGGATGGAATTCACCAACACAAAACAATCTGATTACACGTAATTAACATAAATTCAATTCTTATTATCACGCACAAAAATTCTGTTGTATGAACTGCTTAACCTTCTCTTTGCCTTATTTATGCCTCTCAAATCTAATTAGCAGGACTCCTACACCACGCCATCAGTAACGGCCGTAAACAACACACGCAAATGGTCAATTACTCCATATTGCTGCTGGACTTGCTAATGTTTATTGGCACACGGGATCCTCTCCTCACCACATTTAGTCCCAATGGCCCTAGCATACAATTTGTCGTCGGTGAGATGGGTTTTGACCCGGGATCCGAGCATAATGATTAAATATGTCGTTAAAACAACTCATGAGACGCATCATTGAGAGACGGGGGAGAGCGGGCGTCTGTTTAAAGCATGTGTCGGGCCATGTACATGCGCCGCAGTGGGGGGAAAATGACATAATGGGAGCGCGGGTGTCTTTTGTTGCGTCACTGACCAATTTCGATAGCTCAATTTTAGCTTTTTATGCTGTTATAAGAAGCCATTTACTGCACAAATGATGAGGAACAAACTAGGCTAGAAAAATATCCAGCCGTTTTTCACAATGTCATCCTGGTGCACACAGAAGTAAGAAGAAAAATAGGGTTGAAGAAATGGAAATCCATAAATTGACAGGGGAGAATATAGTTATAATTGTCAACGTTAAGTTTTTATGTAAAGGACAAATGGAATACTACATGGCTGGAGGGCAGAATTTGAAGAAATACTGTACAAGATTTATAATATTACAACATGACATTGACATTGTTAAGCTGTGAATTAGTCTGTTTATAAATTATACTGTTGTTTACCTTCTCGCCACATCATATGTATGACTTTTGATTGTAGGGGCTTTCTGTACGCTATTTAACACAGGCACAAAGAGTATTGAAGGGCGACAGTGGCTCAGTTGGTAGAGCATCGGCCTTTGGGCCTGAAGGTTGTGGGTTCGAGCCAACCTAAAAACCTACTTCGTGTCTCCCACTGACTACTGTAGTTGTGTCCTTGGGCAAGACACTTAACCCCACTTTGCCTGAAGCTCCCACTGAAAGATGGTGTACTGGGTGTACTGGGTGCAGCTCTGACTGCCACCCCCCTGACCCAGAAATGAATTAAGGGGAAGAGGATGGATGGATGGATGGACAAAGAGTATTGATGGTATAGATTTTGTTATTATATTTTTCAAACCAAGCAGGCTTTGTCTTTTTGTTTTCATGTTTGTTTTCATGTTTGTATACACCTGCAGGTTTGAAATAAATGAATAAATCAACAAATAAATATACACACTTAAAAAGTCACTCGCAATGTAATATGCTTTTTCAACCTCCCTGGCAGTCACATTAAACCATTCACCTGACTTATTAGACAATAATAATGGCAGGAAAATGAGTATCACACTGTTCTCAAAAGGTTTATAATCACCAATATTATTTTAATCATGTTACTTCTTCACAATAACCACAACACAACCATTCATGCCGTGAAATCCCTCAACCACAAAACATTTATTATTCCTTCTATAACTCCCCGTGAAGAACACTGGAAATCAAACGATTCATTATTTCACATCTCTTTTAGAAACACCATCCTGTGCATTCCATTGAAGTTTTATAATTCTGCTACACACACACACACACACACGCAAACACACACACATACACACGCACAGACTCTCACACGCGCCTACATACACATGCAAACACCCACACGCATGCACACACACATCACACAATGCTATTGGACACCTGAATTTCTCCTTCAGGGGATCAATAAAGTTTCTATCTATCTACATACACACACACATACACACATACACACGCACTCTCACAGGCGCCTACATACACATGCAAACACCCACACACACGCACACACACATCACACATTGCTATTGGACACCTGAATTTCTCCTTCAGGGGATCAATAAAGTTTCTATCTATCTACATACACACGCATACACATACACACACGCAAGCACACACACACACACACACAAGCACACACGCACATACAGTAAATATACACATACGCACATGCATACATCCAGTATATGTGTGTGTCTTGCTGCTCAGCCTCTCTTTCTCTGAGAACCATGTGTATAATGTGTCCTGCTTACATCCACACACATTTGAGACAAGTTTTTCACGATTTAACACTTCCTGGAGTTCTTAACATCTAATCAACACATTTTAACATTTGTTGACACTGCCTATTTGGAGCAGCCCACAGTCCGACAACATTGCTCCAAGAAAAGTAACATTGCTGTGTGGGTCAGCTGCAGAGGCAAGTTGAAGTCCATATCGATTATGAATATTTGAGTTGTAAAGTCTTGTATCTCTGTATAACTGTGTGTTTTCTGTGTTTGACATAAAGTATATTTGGCTCTAGGATAATACACATACTATGATATAAGATACAAGAGTTAGGGAAATACAATTTTTTACAATTATGCCCAAAACAGAGACCTTTAAAAGACAGTAGTGCAATATGAACACATTTACGAAAAACTAAATTCAGTGTTATACAGTAAAAGGAGACAAGTCGTGAATGACAACTTTGATATAAGATTTGACACACAAACTCAAACCCCAACGCTATGGATCCTTACCACAATTCACAATTAAAAACACCAAAAATAACAACGTTTTTTTGGGTCTTGTCTGTGTGAATGAGAGCGTGGGTTTGTGTGTGTGTGTGTGTGTGTCATTGACTGTTAGGTGTTTTGTTGGAGGAATGGATGGAAGGGGATTGAATTAATATACACTTTTTGCTTCGACCAATCCCTTTTCAAACCATGCACAGACTTATGTTCCTGTATCATGTTTGAAATATAGAAAACAAATGAATGTTTATTTTTTTTACAATTTCCTTTCTTTCTTCTTATCAGCGCTATCTGTCATATCATAGCAATGACAGATAGCCAGTGAAATGCTAAATGAATAAGGTCGTCATGACAAAATATGAATTTCCAATCTTCATGCATTTATTCATTCATTGATCCCTGCTGCATATTCCCATTATAAGGTTGTGGGGGTGTAACCGGCTATACATTACAATGCCACGGACAATTGATTGCTATATGCAAGTCTGATACTGACATTTATTCACAAGGGGCAACTCCGTATTCACCATTCGCCCACATCTTTGCTCCTATAGTGGGGCCAAGTCTGAGTATTCCCAAAAGAACCCACAGTCATACTTGCAGACGTGGAGGATTACCATACAATGCAGGCTCATTAAAACACATCTACGTCAGTTTGTGTGTCAGTGGAAGACATTGCACATTGTAAAACTATTTTCTGAGGCGATAATGAATACAGAGGATGCATCAATCTGGATTTTTCAAGTCCTATACAGATAATGATACTATGGCTTTAAATATTTCCCTGGATGCTGTACGGCAACCATTGTCCCTGATAGAGGCACTAGTGGCCTTTCAGGATGGGTCAAATGCAGGTCCCATCCAGGACAATTTTCCCTGTGGATATAATTAATCAATTTAAGTTTGCCGTTACCCGATATGAACTGATACCTGTGAATAGTATAAAAATAGCATTTTTCTCTCCTCAAGTTTCAGCAAAGTTGTTAGCGTCTGCAAAGAACTAAAGAATTACTTAGAGCTCCAATTTTGTTTCTCTATGGCATTATGGGTAAATATCAGCAGTAAGTCTTAAGACAAATGGCCTAAGTGGGATAGAACCGATATCATCAAACCGAAGCCTGATCCAGCAAAATATCCCATATCAACACCTACTGTATATCTGATACCAAAATTGTATTGATGCATCTCTAATAGAATAAATAAAATCCCAGCACCACTTATGTATTTTCCCATTGAAGCCCCTATTCGAGAAGTGGTATACAGTACACAAAAGGTTGAGCGACCAGAGAACTAAATTGGATCCAAAAGTGTGGTGCTGCCTCGCACTGGGCTAATGGTCTCACAGTAAAAACAATGGTCTGACCTTTTTAAAGCATTTACACATTGACGTTTCTTTTAAAAGTCAGCCAGCTTGTTAAATCGGGTACCTGTCATTGGCACTATAGACTGCAATGTCACTGAGGTGTAAGGGTCTTGGAAAAGCAGTGGATAAACTTCAGTGTTAGCAAAAGTGAGAGAAATTTGGCATATGTATTACTTCTATGCAGCCGTTAAAATACATCCAATTACTATTTTATGGCATTTTGAACTATTGAACACATCTGATTGGTGTGGAAAAATCGCCACCAAGTAAGACCACAGTTCAAACTTCAGCATGGCGAAGACAAGATACTGATCCCGCTGCGAGACGAGTATTTGAACACATACAGTCACATTCTCAGTGTAAGTATTGCACTACGATGCCATCAGCCTGAATCATTAACTTACCCAGCACTAGACCTTTACTCATACAATCTGCTGCTATATTCTGTGGAGGAGAATAAGATTCTCCACTGAGTCGAAAGAGAGAAACTGACAACTGAATGCACATGAGTCATGGTTTGTTTCTTTGAGAGCTCAAAGCCCCACAGATGACCAGGTGTCTTTTTGTGTTACTGTTAAAAGCTTGAAATGTAAAAAATATATAGGGCTGCTGGTGCTTCAGGGATCAGTGATGGGTAGGAGAATCATCCTGGCTGGAATTCTCATGTTAAGGGGTTTTCTTCAAGCGACACTATCCACTCTCCACTAAGAATTTACTTGTTTGTGTGGTGGCCTCTCATAGTCATTGCATATGTGTTATATTTAATTTATAGGGATGTCAATTGCTTATGAGTAAATACAGTTTTTAACTCACCATTGAGTTGATTGTAGACAACATCCTCCAGCCGCTCCAGCCGCTGTAGAATGGACTGTCTGTCTACCAAGTTGGAAACTTTGCCATTTCTTCCCCGTAGCCTCTGGTCCGTCAGCCTGCCCAACTGAACAAGCTCCTCGGATCGGTCCTGTATCCTGCAGTACACCGAGAACAGGATAATCCCAACAAAGACTAAAATATTCACAGTCAGTAAAGTTTTGATTTTGCGTGCCACAGCCATGAAAGAACAGATTGTTTGCCTGATCCCCGTCAAGCCCAGCAGCTGTCCGTGTGCGGTGGCCTGCTTTTACCACCTTAAACTCTGCGCTCGTCTCCAAGAGAAGGTCAACTCGCGGATGAGTCGTTCAGCACCGCGGACAGCTCCCCGTGACTGCACTAACTTAAAGCAGGGCAGGGGGGCATCGCATGAGAAGTTCAAGGTGTACTGAAGAGCTGGTGCCGCCGCGTTAAGCAAGGCTGTACGTGTGCGTGTGTGTGTGTGCGCGGGGCTTCAAACACGCTCCGAAGCCAACCCGCGCTACATATTACAACGAGCAGCTGATCTGTCTGTGGCACGTCAACCAGAATCCGCGCTGAACTGCTCTCGATGGCACTGGAGCGTCTTCTTCAGGAGCGGAGGCATTTCTGTGTGTTTTTTCCCTCTGCCTTCCCCGATGCTGCGATGGTCTGCAACTATAGGCAAAGGCAGGCGGCTTATGTCGGTGCTGCTCCACAAGCGATTTTTCTGTTTTCACCCGTCTCTCTCTGACCCGATATACCCGTCTTCGCTCGGTGTGTTGTCGTTTGCAGATCGTCCAGTGTCTGTGCGCCGAAAAGCAGCTTCGCGTGGAGAAAAGATGCCTATGCTGGGTGCCTGCGAGAGATGTGCCGCCTCCTCCTCCTCCTCCTCCTCCTCCTTCAGCCTCTCTAGCTCGCAGCAGTCTCTATCTCTCCCGCGCTCCTCTGCGTCCTGACGTTTACAGCCACAATCATGAATATTCACAGGCTTTACTATTGGGATCAAATAAGCAGTGCCACTCTTACACATGCACACACACGCACATACACACACACACACACACACACACACACACTAATTTCCGCTTGGCAGGACGTTACACTCCAGGTTTTGCGCGCGCATCGCTGTTTGGTGAACTGTAACATTGTATTATTTAGCAGTTTGGTCTCGGGTAAACACTTCCCATATTCTCCTGTGATGTCACAGCAAACCGGGGTAAATTTTGTGTTGGATACACAGCCCAAGTTTATGCGTGCGTTATGTAATTGCAGCATGCATGGTCAGCTTGTTCACAATCTTCATTTCTCCAATCATATGCTTGGGTAGCCTATCTGTGGAATTATGTTGGGATGGACAAACATGCCAAAGGAGAAGGAATAATTTCACTGAAGATAAACACATTAAAAAGGGACACATCCATAAACAAAGTTGTGCTGAAGGAAAGCTATGTCCCACTATCTGAGCAAACAAGCTTTTCCAATCATGATATTTACAATTTGAGCACCAAAATAAGAAAAGCCATTATACCGTAGGATACAAGAGTAAATAGCAATGCACAGTAACAAAAATAATAAAAAAAATCTCCCCATTTAACATCAGCTGTTAATCATTCAAAGGCTTTCAGAACTTACACTGCAGTTCATATTTCCCAAACGTGCATCAGAAAAGTTCCAGCTTATCTCATTTTCTTCTTATCTGTCTGTTTTGTATCACAGCATGTCTGTAAATGCGTTCTTTTACAGGCATTTGTTTCCTTTGTTTTTACGAAGAGTGGCCTCCAAAGATGACTCATCCTTTGTTCCTTGAGTGCTTCGGACCTCGTCTTACATCACAATTTTAATCTTTTAGTATTTCCTCCGAGATAAAACTAAACTACCCTTAATTATTAAACATCAAAGTCTGCACATGAGTCTCTGATAGCATGCTCGTTCTTGATTACAAAACAACTAAAGCATAATATTGATAATCAAGCTCATCATGTGTTTGCTACAGACTAGAAGAAAAAAAGATTGTATGCAAAATAAAAAAAATGTTGATGCTCTGAGTCCGAAAATGACCTTGGTTTTGCTCAATCAGGTCAGGATTTTTTGCTACAGAAATATTTTTTTAAATCAATTTTTCGTAAAAAACAAATTTCTGCGGATCATCAGCTGAGAAGCCCTCGACGTTTTTTCCATTTTCCTCAAGAAATAAAAGTCAACGTATCCAAAGTCATTCAGTTTTTATTTACTCCATCAAATTTGATAAGCAGAATTCATAATAACGTAGACGTACATAATCCGTAACACTATGGCTGTATCTCAAAAAGTTGACCTGATAGAGCAAAATGCATGTGATATTCGGACTCAGAACACCAACATTAGTCTAAATCAGTTGAGAAACCCCTGACCATTTTTGGGCTGTCAACTTGTGCAATCATCGCTCTATAATACCATATGTCGTTCCTTCTTAAGCCATATATCTTCAGCTTATCTCAGTATGCAGTGTTTAATTAAGCTTACTGTTCTGTGTTATCATCTGTGGAATTCTGGTCCATTACTCTTTATTGACTGTGAAGTATTGGCAGGAACTGCAACACGCTGCCAAATCCGGTGATCCAGAACATCTCTATGACATGTCCAGTGAGTATTTTCACGTAAAATGTTTTCTTTGACAAATCCTGGTTTTCCCTGTTCCAGGCAGATGGCAGACAGTATGTGCGGTGTCGTGTGTGAGCGTATTCCTGAGCGGGTGGGGCTCTGTACTAACCTTGCCTGCAAGCTGAATTCTCGCGGTATTTGTGAGTTCACAAACACTCGAGAATACATCTTGTCCCGCTCCCGCCAACCCTTTTCGAGTAGAACATCTAGGTGTTCAAGCCAATTACGCGCCAGTCTGGGGGTTTAGGGCAGGATATCCGGGTTTGACGAAAGCAAGAAGTGCCGGGCCGAAGCAAAACAAACATGGCTACGCAGGAGGACGGACGCGTAGCTGAGGCTATCAAGTCAGTTTTAGCAGAATCTCCAATTTCTTTTTTGAAAGATGAACAGCGAGAGGCGCTTTGTGCATTTCTGGACAGCAACCTTGGTAGGCGGGCACACAGCGTCACTTCGCCCAATCAGCTTGTATTCTGCTGCTTATCCTTTCCCCCGAAAGGATTCTCCTGCAGAAGTCCCAAATTGATATTGTGGATTCGAGTTCTACACAATCATCAATCTGGCTCTTGCCAGGTTAGCTCTGTACGGCACAAATATATTATGTACATGAGAACAAGTGCATTTTATTGATTAATTTTTGAGTGTGCAAAGATAATGTGATGCAATGATGAACCATCACCTCATGTTGCAACATAATACACAAAAAAGTTCTTGAAAGGCAAGCACACACACTCAACATGTCACTCATCTTCACCCATTGCACATGTTTGGGATAATAACAAAATTATTGTTGTATAGCCCTAAATCACAACAGAAGTCATCTCAGAAGACTTAACAAAACCATTGAAATCACCAACACAGATCAGAGAATCAACAGTTAAGACACAAACTATAAACATATGAAGTGGTCCATAGGGAGAGACCAATGTCCATCATGTTGATAAATGTCCATACATGTTGTAGAATGTTAAAGTGTCCTGGATCATCACCACAGTCCTTCTAGTTGGACACTAACTGCCCAACAGACCCTCCTGCATCGGCAAGGAAAAACTCACAAAAACCCAGTGGGAAAAAAGTGAGAAACCTCGGGGAGACCCACAGTTTGAGAAAGGGATCTGCTCCTCATGGACGGACGGATACAGTAGATCCAGGACCTACGCTACAGAACGAGGACCAATGCCACACAGCAGCCGCAGAACGTGGACAGTTCCTGTGCAGGACTGAAGCGCTCCCAGGCGGGTCGGGCAGGGCAGTCCGCAGGTGTAGATGGAGAGGGCCGGTTCAGAGGTCCCGTTGTCGCACCATGAAACAGACAATAGAATAACGGGTGAATAGCAATGAACATACTACAGCCAAAATCTTAATAACACAGACAGGTGCAGGACTGAAGCGCTCCCAGGCGGGTCGGGCAGGGCAGTCCGCAGGTGAAGGGATGTTCTGGATTGCTAGCTGCGACGGCACATTCCAGTTCCTGCCAATATCCAGCATCTTTACAGTACACAGTCATTGAGGAGGAGTGCATAGCAAGATTCCACCATCAACAACCTGATCAACAAAAACAAAACCCAACATCTTGGAGTGGTCTATTGTGGTCTGGCCAAGGCATAGCTGTTCAGTATTCAAGCTCAAGGAGATGGGATGGATTGCCCTTATAGTAAGAAGTGCTCACTGAAACACATTTAGACAGATGTGTGGACAATATTTGAGATGGTATAGAGTACATGTACAACAAACCAGAGTTGTATGTTATTATTATTTATTTATATAATCTACACAAAGAAAAAACCTAAAACAGGCAACAAGAAAAGAGACAAACGCAATCCAGTGCCTCCGGAGTTCAGAAGTGTGCCTAACTCGGCTCTGCACGTGAAAAGTAAAACATTCATAATCACAAATAAAGAGTCCTCAGAGCGATTCATGAACTTAAAAATAAAGTTTTGGATCACAGCATTCAGCATTATAGTATAGTTTTAAGTTGAACCCATTGAAAACTCGAGCCAAAACAAGTGCCGTGTTTACACATTTAAAAAAGATGAGAAAAGAGACAAGCTTGTAGCAAACCACTGCCATAAAACGCGTCATAGACCGTGCTCTTAAAACCCGAGTTGCATCGATCTTCTAAATGTAACAAACACCTACTCTTCATAGAAAATCACAATCACATTTGTCTAAGTAAATGGCCACGAACACAGTGTATAAGTGCCCTCTCTGCACCCAACATAACTCTCAGTGAAGTCCTCCAGCCTGTTCTGAGCATTAGGCAAAGCCGCGGGGCCTCTGCTGGCACTCCAGTGTTTTAACCATATTAACCTGGGACTCTGCCAGCTGCACCCGGACCCTCAATCAGAGCGCCCACGTAAGGAGCTCCAACACATTTAGGACAGCTGCTGGAACAAGCTTGTGAATACTGATACTGCTGCATGGATTTAATTAGAGCTTTTATAGCTATAAAATAAAATTAACGTTTGCAGAGAAGAGATAACATGGATGAAACGCATTAGGATGTTAGGAAATTTGCAAGAAAGAATGAGCTTGGAATACTTACTTTTGTTACAATTTTTAAGATTTAAAGTAGCATTATGTAAGATTTTCATGTCAAGTCATCATTAAATGGTCCTAAAATGTCAAAAAGCATCAATAAACCATGCTCTATTTGAATACTTCTTTAACTGATAACAGTAGTTCAGCCGAGATATTGGAATTTCAAATTGTTTTCATTTGGATGTCCCGCCCTCCACCTTTTTACCAATCAGAAAGTCTATGATTCGGATTGCCAGAACTCAGTAAGTAAGTAATGTTTATTTATATAGCGTATTTTACAGACCAAGGTCACCCAAAGCGCTTTACAATGTTCAGAGTTCAGATATTGTTCCAATCATTCCACACACGGTGATGACAGAAGCGAGTCTCTGAACACACTGGACCATCAGCTCCAATCAACACCATCCATTCACTCTCTCATTTACATTCATACCTATTGTGCAAGTTGACACAGGGAGAACATACAAACTCCACTCAAAAAGGCCCTGCTCCGACCGGGATTCAAACCCAGGACTTTCTTGCTGAGAAGCGAGAGTGCTAACCACTCAACCACCGTGCTGCCCATTAACAACAAAACAAGCAATAAAACGAGAATTTCTATCGGGGCCTTTGTGAAAAAAGGTGTTTGTTCGGATTTGTTGTTGACGAAACTCTTGTGTATCCAGTTATTATTATAGATCCATGTTCCAGCCGGATTCGTCTGCATATCTGGCAACCTGAGTCAGGGAGTGTGGGAGAGGTTGCTGTACCGATTTTAGCCAGATGTTTACATACTGCTCCTTTAAAATTGGGTGGCCGTTCAATTCAGTCCGTTTGAGCATAGCCTATACATTTATAAGTTCATATGTATTTCTGTTCTTGGACTGGAGTGGCTTTTGTAATGGGTGTCATCCACCGATGCTCTTGTAAAATGTCACCATATTTATTTGGGCTTTGTTGTGATAAATGTCGCAGAGTCATTCCCTCTCCACAGCCTCAGAGATCCACCACAGCTTCCTTCTTTATTAGCGTCTATTGACCTTTTTGCTTTACTCCCAACTGTCACGGAGGGACACGGACAGTAGATCGAAGAAACGGGCATATGATGGAAGACTTCTTATTGTCTGAGTTTAGCAGGTCTGGTTTTTCAGAAATACACAAATAAAAAGCTGTTACTATATTACAACTGCACATCGAGACGCATGTGCGATCATCCCTGAGTAAACTGGATTCCCACTTCTCTCAGTGTAAAAAGCTGACACGCTGTCCCCATGCACTAGTCAATCATTATGACAAGTCAAGGACAAAGCTCATTGTTTTAGCAGCACAAGAGGAATGGCCACTGAAATGCTGATGTAGGCAAATCCTGTGATAAAGTCATTTACCGCTAACAATTTATCTGCTAAATGGGTTTTTGCAAAGCCTTTGGTTTAGGCGAAAACCCTTCACTTTTAATACAAGAACGACAAATGAACCTTTCCAGTCGAGATTGAATGCATTATTTTTCTTATTGAAGCACAGGTATATATCAATTGGATGTAAACATACAGTTTTGTGTCAATCCTCAATAACTTATAACCTTTACCTTATGTACCTCTACTATGTTTGTGTCAGGGTATATTTGGGCCGTTTTTACATCCCTAGAGTGTATGTTTGGTCTGTTGCCTTTGCTGTTCTTTCCTGTCCTTTTTTTCGAAGGCTACAGTGCCTTGCGAAAGTATTCGGCCCCCTTGAACCTTTCAACATTTCGCCACATTTCAGGCTTCAAACATGAAGATATAAAATTTAATTTTTTTGTCATGAATCAAAAACAAGTGGGACACAATCGTGAAGTGGAACAAAATTTATTGGATAATTTAAACTTTTTTAACAAATAAAAAACTGAAAAGTGGGGCGTGCAATATTATTCGGCCCCTTTACTTTCAGTGCAGCAAACTCAGTCCAGAAGTTCAGTGAGGATCTTTGAATGATCCAATGTTGTCCTAAATGACTGATGATGATAAATAGAATGCACCTGTGTGTAATCAAGTCTCCGTATAAATGCACCTGCTCTTTGATAGTCTCAGGGTTCTGTTTAAAGCGCAGAGAGAACCATGAAGACAAAGGAACACACCAGGCAGGTCCGAGATACTGTTGTGGAGAAGTTTAAAGCCGGATTTGGATACAAAAAGATTTCCCAAGCTTTAAACATCTCAAGGAGCACTGTGCAAGCAATTATATTGAAATGGAAGGAGTATCAGACCACTGCAAATCTACCAAGACCCAGCCGTCCCTCCAAACTTTCATCTCAAACAAGGAGAAGACTGATCAGAGATGCAGCCAAGAGGCCCATGATCACTCTGGATGAACTGCAGATAACTACAGCTGAGGTGGGAGAGTCTGTCCATAGGACAACAATCAGTCGTGCACTGCACAAATCTGGCCTTTATGGAAGAGTGGCAAGAAGAAAGCCATTTCTCAAAGATATCCATAAAAAGTCTTGTTTAAAGTTTGCCACAAGCCACCTGGGAGACACACCAAACATGTGGAAGAAGGTGCTCTGGTCAGATGAAACCAAAATCGAACTTTTTGGCCACAATGCAAAACGATATGTTGGGCGTAAAAGCAACACAGCTCATCACCCTGAACACACCATCCCCACTGTCAAACATGGTGGTGGCAGCATCATGGTTTGGGCCTGCTTTTCTTCAGCAGGGACAGGGAAGATGGCTAAAATTGATGGGAAGATGGATCGAGCCAAATACAGGACCATTCTGGAAGAAAACCTGTTGGAGTCTGCAAAAGACCTGAGACTGGGACGGAGATTTATCTTCCAACAAGACAATGATCCAAAACATAAAGCCAAATCTACAATGGAATGGTTCACAAATAGACGTATCCAGGTGTTAGAATGGCCAAGTCAAAGTCCAGACCTGAATCCAATCGAGAATCTGTGAAAAGAGCTGAAGACTGCTGTTCACAAACGCTCTCCATCCAACCTCACTGAGCTCGAGCTGTTTTGCAAGGAAGAATGGGCAAGAATTCCAGTCTCTCGATGTGCAAAACTGATAGAGACATACCCCAAGCGACTTGCAGCTGTAATTGCAGCAAAAGGTGGTGCTACAAAGTATTAGCGCAAGGGGGCCGAATAATATTGCATGCCCCACTTTTCAGTTTTTATTTGTTAAAAAAGTTTAAATTATCCAATAAATTTCGTTCCACTTCACGATTGTGTCCCACTTGTTGTTGATTCTTGACAAAAAATCTAATTTTTATATCTTTATGTTTGAAGCCTGAAATGTGGCGAAATGTTGAAAGGTTCAAGGGGGCCGGATACTTTCGCAAGGCACTGTATATGATCATTGTAGTACAAGCTATAATTTGTACTAATGTTTTAACTGTTATAACTGAGACAGCATTATGGCGATTAAAGAGATCTGGAGGGGTCGGTAAATGAAAATCATTCATTCTTTTCATGTTCAGGAAAAACTCTCTGACTATGATGTACTGAAAACAATTGTTAAAAGTGATAGAGATACATTTCCGTCCTGTGTTTTCAGACCATTCCCTCATCCACCAAACATTTGTAGTCGTTGCCTGTAGTCCCTGATTTGACTAAAGTTGGTTCACAGGGACACAGCGTCAGACGGAGAGAGCGTGTTCCGACAGGATTGTGTTAAACAAGGTCAATGTCAACAGATCTTCAACATCACTAAAGGATAAATCTAAAGCTGTGTTCTGTGAAAGATATTTGATATGTGAAGGAATAGATTTAGTCGAGTGACAGTGAGACATTGTCCTCACCTAACAGAATACTAAAGAATCCTCTTGAACTGAAAAATTCAAATGAATAAAAGACCTTGAGGTTACAATAAAAATGTAGACAGCTTTTCAAAGCATATTTCAGAGGTCTCCAACTAAGGGCAACAGGTGAACGGTAATGAAAAGCACATCAGTGTAATGTATTGACTAAAATAAAATGAAATAAAACTGTGCAAATATAGGGGACTGAAAAGATTTGTTTTCCCCCTCTGATCTCAGCTAACTTTCTAAAAAGCGGTCCAATTGTGTTTCAGCTCAAGTTTATCCTGTGAAAACACCTTAAAAGCTTAAATTAATGTATTCACTTATTGTATTTACAATATCAATCACAGCACAGACTTTTTACATAAAAATAAAGACAGACTCAATATATTGACTGAACCAATATCACCAAACCTAAACTCGATCCAACATGATTTACAAAATTGGCTTTGGATTGTATTGGGCACCCCTAATATATACTGTATATACTGTATATTTGTTTACATAATAAAATATATGTCTAGAAATGACAGCTTTAATCCAGATGTGCCATTTAAATATTTGGAGGGAAAAAAATTTGGCTTTGTTCATCCCACAGTGAGAAAAGTTTAGTGTTGTAATACACAGTTCAAGAGCAGAGTAAGATAAATAGCTTTAATTCAAATGTTTAATATTCTCATTTTTTACAACAGTTCAATACAACTAATGGCATCAAGGTCAGCAATGAACTATAGCAATTTATACCTCTAAAAAACAGCAAATTTGACTAATCCGTGAAGTTTTCCAAATATATTATATCAATAATCCGCCTCAGACCCACAGACTCCAACCTCCTCACTCCCCTCAGGACTAAACACCGAACCTTGGGGGACCGAGCCTTCGCTGCAGCTGCCCCCACTCTCTGGAACTCACTCCCTCAACCCGTCAAAAACTCAGACTCACTACAGAACTTTAAATCTCTCCTAAAAACCCACCTGTTTCATCTTGCCTTTCCTTACTTTTGTTTTTCAATGTTTATTTCTACGTGTTTTGTAAAGCGTCTTTGAGTGTCCAAAAAAGCGCTATATAAGTTTGATGCATTATTATTATTATTAATAATACAGATTCCATTTAAATTCCTCATTTAGCTTTCTGTTTTGCATGCGTCATGTGGCAGATTGTGCGTGCCACTCCAGGCCGCGGCGGTCACTCAGACACTTGGTCACTAATGCATTGCACCGCCGGCCACCGCTGCTTACTTCATACATTATCAGTGTGACCCTGAGGCAAACTGCGAGCCCCAGTTCTGTCTGCTTTAAGTTGGCTCATTCAAATTCACATCTCCCCACTGCGCTGCTGTGGAGCCGTTGATTTGCCTAATGCCTTAACTAAATTAGAATATAACTCTGTGGACTGGAGAATGTGCAGTGGAACCGTGGGCAGACTTTTACATGTTTTGGATTCAGTACAACATACATGAGGTCGTAGATTTCAGACGGTCTGGGGGCAACTTTGAGTCTTGTTAAAATGCAATGAGCACACCACTTAACCTTGTCAGACAGTCGGCTGGACCCATAATGCATCATACGCTGGCATTCTAATCACAAATGCAAAGTAGTTTGTTCTAGATGAAAACAAGGCAAATGTTGTGCTAAGAATGTGTTCGCACGCACCATGTTGTCCTTGTCCAGTGTGGGCTGGTCCTGGTTTAAGCTTTTGCATTAGAATATTTGTTCCAACAAAACGTTACTTTATTTTGAACGGCACGAGACAGTCGACTTATGTCTCTATGTGGATATTTGTAAAATATTGGACCGCCAGTACATTTGAACCATATAAGCACAGTTGCCAAAACACTACATCTACTTCATCTTGAAAATTTTCAATAACAGCAGTTTTTTTCTACTTTGTCGTTACAACAACAAAAATAATTACCTGAACATACACAAAAATCATATTAAAAATGTGATTATTATACAGACCGGGCTCAGGCTGAATGTGTCACTCAGTTCTGGGTCACTTGGTACAAAAAATGTCTCTATTTGTGGATGCAAAGCCACTAAACAAGTTCTCACTCCACTCGTCATTGAAGCCAGTTTTAGATATTTTGAAACAGAACTGTGATTCAGATATGCCCAAAGTGAACCAGACTTGGACAGTTTAAAGTGAACCAGACCAAGCTTGACATGACCTCAAAAGTGCCTCAATGTCGTAACATCAGCTTCACATACAGCCATGGAGTGAGAAAAGTAATCTAACTTCACCTCTAGAAGTTCTCAAAGTCAAACTTGAAGTGCGCGGAAGACTTGACAGAACATTAGCTTAGACAGTGTGTGTACATCAAATATCGAGATGCCAAAATGAAGGATTGGATTTATCTAAGAGCACACGAGGCTGCTCCAATGTGTGTTTGCGTTAGTGCCACTGCAGAGCCAGAGACACCTCCAAATGTTTCCTGATTTATGGCAGAAGCAATTACGTCTTGCCGGTGTCCCAATGGCTGACGGCAAATCGGTGCAGGTAATTAGAAAGAATAATGAAACGGAATGCTCGGGGAATGAATCTGTGCATCAAAAATCTAATCAAAGATGAATGGACTATATGCGTGTTGCCTCGTCATTATGCCGGAAAGAGATTATTGTTTTAAATCCCAAAGTGCAGCGAGAATGGACTCCCTCTCAGACAGAAGCCATTACTCCGCTGACACCTCCGACTTGTTCACAGACTGATTGATATTCCAGGCTTTGTGAGCATAGCACAGTTTATGTTTTCCATTTCTGCAAGAGACAATGGATGGAGCTTATTTCATACCCACAAAAACAGCTATTGATGGATTCACTGAAGAATACAAAAACATTATTAAAATGCGCCTGTAAAGCTTACCTGGTGGCTGTGCTTATGTTACGCTCTTGTGCAGCGATGAAAGCTCAGCACTTTTGTATAGTTTCAGCTCGGCTTTGAAGAAAAATGGTCCTATGCTTTAATTGGATTGGATAATAAGGGTGCCTCTCTGATGTAAAAAAATAAATTAAAAAAAGTTACAATTCTTCTTGGACAGATATTACTCATAAATCCTGAATTTCTCCGATCAATAAAGTGTCTGTCTATCTATCTATTAAAATGTCCTGTAATGGTTAATGACATAATATATAGTTGATACAGTGATACTAAACTAGATACCACAAATACCTAGCCTGGCCTTAGCCAATCATCATATCACTGCATGTAACGTCTGGGTCTGGTTCCCATGTTAGTGATTACAATTGCTTGAATTTCGACCGACCAATCAACGAGCGCGGAAGGCGGGTGTTGTAGTTAGTTCTGGGTGACGTCAAGAGTTTGCGTCGAACAGGAAGGTCGTAGTTTGGCAATGGCGAAAAATGCGAGAGTAAAGTAATCCAGACTGGTTCTATCAAGAAATTGAAGTCGGAGTAAGAGGAATGTTCAGCAAATGTAATCGCCGGAAAAATTGTGGCGCTACTCCCCACGGGCTCCATTAGCAACAAAGGAGATGGCGAGGCTAAATGCTAAATGCTAACGACAGACTCGGGCGCACTACATACATCACGGTAAACTCAGATCCAATCGTTTCAATCTGCAAAAGGAGTTAACCCCTCCCACCTGTAAACGGAGCTCAATGGAGCACCTCCAGACCTTAGTACGAAATGTCATTTGTACTATGGTGTGGTACGACCAGGCTAACAAAGACCAGGAAAAAATAACTTCTAATAACTAAAATTGTAGGTCTAACATAAGTTTCTCCGGTGCCAAAAATCTTTATTAAATTTCTGTCTTAGTTGAATGGTAATGTAAGGTATAGTCAATACTGGGGGGAAAATGTCCGATGAACATTCTTGTCTACTGACTAATATGGACTATTATTTAAAAAAGTGTGCATCCAAATTGTGAAAAATGCATTTGAATTTGACTAGATATTTGGAGGAGCAGTGGTTTTTCTGATCATTTGCAGAATAGAAGTGCACAATTCGCACAAGACATCCTAGTCACGGAAACATGAGGGAAGTTGTGAGCAGCTGATTGACAACACATGGACAGGATAAAGCACAATTAAGTGTTTTTAAGTCTCTAAAATAAAACTTTACACTGTGAATGCACACACTTTGTTGTCTGTTAGTTTTCCTATCTCCAGGACTCAAGGTATCCTGACTGTTCTGATCTGTTTCTGTGTCGCAGCGGCAGCGGTCTAAGCAGAGACACTCAGACTTCTCTCACCACATGCTCCTTCTCCGGCTCATCTGGGTAAATTCTGAGCCAATCCCAAGCCAGCTGAGTGTGTCCTGGCTCTAGCTCACAGGCTCATGTGTTAAAGTGACACCTGGGTTTTAGTTTGTATTAATCTTACTTGAAAATCGAATTATGTAAAAGCTGGAACATGCTTTATGTCACCCCAAAGTATTTTTCAGTTATGAGGGTTAAAATGCAACATACATTACTCTAATTTGCAAACAAAAATGGATTAAGGGAAAGAAAATGAATGAATGGATGGATGTTGAATTATTCTTTGATAATTTCATGACTTGTTTTATCCTTGTACCAGTTACTATAATCTTCCCGGAGGACAATTTTTAGGCTTCCAACCTCTCCAAAAGGTAATAAATATGAACTTTGGTAAATGAATCGAACAAAACAAAAACAAGTTTCCGGAGGTGACAAAGTAGCTTCATCTGATTGAGTCTATTTGTGTGTCCAAAGGAGCAGGCGGCCAGCTCTCTAATCATCATCAGACTCACAGCCGCAATCACCGCACTGCACTATAAACAAACCAAACAGCAGTCTCCTCCAGCACCGAACAACAAGGGCACAAGTCTAACATATTAACTCCACTGACAGGCTGGAGTAGAATTTATAAGCTGCATTTTATACTCAGAAAACTGGATTTGCAAAAAAAAATTGAGAAATTCAGAATTAGCTTACCGTATTTTCATAATAACCTGTCATGTTGCCCCTGGAATCTTGCTTAAAACAGCTTTATTCTTACAGCTTTTCCACAGATCTGACCCCTAGCCTCGGGTTTAGTTTCAATTGAGACATAAATTTAGGCTTTTTATTGAAAGAATAAATATAATCCATTACTGTTCGCCCTTAAAAGTGATAAAGAGATTTCACATAAAGTCAAATATACGGATAGACAGAGGGATTGGTGCAGCGTGAGCACTGATGTAGTCGCTTTTTGTGGTGAAGAGTGAGCTTGAATCTGGGTTTCAACCTCAAGAAAAGACCAAAAGGATGTGGCTGAGGACCACTGCACCACACATATAGCATCTAGTCCCAGTGAAGACCTGTTTAAACCCTTATTATTGATTACAGATCACCATCTTAAAAAATGTCATATCCGGCTCTACTGGTTTTTATTAGGAGATGGGAGATGACAAATAAGTTCTCGGAGGTCCAGAGCTGATTTTGTTTCTTCTGAAGACCTTTCACACTCTTATAGAGATGTTGGTTTATTTTCAGGAAGATGGGCCAAAATATACGTGAGTTGGAGATTCAGATTCAGTTTCATTGTCTCCTCAGTGAAACTATTGTCACTCAGAGCAGAGACCGAGCCACACTCCTGCAGCAGCTTTCCCGATGGCTTTTAGGTCTTTGTCTGAGAGCTGTCTGTCCTCTGGGATCCGAACCCCATTCTCCACTTCTCTGAGCTTTTGGACAAGACAGATCTGCTGCTCAGTGTCAGGGACATCATGGGATTTTCGAATTAACGTTTTGATCATTGCTGCGGCCATGAGGTGTGCAGCTTTGGAACGTTTTTCAATGGACTGTGTTTCTTAAAATTCTTCTTGATTTTCTTCTGGTCTGAGTTCCTCTTGGCTCTCCTCTACAGTTGGGTGACGCCATAGAGCTTTTACGTACACTTTCTGTTGGAACAGTAGTCTTTGATACGGCTGCAGCGGTGGGTTGTGCATCTGTAAATGCTCTTTAAAGCCCATCAACTATAGTTTAATTATATACATATAATTCAAAAACATATGTTGGCCAATACCAAGGACATAATAATATGGTGGGTTTGTGAGTCTTATCAAATATCAAATTAAATGGTTATAATAAAATAATTATCTGGGAAAATATTTGGACATTTTTAAAGAATTCTTTCAAGAGTTGCTTCTATGTTTTGTTTTGATGAGGGAAAGACTTTGCATTATACATCTCCTCTATGGGAAAAGCTATCGTTATAAGCACTGCATATTGTATCCTCACTGCATAATTCATATTTCTATAAAGTCCAGTAAGAATTCAACTTATTTCTGCATAGTTATGATAGCAACATAACATGAAACAATACCCCTTCTTCTAGAAAAATAAAAAAACAAATAAAAACGCATTTTCATACTTCTATATGACATGTTTGATATTACTATTTAAATCTAATCTGAAATATGCCACCCTTTATGTATATAACGATGCCTAGTCCAGTGTGTGTGTGTGTGTGTGTGTGTGTGTGTGGCGCTTTATGGTCTTAATTTCCTGCAGTGATTTGCGACACACGGCCTCCTGTAAAGTCTGCAACATTATGACTATAATGCCCTTGGTGTGTATGAACTGTGCTATACAAAAAAACTTGCCTTTATAGAAACACACACATCCAGCGGTAAGTGGTGGTGGTTCCTTTGTGGGCTGAGGAAAGTCACAAAAACAGTGGTAGGTGTGAGTTGAGTCTAGTGTATGATGAAATATATGGGCCGATATGTAACATATTACATACTGTATTTCAGACTCATGCAGCTAAAATCCGGTAATTTGTCCTCTGCATTTGACCCATCCTGATGCCACTAAGGCTCACATAAGGAGCAGTGGTCACTGTAGTAACAGCGCCCGGGAACCCATCTCCAGATGTTGATGCGCGGCTTAATCAGGACTACCAGAGCTGGAGGATTTAACCTTGTGAGCATGTTTTTAGTGGTAGGGGAGTACCCGGAAGAAACCCACGCAGACAAGGGGAGAACATGCAAACTCCACTCAGAAAGGCTCTGTTCCGACCAGGATTCGAACCCAGGACCTTCTTGCTGAGAGGCGAGAATGCTATCCACTCAGTCAATAAACTTGCCTTGCCTTACAAAAAGGACCCAGCAGAACACATTCAAGGATGGCAGTTAGAGCAGACAGTCATGTTGGGAAAAAGGTTTTATCTTCTCTTTTGTTCTTGTTTCACCTCCGGTATCGCTTGCTTTGAAAAAATAATAATAATAACTTCTGAGTTTCACATTTATTCTCATTATTGTAAACAGTGATTTTCTAAACCGTGTCTGAAGTCAATATACAGACCGTTTCCGCAGCAACAAACCTTGAACAGAGGAAAGCAGCGCAGCCTTTGTGTCACATCAACATCCTTCCTCCTCTTCTCTTGTCCACAGAACAAAGTGTGAGCTGGCACAGGGTTCAAAGTGTGCAGATGGGCAGACACTAACAACACGTCCAGCTTTTTCTCTGCTACTGTCATTACATCAAAGGCCAAGAACAAGAAGTCTGACCTGGATCCAAACTTTTAACAATTTGTTTTTGTCAAGGAAACTATTTGTCTTCATAATATTGTCACTGCCCCGAGCGGCAAAAAAACAAGATTGCTTTGTTGACATTTTTATTATTTTAACTTTATATTGTCTTCAAACAGTCCATTAACACAGTAGCTCAGTTGGTAGAGCATTGGCCTTTGAGCCTGAAGGTCGTAGGTTCGAGCCCACCATAAGACCTACTTCATGACTCCCACTGATGACTGCTGTCGTTGTGTCCTTGGGCAAGACACTTAACCCCACTTTGCCTGAAGCTCTCACTGGAAGATCAAGGCTGTATACTGGGTGCAGCTCTGACTGCCACCCCCCAACGCAGACATTTATTAAAGGGAAGAAAATGGATGGATGGACAGACCATTAACACTGTGCCTATGTAGCAAAGTCCATTTTAGTGACCTCTCTCAAAACTTTGCAGTGTATTTTTATTTATTTTATCAAGTGTTATGTGATTTACACAGTTATTATTGTATTTTTATTTTTTTAGTCCTGGTCTTTGATTTGTTGTGCCGCTTTGATCCTCAAGCCACTCCTGTGATTTTATTTCTTCTTTGTGTGCCCCCTGTCCCCCACTATAAATTCAGGGTTTTCCCGCTGCCTCTTCCCTTTGAAATCCCATGTCGGGGAAGAGGTCAGTCACTTTATGTTATGTCTCAAAATGTCTATTTTAATTATGATTCTGTAGTTATTTATTGATGTCTTTTTAGTTTGGGCTGGGACTGATGCAGAGGCAAATGTTCATAGTATTTTCATTTTGTGACCAGATAAAAGAACGCCTCGAAATCTTGTCTCCCGTGTGTTCCTCCGCACCACAACACAAATTAACACAACGTAGAGCGGAGAAAATCAGACCCGCTACACCTGTGTCCGATACATCTCCCCAGACTTGTTTTAGAATATGACTTTAAACACAATACATTTTAAAGCTTCATTCATCAAATCAAAACCCTAGATACTAAGTGACTAACTCAACTAAAGTACCATTTTGAGAAAAAAAAATTAACCAAGAAAATGTCTTGATTATTGGTTTTATTTGTGTGTTTTTGGTTTTAATAATTTGGTTTTGGCAATAATTCAACCATTTTCCATTCTTGCAGCAGTTTGAGCACTGTTCTGATCACCAGTGGATTCAGCACCCTTATCTCGCCATTGTCATTTTGTGATGTATTATTATGTCATTATTGTGTGTGTCGTCTTTGTGAAGCGGCTTTGAGTTGCAGTCCTGTATGAAATGTGCACTACGAATAAATGCTCTTCCTATAATCCCTTCTATTACCATCAACAAATGTTCTGAAATCAAGATACAGAAGAGCAACATGTCTTTTGTATGTATTCTGGTGTGTTTGTTTTTATTTATCTACTGAAGTATGCCATGTCTAGTCTTCCTGATGGCATGACAATGGACAAAAAGGAATGAATAATGTGAATAATGTGAAAAAGGCTAAAACAAAAAAATACATAAATGTTATAACAAAATATACATAAATTTGTAAATGTGTGTTTTAGGGCTGTCTATTTTATTCATTCTGCATTATGTGTTCTGTAGAGTTGTGTTGAAATGAGCATTAGTTACTGTACACCCTCTCCATGTGTCGCATTTTTGTTGTTGTTGAACGATGCGCCTGGAAACGGCTGCAAGTCCTGAGTAGCTCTAAAACAGTTGTTGTTTTGTGCTTAATCAATTTTAATTTGTATTGCTTTTTTCCTACCTGAGATGTTGCTGCACTACAGTGTTCATGGTTTGACACTGGTCCAGACCAGAGCAGAGAGGATTCATGGTCTGAACCAAGCGGATCAGGTGAAAGTCCACTGGAGGAATGCTAACTTTTTGAAAAATGCTAATGACACATTTAGCATTTTACTTTGGACTGGAGCAGAGAGAATGGTCCGAATCAAGCGGCTACTCCACCTTTCGACCTGTCCTGCTCCACCCAGAGGATACTCCACCTCTGCTGCTGTGACCCGTCCTGCTCCACCCAGAAGCTACTCCACCTCTGCAGCTGTGACCCGTCCTGCTCCACCCAGAGGCTACTCCACCTCTGCTGCTGTGACCCGTCCTGCTCCACCCAGAGGCTACTCCACCTCTGCAGCTGTGACCCGTCCTGCTCCACCCAGAAGCTACTCCACCTCTGCAGCTGTGACCCGTCCTGCTCCACCCAGAGGCTACTCCACCTCTGCTGCTGTGACCCGTCCTGCTCCACCCAGAAGCTACTCCACCTCTGCAGCTGTGACCCGTCCTGCTCCACCCAGAAGCTACTCCACCTCTGCTGCTGTGACCCGTCCTGCTCCACCCAGAAGCTACTCCACCTCTGCAGCTGTGACCCGTCCTGCTCCACCCAGAGGCTACTCCACCTCTGCTGCTGTGACCCGTCCTGCTCCACCCAGAGGCTACTCCACCTCTGCTGCTGTGACCCGTTCTGCTCCACCCAGAGGCTACTCCACCTCTGCTGCTGTGACCTAAAGGGCTGTTGCTGATTATTCCTTTTATTATGTTTTTAGAATGATCAATTTTATTTTTATTTTTGCTGCTACTGGACATCTGAATTTCTCCTACAGGGATTAATAAAGTATCTATATCTATCTATCAGTTTCATTTGTCCTGCTGTAACTATGTATTACATTGTCCCTGTCAAAAAAAAAACAATACAGTAACCATATGAACAGAGAGACACTCGGCAACATTCATTGGAGCAGCGAAATCAAAAACAATATACATTTCAACATTTCTAAATATCTACATTACATTTTAAACTTTATCTTTAACCTTTTCACCCGGTGTGAAAAGGTGGTCTCTCCTTTGTGCTGCTGCTCGAATGTATGAAGTTACAGTGGACTTGCATGTTCTATTTCACAAAATAAAAAGAGAAAAAAAGGTGGAGGGATAGTAGTGTGACATCAAAGGAGCGGTGTGCCCGCTTCCTGACGCCCCGTGTGATTGTAATTAAAGATAGAGTTGGTCTCCAGAGGAAATAATTATGGGACAGTGGCAGGAGGAACAAAGAGAGAACAGGAGGAGAGGTGCAGGAGGTGAGAGCAAACCTCCAGAGACAGGAGTGGTCGCACACAAACCCAGCTCATCGCTCTTCTCTATATTTACCTGCTTTGCAAAAGTTCATCAACGAGATCTTATGCAAAAATAAAGCAATATAATTATTTCAAATGTTCTGCATTTTAAGTCTAGTGTAATATTACACGACAATTTGCTTGATTGGATTCTGAAGCTCAAAGGGTATAATCAGCATGGTGTATATAATCATTCCGGATCAGTCAGGCTTTCGATTCTTTCTTTCTTTTATTTATATTTTGCTCAATTATCATATCTACTAAACCAAAGCGTGTTACTGTTTGTGTGTAGCAGTATTTTCTACTCCACACACAGTGATGACATAAACAAGACTAAAAGGGGGCTTGGCAAAATCTCTCAAAACCACTAGGATGAAGCAAAGTAAAATTCCCAATGTTTAAAAAAAATCTCTTGATAAAAGATCAATATCTGGTGAGTAAAGGCCCTTTCACTCAGGTAACATACTGTACGTAAATAGGTCTGTGCATTTGTACCCCCATGCATCTCAAACGTCAGCATGGACTGTATGGTATGACAGGAACCACAGGGGGCGATAGTGAGGACGCTTTCAATACCAGCATGAGAAGAAATCCTATCAAGAATCCTAACGTGTCGGGTGAATGAGTGTGTGGTTGTGAGTGCGACTATGGGACGACGGAAGGAAATTAGCCCGAGGCTACAATCCACAGTGGTGTGTTCATTAACATGCACTGTCCCAACAAAAAACAATAAATCTAAACAAACAATAAACATTAGGGATCAGTATCTAATCATTTTTACAGTAGACATGACGTGTCACTTTAAATGCCAGGCCACGATAACTACACTGACAGGAAAACATTGCATTTTATCTTTATCTGACAGGAACATTTATTTTATTTTCAAAATCTGCTGCGACTGTGTGTGTGTGTGTTTGTGTGAGAGTGTGTGTATGTGTGTGTGTGTGTGTGTGTGTGTGTGTGTGTGTGTGTGTGTGTGTGTGTGTATGTAAAAAAAAAACATTGAAGCAGCGACAAACATGGGGACATACAAAGAAAAACAAATATCGAGAGAACATGAAACAATACCATATAGGGAGGGAGGGAGGGAGGTGTGTGTGTGTGCAAGCGTGCGTGCTATAAAAAAAAAAAAAAGATAAACATAAAGTCAATTAAAAAGATCATCAACACCAACATTATTTAATACGATTTAAATGTATGTTTTATGAGTTAGGAGATACTCCAGCCTCCACCTTCTTTGCCTGTTATCTGCTGTCTCTATGGATTGTGTGTGTGTGAGTGTCTAAGATGCATTAAAAAGGACATGATTGGATTGTTGGAGCAGGTGCGCTGCTTCACCTTCTCCTCATGTGTCCTGAGTCCCTTGCGTTGTGTGTATATGTATTTATTTCCCCCTTATTAAGTTTCTATTTCTTAGTGTGTGGTGCATTAAAAACACAAAGGGTGGCGGTGGCTGGGATCGGGGCTAAGGTGAAATAAGTTGATAACCGGTGTTGGTGGTAATGACAGTGAAGATGGGTTTAAACGGATGGATAGAAAATAAGGGAGAGAGGGAGAAGAAAGAGAGAAAAAAATAATTAAATAAATAAAAATTAAAATAAAAAGGGAGATTGAGATATAAGCAACACATGATAGAGGATTAATATATATAAGTATTATTATTTTTGGATAGTGATGGAGAGTGGCGTGTCTGTTTTTCTTGTCCTGTTGTGATGCGAGTGGCTTTGTTAATAATAATAAGTGAAAATGTGCGATGAATGATGCCCATATTTCATTAAAGGCCGATATATGCCCCCCTCTGTGGGATGTATTTTTTTCTGTTGAGATGTGGTCTATGAGTAGGTTTGTCCAATATCTGATGCTACATAGTTTTTTCTTTTTCCAATTTTGGAATGTTATTTTTTTTGCGATGTTTAGAGAGATGAGTAGGGAGTCATGGTGTTTGCTTAGGAGGTTTGTTTGAGTAATGTCTCCTAGAAGACACAGAGCGGGGTTTAACTTTGCAATTTTAGGTTCGATATGTTATACGTTACATGCATGGGTTGAACAATCTCAAAATGGATTAAGATCAATTAAATATCATTCAATGTATTTGTCATTTTCATCCTATTTATTAATCAATTTATGGGTCGGCCTTTAAATCTGAAGGTTGTGGGTTCGAGCCCACCACAAGACTTTCTCCACGACTCCCACTAATGTTTGCTGCTGTTGTGTCCTTGGCAAGACACTCAACCTCTGGGAACACCAGGTGCCACAGTGGGGCGACTGGGCTAAAGTGCCAAACTGCTGTTGTGTCCTTAGGCAAGACACTTCACTCCCATTACCTAGAATGAGTCTGGTGTGTGTGTGTGTGTGTGCGATGGCGCATACTGCTTGCCTCGCTTCTGTCCGGGTGTAGTAGTAGTACAGTATGAAGTGACAGAATTATGTAAAGCGTCTTTGAGTGTCCAAAAGCGCTTTATAAAACCGATGCATTATAGGTGGTGGGTCCACAGGAAGACATGGCCTTGGTCTTTCAGCGGGGGCTTCAGACAATGTGGGGTCTTGCAAGTGTCTTGCCCAAGGAGACAACGACAGACAGACAACAGTGGGAACCCACGGTGCTGCTTTGTCGCCGTGTGTGAGTGTGTGCATGTGTGTGTGTGTTTGTTTTGTGGACATATGAGGACTTTTGTATAATAACACACCTTCAATATGGAAACCTGAGGAAATATGGGGACTTTTTTCAGGTCCCCATTTTTCCATGCATACTACAGTGTTGTAGAGTAGGGTTTAATATTTTTCCCGAAAATGAGACGTATCAAATCCCGGGAAAAGACGACGCCTTTCCCGGGAAATCCCGGGAAATAGCTATTGTTTGTAGTTGTTGTTTTTAGCCCAAGTAATGTATGATATCACTCAAATATATAATCCAACAAAAGCTGCCATCTCCACTAGTGTTTCACCAAGCGACTTGCTAGCTTTTCTAAAGTAGCCATAGCATTTTCAGACGTTTTGTTGATGGGCTTTCTTCAGGAATTTCACTATTATGAGATTCTAAATGTCTGCGCAATCCACTTGTCGACCAGTGACGTGCGGTGTGGTTTGGAGGCACTGACTTCACCCTGTCAGATGAACATATATCATATAAATCAACAGAACCTACAGAGCGGCTTATTCACAATTAGTTTGGCTACAGCAGAATGTTTTCCATGGCCCGCATTGTTTTCTCAAACAAAACGCAAAAGTTCGTAAAAGGCACATTTCCAATTGTGTTATGAGTCTTACCTTAGTTATTAATGAACAGCACAGACCACTTCGCTTCAGACCAGTTTCATGTTTAAGTCCAGATAATAGTTTGAGCGCAGATATGTAATCCCCCATTTGGAAATAAGCCCAAAGAGTTTTAAAGCGTAAAACAAAACGGGTGCCACCTCCATAAACTCCTCTGTGTTTTCGCTGCAGCCGGCTCTCGGGCGCATCCAATTTCTAATATCAACCTTCTTACCCTTCTCCTCTCTTCCTTATCATTCCTATCGTCAGGAAGCAGAACATTACGCTAAATGCATTTTATATGATCTTAAAATGTGTTATATGTATGTTAGCCAAACCTGTTGCTGCCCTTAGCAGATGGAAAAAAAGAAAGGAGCTTTCTGATAGAATTAGACGTAACCAAATTCTGGGCTCACATGCGCCCCGTACCCTGAGGCTAGCCTCATTACAAGTCGTGGTTTAGCGCGGTTAAGACCCATATTTGTTGTCAAAAACACAATTTATGAGCCATCCTCTCAGCTGTAGACATGTTGATTGTAAATGAAATATGTTTGAACTTTGAACAACAATAAACGTGCTTTATAGTAGGAGCGCACTGTATTTTTTTTTTAACTTTCATTTCCCGTTTCCCGTCATAACATTTCCCGGGAATCGGGAAATAGTTTTGATCAGGTTTCCCGGGAATCCCTTATCCCGGGATTAAACCCTAATTGTAGAGGCCCAAAACAAGATGGTATACATGTCTGCTCTTATCTGTAGGTTATTATGTGTGAAGTGCTTTGTGATCCTGGTCTGTGAAAGGTGCAATACAAATAATCTTTACCTGCTCACTTACTTACATACTTTATTGTGGTTTCAGGGGGGAGCAAATGTCACCCCAGAAAAAGCAACATTGGTGAATCTGACATGAATTGAAGAGGTTTGTCACAGTGAGGGGCAGGAGACACAGGGGATCATCTCACCTACAAATCCAAAAAAATCTTTCACCACATTTTAAATGTTGTGGTCTGTCCAAGGAGGAGCTCTGTAAGGTTTTCCTCTGACCTATGGAGGCATTGGAGGTCCTGCCTGTACACCTGTTTATAATGTTACTGTATACATATGTTTTTTGTCTCTTTATTATTATTATTATTATTATTATTATTTTTATTATTTTTATTATTTTTATTATTATTATTATTATTATTATTATTATTATTACTATTATTATTATTATTATTTTTTTTTTTTTATAATCTATGAACCAGTTCTATCTGTGTTCTTAATAAAGAATGAATTAAATTGAATTGTTACAATTAAAGTGTCTTGTAGGAATCTGGTCATGGTGATGGCTCGATGACACTGTGCTGAGGACTAACCAACGAGGTGTTTTCTTCAGACTTCAAATAAATGTAACTGTCATGTTATACTAGCAGTTATATGATGTTGTTTGCGAATACATGCAGCACATGGGAAGCACATTGTGAAAATAAATTACATAAAATTGAACACACAAATCTAAAAAAGTGAGGCAGTGAAAGGTGTATTGTAGTCCCTTATAGTGAGGGACCAGAGTACACCAAGAACACTGGCAAGTTAGTTGTCTATCAGCAATTTGTCTTTAGCTCATTCATGATGTATATTTTCTTTTACTGACACACAATGCGCTATACATATTTTTGGGCGTTTTTACTAGCTCCAAAAATGTTATCAAAATGGCAGAATATTAACGTGAATGCGCTACACATGAATTATCAGTTTATACTTACCCATTAGAGTAAACTATGAATGCTCCTCAGTCAGTCAAGCCAGTCAGTGCAGACAGAGTGTGATGACCTTGCCCCTGTGGTCTGCCCCAGCGGAGCGCAGATGGACAGAGGAGAGAGTGACCGGGTCAGGGCTGTCTGTCTGCCACACTGACAGCCGCTCACTGCCACAGGCTCATTATCAAACAGCAGCCGCAGCAACTACCGACAGCTCTGATCCCTCTGCAACCACCACCATCTACATCCATGAGTCTGATCATGTCTATTCTCTGTCAGAACTACGCTTGCACAGTATTGTAAATGAATATAATAACGATATACACGGCACAGTGTGAGAGAGTGTTTGGGCCTGTGTCTTAATTGTGTGTGTGTGTGTATGTGTGTGTGTTTTGTTTGCGGGAGGGAGGTTAAGCGCCTTTGTCCAACCCCTTTTTAAAAAGAGGGTTTATTTATTTTGTGTGTCCTTTTTCATGGATTTTGTGATGTAGTCTATGACATTGAATTTCTACTACTATTATTGAGATATTTTCCTGTCCCAAAGAAATTGAGCAGTTTTGTAGCTGCAGTTTTGTGGTACAATTACTGCTGCTCTCATTTTTGCTCATCTCTGGTTGTGTTTTGAGAGTCGCTCTAGCAGCAAGTTTATAATTACACTTTACACTTTATTTAACATTATTGCTATTATTACAATAACACTATTTTCATTTTGATGCAGAACAGTAGGAATAAGTATAACACAACTATATCAAATAAACACTCTCTATCTTAGCTTAATAAAGAAACCATGTGAAAAATATTCTTAGCAGGAACATCATCTGATATATTTGTCTGTATACATCTGTAGATACATTTTGTAGTAGACTCTAGTGCAAGAATATAGGGGTCGTTAGCTCCGAGGTTTCAAATGTTCACACTGAGGAAACTACTGGATGTGATACTGTACATGTTAGAAGCATGTGATACAACCGTACATGTTAGCAGCATGTGATACTTCTGTAAATGTTAGCAGCATGTGATACTACTGTACATGTTAGCAGCATGTGATACTTCTGTAAATGTTAGCAGCATGTGATACTACTGTACATGTTAGCAGCATGTGATACTTCTGTAAATGTTAGCAGCATGTGATACTACTGTACATGTTAGCAGCATGTGATACTTCTGTAAATGTTAGCAGCATGTGATACTACTGTACATGTTAGAAGCATGTGATACAACCGTACATGTTAGCAGCATATGATACTACTGTACATGTTAGCAGCATGTGATACTACTGTACATGTTAGCAGCATGTGATACTACTGTACATGTTAGCAGTGTGTGATACTACTGTACATGTTAGCAGCATGTGATACTACTGTACATGTTAGAAGCATGTGATACAACCGTACATGTTAGCAGCATATGATACTACTGTACATGTTAGCAGCATGTGATACTACTGTACATGTTAGCAGCATGTAATACTACTGTACATGTTAGCAGCTTGTAATACTACTGTACATGTTAGCAGCATGTGATACTACTGTACATGTTAGCAGTATGTAATACTACTGTACATGTTAGCAGCATGTAATACTACTGTACATGTTAGCAGCATGTGATACTACTGTACATGTTAGCAGTGTGTGATACTACTGTACATGTTAGCAGCATGTGATACTACTGTACATGTTAGCAGTGTGTGATACTACTGTACATGTTAGAAGCATGTGATACAACCGTACATGTTAGCAGCATATGATACTACTGTACATGTTAGCAGCATGTGATACTACTGTACATGTTAGCAGCATGTAATACTACTGTACATGTTAGCAGCATGTGATACTACTGTACATGTTAGCAGTATGTGATACTACTGTACACGTTAGCAGCATGTAATACTACTGCACATGTTAGCAGCATGTGATACTACTGTACATGTTAGAAGCATGTGATACAACCGTACATGTTAGCAGCATGTGATACTACTGTACATGTTAGCAGTGTGTGATACTACTGTACATGTTAGAAGCATGTGATACAACCGTACATGTTAGCAGCATATGATACTACTGTACATGTTAGCAGCATGTGATACTTCTGTAAATGTTAGCAGCATGTGATACTACTGTACATGTTAGCAGCATGTGATACTTCTGTAAATGTTAGCAGCATGTGATACTACTGTACATGTTAGAAGCATGTGATACAACCGTACATGTTAGCAGCATATGATACTACTGTACATGTTAGCAGCATGTGATACTACTGTACATGTTAGCAGCATGTGATACTACTGTACATGTTAGCAGTGTGTGATACTACTGTACATGTTAGCAGCATGTGATACTACTGTACATGTTAGAAGCATGTGATACAACCGTACATGTTAGCAGCATATGATACTACTGTACATGTTAGCAGCATGTGATACTACTGTACATGTTAGCAGCATGTAATACTACTGTACATGTTAGCAGCATGTAATACTACTGTACATGTTAGCAGCATGTGATACTACTGTACATGTTAGCAGTATGTGATACTACTGTACATGTTAGCAGCATGTAATACTACTGTACATGTTAGCAGCATGTGATACTACTGTACATGTTAGCAGTGTGTGATACTACTGTACATGTTAGCAGCATGTGATACTACTGTACATGTTAGCAGTGTGTGATACTACTGTACATGTTAGAAGCATGTGATACAACCGTACATGTTAGCAGCATATGATACTACTGTACATGTTAGCAGCATGTGATACTACTGTACATGTTAGCAGCATGTAATACTACTGTACATGTTAGCAGCATGTGATACTACTGTACATGTTAGCAGTATGTGATACTACTGTACACGTTAGCAGCATGTAATACTACTGTACATGTTAGCAGCATGTGATACTACTGTACATGTTAGAAGCATGTGATACTACTGTACATGTTAGAAGCATGTGATACAACCGTACATGTTAGCAGCATGTGATACTACTGTACATGTTAGCAGCATGTGATACTACTGTACATGTTAGAAGCATGTGATACAACCGTACATGTTAGCAGCATGTGATACTACTGTACATGTTAGCAGTGTGTGATACTACTGTACATGTTAGAAGCATGTGATACAACCGTACATGTTAGCAGCATGTGATACTACTGTACATGTTAGCAGTATGTGATACTACTGTACATGTTAGAAGCATGTGATACAACCGTACATGTTAGCAGTATGTGATACTACTGTACATGTTAGCAGTATGTGATACTACTGTACATGTTAGCAGCATATGATACTACTGTACATGTTAGCAGCATGTGATACTACTGTACATGTTAGCAGTATGTGATACTACTGTACATGTTAGCAGCATGTGATACTACTGTACATGTTAGCAGCATGTGATACTACTGTACATGTTAGCAGTGTGTGATACTACTGTACATGTTAGAAGCATGTGATACAACCGTACATGTTAGCAGTGTGTGATACTACTGTACATGTTAGCAGCATGTGATACTACTGTACATGTTAGCAGCATGTAATACTACTGTACATGTTAGCAGCATGTGATACTACTGTACATGTTAGCAGTGTATGATACTACTGTACATGTTAGCAGCATGTGATACTACTGCACATGTTAGAAGCATGTGATACAACCGTACATGTTAGCAGCATATGATACTACTGTACATGTTAGCAGCATGTGATACTACTGTACATGTTAGCAGCATGTAATACTACTGTACATGTTAGCAGCATGTGATACTACTGTACATGTTAGCAGCATGTGATACTACTGTACATGTTAGCAGCATGTGATACTACTGTACATGTTAGCAGTATGTGATACTACTGTACATGTTAGCAGTATGTGATACTACTGTACATGTTAGCAGCATGTGATACTACTGTACATGTTAGCAGTATGTGATACTACTGTACATGTTAGCAGCATGTGATACTACTGTACATGTTAGCAGCATGTGATACTACTGTACATGTTGGCAGCATCGTGACTTAGTAAAGTGACAATGGACACATGTGGTCCCATACGTAACATCCCTCAAATAAATTCTATGAATGATGCTGAAGATATAGCCTTTTGAGTTGCGGTGAAAATAATGAGTGCATATTGAAAACAAACAGATCATTTACTGTACTAATGTTTGCGATAAGACGTTAAATCTGCACCATGCATCACTGACTGCAGCTCACTGCCATTACTTGACATCCATTTTCCAGATTTTTATTTCTGTAAGGGTGCAACTGAGTAATGAGGAATCATTACAGCTCCTCAATCATCCCACTTGGCACCGGGGCTCAGTGGCAAATTACTTATGTAGCAAATTAAAACCGCACGAATAAGAAGCCGGGACTCGCCTTTCAGCCAGAACACTCACAAGCCATCTGTGTGAGTAATGTTCAAGGGTTTTCCATCAAAGACGTTTTTCATTTATGTTATGTCATCTTCAGAACATGCACAAGGTTTTTATAGAGTATGCAAATGTAGAAGACAATTGTAAGAATCAGATTGAAATTAGGGCTAGAAATGCTCCGTAGTGCCCAGAAACAAACAAACCAAACAAAAAAAATCACACTATTGTTGCTGATATTAACTATACGTAAACTCGGAAAGGTGCCTGGCATGGAAAGTTGAATTCAATTTGATTTTGATTCAATTTTTGTATAGCCCTAAATAACAACAGCAGTTTTCTCGGTGGACTTTACAAAGTTGTTGATTCACTAAAAACAGATAAGCCTTTCAATGACAGTAAGTGGTTGGCGAACCCCAATCAGATGAATTGCATGGTGCACTATAAATAATTCACTTTTTTGGTTTTAATGCACAAAGTGTCACACGGTTTTTATTGGCAATAACAATATCCACTATCCACTTGTGTTCAGGGAATATTCAAATAATGAAATCATTTACCTGCAGAACTTGTAAATAAAATTTGTTTTTCCACCACAGTCTGAAGAGTCATCACACATACTGTACAGGACAATGTATGTATGTGTCCTGCAATCATTTTAGACACCATTTCCCTATTTTTCTGCATTTACAAGTCTCTTTCTGTCAGGAAAAATAATATGTATCATTAATGACAAAATAAGTAAGGTACCCCAGCTTTAATTACCACAGGTAGATGTCCATTTTTACATGTATAGCTTGGACAAAGTCAAACTCTTTGAAATGAACATTCTCCTTAGAGTCGTGAAGGTAGCTAGTTTATTCAAAGTCAAAAGTCCGCCAGGTTTGTGTTCATGTTTTAAAACACAGAGGAATGATCTGACAACTCATTCAGCAACAGTATTGCGGCAAAAGCATGTGGATACTTGAGAACCACAAACCCCCTCCGTGCCAGAAGACAAGACGCAGCTGCAGCATCGACTCACTGCCCCTGACTGACAGGACCTCGGGGCTTCTCTGTTCTACAATCATACATTTTCATAATCATCCATCTTAAGGCTGCTGACAACCTTTTGGAGGTAATTATGACTCAATAAATAAGAGGCCAACAAAGGCACCGCAACACCTCTCATATCTGACAGGCACTGACCTAAATATGTAGAACTGAATTTTCACACAAGCTAAAATAGCCCAAGTTAAAATCCTGATAGAGATAGTGAATACTGTGGCGCTAGAGAATAATATCTACATATCCATTCAGTTTTTTTTATTATATGTAGATTGTGCTTGAAAGTCGCTACACCCTGTAATTGCTTTTGCCATGTTTTTTGATGGATGATCACACAAACACGGTTTTTCCACCATTTAAGGGGATTCTTCTGGAAGTCATGCCTCACTGAAGAAAGCCACTCTTTTATTTCAATTCTTAGATGTGGATTTATTTCACTGGAGTTTAATTTACCTCCTCTGTGTTTCAGCTCTTCTCAGCAACTCGCTTTTGCTGCTCTACCCTTTCTGCGGATATTAACCCTTTAAGGATCACCTAATTTCGCCTGCTCCTTCTTGAATTATGATACCCAAATGGAAATGCTTATTGTGTGGACATCTTGTGTCTGATGTTGTGTTATGAGGCCTCATTTGAAAGGTAACACCTTCTAGTTTCTGGAAATGTATGTTACAGTTTCTTAGGAAGGACACAGTCTGCACTACACCTTCTCAAACATGAGTCAAAGTTAGTTTTTTTTGTCTCGAAAAAAAAAAGGCAATTTTAAAATAATCTCCTGAAAACATACTTTATGGTATGTTGTTCAAACTCACCAGAGCAGATGTCTGTGGTGTTGGCAACAACTGTATGAAATTTTAGACCTTTAGGTGAAACCATTTTGATGCTGGGGGCTTTTTTGTGACTAATGGGCACATTCGGCACAAGCGGTCCATTTTTGTGCCAATTGTGCCAAAGTGTTTTACATGCAAATTATCAACGTTATTACACCAAAAATCAAATTATATCATTTTTTGGCTATTACTCTTGCTATAAATAGGATTTTTTCCAGATATTGAAATGTTTACAGAAAAGCTATTATTTATATAGATATAGCGCGTGTTCTCCGTGAAAATGCTCCGCTTTCCTCTCTTACGCATTCAAATAACACTCGAACAGTGGGAGGAACCTTGAAGTCCGACACATCGCCTGAAACCTGAGATTATTGGCTACAAGATGGTTTGATTGACATCCAAATCGGCCAATGGTAGTCAAGACAATGCTGTCGTGACGCACAGAAATCTATATGACTGGAGCGGTAAAGTTAGGTGCGCTTGTTTTACTCAACTCACTCTACCTTCCAAACCATAGCACTGAAAAGGTCGGGAATGGGCTTGTTTTGAAGGGAAGACTGAGAGGAAGACGAACATACCCTGTGACGTTAGGTAAATGGTAACATGCCTTCTTCATACAGTGCGCAAAGAACAGGTTTTGTTTTCGTTTGTGCAACTTTCAATACTCAAATGTGTAGTTACAACTGGATATCTACTATAAGGATGACTTTGTAGAAAAAACAACTGGATATAATTATTCTATGAACCCTCACAAACAAAAACGAATGCACACATGTGTGGATTAGACGTGATTTGCCCCAGAATATTAGCATGAAAAGGTAAGAAAGGACGATGTATATTTTATATACATATACAGTTTGACTCCTTTTTCATACTTTTGGTTATATTTAATGTTTATTTTAACATAATACGCGTTTAGAGGTGGGAATAAGCTTTCAAAAGAGATATAGCTTGACTATATTGACACAAGTGAATTCTAATACTGATGCTGTTAAATGAAAAATATCTGAATCCTCCCTGTACAGGGAGGGTGATTCTAAAAAAGAACCGGTATTTGTTTCCAACCGGCTACATGTATTCTTTTTGCCAGGTTTTTGATGGTTGATAACACAAACAAGTTTTTCCACTTACAGGTATTTTACCAGTTGTCATTCCCCTCTGAAAAAAGTAAAAAAAATCCAAAGAGCCACCAGACGTTCTCCTGTCTTTCACCTAATTTAATTTCACTCCTCTAGTGTATTTCACATCCTCTCACTTTAGCTGCTTCACCATATCAACCCATATCAATCCATATCAACAGAATAAAACAAAACCGACAGTAGCTGCTAACTGGCTACATCAACCGATTGGCTGTATGTGTCCAGCATTTTTATTTTTTTTTATTTATGAGCACAATTATTAGCAAATGTATTGGGTTGGTGCTCTGTGAATTGGGTGCACCACTGACTGCCACCCCTCCTACCCAGAAATGGATTAAGAGAAAGAAAATGGGTGGATAGATTATTGATAGTGAGGAAGTGATATACACCAATTATTTTGTATTCCTTTTTTATTGCAACAAACATCTCCCCAAATAGCTTACTATTTGAAATGTAAAGCATCATTGAGTATGGCTGAGAAGCTCTCATGCACTGTTCTTGCAAGGCGATCCAGAAATGTATTCATTTTTTCGAGACAAAAAAAAGAATGGGCAGGCAGCTTTACCATCAGAGAGAATGAAGAACCTCATCCACATCTATCAAAAAAGCTGTCATAGACTTTAAAGGGGAAATACACACTATTGCAACCAGGGGATGGAAACTTAAGGCTTCACACAACCAGTGACAATGAGTGAAAATAAAGTTGTTGCATTGTCATTCACAATCTCACAAAAATTAAAACATCTTACAATAACAACATGTATTGCTAGTCCAAAATTGAAAGTTTTATTAAGAAGTGTAATGTACGTAAAACAATATTTTAAATTCTGTTGAACTGAAATTCACTCAAAAGGCACGATGATTATACCCAATTAGTGAAAAAATATAATAATTGCTTCGCCCTGGCGTCTTGACCCTTATCATTGCACTTTCTAAAAACAACAGCCAATTCAGGTCCATTTCCTTTAGGCTTTTCTGCATGCCATATAAATTTAATCACGCAATTAAAAATGATCACTACACAGCAGAGTGAGTGTAAAGGGCTACAGTTGGCTCTGTCCGGACTATAAAGAAACGCTTTGGCACTCGGCGCTGCACAAACAAATCAAAACACAATATTTTGGCAAGACACGCTCAGCATTCTGGAAAAAGGATTCCAAACGGGAGCACGATTGGCGTTTGTTTGGCCAGCAGATGGGACCTTCTTAGCCCTGGTGGTTTGTGTCCTTGTGCCTGTATTATGTATGAGGTGTATCACGAGGACGCTCTCATCCCCCCTCAGAAAACGGAGATCTTTGAACTTGCGGCTATATCTCCAGTTTCTACCAAGTAACAAAGGACATGGTTTCCTTTCCTGCAAAAAAAAACCAAAATACATTGTAGAGGGTCATGGCACTGCTGTATCGCTCCTTTTGCAGTTCATACGACATTCTACTGTGTCTGTTCAGTTGGTCTTAATTAATGGAAGCCCCGAGGACGTCTGTTGTGTTATGCATGAGGTTATGAATATATTATGCAGTATGTCTAAGTAAAAAAATAAATAGTAAGGGCCACCTAAACCCACACATGCACAGTGTTGGGTAGAATACTTTGAAAATGTATTCCGGATACAGAATACATGACCTAAAATATATGTTGTATAGGAAAGCACGTTTTTTTGTACAGCACAATTCATACGCAGGGCAACTTAAAGTGCTGAACAAAATAAGATAGCATTTCAATCATAAATTATCACAGAACATTAAAAAGAAAGATAAAAATATAAAATCCCTCAGTTGTATGCACAGCTGAACAGAACTGTTTTTAACCTGGTTTTAAACATTGTCAGAGAGGAGGCCTGTCTCACATCTTCAGGAAGACTGTTCCAGATTTTAGCAGCATGAATCTGAAAAGCAGCCTCCCCATGTTTAGTCCTGACTCTGGGCACTAACAGGAGTCCAGTCCCTGTGCTCCTCAGAGTCCGGGCTGGTTCATATGGGACTAACATGTCACTAATATAGTTTGGTGCGAGGCCATGGAGAGACTTGTACACAAGCAGAGCTGTTTTAAAGTCTATTCTCTGAGCCACAGGAAGCCAGTGCAGAGACCTGAGAACTGGACTAATGTGATCGTACTTCCTGGTTCTAGTCAGGACTCGAGCTGCTGTATTTTGAAGATACTGCATTGAGGTGAATAGTGTTCCGTTAAAGTAGTACCTGTAAAACCTCTGCTTTTAATTATTATGTTTTTACTATTTATATTTGATTGTAAATTAATGACTATTTACATAACGTATAAAGGTACATTTCAAAATAGTTAAAACCACAACCTCAATATATATATATATATATTTTTTTTTTTTAAACAATTCTAATTGCTTTAACGGCTGTCATTTAGCAACCAGAAAAAAACTAAAATCGTCACTTTAAGAATACCTTGTTTTCTTTTCTTATTTTTATTTTTCAACCTTAAAACGTAATGTAAGAAAGTATGTATTAATAATAATAATAATAATAATGCATCAGTTTTATATAGCACTTTTCTGGACACTCAAAGACGCTTTACATGTCATTATTCATTCACTCCAGACACGGTGGGGATAAACTACTACTGTAGTCACAGCTGCCCTGGGGCACACTGACAGAAGCGAGACAACCAGTATGTGCCATCGGCCCCTCCGACCACCACCAACCATTCATACACACACACCAGACTCATTCTAGGCAATGGGGGTGAAGTGTCTTGCCTAAGGACACAACGGCAGTTTGGCACTTTACAGCCACCCTACTGTGGCATCAGGTGTTCCCAGAGGTTAAGTGTCTTGCCAAGGACACAACGACAGCAGACAGTGGGAGTCGGTGGTGAAAGTCGGGCTCAAACCCACGACCCTCTGGCTCAAATGCTCTACCAACTGAGCTACTGTATTACCCGTGATTTTCAAAAAGTAACTGTATTTTAAATTCTAGACTTTAAAGTAGTAACTATAAGGATATACAGCTACTCAAAAAGCGCACTTTGAATATATATGTGTATTTCGTTACTCCCCAACACTACACATGCAACAAAATCCCAGTGAAGAGGAAATGTATAGATGACAAGATCCAATGCACTCTTGATAAATGGCCACACAGAGCTAAGTGCAGCATTCCTGGGAGAGATTGCCCGAGTCTGTGGTCCTTATGTCAATGGTTGTTAACAGCTCTCTCTATTGCAAACTCAACATGCATCCTGGCCTTGAGTGAAATGTCTCCACCAGCGACGGTGTAAGTCTGTCAAAGAGGACATGAATTATAACCCTCCTTTGGAAACAGTCCAAGACAAGCTGATTCAGACACTGCTCCTGGGGGAAAAGGCTTTTTACTCAGTGTTCTTGATTCATAACTATGTAAGATTGTATTTGCATTCTGATTGCTGTGAAAATACACTTACTCAATCCGTTACTGCAGACATTTTTTCCCATGTGCCCCGGGGGAAGCTCGTCTGTCTTTTTTATTGTCTTGTGTTCAAATGTTTGTGTAAGCTCCACTTCATCCCACTTAATCGCTTATGATACTGTCTAACTTTTTTTTTTGCGTGTTCCATATTTGACCTAGTCTGGTTGTACCACACCATAGTACAAATGACATTTCGTACTGAGGTCTGGCTTTGCTCCATTGAGCTCCGTGAACAGGTGGGAGGGGTTAACTCCTTTTGCAGATTGAAACGATTGGATCTGAGTTTACGTCACGTTTGTAATGCGCCCAAGTGAGTCGTTAGCATTTAGCCTAGCCGTCTCCTTTGCTGCTAACGGAGCCCGTGGGGAGTAGCACCACAATTTCTTCTAGCGATTACATTTGCTAAACATTCCTCTTGCTCCGGCTTCAATTTCTTGATAGAACCAGACTGGATTACTTTACTATCGCATTTTTCGCCTTTGCCAAACTACAACCTTCCCGTTCGACGCAAACTCTTGACATCACCCACAACTAACTACAACACTCTCCTCCCGCGCTCTCTGATTGGTCGGTCGAAATTCAACCGATTGTAATCGCTAACCCAGGGACCAGACCCAGACGTTACATGCAGTGAAATGATGATAGAGCGGAGTGTACGGATGGCTAAGGCCAGGCTATATTTGACCACTTCTTATCATATCGCTTATGTTACTGTCTGACTTTTTAAAGTTTTGTTGTGTTTTTTATGCCCTGTGCTGCTCAAACTAAAAGAATAGTCTGAATCTGAATCTCTTAAATATAAATATGGGGAATAAAATGTGTTGCTACATGAATCCGCTATTAAGAAACATAAATGTAAAAACTGCGCCAGGCTACACTTTGTTTCAAAACTATTGAATACTGCTACTAGACTTATTTGATGTGTGCAATCTGAGTGCTCTTATTTCCTTCTTTCTCTGCTGTAATGTGCGCAACGATGACACTGAAATGTCTCCACTGCAAGATGAATAAAGGTTTATCTTATCTTATCTTACCAGCGATGGACTTTATAGAGTGAAGGAATAACACATTTGTTGTTGTTTCTTTTAGGTTAACATTATATAACAATGAAAAAGGTATTTTTGACTGACATTCCAAGTCATATAAATCTTAAATCAGGGATAAACTTATACCCCTGAGGTTTATATAACTGCATAATAATGAAAACCTATTCTGAAGTGCTGGCTTTGTTCATTCTTTAGTCACTTTACTTCTGAGCGACTACTGTTTTCATTTCACAATCCTGTTTCCTTCTTCGACCACAATATTGTCTTGTGGTCCCTGAGCATAAACCAGACAGACAATGGATGAATCTGTAAAGAGATCACGAGCCTTCACATATTGATTAGACTCTGGCAGTATTCTGTGTTTTCTTTCCGTAGTAGCAATGAGTCATGAAAAGGATTTTGTTCTGATGTTGGAAGATTGACTAATGCATCTGTTACGGTTTATGTCCAGCGTGTCTTTTTCTGGACAGAAGTTTTTCCGAGGATTCAGTCAGTTATCCATAAACTTTGATAGACATGAGATCCGCTGTGGAAAAGCTCTCCTGGAAGCTTATCTGTAACTCCTTATTCCGTTTAACAATCACGTTATTCTCTTGATTACGCTTGCTTGGCTTGCTCTTCAATTGAATTTATTGTAGATTAGTGTATTTCAAAACATGTGTGCATATTTCTGTGAAGTGATGATGCAGCCTGCGTACATTCAGTCTGGTAGGCTATACTGTACATGCTGCAGCCCACCAAAGCCCACCAATTAAGTCAGCCGTTTAAAAGCCAAAACTTCCCAAAAATTTAACCCTTTCCCAAGCCTCACAAAAAGTTGTTCTGGAGTCACTTTTGTCTACTCACGCCTCGCAACAACCTCCTCCCAACCTCCTTCTTGACCTTCAAATGCACGGTCTCATCTCAATATCCCCCTCATGCTAGCACCAGTTCCTGGACCTCATGCCACCACCATTTCCTGGGGGATTATAAAAATATACACAAAATGTTATGTATTGGTAATGTGAAAATGAATAAATAAAAAATGAATAAATAAGCAGCACACAAGGAATGATCTTGAGACAAAGTGCTGCTGCCGGGGGCCTAGGGTTCCAAACAAACTAAGGAATGAACTAATTTAAACATTTTCTAAATATGTCTCTCCAGATTGAAACAATTGTGTTGGTGTTGACATTTTACATGCCATTCACATGTTCAAAAGGCTGTAGGAGGAAGAAAACCTGTATCTATCTATCTATCTATCTATCTATCTACTGTATCTTTCTGTCTATCTTCTGTATCTATATATCTGCTGTATCTATCTATCTGCTGTATCTATCTATCCAAGATGCACTTATCTATCTGTCTACTGTATCTATCTATCTACAGTACTGTATCTTTCTGTCTATCTACTGTATCTATCTATCTATCAACAGTACTTATCTATCTATCTATGTATCTGTCTGTCTGTCTGTCTCTCTCTCTTTCTCTCTCTCTTTCTCTTGCCCCTTGCCAATTTGTAATGTTGTAGTGTTTAATGGAAAAAAGTTATCTCTGCATCACAGTACAAACAGTGTGAACTTGGAGCTGTCACGGACCCCCGCCTGCGGCCCATCCCCGTCCTCACTGTGACATCACTGTGCACTTTTCTGTTAAAAGCCATAAACCTGACGATAAAACACAAAGGCCTTCACGACTACAATGATAGTGATTTATATGAAACCTCCAGTTGAAATAAGTGTGAGGAGGCGTGTAAGTGTGTAAATCAATCTGAGGAGTGTGTTGTGACAACTCTGACTGACAAAAGACTCACATCCTGACTCCCGTTTCAAGATATTTCTGACACCACGTTATGGGAATATGATTGTGGATTTTTGGGGAAGATTCAAGGGCAAATAAGTTCTTTTTTGTTATGACTGAAATATGTATTAGGTTTTTATTATTCAGGAGAGGGGAAGGTGAAGGTGGGATGGCAGGAGGGGATTAAATATAATAATACTAAAATAAAATAAAATGCTAAAAATTCAAAATACAAAATAAAATTGTGACATAATGAATAAAGGAAAGCAAAACATGATCTCATATACTGTACATTGGAGATTTAGGCATATATTCACTAAAAGAAAAAAAAAAAGAAAAAATATGCAGATGAAAAAATACAAACAAACAAATAAATAATAAAAATAAAACTAAAGACAATTTGAATAAAGGTCAAATGTTCTAGATGTGGATGAAATAGAACATCAAACCAAAGATTTTATTTCCGCATTTCTCAATTATAACATATTTTTCTAAACCTTGTCATAATTTCTACTGCGTTCTAGCGTGAAATCTGTAGTGAAAAAAACCAGTCAATGAAGAAATAAGCAGAGCTAACAGCACTGATTCTCATAATTAGCTGGGGCTTGTCGAACAATCAGTCGGAGAATGTCTAATTTGAGGCTTAGTGCGGTGATGAAAAAGTGCTGGTGATGAGCGAGCACTTCAGACATAAACATCAAACAAGAGGCAGAGACAACACTCTTAAGCACTTTGGAGGATTTCAACTAATGCAGAAATAGAGCAGCGTTGCCAAGTCACTTATCAAAAGGCTTGTCTTTCGTTTAGGACCACACACACTTTTGTTTTGGACTGAATTGGAAACAAACAGCAACACTACAGCGAGTTAGACCCGTGTTGAAATGTCGTGTTGAGCCGGGACACCAGAGGGAATAGTAGGCGTGTTGTTTGAACCCGGATTTCCACTACGGTAAGACAGGAACGTGTGAAAATAAAAAGGGTAAAAATATACTTCCAACTTTCAAAATCAGTCCGCTAAAGTCCAGGACCCTGTTGTGATGGACTGCGGAAAGATTATTGTCCCAATTTGGATTTTCAAACATATTTTTATGTTTTACAAGGGCTGCTTTACAAAAGAAAGCCCAAACTTGGATGGGAAGAGCTTCACCCTTGTCACACCGTAGTTTTGTAACCTTCATGGTCTCTTCAAAGTGTTACTTAGAACATTTGCCAAATATATTGAAAATCTGATTCATACAAAAAGTATCAAACGAAACACATTTTAAATCATTTTATTTGATGAACAAGAAAAAAATGGCTTCTTAAAATTATATTAAGTTCATTAGTAAGTAAGTAATGTTTATTTATATAGCGCATTTTACAGACCAAGGTCACCCAGATCAGATATTGTTCCAATCATTCCACACACGGTGATGACAGAAGCGAGTCGCCGAACACACTGGACCATCAGCCCCCAATCAAGACCATCCATTCACTCTCTCATTAACATTCATACCTATTGTGCATGTTTTTAGTGGTAGGGGAAACCGGAGCACCCGGAGGAATCCTACGCAAACACAGGGAGAACATGCAAACTCCACTCAGAAAGGCCCTGTTCCGACAGGGATTCGAACCCGTTCTTGCTGAGAGGCGAGAGTGCATTGTATCATTAGTATTAAATTTGACAATAAAAAAAACTATACATATGGGTTTAGGGTTTAGGGTTATAGACTATTTACTGAGCCTGGTTAAACAGATAATTCTCCATTAGAAGATTCAGTGAAATGTTTTGTGTATCTATAACCTTTGCTTGAAGCAGATGCCAAAGATATGAAACTTAATTCCAACACAAATGATTTAAATGATTATTATCTTTATCTAACTGCCTGAATATTGAAGGCACATTATTTGGACTCTGATCTTGGACTCTGAGGAGCACAGGGACTGGCCTCCTGCTGGTGCACGGCGTCAGAACTTAACTTGGGGATGCAACATTTCAGATTCACACAGCTATAATCTGGAACAGTCTTCCTGAAAATATGAGACAGGCCTATTCTCTGACAGTTTTTAAATCCAGATTAAAAACTGTTCTGTTTTAGCTGTGCATACAACTGAGGGATTGTATCATTAGTCTTTTTGATGCACTGTGATTATTTATGATTCAAATGCCTTGTGCAATTGTTTTTATCTTTGAGGTGCCTTGCGTATCAATTGTGCTATACAAATAAACTTGCCTTTTCTCTGATCCTGTCAAAGCATGTGAAAGCAGCATGTTCTCCCCCTCTTAATAATCTGTCAGTGCAGCCTAAGGAGCTCCATCCCGTGGGCTGTTGGCGCCCACTAACACTGACTCATCCACATTTGGTTTTGTTGCAGTCATCCCACTGGTGAAGGGCTCTCCCTGACATTTACACTACACTCATACTTTCTCACAAACAAATCATCTCTGTTTCTCTATTTCTGTGTGACAAATAGAATTAATTATAGCTAAACACCAGTTAGATTAATTAGCACCAACGCTGTGACATCTTTCTCATTTGCCCTCGGTGAGTGCAAACAGTCTCTCCCATCACACTTGTTTTCTGCCCTCTGCTCCCCTCCCCTCTTCCTCCTCTCTTCTTCCTCCTCTCGGTCTCTGCGGTCTGTTTAACAAGCTCACTCGGAGCTGCATTTAAGCTCATTAACCTTTGTGGGTGGCCAGCTCCACGGAGAGAACAGCCATTGATACAGGAATACAGCGGGGACTTTTTTTCTTTACACTCCACTCAAAGCATTTCTCATAAACTGTATTAAATAAGAACTTACACGGTATGGCACACACTTCTTTGAAATTAGAAAAAAGTACGGGCAAGTCTTTGTGTTCGTAATGCATCTATTGAACTGCACTACATTGTTAAAGTAGCAATATGTAAGATTTTCATGTCAGGTAATCATTAAAGGGCCCTAATCTGTCAAAAGGCATTCTCTAACAATTAAACATGGGAAAAAAAATCTGGTCTGGTTTCACATTTAATTGGTTAACAATATGAAAGTATCACTTTGTTTGTACTCTGTGAAAAAAATTGAATCTCTTAATTAAATGTGGACTTCTGAAAATATGTAACAAACTTCCGCAAAGCTCATTCCGTCAAATCATCACGTCCGTTACATAAAATAAACAGGGCCGCTATAGGAAACTTGTCTAATGTATAAAACAGTTATGTTCTAGCAACTTCTAATGGACAGAGGAGGTGTTTGGATACAAGAAAAACATAAAATATCTTTAGATTATTAAATCTAATTTTTGGCCTTTTGTCCCACTTTTGTGCCCTTTAGTGTGAACAAGCCATTCAACTGCAAAAGTAATTCAATCAAGACACATTTCCAACATGCTTTACCTCAATATGGGATTAAAGATTGTTTATAATAAATTAGGGCCCTAGATTATATTTCTAATCCAGATGAAAGGAGTACAGTGTGTGAAGTGTATTAGCAGACAGTATGAGATGACACGCTCCGTTACAGACCGGCTTCATGCCCCGTTCTCCATGTGATAATAACTGGGAATAGTGCACGTTCTCTGGAACAAGCTCGCAACAATGCTATTATAGTCCAATTATGTGCCTGATAATCCATAACTCTAATCCATAGCGCAGCATTAGCATCTGTGCAAACACTGCCCACGTGTCTCTGTGGAGAAGTTCAGAATAGATTAGATATCGCATATGTTGATCCCGGAGGAAATTCCAATATGTGTAAGATATAATGTGAGGTATAATGAGCTTGAGAAATGAGAATGAGAAAAACGCATTAAGAGATGAAAAATAAGTCAAATATTGCTCAAATTTGCCAAAATATATCTTGATTTTTAGTACATTTTGACAAACAAGTGGCAAGAAAAAATGATCTTGTTTTAAAAAGATACAAGAAATGTGTCTCTTGGAATGAGAAAATAAAGCAACAGTTCTTGAAATAAGACGAAATGGCTTCGTCCCAATTAATAATCAAATTAAGATAAAAAACACTTGATTAAAGCAATTATCACTTCATATGTTATGGTTTTTTGCAGTGAAACATTTGTAATCATCCACATATTTGGTGAAATGTTCTGTGCAGATTTGTTCTTAGTGGGAGTTTTTAGCTGATGCTACACATTATGATATTATTCACATTTGCTCCATCAGAACAAACTGTCCATAGATCAGAGTCAGGCGAGTTTTAAAAGCAAAGCATTCATAAATATAAAAGAGCAAGTGTAATAACACTTCAGGCAGGTAATCAAATATTTATTGAGACAAGCAGTTGGATGTCTCTACTACAACTAAAACACACCACTAAATGTCTCCTCGGAAGAATAACACTAACCACAGCATGAATATTACTGTGTGTATTTGACTATAAAGACTACAGCCACATGTCGCACATTAAAGCTGAAGTACACAACTACAATCCATCTAATAGTTCCTGACTCTGAAACATGTTGCTTCTCTCATGAGCTTCACATGTATTTTAGATCAGCTTTTCAGACAGAAGACAAGGGTCTTTAAATGAGACAAAGAGTGTAAAGAAGATAATTTGGCTTCATTACCTGACATGTTTCAGCAGTAGACTTCTGTCTTTGCATAAATGAACTTTGTAAGCCCCAAACGTACTTTTACATTTACACTTACTTTCAGGGCTCCTTCTTACAAGGATGCAAAAGAAAACAAGTTTTTTACTGAGAAAAAGACAGAATGTAGTGGAGTGTTACAAAATGTACTGAAGAATAGGTTGGTACTAAAGCTTTAATAAATATATTTTGACGTATAGTTCATGCCATTTATATCAGATTTTACTGCAGACAATGTGCTTGATTAGAGCTATAACATTAACCACAAATAAGTAGTCATTTAGCAATCCATTAATTGTTCTTTCAACAATGCTAGAATTAAAACAAGCTAAGACGAGGTTTCATGACCCTGACAGAGTAATTATTACTGCAGAATAACAATTATTTTACAATTCAGTTGAAACAACTAATTAAGTTAAAGTTTTATGTTATTCTTTCTTTGTCCTTTGCATTTGACCCATCCTGCAATGACCACCTCTGTCAGGAGCAGTGGTCGCCATAGTGCATCGCCCAGGGACCAAACCTCCAGATGTTGAGGCTCGGTAAGGTGGAGGATTCTATTTACTGTCCATAGTTTTGGTGGTAGGGTAAACCGGAGCACCCAGAGGAAACGGAGACCATGCTGCCCTCAGTTACATGTAGTTTAAATGAAGAAAAAATTCAATCGAATCTTTTTAAACTAATCACTTAATAATCTCCCAGCAAATCACAATCAGTATTATCCTTAATTATAGCTCCATGTTTGATATAAATGTTTAACAATATCCAAATAAAATGCAATCTTTTCTCCCTCTCATCCACACCACACACAAGTGATCATTTCAACGCCTTTCAGTGCAGTTTTGTGAAGTCTACGAGCGTTTAGAGGGTGGCCAAATACAAACACACTAATTTGTTTTCTCTCGTTTCCTTTTTTCTGATTCATTGGCCCCTGTCTGAAACTCACTTCAGTATCCTTGACTACCGACTGCAGCGCGATAATGTGCAACATCATTTACATACACTGTACATGCGCCGTGGTGATTGATGCCCGGTGGTTTTTAATCTGAAAACCCTCATGTCGAGCGTGTGCAAAGATCCCTGTTCCACTAATGGCGCATAAACAGTGCATATTAGATGTATACTAAGCGTGACAAGGTTGTGGCAACACATCCCTCCTCCTTCTTCTACCCCACCCCCATGAGGATGTGTGCTTCTGAGACTAAAACACATCTTATAAAAAAAATAATAGTTGTTTCCACTCCTGTCTCTCTTTGATTGTCTTTTACTGTCACGACTCCCCGGGGACCAAGCTGTCGAATTGTTTCTCCCTCCAGCAGATGCTCTCCTCCTGCTGTAATCTCCCCGCTGCTGAGCCAGTGTTATTAAGTGCTGATTTTAACAGGAAAAAGAGATGCAAAACTAGTGTGTATATTTGCATGTGTGTGTGTGTGAGAGTACGTGTAAGTGTGTGTATATATAAGTAGGGGTTGCAGGTTTGCAGGTACCCCCAAAGTAACTTAAGCGAGTATGTGTGTGTATGTATATTTGTGTGTACGTGTGAGTGTGTGTGCATGTCTCTGTGTGAATATCTGTATGTTTATGAAGGGGTTGCAGGTTAGTGACCCCTAAAGTGACTTAAGTGAGCATTTGTGTGTATGCATATGGACGATTGTGTGTGCGTGTGTGTACGTGTATGTATCTGTGTGCGTGTATGTATAAGCAAGGGTTTCAGGTTTGCGACCCCTAAATTTGCGAGTATGTGTGTGAATGTATAATCATGTGTATGTGTGTGTATGTCTATGTGTGTATGGGCTTGTATCTGTATGTGTATGTATATGTGTCTGAGTACGTATATGTAGGGGTTGCAGGTTTGTGACCCCTAAAGTGACTTAAGTGAGCATTTGTGTGTATGCATATGGATGATTTTGTGTGTGTACGTGTGTGCGTGTGTGTGTACGTGTATGTATCTGTGTGCGTGTATGTTTAAGCAAGGGTTTCAGGTTTGCGACCCCCAAATTGACCTTAGCGAGTATGTGTGTGTATGTATAATCATGTGTATGTGTGTGTGTGTATGTCTGTGTGTGTATGTGCTTGTATGTGTATGTATATGTGTCTGAGTATGTATATGTAGGGGTTGCAGGTTTGTGACCCCCAAAATTGACTTGTGTGTGAGTATGTGTGTGTATGTATATTTATGTGTGTGTATGTATATTTATGTGTATGTGTGTGTGTTTGTGCTAGTGTATGTGTGTGCATGTGCGTGTGTGTATATACATGTGTATGTCTGTGTGTGCGTGTCTGTATAAGTAGAGGTTTCCACAGGCAGATAAGTTTGTGACCCCCAAAGTGACTTAAGTGAGCATGTGTGTGTACGTGTATCAACGTGTGTGTATGTGTGTGTGTCTATGTGTGTGGAAGAAATTTACATGCAGTATTGGGAAAGGTTAAGAGCCAGTGCGACCAAGAGGCGCGGATTAGTGCCGTGAGAATTGCTTTTTATTACTGTTAAGGTCAGAGCCGTATTTAAAATCCACTAGAGACAAGAGAGAGTGAGGAGACGCGTTGGAGGAAATGCGTGGCCAGATGGGAGACCTTGTACGGCGCTTTCATTTCATTAAAAAGCCACCGCCGTCGCTTAGTTTTTTTTTTTTCTTCTTATGAGCGGAAAGATAACATCGAGGCGCGCAGAAACAGATAGCCGCCCTCGACAATGGTGCGTGTGAGCTGGAGATCCAAAGGGCGCTCCAAACACACACACACACACAGAGAGAGAGGAGAGCACAGGCTGTTTGTACCATGTGATATAATAGCCTGGAAAGGATTACATCATTGTTTTGGGTGTAGGTGGGCAGACAATGCAGAGGAAAAGGCTTGCACTGCCACCTGGTGTTTGCTCTCGGTAGTGATGATCCAGGACACTCAATATTCAACAACATTTATGGACCTTTATCAACATTTATGGACATTGGTCATCTGCCTCGTATGGACCAATGGCTCTATGTGGTTTTTTTTGCCATTGCGTTTCTTGCGTTTGAACTTCTCTGATCTGTGTTGGCGAATTTTAACGGTTTTGTAAAGTCCTCTGAGATAATTGTTGGGATTTAGGGCTATAAAAGAATACATTGAATTGAATGGATTTGCTTTCTCGAGTCTCAAAGATTCTGTATTCAAAGGACAGTGTACAGAGATATAGGCTCATGAAGACAAATATGTTCCGCACCAGATTATGAAGAGATCCTTTTAATCTAGCTAAAATTTTCAATATATTTTGCTATTGGCAGCAGATTTTTGAGAATTTGCTCAACAGGGGGTGAAACATTGTATTGTACTAAAATATGCCTCGCTTTTCAAACAAACTGCTCGGTAAAGGGCCAAATTGTAATCCTTTCAAATGTTTTACTAATGGCACTTATCTGTTTTTGCAACTAAAGTATTCATATATAGATAGATATTTCCATTGGCAAACCCTGGTTACAGAGAAATACATTACAATACACAGTCTGAAAGTGTATCCGTCTGTTCTCCATCAACCACTCAACACTTACATTTCCTCGGGTTATCAGGGGAAATGATAACCAGGGGAAATTAAAACACATTAGATAACATGTATCTAATGTGTTTTAATTTAAAACACATTAGATAAAACGTATACTTCATGCTGACAGGTAGATTTTGTTAGTTCAGTGGGGAGATTATTCCATTCTTTGATTGCTTTAATTGTATGAGTTTAAATCTCAAATAACAATGAGGAGTCGTGGTTGCGATAGTTGTGGTGTAGTATTGCATTTGTGAAGCAATTTACTCGTATGACACTATTTGTATTTTAGCAGGATGTAGACCAGGATGTAGAACAGCACTTATACTAAATTGTAGAAAGAAAGGATTTATAGCAAAAATGTAAAAATAACTTATTCAGACCAGAATTGTGCAACCCATTTTGACAGTTTGTATAAATTATGAAAACGATGAGATCTCTTATTTGGAATTTGAAAACAATGCTTCTGCAAGACAAAGCAAAAGACACTTGTTCCATTAACAAATCTCCAACCTCAAATCAAGAAACATTTTTCCAAAAATTAAGTGAGTGATTATTTTTTGCTTATCTTTTGTCTCTTGTTTATTTGCAAACCACTTAGAAAATTGCAGTTTTTCTGTTTTTCTATTGTGATCAAGCTGCTCTTCGACTATTCGACAAAACAATTCAATATACCTCTATAGTTTCAACATCTGCTGTCATGATTGTTACAACAGTTTTTAATTATGGATATTAATAGAGCAGTATTTAGGAGTAACAGTATTAGATGTAAGACAGCACACAGAAAAGATGGGACTGCCACCAAATGTCATTCAAAACAGAAACCACTGCGTTTGGACAATAATTGCGATTTGTTTTACCAAATTTACCGCAAGGGCGACTAGAAACTATGCAACTCCTTGGTAGATCAAACAGCAAAGCGCCTGTGTAAATGGTTTTCATATGAGAGCAGCGTGAATGGCTCTCACCCAGCAGCTGGTGGATATGAGGCTACTGCCAAGGCGCTATTAGACAGCTGTGTGGCATTGGAAGAGCTGGCAGATAATGATGCCAGTGCTTTCAAATGAATCTTAGGGCTGTTTTTAGGTGAGAGACTGTGAAGTGTCCACAGTGTGTAGTTCTAAAGGAAGCATTCACATTTGTAAGCATTATTTACAATGAGCATGTTCAGAGTATGTAAAAAAAGAATTAAAAAAAATAAACATACTTCTGGCTTTATTTTCAAATCCGTCTGACCACTTTAAAGTCCTGTCTCCATCTGTGGAGAAGCTGAAGCCTTGTGATGCTTTCAAAGGCGTCTCGTAAAGTTGCCTTTGCCGTAAATAAAAAGCATTCTTATTATTATTATTAAACTTGGAACAGTAATTTGAAATAGATAAATAGATAGATAGATACTTTATTGATGAAGTTTGCGTTCCTCCAGTGGATTTTCACTTGACCCGCTTGGTTTGGACCATGAATCCTCTCCGCTCCAGTCTGGACCGGTGCAAAAACCATGAACACTGAACTGCAGCAACATCTCAGGCAGAAAAAAACAATAACAATAAAAATGGTAAAGCACAAAACAACAACTTTGGGACTTGCTGCCGTTTTCCAGCGCATTCCAAAGATACATCATACGGACACGTGCAATCATACGTACAGTAAAAGCACACAAATATAATCACACAACATATTGTACACTTTGAGAAATGTATTGTCACACATGCTCAACTGAGGCGGCAAGTCATAAAATACATTATATAATCTCTCTAAGCATGGTTTTTCCCACTGCTCTTAAACACATCTGCTGTCTCCTGTCTCAATAGGATCTGGTTTACATTTCATCCAGCTCCGTCAACACAGGTTTTCACTCCGGTTCAATTGGAGATAAGGTGAGCAATCTGGTTTTCACTGGTGCTTTGTAAATGCATGATATGTTCTCGAATCGAGTCGCTTTTTGGTGTAAGGGTGATGTACTGAATATTGAAACTGCTGGTACATGTATGTATTGCATTGAGGTGAGGGAACGGTAACACAAAATCATAGCAGAAAAACATCCTCAAATTGACAAAATGTGGCAAGGTCCCAATAGAATGTCATACCAAAGACACTGTACCTGTTTTTATTTTTATTTTTATGTATTTACTTATTTATTTACCTACAGGGGGTCCTTTGTTGCAGGGATGGATGACATGCTCAACAATACAATACAAAAGCGGCACGGTGGCTGAGAGGATAGCACTCTCGCCTCTCAGCAAGAAGGTCCTGGGTTCGGTTTCCGGTCGGAACAGGGTCTTTCCGAGTGGGGTTTGCATGTTCTCCCCGCGCTTGCGTAGGTTTCCTCCAGGTGCTCCGGTTTCCCCTACCACTAAAAACATGCACACTTGGTAAAATCCTGACCATGCCGAGCACCAACATCTGGAGATGGGTTCCCGGTCGCTGTTACTACGGCGACCACTACTCCTGACGTAAGCCTTAGCGGCATCAGGATGGGTCAAATTCAGAGGATGAATTGCCCTACGGGGATTAATAAAGTGCACCTATACCTTTTTACAATATTATAAGGTTTAGCTAACAAAAATACAGTTAGAAAGGCTTACAGTTTTACATACACACACACACGCTCTCTCTCTCTCTCACACACACACACACGCACAGACGCACACACACACATCCACATCTCCAACCCATTTTCACAGTCTGATATTGTAGTCTTGTGTTTTCATTCAGAATTTTCTTATGTTTTTCCACAGAATATATATCTACACGTCGATACTAAAAGGTGCCTTGTAAAAATGGTAGCTCACTCCTTCACATATAGTAGTTCGAGTACAGCTTTGGTATATTTATATCATCATACTGTATTCACACCACAAACAAAAGCACAGAAACAGAACTCCATTGTTACTTCTAAAAAAAAAACCCTAAAAAAAAACCTTGAAGATAGACGAAAAGGACACAGTGGTCTTATTCGGACATAAAACACAAGCATTTTACAACACACTATATACGCAACAGCACACACTTTTCTTCTCAAATACATGAACGAGAGTCAGACACGGCCAATTGAATCCTCATCATTGCATTTACAGAGAGGAAGCCAAGAAACGCTCTCTCTCTCTCTCTCTCTCTCTGTCTCTGTCTCCGCTTTGGAAATAAAACCTCCAATTGTCTCATAACTCCCTGAATTTTAATAGGGTCGAAACATTCCCTGCATAACACAGAGAACATGGCACGCTGCTCTTCGGTGCTGTAACTGTAGCACGCCTAATGACTCCAAATACTGCTGCGATGATGTGGAGCGGTGGACGGGTATAGTTATGCGCTCTCCACAGGCAGATATTTCACCCGGGCTTTATGACTTCACAGCCACCTCGCACACTGCTTACCATCTCATTTGCGTTGCTAATATATTCCTGTTTGTTCCTGCCTCGACTTTGGTCTGCGGGAGGAAAGTGTTTTAGTCTGCCAAACTAATGATTTCTGCAAAGTGGAGGATACAGCGTTTGAATAGGGACAGTGAAAACAGTGTATGAGGGCCTTGGAGCTGTATATGTTAATTTGTTTTCATTCTCAGCTGGTAATGTGTGCGCTGTTTTCAGGCCGGGATTCCTAATAAAGATGACTGCCATGCCGCTGATGTCTAAACGAGGGAAATGGAGCAAATTAGATGCGCCATTTGTAAACGAAGCAGCTGCCAGGTAAAAGAGTCTGAGTTTCTAAACAGGGGACGAAATAATAAGTTGTGAATCTAACAAGACGTCAATTTCAGGCTATTTTTCCCCGAAGTCCATTTGATTTTGAGTATCTGCTAAATTCTGTACCATAAAGTGTCCATAAGGATTCTTCTTCTTCTTCTTCTTCTTCTTTAAGTTTAAGTTTAAGTGAAGCCACCGTGCCGGAGTGGATAGCACTCTCGCCGCTCGGCAAGAAGGTCCTGGGTTCGAATCCGGGTCGGAACAGGGCCTTTCTGAGTGGAGTTTGCATGTTCTCCCCGTGTCTGCTCCGGTTTCCTCTGGGTGCTCCGGTTTCCCCTACCACTAAACATGCACAATAGGTATGAATGTAAATGAGAGAGTGAATGGATGGTGTTGATTGGGGGCTGATGGTCCAGTGTGTTCGGCGACTCGCTTCTGTCATCACCGTGTGTGGAATGATCGGAACAATATCTGAACTCTGAACATTGTAAAGTGCTTTGGGTGACCTTGGTCTGTAAAATGCGCCATATAAATAAACATTACTTACTTACTTGCTTACTAAGTTTAAGTAAGGAAAACCCCTTGAGATGAATCTTCTCATTTTTGAAGGGGGCCTAAACATAAATGCAAACATGCAAAAACAATTTACAGCGAATTAAGGATGAGAAATGTTCATTACACTAAACACACAAAAAAAAAAGAAAAGAACCAAACTCGTTCCCCACTCCTCCCATCTGCTAAAATTAAACGTTTAGAAAAAGACAAAGTTCTTCTTCTTCTTCTCGATCAATAGAAATCACTACTAACAAACCATAATATATATAAAACTTTGAAAAAAAAAACTTGACTTACAATTCATAAAAATCAAGGGAAAAACATCAGAATGGTTTAAAAGCCACATCTTTAGATCAGCTTTTTCAGACAGAAAAGGGGCTCAAGTATAAAACCATGTAACATTTTCTAATAATATGAAGACAGAATGTTGTGGACTGATAAGTTAACAACATTTTACTTTTACAAGACTTCATCCGTTGGGTCTGGGACAACAAACATATATTATTTAGTAGAGAAAAATGTCTGTAGCCCAGTTTTAAGTAATGAAAAAAACATTCATACCAGACAGCGGGACATACTTGACGAGGCAAGGCAAGCAGGTTATTTTGAAAAGAACAAGAGCAAACTCATGCTGCAAAGAAAGCTGCTGCTAAAATTATAATTCAGGTCAAGCACATACAGATCGAGCACATTTTAATGGCTCCTTATCCCCGCGGCAACAGGCTCCATTCACCCCCCCCACACGCCGCTTCATTTACTGACCTTGAAGAGTCTTGTTTATACAAAATGAAATTAAATGGCGAAAAAGGAAGCAAATCATTTTCTGGATTAATTTTCCTTCCTGAAGTGAACCCATCTCATGTGCGCAGAGTGTTATATACCCACGGCTGCGATAATAGTTTCCCTGAAAATAACTTTTTAGCATTTGTATTCACTGCACAGTTTTTTGGGGTTATTTATGTTGTAAGGGGGAGAAGTAAAGGCTAAAAAAACCACACAAAATGTAACAGTTGATTTACAAAAACGGAGGTGCTATACTCGAGCTACTATCGTCCCCATGTTTTGTTGTTGACAATAAATGTGTGTGTGGATTTACTCAAGAAAGGGTCAAACTTTATTTGTATGCTACTAAATGATCTGGATTATTTCCCTTTTTTTGCAAATATACGCCAAAAAAATAACAAAGTAAAAAGTACAACAAGCAGCGCGTATAGTATAAATATCCATCATTGTTTAAACACACACAGCTATGGTAAGGTAACATAGAGATAGTCATTTAGAAATTCCCATGACTCAAATTTGTTATCTTAAGGTTTAGGTTCCGTTCAATAAGGTACAATACACATCTAGGAGAGATCAGCAATCTTTGATAGAAATGTTATTTTCCAGATTATTGTTTGATAGAAATTAGATGCATAAACCTGCTATAATGTTTTAGTCTGGCCCATGGGATTACAAAGACATTGTGAAGGAAATTAGATATAAAGCTATAAAGTACAGTTACCCAAAAATACTGTTTCTACTGCTCTCCAACACAGTTATATAAGTACTGTTGTGACGTCACATGAACACAACCTATGACATTACTACCCCTTTAGTAGCCGATTGTCAATATTATCTCTTGAATTCAGAACACTTCAGTGACCTGGCTTCCCACAAACGTTTTCATTAGATATTGTTATTTCATTTAATTCTGTTATTCATTTTTGCATAACTCTCATGTAGTTCACTTTTTCCTGCTTCACTTTACAATTCTTTGAAAACACCACATAATTACAGCAATCAATCAACTATACAGACTCTAGGTCCGATTTAAAAGATGCAAACAAGACAATAAATAACAAACAAACAGTCATGACCAGTGGGGGCGGGTCCCGGCTCAAATGTGGCCAAAATGACGTGCGCTGACATGCTTGCAATACCACCCCGGGCCGATGGGGGTGGACCCAGAAGAAGAAATAGCCAATGCTAACATATAGCATCTTCTTAGCTCTCGAAAACGTCTTTACAGGATGGTCCAAAAGTTGGCTCTTGGCCCAAAGCTCCGTTCCACATGTGTGTCAATGCTGAGGGGAGAGAGTTTCTTTGGACCACTCTAGTTTACTCGCTGTGAATTTTTGAAGTCACTCGTTTAAATGAATGGGGCTCGTGCCGGCTGACGCATGCGCAGATGCGTTTTTTCACATTTTCCAGCCCCGGCCTGATTTTTGTCCCTTTAGTTAGAACGGCGGAGATAGGCGTGACTCCGTTAATATATATCAGAATCAGAATATTTTTTTATTGCCACGTAAGTAACAAAAGTCACCACTTGGAAATTGCTTTGGCAGAGCTCATATACAGTCTATGGACATGACTAAGATAGAAATAACAAACAAACAGTCATGACTTTAAAAGACAGCCATACCAGTTTCTCCACATCTTGGACTGAACTTGGACTAATGTGTGTAAGCGCTAATATTATTATCATTATTATTTGTATAAGTATCTGTAATCAAATCATTATTTCCCACCCCTGCAAACAGCAATCCAATGCACAGAAACAGCAAAACAAAACAAACTCTAAGAAATATGCGTCGGTGTACAGTAGGTGGGTGTTTATTATAAAAGCGGCCGTAATGGAACAAAGTGCAGGAGCAGGACGCACGGTTGAGGAAAGGGGCCATTCTCTTTCAGCTGACCATAAAAGCACAGGTCCCTTAGGTGCTCTATATGTCACACAGCTCTGCATCTCTTAGTGGCTCGCTGCACACAGGCCAACCTTTTCAAATGTCAGCGCGATAAACCTCAACCTGCTACGTGTCAAACGCCATTAGTTTTAATCCTATTTGTGGTGAAATTGCTCTTGAAAGCTGAAGAACATCTATAACTGTCCAGGCTCTAAATCAGGCTCGGCTTCTGATGTCTGCCCACCGGCACTTTACAAGACTGCAACGGAGAGAGTTCATATCTGCAAAAAGACATATATGCGTTTTCTAATATCTGTTTTGACGGATGGGATTTCCCTGACTAAGTAAATGTGTTAAATGGTGTACATGCTAAACCTGGAGGAAGTTTGAAAAGATATGAAATATTTGCAATCCTAGTTCTCAAAACGATCAAATACATCAATTTTCACATGCATGTATTTTTGGACTAATTGATTAATAAAGGGGTAGAAAATGAATGAATGAATAAATGAAAAAAATAATAGTAATAATAATAATAAACATAGAATAGAAAAAAATAAAATTAAAACATTCTACAGTTGTTTTGCCTTCAGGTTTGGACTTATTACAGATTGTTGTGGCTGTACACAATGCCAGAATGTATAAATAAAAAATAAAAAAATGTACAAAGTCTAAAAAAAAGTTTTAATCAAGAATTTTCATTATGGTGATTTTGACAACGTTTGAAATAACACTAAAGCTTCTTGTTCCGGTGTCAAAACTGTCAAATATAAAACATTTTCTAATTCAAGCCAATGTTGAGTGATTGAAGATGAAAAGAGGAAACCTTTCTGCTTTAATGTATTTGACAAGCTGTATTACTTTTAATATAAATGATTGATGAATTAAATGGTTTCAGGTCAGGGAGGCGCCGTATGTGACTCAACTTTCTGCATTTATTTATTCATTTTGATTTGTGTTAGGGAACAAGTACTTTTGATGTTGTTTTATTGTAATATAATTTGTAGCAGTTTTGTGGAAATGTAAGGTGCAATATAAATAAAATGTATTATTAAACTGTATTATTGGGCAATACAAACATGCTGCGGACTGTTGCCGTTTGTCCTTGAGTTGTCTTGGCCTGTTTTCTTAGATGTACATTTTAAACTGTGAATTGCTTTTTGCTGGAAGCCCTTTTTTGACCCTGTCTGTGAAAGACTCCATTCAAATCTACAAATACATTTACATTATGTATTTAGGCTTATGAGATGCATAAGCTTAAATACATACAAAAAACAAAAAAAACAAACATGATTCAATCTGTTCTCTGTTAGTGTGGTAAATGCATTCTTTCAAAAGGGTAAAACGAACGGTCATAATAACAAAAATGACAGCATGTTTGATTGAACAACAATTACATAAAATGGATGTGTCTGAAAACTGCCAATTCAACAATTTAACTTATGCTGGGTTCATTGATGTGGTTGCTTTGCCTCAAATAGCTTTAAATAAGGTTGAACATGCCATAGTAAAGCATGCTAGTGTAAAATAATATTTGTTTCAGTCCTGTCTGTTAATGTCTATGAACCTAGTAAATACATGATAAAGGAGACTAAACATATAGGCTGGTTCACAAAGTATAAAAATAGATAATTAAAAAAACAAATAAAACCTGCATCAAATAATCTGTTTAATAATCATGTTTACTCCTGTTAAACATTTTATGGTATATTTGTGACACTGTTGAAATATAAATCCTACTTTACAAAGAATAAATAGACATTTCATTGTGACTTTTTTTTTTACTAAGTATTTAATCATATTATCTGAGTACTGCCAATTAAAGAAGACTTTTACTAAATCCCTAATTGTTTCTGAATGAGATTGTAAAATCCCCTTCTATGTCTCAGCAGACACATTTCCACTTCCTGGCATCTTCCATTTGGACCCAGACCCAGTGGCTTTGTGTTGGATGGTAGTCCCTCTGCTTTTGTTTTTGGAGTAATCATAAGATAAGATAGACTTCATTGATCTCACACAGGAGAAATGTACATGTCACATCTGGCATGGATAGAAACACACAAGAAGAAGAAAAAACATTGTGCAAAGAAAGAAGTGTGCAAACATTTAAATGCAGGATAAATTATGTACAATAAAAAGTGGCAATAGTGCAGGGTTTTTTTAAAAGTCCTAGTGCAAGTGACTTTATTGTACAGTCTGACAGCGGTTGTCCATGATGGAGGTGACTTTGACTAGCCCCCTCCTGTCCCTCACCTCCTCCACAGAGTCCAGGGAGCAGCCCAGAGTGGAGCTGGCCCTCCTGACCAGCTTGTTCTGTCTGCTTCTGTCCCGCTCTGTGCTGCCCGGGGCCCAGCACACGGCAGCGTAGTAAATGGCAGAGGCTACCACAGAGTCATAAAAAGTCCTGAGCAGAGGCCTGCTCACTCCGAAGGACCTATTAGTGTTATCCAAAGACACGAGCACATTCATACACTGTTCTATCATAACTGTATGCACCACTTCTTGGGCAAATATCCAGGGAAAATCAAATACTAAACTTTGTAGATTGTTGTCCATGTGTGCAGCAGAGGTATGTATCAAAAACCATCCAGAACACAGCAGGGCTTTGGTGATGCAGTAGAAGTATCGTTCGTCGGAGGGAAAGAAATCCTTGCTTTCCGTTCCATATGTGAACCAGATGTATAATAAGGACGGAGAGAAAAGATGCACGCTCTGCTGGAATAATCAAAGGCATGTATATGATCCCTGGCATGAAAGACGAGCCTTCTGCGTTTGATTGAAAAGGGAGAAATGCATCACGTCACACTCAATTAGTTTTACCAATACATAAATACTTCAAAAACATTTAATCTCAGCCTGAGAGGGAGCAGCTTGTAGAAAAAGAACGTTGATTTAACTTTAGCTAATTAAAACAGTAACTTAAACTGGATGTGTATTTGTTTATGTACTTCCTTCAAACGCTTGCCAAAATTGTGTGGTAAACACTGGCCTCTGGTGGTTGAAAAGTGCACTACATTCAGTCACTAATAGGATGCAAGATTTCAACAATTGTACTAATAATAATCCATGGTGTTTTTTTGTTTATTTTTTGTACCAACGCTGAAACGGCAGACATAAAAATAAATAATAATAAAAATTGGAATAAAAGGCTTAACCTTATTTTAACACTTTTTTCTGTTAAAGTCAAAATACAAATTCAGTAATTTCTAGAATAATTTATCACACACCAATATGCATTCTTGTGATCTTACTCAATATATCCCAAGGAGAGCTGTATGACCAGCAGGTGGCAGCAGACACACACTCACAAAAACATTGAATCCTATAGCATGAATAAGAGGGCTTCGTTACTTCAAAATAATGCCTTTTTCTAAACAGGTATTATGTCGCTGCCAATGCAACAATAAGACAAGAAAATAAGATTAGTTCTAAAGTGCACGGAACAATGTCCATAAATACATTCTACGCTCTACTGTCCTTTACAGATAGATTACAGAATAAATTGGATGGCTTTGAAGAGTCAATCCCCACTGTCTGAATGTGCTCTCCGCCTCCTTTCTGCTCCTGACTAGAAAATCCCTGGTCTCATTATGTGAACAATTGATCAGTGAAACCATTTCCTTTCCGTCTTCATTAATGCTTAATTAAAAGACACCTATTAAACCTGTGGGAATTTTCTCTCTCCCCAAAACGAGAAAGGATGTTCAATGCAGACCAGAGAAATGCATGGAGGCGTTTGTGTGGAGCATTAATGAAGGCAAATGGGAAAATGTCAATGTTTGTGCTGAGAAGAAATGTGAAAGGCAAATGTTATTGTATTGTTTAGCAACACTCTTTACATACGCCATGTTTTTGTTTTTCCTTTTCCTCGTCAAAATGAAAAATTGAAATTCAAGCAATTTTTTGATATTTCATTTTCAATTTTAACTTGAAAAAAACATTGAACAAAAAATACACGGACCATAGATATATAGACGTGTTCCTTCATTGTGTTTAAAATGTTTGCACCAGTCCTGAAAGAAGAGCAATCATGTCATATCCCATCCTGATGCCGCTGAGCCTTACACCAGGAGCAGTGGTCGCCGTAGTAACAGCGCCCGGGAACCCAACTCCAGATATTGATGCTCGGCTCGGTCAGGACTAGCTGGAGGACTTAACCTAGTGAGCATGTTTTTACTGGTAGGGGAAACCGGAGCACCCAGAGGAAACCTACTCAAGGACGGGGAGAACATGCAAACTTCACTTAGAAAGACCCCGTTCCGAACCCAGGATCTTCTTGCTGAGAGGCGAGAGTGCTATCTACTCAGCCACCATGTCGCCCTGCGTGTGTGTGTGTGTGTGTGTGTGCGTGTATATGTACGTAATTTGGTAAATCGTAAAGTATGTGAAACGCATCTTTGAGTGTTCAAAAAACCAGTATATAAGTAAAATGTATTATTATTATACATAATAATACATTTATATTATGTATATAAATGTATATATTATGTAAATACCAAGACCTTGGTATTTACAGAGCAAGGTCACCCAAAGCGCTTCACAATGTTCAGAGATGTGTGCGTGTATGTGTGTGTGTGTGCAAGCATGTGTGTGTAAACCTATTTGTGTGCGCGTGTATGTGGCTATGTGTGATTAACAAGAAAACTAAATACATTTGAGTCTTGTTTATGATCAGAAAATCCTTTGATTGATCAATAAAAAAAGATATAAAACCCATATGTAAAAAAATGTGACAACTTCTCATCTCAAAGTGCACATACTGTAAATGTGTTTTCTACTAATGCTAAGGCGGTTTAGAAAATAAACAGGCAAATGAATAGTTCAAGGACAAACAGCAGTGTTTTTGAAGTGCATAAAAAGCACAAAAATACATTCTATAAACCTCGAAACAAAGCACAGGAAAAAACATTGAAACCTCTGAGTGAGCATTTTAATAAAATCTAAACCAAAAAGATCAACAATGCATGAAATTATTATAAGATTAACATTTCTCATCAGGATGTTGTACGCTGTTCTAACCTTTGTTTATTTATTGAATGTATTGAGGCTGAGCTAATGGGAATAATATCTGTATATATATGCAGAACATTTGTGTGTTTCTATAGACGGAGGACCTCAGAGTTAAAAAGAGACATTATAAGACAGACATTATTGTTCTCAAACTGGAGAAATGTTCAGGTATTTAGGTGGACACTTCCGGGTGGATCATCAAGACTATTGGTCCTCCCAGATGTCAATCATTCTGTTGATACGTGCTCGTCAAATAAGGCCAGAGAGTTTTGTTCAAAAAGTGGAGAGGGCGGTTCTTTCCTAAAATGTGGGAAAATCCTCCAATTTACCTTTGACTTTCAAACCACAGAAAGTCTAATTAATCTACCGTTTCTCACTCTAAGATGTAAGATAACATGTTTTCTAAGATTAAAACAGCATCTTGTTTACTTTAATAAGAATATTCCTGTTGATTAAGATTAAAATTAAGAGATCCTTTATTTGTCCCACAGTGGGGAAATTTCAGTGTTGCATCACCAGTTACAGAACAGCAGGAATGAGGAGCAAACAGCACAAAATTAAAGAACAATAAGTCTATACTAAATTAAATGAAAAAAAAAAAACATTTCTAGCATAAAAAATAAACAGGTATATATCTCTGCATGTCTTTTGCATAATGAGTACAACAATTTAGAATTTTGCATAATAATAGTAATAATAGTTTATAATAATGGTTGGTTGAATGCTCTATAATTTTGTTTTATTGTTTTTGGTCTTGTCTGTCTGTATATTTTTAAATTGTACCTATAGTCTGCAACAGTTGAATTGAATAAAACACTGATTACTCCCACTTTAAATGAATGTCCTAAGCTGAGGAATACTGTAGTTTCCAGTTCCTTACTTTCAGATCTTACCCGTGGGCTGTGGCTGTGGTCGGAGCGGCGGACTCTTCCCACTCAGCCTGGCTCACTTCACACTCGGAGGACGAGAAGAGAGTCCACGGCCTCCACACGCCTCATCCATCACTCTGTTACCTTCTCCTGCCTGGGCGGACGTCGTGGAGAGCAAAAGTCATGTGGTGTCTGTAATAAATCACTGAATAATAGTACAGCATGATTTTTATCTCGAGAAATTCCCCATTCAGAGAGTTAGTGGAGGTATTCTGTGGGAGATTGCAAACTCGCTTTTGTGAATCATGTGTGGTAGACAGGCCTCTTTATATCCAAGTGTTGCAATGTGGACTGTACTTCAAGATTTGATTAAATAAGTGGAATTATATACAGTAGGTATAAGGCTTCACATACTGTATAGAGGAATATAGATGGAACAGTCTTCAATGTTTAAATCCAGGTGAAAAATGGTTCTCTTTATTTCTGCATACAACTGAAGGATTGTATCTTCACTTTTTTAATATATTGTGCCTTTTAATGAACTTTGAGTGACTTTGTGTATGACCGGTGCCATACAAATAAACTTGCGTTGATCAAGAGCTTGATATCTTGAATAAGTAAATTCAAATTTCTGCAAACATCCACATGTTTAAGAGGAAAATCAAAGCAACAACAACACAATCACAAATAATTCTGAAAACCTCCGTGCATGTGTATTAATAATGTATGTGTATAATGTGTTCTCTGATTAACATTTAAAAGTGTTATGGAAACGTAGGTGTAGACCAATCAGAAAGGAAGGGGGCGGGAGCTTGCGTCGTTTTTTTTCAAATCAAGTACCTCTCTGTCTTTCTTTCTGACAAACTCCAGACAATCACTTTAAGAAAGAAGCAGGCAATGTAAGAGCTTTGTCTTCTTTTGGGACTACAACAAGTTGAAATGTATTGAAAATTAAAATGTAAAGTATGTGGCTATACCTGCATGCGAAAGTCAGATCCCGTCAGGGCAGAGCCTGTATTGGGATGGGAGACCTCCAGGAGCCACAGTGGGGTGGCTACGGCTGTAAAGGGCCAAACTGTTTTTGTGTCCTTTGGCAAGAGTGAGTCTGGTGTGTGTGTGAATGGTTGGTGGTGGTCAAAGGGGCGGATGGCACAGACTGATGGCCTTGAATCTGTCAGTGTGCCCCAGGGCAGCTGTGGCTAAAGAAGTAGTTTATCACCACCGTGTATGGAGTGCAAGAATAATGACATGACTCCAGAAAAGCACTATATAAAACCAATGAATTATTATCATCATTAAAGTAGTGAAATGTGTAATACGCTGTGTATCGCCATGTAAACAATTGAAATAGATAAACAAGCACTAGTATTTGACATGCACTGCACACCAAGCCTCAAAAACCTCCCATCGGCAGCACCATATGACTCACCCGCAGCATTAGCTAACCCAAAAGTATCATTACTGCCATCACACCCTGCTATTGGAATCGTCTCCTCACCACAGGAGCACGTCTGGTCCAAATCTGTCCGCCTCACCTCCTCCACAGCGAGCAGGCAGTGGTCCGAATGCCTCGACCCGGGCCACCATCACATTTGTGTCCTTCGCAGCAGCAGGTCTGGCTCTGAGGCGGTGGGGTTATTAAGGGGCTCGGCTTGGCATCGGCTGAAGCGCTTGGCTACATGCTGGAGCAGGGCTTACACTGAGCTCCTGTCTCTGTGCAGAAGGGGCGGGTGGATCACATGTGAAAACACCACTATAGCAAACCGGCTTTTAGTATTTATACCCTGTGCCTTTCCCCACTTGTTGTCCATCCCATGTCTATACTGTATACCACGTCTGTTCTGGATTTTTGTGTTTTGACCATAGACTGTAAATATTAACGGACAGAGTCACGCCTATCTCCGCCGTTCTAACTAATGGGCCAAAAAATTTGCTCTACTGGAGCAATTCAAAATGGCCACGAGTGGTCCCGCCCACAAGAAAATTGTGAAAAAACGCATCTGCGCATGCGTCAGCCGGCGCAGCTCCATTCATTTGAACGAGAGACTTCAAAAATTCACAGCGAGTAAACTAGAGTGGACCAAAAAAATCCACCCCCCTCAGCATTGACACACATGTGGAACGAAGCTTTGGGCCAAGAGCCAACTTTTGGACCATCCTGTAAAGACGTTTTTGAGAGGTCTGCCAATTCTATATGTTAGCATTGGCTAATTCTACTTCTGGGTCCACCCCCATCGGCCCGGGGTGGTATTGCAGCATGTCAGAGCACGTCATTTTGGCCACTTTTGAGCTGGGACCCGCCCCCACTGGTTTTGACGTTACATTGGATTTATTTGATTAAATTACACTTTAATCAAATAAAAGGCTCATTTGTTATTTGATTAAAATAAAAATGAAAATACCCTTTTTCCTGCATTTTGGGTTCCTAATTAATTTCACCACATGAGACTTACTAATTTTCCACAATTGTGAAATAAATGAATACGATATGAGATAAGACCTAGAGATTTCCTGACACTTTGAAGTAACTGTGGTTAAAGTTAAACTCATCTTTCTAAAAATGCACAAGGCAGTACTTTTCCACTACATGTTTTGGTTATCTCAAGGTTGAAGTTACTGGCACCGCGGCGAATGCTGATTGGACGGGCTCCATTCCTCCATGCTGTATAATATCACTTGCACTTTGTTCGTGCTGTCTCTACAACCGACAATAAAACATGTCTTCTGTCTGAATTAAAAACATGATCCCAGATTTTGTCATTTTCTTCAAAGATAAGATCAAACTCATGTGCAATAAAGGTATTATATGAACAATTAAAAAGTGAGAAAAAAGGGCAAGTTTGCAGTCCTAGTGCATTGTCATGAAGTGACTTATTATACAGTCTGACAGCAGTGGGGCTAGCCTGGCCTTAGCCATCTGTACACGCCGTTCAATCATTATTTCACTGCATGTAACGTCTGGGTCTGGTCCCTGGGTTAGCGATTACAATCGGTTGAATTTCGACCGACCGTTCAGAGAGCGCAGATGGCAGGTGTTGTAGTTAGTTGTGAGTGATGTCAAGAGTTTGCGTCGAACGGGAAGGGCGATAGTAAAGTAATCCAGTCTGGTTCTATCAAGAAATTGAAGCAGGAGCAAGAGTAATGTTTAGCAAATGTAATCGCTGGAAAAAATTGTGGCGCTACTCCCCACGGGCTCCGTTAGTGTCACAAGTGTAAAAACAGGTTCTTCGGACCCGGATTTAAAAAGGACCACTGGATTAAAAGCGAATTAAAAGCAATTTATTATAAAATACATTAAAAACAAGTAAATAAAAGCAATAAAAATCTAAGCTAAAAAAAGGCTAAAACAGAGGCTAAAACAGGCTAAAATACGTCTCCACGGCCTGGGCCGCTAGACCACGGGGCTCTCACCCGCCGCGCCTGGCTCCCCTGTCTGGCTCCCTCTCAGTTTTTTTCTTCTCCTGCCCCCTCCCCATCTCCTTTTGTACCGTGGCACAGGTGTTCTAATTGTCACGTGGGGAGCCGGGGTGCTTCAGGTGGTGCAAATTAAAATCAATATTAAAAACACACACACGACATGCATAAAATATAAATAAACTATATTAAAACCCACCACCCATTTTGCACCCCTTGACATTAGCAGCAAAGGAGATGGCTAGGCTAAATGCTAACAACAGACTCGGGCGCACTACATACGTCACGGTAAACTCAGATCCAATCGTTTCAATCTGCAAAAGGAGTTAACCCCTCCTATCTGTAAACGGAGCTCAACGGAGCACCTCCAGACCTTAGTACGAAATGTAATTTGTACTATGGTGTGGTACGACCAGGCTACAGTGGAGATGCTGTACACTAGGCAAATCTCTGCATCAAATGAAAATGTGGCTGGGTTGAGTTTTATCTGGAATTAAACATCACATTATGTTTTATCTTTGCTTCTTTCAGGTGCGTGGCATCTGACCACAGAAGGTTCTGGACTCCAGCTGCGATCTACTCTCAAACACAGGCTGTGCACTGGCTATCTGGTGAGTTTGGGCACCGCACTCCTGTGTTTCACCCCCAGGCATCACTTCAAGCACTTTCCGGTGTCCAAAACAAAGGAGCAGATCTACAGAGAGACAGATGAAAGGGGATCTGTCAGGATGAGACGAGCCTTCACATGATGGAAAAGTCATGTGGTCCGACTGGAAAGCCTCGTCCTGGTACACATGGCCGTGATGAGAATGTACAGAACATTAAATAAAACTACATATTTTTAATGTATTCATCTTGTTATTCCTTTGTAACACATTGGATTATCAAACAATGAGTATATTCTGTAAATCCTGTTTTACAAACACTTAGTAAACAAACCTTAGTAAACAAACTTTAGTAAACAAACCTTAGTAAACAACCCTTAGTAAACAACCCTTAGTAAACAAACCTTAGTAAACAACCCTTAGTAAACAAACCTTAGTAAACAACCCTTAGTAAACAAACCTTAGTAAACAAACCTTAGTAAACAACCCTTAGTAAACAAACCTTAGTAAACAAACCTTAGTAAACAACCCTTAGTAAACAAACCTTAGTAAACAAACCTTAGTAAACAAACCTTAGTAAACAGGGTTTGCCTCTCTTTGGTTTACCGTCTCATGACATTTAGCTGATCTGGTTTGTAGTGTGGAAAATCAATTGACCTTCTCCGGTGATCAATAATGATTCTCAAATGAGAACATACTTTGCTTTCAGATATAAATAAGGTGTTGCATTGACAAATAAACACTGTAATGAAGAAATTATTAATCCCCCCAAAAATCCTTTGTCCTAACCATGGATTCAGCCACATTTCTATCGACAGAATATTATTAGATACACTGCTCGAATCCTAGTATTTAACTATGTTATAGTTAATGGTGGGCAGATGTTAAACATACTATTATTCTGCATGTACAGCACATGTCACATGGCTGTGCACATACTATACATTTGTTTGAATCAAAAAAGAATGAAAATCCAATTGCATCACAAAGCCAATGTAGATTGGTATGAAAAGGCTGAAAAAGCAAGCTATAATAGACACACAATACAATACAATACAATACAATTTATTCTTGTATAGCCCTAAATCACAGCAGCAGTCATCTCAGAGGACTTAAGTCCTCTGAGTTGTTTTGTTAACAAAACCATTGAAATCACCAACACAGATCAGAGAATCAACAGTTAAGACACATAAAGAACATAGAAGACATGTTGAAAAATGTCCATACATGTTGTAGAATGTTAAAGTGTCCTGGATCATCACCACAGTCCTTCTAGTTAGACACTAACTGTCCAACAGACCTTCCTGAATCGGCAAAGGAAAAACTCATAAGAAAACCCAGTGGGAAAAAAGTGAGAAACCTCGGGGAGACCCACACATTGAGAAAGGGATCCGCTCCCACGGACGGACGGGCTATAGATCCAGGACCTAAGCTACAGAACGTGGACCAGTGGTCGTTGAACGTGGACCGGTCCGATGCATGACTGAAGAAACACATTGATCATTTAGTGTGGGGAAAAAGCAGATTTTGTGATTACCCAAGTAGCTGGGGGTAATCACTGGGTCAATGAGCACTCTGCAGTGCAGAAAGTAAGGTGCCCCATTGACTATTCTGACCGCATAAAGATGTGGAATAGAAAGAGCAAATCAAAAATCCTTTTACAAGGCTATAGAAGAAATTGTCGCATTCACAAAAACAAGACACAAAGGGAAAAGCATGTTGCACTAATAATGTTGATAGAACTAGTCCAACCAGGACACCACATGATTGACATGTGTATGTGCTCTGTACATAGATGTGCTCAACTAAAATGCTCTCTCTGACAAAACAGTCTCGCAGCTGCTTTCAAAGGTTTCTGATTATGCAAATTGCACTACACATACATTCAGACATTCTCTAGACAAAAGTGGGGTGTGGAAATAACCTGGATACGCCACACGTTGGTCCAAATGTAGCTGCAACAAAATGGTTTCAGTTCAGATTATAAAAGGTCTCATGTCCTTGGAAAAGCCGAGCCTCCCTGCTGACTCCTGTGAGCTCCCATGGTGCATTGCTCAGCCATGCACGAGGTCATGCAGGGTGTGGGGAGAGTGGGTCAGGTGTATCAAGATTTCAAGCCACCTTTTTGAGTCTCTCTTTCCTAAATCCATCCTTCTGCGGTCATTCACATGATTTGGAGAGCAGAGGTGTTAAAAGCACTTCCGTGAAACGAGATACAACACGAGACCGACTCCACAAAAACGAGACAACTTACATAAAAGCAGAGTTCAGAAATAAAATGTATCCCAAAATTCTATTGTATTGACAATGTTCAATCATGTGTGTTTCCTGCTCATTGCTTTGTTCCACTCATGCCTTTTCCTGTGAAGGATAATGGTACAAGAGAGATGGAGCGAGAATGTGCCCTTGAAAAATCACAAAGCAAACACAAAGCAATTTTCAAACTTGACACATTGAGTCACATTTACAGTACACTACAATTACAGCACTATAAAAACAGGTGATGGTGGTTGTGTATACTCGCTGACAAAAAGAAGAGTTTGCTTTGTTCAACCCCATGCTTCTGTTTTCAAGAAATTTAAGTTGGACATATATAATCTACTTGATTACTTGTCTCCCTCGTAAGTATGATACATCATCATATTTGCACGTAATTTCTGTCCGTATGCCGTATTTTATTAGTTGATCATTCCTTTCAGCCATTTAACTCTATATCTAGACTTTGTTTTAGTGAAAAATACTTCAATTCAGCACACTCCTAATGATGACTATTCTTAGATACATACACCATGGACCACATTATAGACAGGTCTAAAAAAAAAAACTAAAACAAAACAGACCCTCAAATACAGATTATTGCAATTCTCACCTTTTGACCGGGTAAAGTTCTGCTGTATGAACGTAAAATTAGAGCTGTGATTAACTATTATTTTGATAATGTAAGTAGTAATTTTTATTTATATAGTGCATTTTACAGACCAAGGTCACCCAAAGCGCTTTACAGTGTTCAGAGTTCAGATATTGTTCCAGTCATTCCACACACGGTGATGACGGAAGCGAGTCGCCGAACACACTGGACCATCAGCTCCAATCAACACCATCCATTCACTCTCTCATTTACATTCATACCTATTGTGCATGTTTTTAGTGGTGGGGGAAACCGGAGCACCTGGAGGAAACCAACGCAGACACGGGGAGAACATGCAAACTCCACTCAGAAAGCCCCTGTTCCGACCAGGATTCAAACCCAGGACCTTCTTGCTGAGGGGCAACAGTGCTATCCACTCAGCCACCGTGGCATAACAGTGTAATGTAATGTAATCTTTATTTATATACCGCCTTTTCACTGCAGATCTGAGTCTCAAAGCGGTTTAAAATTGTTAATTTTTGGGCATTTGTCTCACACTCCACACAGAGATTGGAGCGGGGTCGCCAGTACAGGAGGCGCATGCCAGAACTATTGGACATATTTTTAGTGGTAGGGGAAACCGGAGTACCCGGAGGAAACCTACGCAGACACGGGGAGAACATGCAAACTCCACTCAGAAAGGCCCTGGTCCGACTGGGATTCGAACCCAGGACCTTCTTGCTGAGGAGCAACAGTGCTATCCACTCAGCCACCGTGGCATAACAGTGAGGTTATGATGAGAGCAAAGGTCGAGGAGGCGGTGGTTGGGAGGCGTGTGCAGACGAATATGACACCAAAACAAACTTCTTGCACGGCTGGGAAAGGGTTAGTTGTTGGAAAGTTTACCAGCCTGAATTTACGCGGGCTGCATCTCGCTTCTGTCATCAACGTGGGGAGAAGGGGATTTTCTTTTACAGCAAGAATGGTAAAGTTCTTTGTGTGACCTTGGTCTGTAAAATGTGCCATAGAGATAAAGACTTTCTTTAGAGAAAAGGCAAAAATAGTCAAACATAGACCTGTCTAACAGTATAGATTGGTGCTGCCGTTTCTGGTGTTTCTTTGATACACTTGAGGAGAAATACACCCAGACATCCCATCCTGGGGCAGTGACCTTTTTGACTGTCTGAATAGTGTTTCTGCTTTTAGGGCTCTTCGCTCCAGCAGCTTTGGTACAGCGTATGAGAGGCCATTAACACCCTCCTCTCTGCAAACTGGCCACTTGGAGAATAATGTGTGAAATGTCCTTTGCAACTGTAAAACTGTTGTATAAAGTAAGCTACATGGTTGTGGAGAAAATCAGTTATTTTAAGTTTTCTACCATTTTACGCAAAACAAAAACAAATATGTTTTCATTTCCACCTTGTTTGTAAGAACACACTGGGTAACAGGCTGTACAGTAGTCTCCACAATCTGATTCAATGATGACTGAGAACAGGCCTACGGATCAACAAGTCTCTCACAAAGTATTATTGATTTCTAAAATTGTAGAGGACTGATCGATCACTCTAGAATGGCCGATCTTTATTCATAGCACAGTTTGTAATATCAACACACTTGCCCTTCTCTATCTGGGTCATTGCTCATTTTGTCATCAATAAACACGTCCAGACGCTTGTATTTGCCAGGGCGCTCCGAAGCTTGGCCCTTGACAACATTGGCATCTGGAATCGATCAACATGTCTTGATGCTAAGCTGCAAAAATGAATCCTCGGGCCAGTGAACAGGGTCCAGCAGAGGGTGCAAGGCTGTTTCATTAATCCTGATGGAGAGCCTTTGGGAGGGACTTCTGTACGGCACATTTCTCTCCATCAACATTGGAATGGAAAGGCTGTTTTACTTTACTTTTACTGCAACTTAGTGCAAATAGATCAAATATATTAACATTTTCTCTTGGTAGTGGGCGAACCAATCTAGCTGATTAAACCAACATTGACTGGACCAATATATTAGTGAATAAGTAAGTATTTATATAATGCATTTTACAGACAAAGGCCACTCAAAGCATGAATTCAGATATTTTTCCATTCTCTCACCACACAGTTGATGACAGAAGCAAGATGCCAAAGAATCACTCATTACATTCATACCTACATTTTTTTTCAAGGTATGGGAAACTGGAGCACCTGGAGGATGCATACGCAGACACAGGGAGAACATGCAAACTCCACACAGAAAGGCCTGGAGGTGGAATCAAACCCAGGACCTTCTCGTTCTGAAACACAAGCTCTAACCACTGTCTCACCGTGCCGACAGAATTTCCAATTTAACCCAGGAATAGGGAGTTGGGGTAAGAGCAAATGTTTTATAAATAACCCCCTTAGTGCTCTGAATGTTGTGCTGTAGATACTGATTCGAATGCAATCTGCTCCAACAGCAATATCAAATTACCCCCTCCAGTCATCTGACCTTCATTGAAACCACTGCTAATTACTCGCTCCATTATCTGTTGTTTTATGCTCAAGTTGTAATAGCTGTGATTTATTTCCATGGTTTTTGCACTATTTTCTTATAGCTGCTGATGCTGTGTGTTCCTACTGCTGCCTCCCACCGACACTGTCAGATTAACCCACAGTGTGCTGACTGGCCATGCCCCCTGCTGGGATCAAGTTACATGTGGGGTTTAAAGTCTTTGCCTCTGAACATCCCTGTAATATTTAGCACCTAGTTTCTATTCGTTTACTTCAGTCATCTTCAAAAACCCGCAAAGCAAACCAGTCCACAGCCTACAGTGAGGCTACGATATTGATTGGCTCTGGATCCTCATCTTACAGGCTTTACAACAGCGAGAGATGCACAAAGGGCCAGTGAAGGATCGTGGTTTGAAAGGTGAGAGTAACAGAAGACTTTGGGGATGATTAACCTTTCAAAAAAAAGGTTATACTGCTATTTAAATGAGTGGATTTACACAATAAATGGCAACTTAGGCTACCGTAGTTTACCACCACTGTGCATGGAGTGAAAGAATGACATGTGAAGCCTCTTTGACTGTCCAAATAAGCTTTATAAAAATGTAAATGTGCACTTTTATATATCCCCGTAGGGAAATTTGTCCTCTGCGTTTGACCCATCCTGCTAATGCTGCTTGGGCCTCTGTCAGGAGCAGTGGTCGCCGTAGTAAAGCGTAGTGAAGCCTGGAATCCATCTCCTGATGTTAATGCTAAGCTTGGTCAGGACCAGAGCTGGAGGATTTACCAATAAAACAATGCATTGTTTCTAAACAGTACATTTGTAGATTCGGAACTATTTCTTTCCCATATCCAAATTGTTTCATTGATAACAAGATGCAACAAGCAGTTGGTTGCATAAAGTTTGAATGAACATGAAATCTCCAAATGAGTATTGACATTGTAACAATGCCGTTCTTATGTGACAAACTCCAAAGGTCCTGATCCACTATATGGAAAGCCGCTCCTATAGACAGCTTATAAACATGCCCTACTTTTGTCTGTGTTTGTGCTTGTAGCATGTTGGATCCCCATTCACAGTGGTCTCCGTGGCATAAACCCATTTACATGAAATTAATATGTGCGAGGAGCAGGGAAATGGCTGAGCAGTCAAGTTAAACTCATTAACAAACCCAGCAGGAGCGTTTGTTCAGACGCTATCAAGGACGCCTGTTTCCATTAGCCATTCACTCCCAATACATTCCCTGTTTGGTTGGGTAAAGAGCATTTATTTTCAAGACACTGGCAACGCAACAGTTGATAATTCCTTCAGGCGACACACACACAAAATCAATGGAAAAACTGTTTAAAAGCACAAATCTTTTCTCTTTAGCTATGTTTTTTATAACAAAGGAAAACGGTCTTGGCTTTGTGTTGTTCCCCACTTTTTCTATTTTTCATTGTTAAACACTAATGATACCAAAATCTATCTACACAGTTTGCATAATAACATTCCTCTTCCCTAAACTGAAAAACGTCTACTTTGTAAATTCCAAGCAAGGAATGTAATGCAAACTTTCAATTCAGAAATAATAATTATTCTCTGCAATGCTCTTTTAATCAAGAATGTCGAATGAATACTAAACTGTGTATTACTTTGTGACAGGGCTGTGGCTTAAGTTTGAAAAGGAAAGGAATGAATATTTTGTTTGGTTGGCTGGTTTTGTTCTAGAATGCTCTTTTTATATGCCATATGCCATATGCTGATCCTGCATCAAAGCATTCACACATTTCAGCAGCAGGAACATCTACAAAAATGATGATGAGACTATTCACTTTGTATTTTTATTTTATTGACAGTGAAATAATATATTTAGTTTAAAATATATAGTAAAACAAGTATGAAGACTAAAAAGGTGCTGGCTGTAAATCCCTGCATTACAACCAGAGAGAGAAAACAATTCGTTTTTTTTGTTTTTTTCTATTTTTGAGAACTACCAGCATGTAATTTCACCTGGGAAATTGACAAAAATAATTTAGGGTGTACTACTTTTGTTGAGCCATAAAACTGCTCTGGCCTGAATGTTCTACCGGTCTCTGCTCTGGCGTCCTGTGGCTCAGAGAATAGACTTTAAAGCAGCTCTGCTTATGTTCAAGTCTCTCCATGGCCTTGCACCAGGGTACATCCGTGACATGTTAGTGCCATATGAACCCGCTCGGACTCTGAGAAGCACAGGGACTGGCCTCCTGCAGGTGCCCAGAGTCAGGACAAAACATGGGGAGGCTTTGTTTCAGATTCACGCAGCTAAGGATATGGAACGGCCTTCTTGAGGTTGTGACACAGGCCTCTACCCTGACCATGTTCAAAACTAGACTCAAAACATATCTCTTTAGCTGTGCAAATAAAAAACTGACTGATTCTATTTCGTACTACTTATTACTTTTCTTGGCTTTTATTAATTATTTTTTTATACCCACTTTATAATGTGTTTTAAACCCAGTGGAGGCAGGTCCCGGCTCAAAAGTGGCCAAAATGACGTGCGCTGACATGCTTGCAATACCACCCTGGGCCGTTGGGGGTGGACCCAGAAGAAGAATTAGCCAATGCTAACATATAGCATTAGCTGACCTCTCGAAAACTTCTTTACAGGATGGTCCAAAAGTTGGCTCTTGGCCCAAAGCTCCGTTCCACATGTGTGTCAATTAGGGCTGAAACAACTAATCGATTAATCGACGACTAATCGATTAGTGAAATAGTCGACAACTATTTTAGTAATCGATTAATCGTTTTCTGGTTCACACGGACTCAAACAGAGCTAAAATGACATGAAAATGTAGTATTTTTTGATTAAAACCGACTTTGTTTTTATAATTTCATGAATATCTGTCTGTCTCATCCAATCAGATAGCAGAATTAGCACAAAGAGCCTGTTACAAACATTTACTTTAAGTTTACGCCATCAATACGTCCTCGAGTGTTGCCACTTTAGCTTTTTGTGATGAAAAAATATTTTTTTTCTACACAATTCACAGCCAAGCGATTACTCGATTAATCGTAAAAATAATCGATAGATTAATCGATTACAAAATAGTCGTTAGTTGCAGCTCTAGTGTCAATGCTGAGGGGGGTGGATTTTTTTGGTCCACTCTAGTTTACTCGCGGTGAATTTTTGAAGTCTCTCGTTCAAATGAATGGAGCTGCGCCGGCTGACGCATGCGCAGATACGTTTTTTCACAATTTTCTTGTGGGCGGGACCACTCGCAGCCATTGCTTTATCCTAATATTTAAATAATTGTATATATTTATTGACGTTTTAATGCATTTTGATCTGTGTTTAATTTTTCTTGTGAAACTTTGAATTGTGCTATACAAATAAATGATTGATACTATGACATCATATTAATACAGGACTGAGACTGTAGCTTTTGAGTTCCCTGCTTGCGCCAGAGGTTTCTGATATTAGCATTGATGGATCTAAAATCCAACGTCTTGTATAATCTAGAATGAACCTGTTTTAGGCCACATGCCCTTGATGATCCAACACTTTTTCTCGTTATACGCTAAAGGACAGTAGCATATATTTACTTCAGCAGCAGGAGCACCTACAGGACTGGTGAAGGGTGCAGTGGCCTGATCAATATTTATCTGTTTATGGAGCTATTAAAGCACTGCTCCAAATTGATAGCGGTTCGCATCAAGGACACACACCTCCATATCTTTAAGATGTGACTGATATAATATAACTAATCGAATTAACCAAGTGTGCCCTCTTCTCCCTGTCCAATGCCCCAGAGTTCGTTAAAGAAATTTGATGGATGGGGTGGCACAACACTCTATGTCCACATTTTTAATCAGGACTATCCATACAGCAGTGTCCATCGAGCAAGTCCCCATCATTGATCTTTGAAGATGGATCTTTAGTGGCTAACCAGAGCAGCTCATTTACAGGCGCCTGGACAATCGTAATTAGACCAGGCTTTTGTGCTGACTTCACATTGCATAACGCGGGTATCTGACGCCAGCAAGCTAATGTCTGTAATAATGATAAGTAATAGAAGAAAAAAACACTTCATTGAAAATGTATATTGACTATAAAAGAGGTTCCCAAAGTTTTTAGCCTGCGACCCCCATGATAAATGCGCTGCTGCCCCGCGACATCCCAACTCCCCACCTCACCTCAACAGCTCTTACCGTCACGTGAATTGTAAAGCATGTATTTCCCTGATATGGAGTAAGCCTGGTTTAAGTGATGCGCTTGGCGGGCTCCCTCCTTAGTAGAGGTGGAGGGCCTTTCTTGCGGCTCGCCCTTACTGTTCCCCGCTTCCCTCTCGGATATTCCCTTCCATGGGTTAGTATTGTAATGATTTTTACAGGGAAATCAAATAATTGTGAAAAGTGATCTTTGTATAACTGTCCGGTGAGTCCAGACTTTACCTGAAGACTTGAGGAAATGGGTGGTGTCTGGTGTGCACCTACTTGGCTGGAATGAAAACCTGCAGCCACACCTGCCCTTTCTGGAACCAGTTGCTTCTATGGTTCTCAAGAAAATCCTCATCAGGTATTCTGTGGCACTTGATGGGTGCTGTGTTTTTGTACACAGTAATCTTGTACTTTTTCCCATAAATAATACATGTAAAAGTACCATTTTGTGAACAACTTAGACCAGGCTGCCTTAATCTTGTTAGAAAACATGTATAATCTTGTGTTGATGCTTTGGGCTGAGAGCTGTTTGGCACAATTCAATTTTGAAAAGCAGAACTAAAGACAGAGGCAAAGATAGAGGCAGAGGCCGTGCTTGCAAAAAAACTATAGAACAAAACTAATTGGATCCGTTTTATGACATTGTTTTTTTTTTGGGGGGATGAAAGTTGATTAATAATGAGATAAACGCAAGATTGCCACGGTTGTCCAGCCGTCACGCAGAGCAGCAAGTGCCTCTAAAGGTCATTCTGTAGTAGTTGTTTACTCCAGAGCCAGTTAATCAAGTCCATCCACAGCAGGGAAGACACAACAGGTCTGAAGAGGAGGTAATCTGCTTAAGAGAGACTGTGGCAACAAGAAGGCTGTCAGCCACGGAGAGGGCCGCCCGCACGACCCGGCCGGCTGAAATTCAATTGGACGAGATGAATGTGGACAGTTGATACAGAGAGCTATGTGCCTGATGAAATGGATTCATTGTGACGGCTGCAGATAATAAGCTTTACTCAATCAGCTCGAGAGGGCAGCCACTGTGGTCCACACGCTCTTCGCCACGACATTCAGGGTCTGCTGAGGACAAACGGTCAAGGCGCAATGGGGAAGTTATGAGGGGCTTTTACGTACATTTGGGTGGAAGCAATCATTTATCGGCAGGAAGATGAAAGATGCAAACATTCATGCAGGAGTGTCTTGACCATGGACTCAATAGTTCTGTGAGGTAGTCTGACAGTTGCTGAGATGGTTGATGAAGAAATGAAAAGCAGACCAAAATAAATAATTCACAAAAGGTATAGTTAGAAAGGGAAAATCAACTGGATCGGAAGAATAGCTTCAATCAGGCTGCATTTACCTTCTGCATACATTCAAACATAAATTAAACAATGAAAAGTATTTAAAAACCACTCGATGTAAGCATTTTTTTTTTGTATATTTTGCGGTGTAGTACCCCAACGTATTTACAATGTATCTTCCTTTGTGTACCTTCTGAAGCTGCAGTAACAATCTATGTGTTTTATTGTCAACAGTTTATAGATTTACAAAACCCCTGCTGCCTTTAGAGCTAACTTGCAGACCTGAATGTAATGAATTTGCACAGTTTTTCAATGTTCAAGGCATCATCAAAATCGCCACCATCTCTGTAGCACAAATATTAACGAAACAGCCAGCAGAGCAGGTATTAAGCTAACTCCCTTTGCACTTGTAGTGAATGAAACTGACCAAGAAATTATAAAAAGTTTTACCACATGCCCACTAAATGTATAAAGTCTGTTCTGAGCAGTCTGTTACCTTCACTCCTAAAACAGAATAGCCTGGATGCCACGGTCCTTAAAAAATACCGTCCTATTTCGAATCTGACATTCATGGGAAAAAAACTTGAATTGAATTCCTAATAATTGATAACTATGATGATATGTTCCAGTGTGGCGTTAGATCCCACCACAGCACTGTGACCGCTCTTGTGAAGGTAACAAACAAATGTGGCTAAATCCTGTTAGATCTACTGTAAATGCTGCTTTCGACATTGAGAGACTTGTTGCTGGCACTGCTCTAAGTTGCGGCTCGAATCCTGACTTGAACCAGGAAGTATGACCCCATTAGTCCAGTCTCTGCATTCTGTGTGTTAATACAGTCAATCCTGACAAAATCACATGGACAATAGACATAGTTCAGGCATACAGTATTACTTGGTTGCCTTTCCAAGAAGACATGTCTGAAGAGAACAGAGCACAGTTCAGCTCAGCCTCGTGTCCAGAAACATGTCTGAAGCTCAGCAGTCTCAACAGCAGAATTGGAGGAGATAAGACACACCTTCCACAGACAGAGAAACCAATTGAAAACAAAATGACAATGTGACAAGGCCTTATCCATTAGCATCCTTGAAGCTCACTCCCCTCCATTTGGGCTCCCCAGACTTCCTGGAGCCAAAGTGAATTACAATACAGACATTGTATTTTAGCCAAATATTACTTGAATTGGATATTACTACATTAAAATGATAACTTAAAAACATTCCAATTACACTGTGGTTCAGAGAATAGACTTTAAAGCAGCTCTGTATTTGTAAGTCTCTCCATGTCCTCGCACCAAAGTACATCAGTGACTTTTTGATGGCTTATGAACAGGATTTGTGCAGTTTATCTGCAGTCTTCTTGTAAATGGGTTTGTGAAAGGGTGGATTTAAGACCCACAGTCGATGGGTTGACAATGATATTAATAAATTATACTTCCCAGAAAGTTTGTGAAGTTTTCAATGTCGACAGATGATTGATTTGAAATAATAGCCTTCTTTTGCAAAAGGAATATTTTCAAAAATAATTACATGTATACTATTATTTACTCCACTTCTGTGCAGATCGAACAACAAGCCTATTGTTCAAGTTGCTTTTATCTGGTAATGCCAACACACCTATGCATGTAATTGTACCTTCTCGCTAAAACTGAGTTTGTATCTTGTGACTAAGAGGTTTTCAATGTCACTTTGATTGCACCATAATGAATCAGCTGAAAGTCGGTTTAATCTGCTCTATTTAGGTCACGTCTTTGTTCAGTCATAAGTGCATTTCTTGGCTCTAATTCATTCAGTTTTACTTGTGTGGGTATTGCAATTGTGTTTGCAGCAATCCCAGCTTTTTCAACCATCATGTTTAGATGGACTCTGATCTGATCTGATGGTTTATGATCATTTCTTAGTTCTAGAAAATGGTGTCCAATAAAACTGCCGAGCAATGCAGGTTGCTAGACTCATTACACACACAATTTTATAATGTTTATAATCATATATCAAACAGAGTCTACATGCGCTCTGCAGAGGAAGTGATCGGCCGCAGCCTTCCATCGCTGCAGGACCTGTACGTCGCCCGAGCTCGAGGCCGGGCTGGTTGTAGCCGACCCCTCTCACCCTGCACATAGACTATTCCAACCACTCCCCTCAGGCAGGAGGCTGCGGTCCATCAGGACTAGAACCTCCCGCCACAAGAACAGTTTCTTCCCCTCTGCTGTTGGACTCTTGAACACTTCTTAACCTGTCCCCCCGCCCTTTATAAAGTCACTTTACTGCCCATCATACGTCACTTTACTTCACTGTACTGCTGTCACCTTACATTGTGTGCACAATGTGCACTTGTATATTGTAAATAGTAACTGTAACTCTATTTTAAATTTAAATTCATTCCTTAGAAGTGTTTTTTGTTCTTTATTTTTATTATCTCTTTCTGACTGTTGCACTGAGCCAAAGTCTGTGACTTTCTGTTACTTACGTTACTTACGTGGCAATACAAATGATTCTGATGATGATGATGATTTGTACAGAATATACAGTATATATATGTATGTATATATATAAATAAATGTGGTAGCGTGATGACCAATGTCCCAAAATGTTAATGAATGACCTTAAATGTCTTTGATCATCACTGTCCTGAGACCCTTGTGCAAAAAAAGTTTGAATATTGAAGCAGAGAATTCAGCTCTCGGACAAATGCAACTAAACACGATACTGTCCTTTATTCAGTGCCTTTGTGTCCTGATTGTATTATTGTTTTAAGTCCCTTTGTAAAACTGGCACCGTTTTATTCAACTCGGCTTCACGGTTGTTGCATCGATGGGTCTCTCGGTCTTCCAGTTTTGCCCAAAATCAACAGACTTGCTGCTATTCAAAGATTATAGAGTTTTTGCTTGGTTCCGAGTGGGAGCAGTAACTGGATTAGGGACGGTTGTGAGATGTTCTTCCAAAAACACTGATTTGACATTTTTATATACAGAACAGCCCAGAACACGAACAAAAATATAAAAATAAATTAAAAAGTTGTGTAGGTGGTGCATCTCGCCGCAAGCAAATGTACGGTACAGAATGGGTACATATGGTGTCCAAATACAGCCAATTTCTATCCAATTACACGGCCATTCGTGGTGGAGTAAAGATATACGGTACATGTTTTTCATATAATATTGTATTTGTTGGATTCTTCTCAATATTAACTGGAACATTCAATACTTAAATAAAACCATTGTAAAGAGATATTCTCGTAAACCTGAGATGTATGAACTAAAACATATTTAAACTGTGCTTAGTATAATTTTGTCTATACCTCCGTTTTAAATTGTGCCTAATCTTTTTAAACGATGAATGAATTGAATACAGTCAGTGATTGTTGAGGCATCTGACAACCAGATCTGCATCATATCAAAATGACCCACAGAGCGCTTTACCCACTATTGGTTTGGGAACTCCGAAATATGTTTCATGTCCGCCTACTTTACACATACAAAATGAAATCCGGACCAAGATTAACGATTGACTTTAGATATGGCTCACATGTGTTACATTTTGGTCAATGACACAAAAAAGTCCCGAAATGTCTGCAGCTGTTACCGCTGAATGTTCACAGACTCACTCTTGTTTTGTCTCCAGCTTGTTTGTCCAGTGGAGGGCGCTCTACTTAAACACAGATTAGTTCCCGCCGGATTATTAACAGCACTCCAAGACAGCTGTTTTGGACATGTTTAGGTACAAAAAATGTTTTGTTCATACATTTATTTTATTGTCGCTTGAAGTTAGATCAAGCAATGGTACAGTTTAGTGTGGAGTGAGCCACATGTACTCTAACATTTGAAAAAAAAAAAAAATGAGCAGAGAGAAATTAAAAACAAAAAGGTGACTACTTATGTTTTTCACTAGGTGTCTGCAGCCGTGCATCAAATCCTTCACTTTCCATCCTTATCATTCCTATCCACAGTTAAAGCATAACATTTTATCCTTATAGTCTTAAAACATATTATAAATGTGTTACATTTATGTTGGCCAAACCTTAAGCTGCCCTAATTAGAGGAACGACAAAGAAGGAGGCTTTTTGGTTGAATTTGATGCAGCCAAACCTCAAGATTGACCCCTGCCCTGAGGCTTGGTCACTGTGTGCATCACATGAATAAGACACACTTTTTCCATGGCAGTCCTCGTTGGTATTGCACGTCTAATGGTCATTGCGGTCCTTGTTGTCATCGCAGCCTTTTTGGGGGAAAAAAGGTCCTTGAAGCCCTGTGTGCAAACCCACAAGAACAGCACAAAAACCATAGCCATAACGTTTGGGGTGGCTGTGAAAACGTCTGAGGAGGTGCGTGGTTTCACTGAGAACACAGGCGTCCAGGTGAGTTACGGTCTATGGTGGGGAGTCAAGGTCGCCGTAATTCTTTTGTTGACAATTTGTTTTGGGGTTTGTGTGTGTGTGTGTGTGTGTGTGTGTCTGTACATTCTTAGCACAGTGAGTTGATGCATTTACGTCACCAAAGTGAGGGCACTGAGTCGAATATGAGAAAAATATAAAATAATTCAGTTTCACGTTTTTCTGAAAAAATGTATAAAATAAGGTAAAATCAAGCAATAGCATTGATCACAGCGAGTCACTGATTATAGTAAATCCAAAGCTGTTTCTATAAATATTTCTGTATTTTCACTTGGATCTGGAGACATTTGTGTCTTATCCAGGGGGAAAAGACACTCGAGAGTACGGTTCTCTAGGAGTGCAGTGTCTAGGACCCTTTGCTGAGGGCCAGCCACTCAAAAGTCAGAGCTGCAGTGGCATTGTGGGCAATAAGTCAGACGAGTCCCAGGTCTGCTCTTTTGACGAATGTGAAGCGGGTGGAATATAACCAGCACCTGCAAATCTGAGGCCATGGTGCTTGACCAGAAAAAAAGGTTCCTGCCCTCTCCAGGTGGAGAGGTCCTTCCCCAAGTGGAGGAGTAAAAGTATCTCTGGGTCTGAGTGAAGGATGGAGCGCGAGATTGACAGGTGGACCGGTGCAACAGTTGTATTGGACTGTCATGGTGAAGAGGAAACTGTGTCAAAATGAAAAGCTCTCGATTTACCAGTCAATCTACGTTCCCACCCTCACCTCTGGTTATAGGTTTAGAGTGAATGAAAGGACGATGTAGCGGCCAATCTTGCCCTGTGCAAGGTCCGCTGGATGTAGTGTGTGTTCAAATACTGTGTTCCAAAAGCATTTATTGCGATCCAAATACACTATTCAACACTAAAACCAAGGTGACAGACGACGGTGAAAAGATGTTTGCCTCCACACTACAACACCTGTACATAATTAGTGCCCCACTTATATTGGGGATACAATCAAATACAATGCAATACAATTAGCAAACGAAAACATGGCAAAATGGCTCCAACACACCGGCCCCTTAATTGTGAAAGCCCGGAGCGAAACAATTACAATAATTCAAATAAACATTGAGGAACATATTTTAAAAAAAAAAACCATTACAAGGTCCATATATCCAAAACCACAGTACACAAAATATACATTTAGCATTTAATATCCATCCTGTTAAGTTTCATAATTCAAAAACATTTCCAGCGTTTTCTTTTGAAAGCTTTTCACAACTTTAGCTGAAACATTTTGCAAGCTGAACATACAAAAGAAATCAAAAGACGGCTCACAATGGGGACAGAGTGTTTCTTTCACAAACATTATCTTTGTGTTCACCATGCCACTGTGGCAGTGGAACAATCCTGGTGTGACCATGTCTGGGCCCCTGCAGGCCAGCCTCTGCTGCAGCAGGCCTCCCACTACAGGCTGCAAGGATGCCAAAGCGAAAGGAACAGCAGACTGCTCTTCGTCCTCCGCACTACTGTTCATAAATTCCGAAGGTTCTTGTGAACAGACGAGATTCATTGAGAGGTTGAGCGCTCGGTTATAGATAGGGAGAGGAGCTCTGCCACATGGAAGGCGCTTGGAGTAGAGCCCCTTCTTCCACTGGGAGGAGAAGGACCATGTAAGAACCTGGACACTCTGGCAGTACCATGTCTCTAAGCTGGCCTGGAAACGCCTTCAGATTCTATCAAATGAGCTGAAGGAATTGTGTGTGGATATTGCTTCTCCCACAACCCTGAAACAAATAAAGTGGATATAGAGGATTTTTTCTCATTTCCTGACCATTAAAACACAGTATGTGTCAAACGGTAACATGTTGGTGTCTTGCCCAGAATGCTTGGAGCAAAGTTGGGAGAACCACTTTACTGCCGCTTTCTGAGTGGAATGAAAAATGTGTCACTGCAAAGATAAATATTCTGTTTAATCCAGAAATCAAATGTTTGAATCTGATGTTAATATTCTCATGATAACCAAAGCAATAAGACAGGGCTTTCAACACCAGAAAATTGATGCTAAAAATAAGCAAACATTCAGTTTTATGTCGATATTGGCAACATCTGGAATCTGAAGCAAAAGAAAAAGCCATAGTTAATTTGATTCTTCATATTCATGAACTTCATTATGCTCTATTTGAGTTTGCTTTAGCAATACGCCATTAAAGTCAGCCTGAAAGGTAGCACAGTCGGCAACAGACAAAATGAAGATGTAAAAAAAACAGGAGGACTTGACAATAGATCAGAGAATCAAAAACAGGAAGTGCAATCATTTCAAACACATAGGAGCCATTGGTCCTTATGGTAGCAGGACGATCAATGTGCATACATGTTAATAAATGTGCCTAAGTGTACCAAAAACTCTTGGGGAGACCCATATTGTGATAGGGATCCGATCCCATGGACGGACAGACTATAGATCCAGGACTCAGGCTGTAGAACGAGGACTGTGGTTGAGAAGAGCCGGGGTAGACCAGTCCAGGTGAAGAATATACATTTAGAATAACAAAATAATAATATTAATAATGCATCAGTTTTATACAGCGCTTTTCTGGACACTCAAAGACGCTTCACATGTCATTATTCATTTACTCCAAACACGGTGGTGATAAACTACTGCTGTAGTCACAGCTGCCCTGGGGCACACTGACAGAAGTGAGGCAACCAGTATGCGCCATCGGCCCCTCCAACCACCACCAACCATTCACACACACACCAGACTCCTTCTAGGCAATGGGGGTGAAGTGTCTTGCCTAAGGACACAACGGCTGTTTGGCACTTTACAGCAGCCCCACTGTGGCTGGTGTTCCTAGAGGTTAAGTGTCTTGCCAAGGACACAACGACAGCAGACAGTGGGAGTCGATGGTGAAGGTCGGGCTCGAACCCACGACCCTCTGGCTCAAAGGCCAATGCTCTACTGTCGCCCTCAATTATTGGCCATAATAAGGTCATATTGGCCTTCAGTGGATCACAAAGGTACTTTCAAAGTTCATTAAATGATAACTAGTTTAATGAGAGTCTCAGTTTGGAGTGAAACAGGTGAGGACTATTGTAATGTGAGGGTTTTGTAGTAACACACAAATGTACCACTAATGTGTGTACCATATAAAACGATTCACGAGGGTTTGCTGATTACGAATGAAGATGATTCTAATCTCATTCAAACAAGCTTGGTGAGTAGTAGTAATGATCCTATTTTCATCTGCTGTTCCCTCTCACAGACACACACTCTCACATCTGTGAGAGGGAACACCAGATGAAGTGTCTTGCCTAAGGACAGGTAAGTGAAGTGTCTCGCCTAAGGACACAACAGTGATGGGCAAATTAAACATGAGTTTCGGAGGTTGCTTGTTGACGCAATGTGCTTCAAAGTGATGTGTCAAACAACAGCAACATATCGGTGCTGCTACGCTTTGGTTCAGTCTGTCAGACTCATTCAGTGCGCTCCCAGTGCTGTCTCTGCTTTCTCCCCCCTCCCTCTGCTATTGCACCTCTGTCTCATCCAGAGACTACATTTTCATTATCATAAACGTTTAGAAAAATAAAATCAGTTTAGTTAAGGGGTTAAGTGTCTTGCCCAAGTATACAACAACTGCAGACATCAGTGGGAGTCGTGAAGTAGGTGAAGAAGGTTGTGGGCTTGAACCCACAACCTTCAGGCCCAAAGGCCAATGCTCTACCAACTGAGCCACTGTCGCCCACTGATTTCTTTATTTTCTTTTGGATAATGCTCCATCTCAACTTATTTTTGGAACAGTGCAGTTTCTATTGTTTAACTTATTAGGGCCTATTGCTTTCACAATGGTGAATGCAAGGGGTGGCGGTGCGTGACGCCCGCACAGTTGTAAAATTTTGCCCAAAAATCAAACTTGGCAAAAAAATTGATATTTTGTTTTTTATGTTTATGCGACTCAAAAAATGCCAGAACAGCGCCACCTACAACAGCCAAAATAATACCCCTATGGGACTTTTCGGAGGTCAAGTTTGTTGTAGAGCCATGAAATTTGGTACACATGTTCCTCAAGTCAAGACATGAAATAAAAGTTATTATGGCCCCGCCCCCTGACAAACAGGAAGCCCATGAATTTCACTTCAAAATGGAAAAATGAAAAATGATCCTTTTCACACGTGTCGGTTGGAAAGCGACTCTTCCTCGGCCTTTTCTCCGATTGGCCTCAAAATCGCTCACACAAAAGATGGTACACAGAATAAACAACAGAACCATTTATTAACGGGTTGTGTTAAGAGGTTCCTGTGGGTGCATTGCATTGTTCACTTTAAGTGTGTGGCCATGGTGTATGTTAGGCTCAGTGTCGTGTTTCCCAATGGAGGAAATGAAGTGGTCTGTGCAGTTCATTTATACGGTAAGGCCCCTAACACACTTTTAAATGTGCTTTATACATACTTTGTATGAGCAAACAATTCGGACATGAAACATATTCTACTGTATATGATATGTTCATCTGATTGGGGGGAAGTCAGTACCTCACCGCATGTCACTGGCATTCATGATTTAAGGGTTCACTGTCAACAATATGTGTACAATCTGTATGTGTGTAAATGTGAAATTGCCTTTTATTTTGTACTTTCAACCCAGTGACTCAAAGGTGGTGTACACCTGCAATGTTTTGGTCTGAAGAAGTTGGAGGACAAAATGCCTGCATGTGATAGCAATAGAACAAATAAAACAATGTTTTGAGCGCAACAAAGTCCATTGTTTTGTGGTTGTGCCCTTCAGTGTGCTGTGGAAGTAGAAAAGAGAGCCTCAGTGTCAGAGAATAGCCAGTGCAACCAAACATTAGTGTGAAGCAGAGGCCAATAATTACCTGTGTCCCTGAATGGGAGAGTGCACAGATTAGAGAGCCTCCTCTAGAGCCCATTAATCAAGCACGAGGAATTAACTTTCAATTGACTTTCTTAGCCTTCTGCATAAAATAGACAGCACGGCTGAAAAATGGAGTGAGCAAACAATCGCTAGTTCAATTGTGGGATTGTGACAGTGCAACAAAGAAGCTCAATTTTCCTCTTTCAACTGTTTTGAAACCGAGAGTGCATCTTTGAAGTTCAGTTAGTCACCAGCCACACACATGCTGGAAAATCATGTTTGGTGGGTAAAGTTATTGTGTAATTTAAATAAAATGAAAAATAACCATGTTACACATTATTTTCCCTTCATCAAAAACAGACCTGGAGTGTTGTTTTTGTTTTTCAGATTCTTCATATGCGGAACTTCTTGTACAAATTTGTTACTCCACCCTTTCTTTCTAAAAGCTCCTGCCTTGTAAAAAAAAAAAAAAACGCTAAACATGCATAAAGATTCCTTCCTTACTCATATAACATTTGAGCAGGAGAAATAAAAAAAACAAAACAAATCCAACCCCTCCCTCTGGTGGCGGCATAGGGAGTTACAGGCTGATAGCATTTTTACACATTATACTTGTTATGCCATGCATTTTTGACTTGAGATAGAATTTTACATTCAATAATTCAAAAATAATGCAAACTATCCTATATCACATATGACGATTTTGTGCATTCAACCGCAAAAATAAATTGTCCTTTGTGTTGAACAGAAAAGATTTCTTTGTGTGTGTGTAATTCCCACAGTATTTGTCTGAAAAGCTATAATCCTCTCTCATCCCTCTGGAAGCTCCTTGATGAATTATGTCTTGGCCCAGCAACTCCCTGGTTCCCATCCAGACCACTATCTGTCTCACTTCTGATTGCGAGCGGACTGCTATGGACCGCTATCTTGTTACGCTGAAAAAACAACCATTTGAAACCCACGCTGCAAAGATGGGGGGCATGAGGATTCTTTGTGGGCTCTGTTTCCCTGCTGCGATGTCACACAGAATGGATGTTCTGCACCACTGCTGCTGTTGTTACTTTTGTGTTATTAAATATGATCAAAACTCAAAACTGGCATAGAATATAATGCTATACTGTGTTTGCCAAAACACATGTTGGCAATAAATCAGCTCTCACACACACACACACACACACACACACACACACACACACACACACACACACACACACACACACACACACACACACACACACACACACACATTTTAAATTTTTAATATTTTTTTTATTTTTGTTATTTTTAACCCCCCCCCCCCCCTCTTTATTCCAATTATTTTATTTTTCAGCTCAACAAAGCTTAAGGTATATCTTAAAAATCCGCATTCTTAAGCTATACCAAAAGGCTTTTTTTTGTTTTTGTTTGTTAAGTCGATCAAATAACCCCCCATTTAATTTTTTTGAGTTCTTCAAAGCTCATGGCATATCATAGAAATCTGCATTTTTACAATATGCCATTATACATTTAAATATTACATTATGCCATGCGATATTTAAATGAGCCTTGTTTTTTCCCAATTTGATTTTCAAATTTCAATGTTTTTTTCTTTTTTCCCTTTTTTGTTGAATTTTATGAATTCAACCTTTTTTTTTTTTCATGCTTTTTTTTGTCTTAATTATGTTTTTTTATGTCCCCAGTCCTTCTGCGGTGACCTCCTACAGTAAGTGAAGGTGACCTCAGGCAGGAGTGATGTGCTCTTAACACGCTGATCTGAGGTATGCTCTCAGAGGACCAGGTGACACTCTGCTCCTCCTGGTCCTGAACATTTTAAGAACTCGGAGGAAGAAGCGTCCTGGTCGTTGGCCTGGGTCCTCGTCGAAGTCTTGGAGCTGGATGTTCAAATTTCTCACCACTGCCTCCACAAACCAGTCGCTCTGGAGCAGGGCGGAGGAGATGGGTCCCAGCTCTTCCCGGAGACTTCTAGCCGCCTCTTTAGCTTTAGTTTCGAGGTCCTTGGTCTTTAGGTCTGTTCCTTGGGGCATGGAGACTCTTCGCTCCACCTCACGCAGTCGCAAAATGACTTTTCCTTGTTCCCTAATGTCCAGGTACACGGGGGATTTGTCCAAGAGCTTTTGGATCATCGCTGAAACCATGAAGTGAGCGGCATCGGAGCTGACTTCCTCTGTCTCTGGTGGGACGGTTTTCTCTGGTGGACTGACAGTTTCTGAAGGACTGTTAAAGTCCTGGAGGTTTGGGGTTTCTGGAGCAGGAGGTTCTTGGATAACCTCAGGTGTGTTATGGTTCTGCACCAGACTCTCAAGGTCAAGAGAAGAGATGAGGTCCAGGGACGAAGAAAGATTTACTGGACTGTCCTGCTCCGGAGAAGTCTGAGCCACAGTGCAGAGGGTCTGGACTAGATCCTCAGAGAAAGGCACCTCTGTGATTGGATTGTCTATGATTGGTTCCTCTGTGATTGAATTGTCTATGATTGGTTCCTCTGTGATTGGCTCCTCGGGGACAGGCAGCTCTGTGATTGGGTCATTTTGGACAGGTACCTCTGTGATTGGCTCCTCCGGAACGAAATCCTCAGAGACAGGCTCCTCCAGGATTAGTTCCTCAGAGACAGGCACCTCTCTGATTGGCTCTTCTGGGACAGGCACCTCTGTGATTGGCTCCTCAGGGACAGGCAGCTCGGGGATACAACCCTCAGAAAGAGGTTCCTCTAGGATTGGGTTCTCCGGGATTGATTGCTCTTGTCTGGGATCCTCTATGATTGGATCCTCAGAGCCAGAAACCTTTGGGATTGCCTCCTTTTTTATTGCCTCCTCTTTGATTGGCTCCTCTAGGATTGGTTGCTCAGAAATAGGGACCTCTATGATTGGTTCCTCAGAGAGAGGGACCTCTTTGATCAGCTCCTCTTTGATTGGCCCCTCTTTGATTGGCTCCTCTTTGATTTTCTCCTCTTTAATTAACTCCACTAGGATGGGCTTCTCAGAGACAGGCATCTCTGGGATGGTTACCTCTCGGGCCGGTGGGGACACCTCTCTCTGTGATGCAGGTGTGTCCTTCAGGGCTTGTGTGACAGTATCTTTAAACTTCTGCCGGGCCTCGAGCTTCTCTGTCTCTCGCAGTTTGAAGACCCTCTGCTGGAAGAGGAGCTCCTCGGAGGGGGACAGCTTAGGGTTGTCCAGCTCCATCTGCTCTTTGAACCCCATCATGTGCAGCATCGCCTCTGCTGCCTCCAGCTTGGCCGTCTTCTTGTTTGGACCCAGGCCTTGACATGTCCTCTGGTCCACGCTGACCTCCATACAGAACTCTGACGCACGGTAGCCACGGTGTTGGAAGCCGACCACCCTGTACTCGGCCGGCCTCTGCTTCCGCACCATCAGGATCTCTGCCAGGGCACTGATGGGGTCTTTCTTGTAGAAGAAGTAGACCCGCTGTGAGGGGTCCACCAGCTCCATGTGTGGTTTGGACCAGTATGGTGTCACGTCCTCTGGCAAAGGACGCTTCCTCAGCTGATGCAAAACCACCTTAGCTGCACCTAGCTTGGCGTTTTGTTTGGTGGGGCCTGAACCATATCCCACCAGGTCCCCTACTCTCAGCTGTATGTGGAAAGTCGGTGCATGGCAAGGGCCTTCTTTTCCCATCTCATTAAACTGCAGCTGCAGGTGGTGCAGTAATGCCAGTTCGTACAGGAGGGACAGGTCGGTCTTGTGGACTTCACTGGGGAGTCCACGCTGCATGTTGTCTGTGTTTGTGTTTGCTTCGGTTCCTATAATGTGGTCAAATAATACACTGGTGTCGGACAGAAATTAACTTTGGCCTGTTAGTGTCTTCCTGACGTAACCTTTTAAAGCAGACATTCTAGAATGACTTCATAAAGGCAAGCTGGGTTGCCATGACAACATAGCAAGGCATGTTGTCATGACGACGTGAGGCCTGTGCACAGAGGGACTTATCTTTGAAAATGTCCTGTTGTTTGAATCCTGTATAATTTGAAATCACATGGTTGTTTCTGTAATAAACTAATAATAATATTTATTTTGTTGCCGGGGCGTGACTTGAGGACTCTGCCGCTGCTGGAGCTCTCGCAGGACAGTCTGGGTGCAGGACATTCACGTGAGCGCCCCCTGCAGGTTCAGCTGTGACATTCAACAGGTCCCAGCGCAGTCAGAGGTCTGGACGAACATCACGTTTCATTGATTTCATCCGAGTCTCGACAAATGAGCAAAGTATCATCAACAAAAGCGTGTAATGTTGAACATGGAATAGTTTAAACTACACGGTTAACCGGTTTCAACTGGCTAATGAGGCTCGGTGGTCGGTCATGAAAATTCATAGTTTTTTACATCCCTCCTCCAGAGTTCATCCTCTTTTTGATTATCTATGATTGAATGAATCCTTTATATCAAGCATAAAACAATAACAATTTAAATGTATCACCAACTTGTGCTATCCTAAAGATTATAGTAAACAATAAATATGAATCAATAAATTACATATTTTCTACAATAAAGTTACGCTCTTATAAGAAAAACATTTTATCTTTACTGATCTTTGGCTCAGTAGGTTTCTCACAGTTCACAAAGTCCTCACAAATCAAAGAGTTTATCAGTATGTTGACCTGGGTTTAAGTTAAATAGTTTTGACCTGATAGAGACCATAAAGAGACCAGAGAGAGACCAGAAAGAGACCAGAGAGACACCAGAGAGAGAGAGACCATAAAGAGACCAGAGAGAGACCAGAGAGACACCAGAGAGATACCAGAGAGAGACCAGAGAGAGAGACCATAAAGAGACCAGAGAGAGAGACCATAAAGAGACCAGAGAGAGACAATGACACACAAAAGAAACGTTATTACACGAAGGTCTTTCCTAAAACTAAACCTAATTCCAAAAGGTTTTCTCCTCTTTGCTTTGTTCAAACACTCAAACTCACTGGACACATCACCCCAAACCTGGACCCGAAGGTGAACGTTGTGGACGGTCTTTGTGCAAGACCTCAAGGTTGGCGCGCTAACCACAAAATGCCGCGTTTAAGCCGGACGCGAAACACACACATCAGGTCTGAGTGAGATATTAGGACCAACAACACACACATCAGGTCTGAGTGAGATTCTAGGACCTACAACACACACATCAGGTCTGAGTGAGATACTAGGACCTACAACACACACATCAGGTCTGAGTGAGATACTAGGACCTACAGAATAACAAGCACTTCAGGTCTGAGTGAAATATGTATCAATAGCTACTCCTTTCACGGAGAGTAACTCTGTAAGAGGACTAATCCAGTTTAACTTTATTTGAAAATAATTTCTAATCATACATGTTTGTTTTTTTTTGACACCTCACTTACATATTTGTTTTTGATATTTAAAATTCTTATTTAAACAAGAATATTTTTCAGGGAACCTTTTCTAAATTTTTTTAGTCTTATCAAAAACGAGAGTACCCGGAGAAAATCTACTGACACAAGGAGAACAAGCAAGCTCCACTCTGAAAGGTCCCTTCTGGCTGAAAGGTTTTTTTTGTACAAACAGTCACTTACTTCTCAAGTATGTATTTAAATTAGCTTGAGTCAATATTTTGGCTATTCTACCCACCTCTGGGAATGTATGTAAGTTTGTGACAAAATTTATGACATATGAGGACAAGTGTGTGTGTGTTAAGGTAGATCCGTGCACGACCATAGGGGGCGTAACAAGCTTTTTCGGACGAAGTGTTTCCGCCCCGGCACACATTTTCACTATTTGTAGACATTTTGGGACATGCTTGATTTTTGGTGTGGAGGGGGGGGGTGTTGGGATGGGTTGTGAGAGGGAGATAATTGATTATGTTGGTATAGTTGGTATGGGTAATTTATGGTAGGGTTGGGTAAAAGATTGTAGGAAGAGTGGGAATAGGGTAGGGGGGGTGGTTTTTTGTTTGGGGGGAGTATATTTGATATATTAGTGGGTAGAGTGGTTGAGTTTTGTTGATTGTGTGGTTGAGTGTATTTTGTTGAGGTGGGATGAGATTAGTAGGTAATGAGGGTAAAGGGTATTGAATGAAAGGGTAGGGAAATTGTATTAATGAAAGTAGGGAATGGGGGATGAAAAAGGTAGGGAAATGGGGAATGAATGAATTAGGGAATGGGGAGATAAAGGATAGGGAAATGGGATTAATGAAGGTAGGGAAATGGGGAATGAATAAATTAGGGAATTGGGATGAATGAAAGGTTAGGGAAATTGGGATAAATGCAAATGGGGAAGGAATAAAGGTAGGAAATGGGAAATATAAATAAAGGTAGGGGGAATGGGGATGGAAAGAAGGGTATGGAATGGGGAAGAAATGAAAAATGGGATGAATGAAAGGTAAGGAAAATGGGATGATGAAAGGTAGTTATTTAAAAGGTATAATGAGGATGGAGGGGTGTAATGGGTATAATGTGGTATTGGGGGGAAATTGGGGGATTAAGAGAGGAGGTGTTTGGGGAGTGATATTTTTTAGGATAGGAGGGGTTTAGAATATATTAAAAAGGGGGAAGTATTTGATAGGGTTCTTGGAGTTAGTGAGAGATAATGTTGAGTGGGATAGAGGGTTGTTGGAGATGTGGGGGATATTTTGTTAGATGTTATGATGGGTTGTTTGATGGTGTGGGGGTTGTGGATTTAGGTGGGTGTTTTTATGTTGGGATATTTTTGGTGTTATTGTGATTGGGATGGATTAGTTGGGTGGAAATTTTGTGGAGGGATGGGGGTGTGTGTTATTATGTATTTGAGGTAGTGTGTCTAGTGTTTTTGTGTTTGATGGTTGAGTAGATTTTAATTGTTTAGTGGAGAAGGGATTTAGTTTATTTTATTTGTATTATATTTGGTAAGTTTGTTGTGTTTATAGTAGGAGTTTTAGGTTATATTTAATTATGGTTGAGTTAAAGGAAGGTGTGGGGGAAATGATAGTTTGGTTTTAGTTTGGTTAAGGAATTGTAGTTTTTATATTAATGATAATTTTGGTTTGATTTATTTAAATTTAGTTATTTGTTTGTTTTATTTTGTTGATAATGGTTTTATGTGTTTAGAGGTTGTTAGGGGGGGTTGGGTGTGAATTATATTTTGGAGGGATGTATGGTTTTGTTTGAGGGGGTAATTTATATATTTTGTGATAGGGTAGGGAAGTTGGGTATTAAGAGATATTATTATTAGGTGTGTGTTTTGTGTGTGGTATGGTGTTTGTATGGGTTGTGGGGGGGGGGGGGGATTTTATGGGTGTTGGATGTTTTTGTATTTACATGTGGGAGGGGTTTTTATCTTCATTATTCATATTATAATGATTGGACGAAATGTTGTGTTGGATTATGGGGGAGATGTGGTGGAGGGGGTGGTTGGTGTGAAATTACGGGTGAGGGTGTTTTATCGTCTTGTGAATAGGTAAATGGAGGTTTAATTAGTGCTAAACAGGGGACAAAACTAAAATAAAGTCTTATGAGGTATGTGGGGTTGTTTAAGAGTGATAGAATGTAATGTTTAGATCTTTTGGTCTTAGTGAGTATTTGTTTTTGTAGAGTATCCTTGTATGATTAAGAGTTTATTGTTTGGTGTAAATTCAATGGAGTTTAGTGTTTTTTTATGGAGAGTTTATTTAGAGGTAGGAGTTTTTTTAAAAAATGAACAAATATAGTGGTATATATTTAGTGGATGGTAAAATGGAGAGTGTTATTAATTTGGGTGGTTATTTGATGGAGGGGAGAGAATATGTTGGAGTTTTGATATGTGATATGGTGGGGTTTGATTTTATGGTAGTGGAGGGAGGTATTAAGAGTTTGAGTATATGGGTTATTGTGATGGGTTGAATAGTGAGTTTTATGGGTGTTTAGGTGGGTGAAAAAGGGGGTGGTGTAGGTATTATGATGGATGGGGGGGGTTTTAATAGGGTGATTTTAAAGAGTAAAATTGGAAAGAAATTTTTTGGAAATAGAAGAAAGTATGGTATGAATAAAGGATGAAAATGAGATAGAATAAAGTATATGTAAATAGTAATGTATGTTGGAGGTAGTCATGGGGAGTAGTAATGGGGTATGTATAGGTAGTACTGGTTATGTAAGGAGTAGTAATTATGGTATGGAGGTAGTAAAGGGGAGGTAGGTAATTTATGGTTATGGAGGTAGTATGGTATGTTAAGGGAGGTAGTATTGTATGGTTAAAGGGAGAGTAGATGGGTATGTATAGTTAGTAATTTATGGTAAAGGTAGTAATGGTAGTAAGATGGTAGGTAATAGGTATGGTAGAGTAGGTAAAGGTTATGGTATGAGTAGTAATGAAAGGAAATGAAATGGGAAAAAGTGTGAGGATTAGGTAAGTTTTGGGGTTAGTGTAGAGTGAGTGTTGGGGGTCGATGTATCGTGTTATAGCTTGAGTAATTGTGTTGATAATAATTAGTTTCATCACAAAAAGCGAAAGGGCAAATCGACGTGAACTATGGTAGGCGTATACTTTAAAGTAAAATGGTTGTAACAGGCTCTGTGTGAGATGGCTGGCTCGGATTGGATGAGACAGACTGATATTCAGAATTATAAAACAAAGTCGGTTTTAATTTCAAAAATACTACTTTTCATGTCAGTTTTGATCTTTTTGAGTCCGTGTGAACCAGTAAACATTATTCGATTAATAAAATAGTTGTCGACTATTTCAATAATGATTAGTCTCGATTAAATCGTTGTGGTGGCAGCCCTACGTCCAGCCCGTAGAATAGACCACACAGTTCTCATGAACATTATCTCTGAACTAAAAATAAAATAACATTTGTAATAATAAAAGCAAGTATAAAGTGTGGTGGTGGGGTGTGTGTTTTCTACTGTTGTGGTGGTGTGTAAAAATGACTGTTCAAAATCCCTCCCACAGCTAAAAACAATTCTATAGTAAATGTGCAAGGGGAAGATTTGGTCCAGGGTAGTTCAGGTCTTCCTTTGAGATAAGGCAGAGATTTATTAGTTCCTTTGAGATCAAGGCTCAAGGCTTCTCCTCCAGATTCTGGACTCCATCTCCTTCTTTCACAACTTGAAAGGATTAGCAGAATCCCCCCAGATTAACTATCATTAACTCACCCATGCACTTTGGACAAAATGGGACAAGGGGAGTAGGGCAATACAAGGTCTTTCTTTTTGCTTGGAGACAGACAGAGTTCAATTTCAGGTCAATCTAATTCACATCGCCTTTTAGCCTATATTTAATACAACAGTCCCCTCTTTTGGCCGCTATTAAAAAAAGGCCACACATTTCAATAACCTTCCTCAGGCGACGGGACGGGGGAATCCTCAACCAATGCAAGCATTTGACCTCTCAGTCCAGGGTTAACAGCGGTGTCTATAGCTTTAACACAAAGAGAACGTATACAAGGTATACAGCAGCATCCTACAACCATTATTATTGCAAAGATGGCCGCAAGGCTTGTGATAACAGACAAAATTACATGCTTCCACTTCCCCAAGATGCTGTCCAGCCACGCCTCCAGTGGGTTCTCCGGGACTCCAGAAACGTCATGCATTTGCTCTGACAGCATTTTGAGACCAGCCAGAGCCCTGGAAACTGATCCATCTGGATGTGTGTTATTTGGAATGTATACACAACATTCTGTACCAAATAAACTGCAGACCCCACCTCTCTCTGCTAAGAGCATGTCTAGAGCCACTCTGTTTTGAAATGCTACCAGAGAGGTGGCCCCCAGCTGCTCCGCCAATCCCTCTATTGCGTCCCTGGTGTGATTGGCAAGCCTAAGCATAGTATACCAAATGAAATTAATTCTATCTACATTTTTGTTTGGCGTGATAGGGAAAATAGCGGAAATTATTGGAAGATTTTCGAAACCTGTTGCAACTTGATCTACCAGTTTGAATTCATGAGGGACTCCACGTGGAACACCTATAGAGTCCATGTAAGTTGGATTATCTTTCCCAGTATCTAGGAATGGTATTGCTCTTTTAAATCTATGCAGTGGGTGGGGACTGTCTAGGGATGGCTTATGGCCAATTATGGAAATGGGCATCATTAATCGCACCATTGCACAACTGCCTGTAAAATTTTTTATTAGTCTATGTCTAAGTTTTAAATCTCCACACAACCAATACAAATCACCTCTGGTCCGGGTCATGGGGACCGGACTGGGCAGGGTGACGTTGTTGACACACCAGTCTGCTGGAAGGAACCCCCACTGGAGACGCGGCCTCGTCCCTCCATTGAGTGAGTGGAAACAGGTGTAATTGCTTTTCCTGTGGGAAAACATAGGGGGCTGAATTTCTGAATCCAATTCTGGAAACAATACTTCAAACATTGAACAGTTGCTAGGGACTGTCTTTGTCTCCTCAGTCAGGTCCTTTTCTTGCCAAAACAACTTTATCATACAATTATAACCATCTACATCTTCTGGGAAAAGTGGAGCAGGGGCTGTATACAAAGTGGGACGTGCAGTGGAACACACAACACAATCGTCAAAGCCAGCAGCCGCTGACATGTGCTCCACTGTCCACAACCAAGCGTTTCTATCCCCATATCCAGTTGCTTGTTTTAACAATTCAGAAACAGTCCAGTCAGCAGTCACCTGTACGTTTTGTTTGTCTTGCCATACTTCACTATCTATGGCCTCCTTGTCTAGCTCCTTGTCCTCGGGTAGGGCAATTGAAATCCATTGTCTAATGTCTCCTGGATAATGTCCAATAACGTAAGTCCCATTCACATCAATCCCACAATTTTTCACAGTGACTAGCACCGTTGTTTGTGAGTGGTCTGTAGTCAGAATCACTCGTCCCTTCAATCTGTGTTCATTATTATAACCCCAATCAGGACCTGTATTGGATATAACATACTCCCAAGCATCACAGGTGCAGTCCACCGATGCTCTAAAGCTTTTTCCATGTCTCTCATATTTACATGTTGACGGTGTGTAACACAGGTAGAGTGTGTAGTCAGGTCGAAAGGATAATGGAAAGATTGTTGCCATTGGTATGTGGGCTGTAATTGTCGCACCCACCGGGCATTTTACTGTCACAATCGTAGGTAGGAGTCTCTAACGCTGCCTTCTCCTATGGATCTTTTATTTCTGTCAGTCTTATTGGACCAAAGACTGGATTGTGTTACAAGTCTGGCCCTGTCTCTTAGCTGTGTGTTTTCTAACACTTCCCATGTTAAAATTCCCAGGACCACGACCAAACCAACTGCAGCGATAGCCCATAGGATGGCTCTCCCTCTTTTGGTCGTGGGCCAGGGCTCCCTGTCCCAAGGCAACATATTAAGAGCGAGTGTAAGCGTGTGTGTGAGTCACTGTCCAACCCGTGAGCGTGGTTACGAGGGTGGGTCAGATGGTCTCGTATGAGAGAGATGAAACCACTTGTTCCCGTGTCCCTTCAGTTGAACAGCTTTGCGAGTGCGGGCCACCACTTCAAAGGGTCCGGTCCAGCGGGGCTCGTTCCACTTCCTTTTGAACACCTTCACACGGACCCAGGCTGGTGGATCCTCCGAGGCCTCCTTCTCGCAGAGGTCGAGACTTCCTTCAACCTGATGGGAAAAACTAGACAACATTTCTCTCAATTGTTCCCAGTACACCCGCACTGGGGGTGTTGGGGAGTCGTCTTTTGTGAAAGGCACCACCCTGTTTCCTGGTCCTGGCATAGGCCTCCCTGTTAACAGCTCGTATGGGGAGAAATGGTGAATGCGGTTAACAGAGTGCCTTGCTGACAACAGGGCAATAGGCAATGCCTGTAGCCAATTCAATTTACTCGTTGCCAGGATTTTAGAGAGTTTACTTTTCAAGGTCTGATTCATCCTTTCAACTCGGCCCTGGGATTGAGGATGGTAGACCGTTCCAAATTTATGTTTTAGCCCCAGATGTTTTTCTACCAATTGCAAGTGTTTGTTCCTGAAATGCGTCCCATTGTCAGACCTTATTAACTGGGGAAAGCCATGCGTTGGGATGTAATGCTGAATTAAGGCTTTGATTACAGAGGCAGCATCCTCTTTTGCAGCAGGATATGCCTCAGGCCATCCCGTAAAGGTGTCAGTGATGACCAACAGGTACCGCTTTCCTGCGCACCTGTTAATCATATCTGTGAAGTCCATCACAACATGTGCCCCAGGCCAAGCAGCAGGTGTGAATTTTCCTGGGGAAACAGCTGAGCAGGGCGATGGGTTATAATTCTGACATATTTGACAGGACCTAGTATAATCTTGGATCATGCTTGTCTTAAAGGGATGCCACCATTGTGACATATTCCTGAGCATCTGTACCTGACCCACATGGGCTAGCCCATGTGCCTCAGATAAAGCCGCTCGTGAGAGGTCCCCCATGGGCAGGGCGGGGCGGCCATCAGGGCCGTACCAGATGCCAGTATCTGGATCCTTCTTTGCCCGTTTTTGAACCCACATGGATATTTCTTCAGGAGCTGCTTTTGTTTGGGCTTCAGCTAAAACCTGAAGGGACAGATCGGGCAGGCAGTCTGCCAGGTCTGGCCCCTCGTCCCGTACCACAAACACTCCTGGAGTACTGACCTTGTAGTTGGCAGCTTTCTTTGCGGCCTCATCCGCCGCCTCGTTTCCCCTGGCCTCAAAGTTGTCTGACTTGGAGTGCCCTTGGCACTTGATGACGCTTACCTGTTTTGGAAGCTGGAGAGCGCTGTCCAGCCTCTCCACCAGGGCTCTATGTGTGATGGGTCGGCCTTTAGCAGTCAAGAAGCCGTTTCTTTTCCACTCGGAGAGGTTGAAATGGACAGCCTGAGTAGCATACGCAGAGTCGGAGTAAATATTTACAGATTTACCTTTAGCAAACTCCAAGGCGGCGCAGAGAGCCTCTAGTTCTGCCGCCTGCGCTGATGGTTTGTCAGTTAAAACACCGCTGTTTACTGTAACAAAATTTTCACCGTTAACACTGACAACTGCATATGCCGCTCTCAGGCTGCCATTCCTCTCTCTCCAGCAACACCCATCTGTGAAAAGCTGTAAGTCGGGGTCCTGAAGTGGGTCAGTCTGGAGGTCAGGTCGCACTTTCAGACTGTCTATTACCCTTACACTGCAGTCATGCGGCTCACCCTGTCTTGGCATGTGGTCAGCCATGTTAATGCCAAGAGGTGTAAAAGTTATGTGGGGCTGAGTGAGCACCTGTAAGAGCCGTGACTGTCTCAAAGGTGACATAGTGAATGCAGCTGAGGACACATATGCACAAACGCCATGATCAGTCAATATTTCTAAAGCATGCCCCATGACTAAATGTGCTGTTTTCTTAATCAAATGTCCCACTCCTGCAGCATACCTAGAACAGTCAACCTGTCTAGCCTCGATTGAATCCAATGGAACGCTAGTATACTGTAAGATTTTTCTCTGGCCTCTGCACTTTTGATATAACACCCCGTTAGCTACCTGAGACTGCACTGTGGCATCTAAATAAAACGGGAGAGCATAATCTGGTGAAGCCAAATGAGCCGCAGAGGATAGGTCCTGTTTGAGTGAGATAAACTGTGCCTCACTATCTCTGTCCCAATTCAGTTTAGCCCTTGTGTTTCTCATGCCATGTTCATTAACTAAAGCTCTTAAAGGTTTAGTTTTGTCTGCAAAATCTGCCACATAGTGTCTGCTATAGCCTATCAGACCCAGGAAGGACAACATGTCCCCCACCATGGTGGGTCTGGGATATGACAAAATAGCATCTCTGTGCTCTGGAGACATATTTGTGGATCCTCCAGACACACTATGTCCCAGGAAGGTCACCGCAGGCCTGCAACATTGTAGCTTTTCCTTACTGACCTTAAATCCTTTTGAATGTAAGAAGACTATAGTGTCCCTGGTGGCTTGTAGACAGGCCTGCTCCGTCCTCGAGGCGAGGAGGAGATCGTCCACATACTGTAGGAGTACCACGCCCTCCGGAAGCACCAACTCTCTCAGCAGAGCGTTCAAAGTCTGATTAAAAATGCCCGGGGAGCATTTATGTCCCTGGGGAAGACGGGTGTAACGCAGTTTTTGGCCCCTGTGAGTAAATGAGAAGAAATCTCTGCTTTCCTCTGCCAGGGGAATACAGAAAAATGCATTAGCCAAATCCATAACAGTAAAATACTGGAGGTCTGGTGACAGTGATGACAGCATTGTATAAGGGTTTGGGACCGGGAGACACTGAGTTAATGTTAAATCATTTATTTTTCTCAAATCATGGACCATTCTATATTTATTCTGACCTGTTTTTGGCACAGCTAGAGTGGGCGTGTTCCACTCTGATTTTGATGGCTCGAGGACTCCCACTTTCGTAAGTCCCTCTATCACCTGTGAGATACCCTCGACAGCGTCTGGTTTGGCGGCATACTGCTTTATGCGAATCGGGCCTCCTGGCTTCATCTGTAAAGACACAGGAGGGAAAGAGGTGCACAACCCCACGTCCGTGGGACCTTGGGACCAAACTTCTGCAGGCACCTGTTTCAATATTTCATGAGTATCATCATGATCTGTCATGTGTCTACCATGATGTCTGGTCAATGTTTCGTGCTCCACTTCCCCTGTGTCTATCATATTTGCTTTTATCCTGTATGACTTATTTTCAATGCTGTACTCTACATGATGGAGTTGGGTGTCAGACCAATCGTCAGCTTTTACCAGTCTCTTTACCATTGGACCTAAAGCTCTAGCCTCGTGACCAGGGTGTACAGCCAAGGTGATGTGTGGGACAGCAGAGGAAGACATGTAATACCACTCACACTGTTCAGGAAGCAGCCGTGTATGGGCCGCCACACCCTCAGGCCCAATATAAATGTAATCTGATTCTAATGTCCACCTATCACTTTCAATTTGTTTGAATTGTTCTCTGTACATTAAGTCTTGGTCTCTGTCATAGAATAATGTCAAGTGGGCAGGGTCCAGTGGGAGGTGGTAGGAGGCCAAAGAATTTATCCAGGGTTTCCACTTGAAGAAGACGGAATGCACACCATTATTGTCCGTGGACTTGTTTTCTGGGTCCAGTCTCACCCAGTATATGTCTGCATACTGGTCTGGCATCTCTTCTCTCAGAAGCCAGCAGGAGTCCATCGATACACCGGTCACACATCTGTAAATTTGCCCCCCTGGAAAAGTCACTTGTAGACCATCCGGTCCACATAGAATTGACGCATTGGTTTTAGTCAATAAGTCTCTTCCCAGCAGGTTGACAGGTGTTTTAGGAGCATTTACAAAAGAATGCCACAGTGTCTGTGTTCCAATCTGTGTCTTTAAACGTTTAGTGAGTGGCAGTACCTCAGGTGTCCCAGAAAATCCAACCAGGGTGATGTGCTCCTCAGAGAGCAGGACAGGGCGTATCTTTGTATTGATGGTAGAGTAGGTGGCGCCAGTGTCCACCAGGGCCATCAGGTTGTCGTCCTCCACCCTTATGGGGAGCATAGGCTCTGCTGGTACCTTGTCCCCTGGATTTCCTAGGCAGCCCTAGTAAGATTGTTCATGTTCATACTCGCCCCAGTAGTTCCCATGCTGGAAATATTGTCCATCTCTCGGGGCCAGGTTGTCATTCGGAGCCGTCCATGGGGAGGGAGGGCCTGCGCGCTCTGGTCTGGGTCCCATGCCTCTCTGGGGGCCCCTCCCACGCACCATCTCAGGCGCTCCATGGTAGTAGGAGGCCTCTCCTTCAAAGGGGCAGTCCCTCGCCCAGTGACCGTGCCTGTAACAGAGGTGACACACATCCCTGCCCCCTCTCCAGCTTCCACCCCTTCTTCCTCCCCGGCCCCCACGCCCACCACCTCTGGCCCCTCCCCTTGTCCAGTCCTGTCGTGGTGGAGTGGGAAGTCCAGCAGGCATATTAGTCATCTGATTACTGGTTCCTTTTTTATTTTGTGTGGCTTTATTTCTCGCTTCACTAAGCTGTAACTTCAAAAGTTGACAAGTCATATCTTCAACACTCTTTCTTTCTTTAGTTTTATTTTCAACATATCGCTTAATGTGAAAGATTAAATTTGTTTTCCACTGTGCTGAATCCGGGTTAATATTATCTGGGTTGTCTTCAATCTTTGAGCGTATTGTTTCTGGTAAACCATTCAAAATAGCTGCTCTAAAAGGCATGACTTCACTGACCTTGTGAGGGTGTCTTCCTACTGTGTCCATCCACTTGGTCACACTCCTGTCATAAAATACAATTGGGTCCTCAGACTCCAGCCAAGTTAACTCACGAGGGGCAGAAGACAGCGGAGTTGGAAAGTTTTCCCTCAGTGCTTCATACCAGGCATTTGCATACTGGCCAAATCTGGAAGAATCACAAACATCATCAGTACCAGCTTGTCTTTCAATAGCATCTCTCTCCCAAGGTTTACTGCATGCTGCCATCACTGCCCGGACGTCACCCATCGCGACATCATGACCTGTAAACCATGTGTTCAGACTGGAAATCCAGTTTCCAGCTCCTTGACACAATTTTTTTTTTTATTTATTTGTTTATTTGAGCAGACAAGTACTGCTCAAAAGGAGTGGGCCGAAGCAAAAGCTTATTGGTGCCCACCCCCAAAACACTACATAAAAATATACACACTTTACATAGAACAGCAACTATGCAAATGTAAAAATAAACAAGAAAGAACAGACGATAACAGCAACATTAACGGCAAATAATGGCAACTGTTTAAAGCAACATCACTCTTCAAGGTCAATAAAGATCATAATGACTATAATAAGCAACAAAACGAAGTTGATAAAATAGAAATAAAAAAAACAAAACAAAACAAAAACAAACACCAATTTATTTTATCCCGATTGCGCCCCTAGTGACATATAATTTCCTCCTCTTTATATTTATCGAAAGTCTTTTGTTTGTTTTTAAATTTGAACACATTAATGTTTGGACTATGTTTCATCTCCCGCTCCAAATTATTCCACAGTTGAACCCCATTAACTGTGGGGCTGAAACTTTTCAGTGTTGAGCTGTGTTTCTGTATCATCAAGTTCAATTCTTCTCGTAGTTCGTAACAACTAGTTCGCTCTTGAAACCTTTTCTGTATTTGTTTTGGTAAATGTTTATATCTTGCTTTATATATCAACTGTACAGTCTGGAACTCAATAAGATCATAAAACTTCATAATCTTTGAATTTATAAATAACGCGTTTGTATGATCTCGAACACCCATTTTATGAATAATTCGAATGGCTCTTTTTTGCAGCATCACTAACGGTTTGACTGTATTTTTGTAAGTGTTTCCCCAGATCACAGAGCAGTAATTCAGATATGGCAGAATCAGAGAACAGTATAAAGTACGTAGAGCTTTGAAATGTAAAAACTGCTTTGCTTTTGCTATTACGGAGATACTTTTTGATATTTTAGTGGATATGTATTTAATGTGTTGTTTCCAAGTTAGCCTGTTGTCTATTATAACTCCAAGAAATTTGATTTCTTGCACCTGTTCTAAGACAATACCCTCTATCCGAATCATCTCCTGAGTGTTGGAATTACCTTTGCCAAATATCATGATTTTACTTTTACTTAGATTTAGAGATAACTTGTTTTGTTTGAACCAATAACTTACTTTTTTGAGTTCCAGATTAACAGTTTGAAATAGCTTATGTAAATTATCACCGGTTGCAACAATATTCGTGTCATCGGCAAACAAGATAAATTTCAGTATTTTAGATGTTTTAAAAATGTCATTTATGTACAGATTAAACAGTTTTGGACCAAGAATGGAACCCTGAGGTAAACCACACACAATTTCTAAACAGCTTGATTGAAAATCACCCAGTTTCACATATTGCTTCCTGTTTTTTAGATAACTGTTGACCCACTGTAATGCCACCCCCCTGATCCCATAGCGTTCTAGCTTCTTAATTAATAGTTCATGGTTTATGGTGTCAAATGCTTTACTGAGGTCAAAAAATAGTCCAATTGCTTTTTTCTTATTGTCTATAGCGTTAGTAATTTCTTCAGTTATGTCAAACAGTGCATGTGAAGTTGAGTGATTTTTTCTAAAGCCAAACTGATTGTCACAGAGTGTATTGTTTTTTTCGATGAAGCTGTCAAGTCTGGAATTGAAAATGTTTTCTAAGATTTTGGAGAGTTGTGGTAGAAGTGAAACAGGCCTATAGTTTGTAAATATATGTTTGTCTCCAGATTTAAGCAGGGGAATTACTTTGGCTACTTTCATGTGTTGGGGAAATTGTCCAGTTTGTAGTGATAAATTACATATGTGTTTAAATGGCTTTGAAATACCCGCAAAAACACTCTTTAAGGTCCTCATGTCCAAATCGCAGTAGTCAGTCGATGTTTTGTCTTTAAACCCTCTCACTATATTTGTTAACTCATTTTCTTCTACAGGTTTCAGAAACAGTGAACTTGGGTTGGTTTCTATTTGATAGCAGGAGTCTTTCTCAACATTTGTGATGTTAGCAGCCAGGTTTGGACCAACATCAACAAAGAATTTATTAAACGTTTCAACTACTTCATTCATATTAACTATGGTTTTATCCTTGTCTTTAAAATATTGTGGATGATTTATCATTCTGGGCTTATTTCTAATTATTTTATTTAATATATTCCATAACCCTTTAATATTGTTTTTATTCATTTCTAGCAAGTTATTATAATAATTCTTTTTGCAGTTTCTAATAATATCAGTGAGTTTATTTTTATATATCTTATATTTCTCTTCAACTTCTTTTGTTCGTTTTTTAACAAAGTTTTTGTAAAGATAATTCTTTTTTTTACATGCGTTTAATAATCCTTTCGTCATCCATGGGTTTTCTATGATCTTTCTTTTTTTACTGTATTTTTTTACTGGACAATTTTTATCATATGCTTCTTGAAACACTTTCACAAACTCCTCATACGCCTTGTTACAATCACTCTCTAAGTAAATATTGCTCCAATCATTCATCAGTAGGTCATTTTTAAATGCTTCAACTGTTTTATCTGTTTTTACTCTTTTACACAGAAACATGTTTTCATCATTATTTTTTTGGTTGTCATTATCATACAGTACAAAGACAGGAAGGTGGTCACTAATATCATTTATCAAAAGTCCGCTGATAGTTTTACATTCTATATCGTTTGAAAAAATATTATCTATTACTGTTGCACTGTGGGTTGTGATTCTGCTTGGTTTAGTGATCAATGGAAACAGTCCTAAACTAAATAGAGTGTTTATGAAGTCGTCCGTTTTTTTATGTTTGTTTTGGTTTAATAAATCAATATTGAAATCCCCCCCCACAAACATAGACTTTTGACTGGAGCTGGTGAAGTGCTCCTCCATCCAGTTAGAAAAAAAATCTAAGTCTGAGCCAGGTGCTCTGTATATACAACTAACAAGAATACTTTTATTATTTTCTCTTTTGATTTCAACCGTAAGACACTCTAAAATATCATCCACTGCCATTGTCTTATTTTCAATCACTTTATGATTAAAATGTGAGTTAATGAACATAGCCACCCCCCCACCCTGCTTATTTAATCTGTTTTTACTGATGAAATCATACCCCTCTATGTAAAATTCTGTTTCCCTGTCCTTGTGAATCCATGTTTCAGTTAATAAGATGATTGTAAATGGTTTTGTAAAATGACTTAAATACTGTTTGATGTGATTGAAGTTAGCATATAGGCTTCTACTATTGAAATGGATGATGGAGAATGCGTTATTGTTGATGATTTGACTGTTGAAGCGGTGTTCAGTGTAATATTGACAGTTGTTGTTGGGTCCTGTAAAAAAGTTCGTGTCCGGGTCGATGTCTATATCAGTGTTCTGTGTTTCGTATTGGGCGAAAGTGTAGTCCAAGTCTAATGTTTCTATGATCGTCCTGAGTGAATGATCCAAAGCAAAATGTCCTGTTATGTGTGATGTGTTAGTGGCCATGAGGAAAAAAGTGCGAGCATACCGGGGTTATGCTGAATGTCCTGTTTATCTGCCTTGGTTCGGTGTGCTGGTGGTGCGCGGGTGAACTATCAGTTTGTCGTATCTTAAAAATGCTATTTCCCCCCGTTCCCTCGCGGCTCGCAACTCTGGCATCAGTTCTTTTCTTTTCCTTTTCACTGCATCTGTGTAGTCCTCATTGATGTATATGTTCGTTCCTTTAAGTTGTTTCGCGCGGTGTAGGATAGTGTCCCGGTCCTTCCAGCGAAGTAGCTTCGCCACAATGGGTCGAGGTCGTGATCTCTCCCCGTCAGGTCTCCCGACGCGGTGTACCCGCTCCAGCTCCACGGTCGGCGGCAGCTGGAGCTTCTCAGTCAGGATCTTTTTGACTTTCGCCTCCGCGTCGGCCCAGGACTCCCCCTGAGACTCCAACACCCCCTCAAACACCAGATTGTTCCGGCGGCTCTGCCCCTCCAGGTATTCCATTTTGTCCGTGAATATTAGCAGACTGTCACATAGTTTGTAAAACTCCGTTTGCTGTGTTTTATTGTGTTCGGTAAGTTTTGTGTGTGCTTCCTTGAGACTGTCCACTTCCCCTTGTGTATATTGCAGGCTTGTTTTGAGTTCTTGAATATCCTTAGTTATTGTGTCCATGCGAGTGTTTGTTGATTCCATGATTATTTTGATAAATCCTTTAAAGTTTTCTTGTTGCTGGTGCAGTAGTTCTTTGAATGTATCCTTCTGGTGCTCCAGTAGCTCACACACTCGGCTAAGGCTAACCAATTCTTCCTCCGCCGCCTCTGCCTGCTGCCTCGTCTCCGCTTTTCCTGATTTCGGCATATTGATCAGTTTACAGCGTTTTCCTTTAGCTTGAGTGCCACAGTCTCGGTGCAGCGGTCTCAGTGCAGCAGTCTCAGTGCAGCAGTCTCAGTGCAGCAGTCTCAGTGCAGCAGTCTCCCACCCCCAGCTTTGTTTGCGTTTACAATGGAGGCATTTTGTCTTTTATAGTCTGCATGTCACTTACAGAAAAAGGATGGTACTCCCCAGCTGCGCCTCGTCCTGGTCTCAGAGGGAACATGGATTTTGTCTGAGACCTGGTTCTGCTTGCCACCGGTCTAGTTTCTCCAGGCTCCTGGTCTCCGTCATCACTACTGTCAGAAGAGAATTTAGCTCCTTTTTTAGCCTGTTTAGCTTTAAGTATTGGCTGGGCCATGGCACCGTCTCCCTTTTCATTTTCACTGTCCGTCCTAGTCATGGCTCTGCGTGCGGCTTTATTAATTAATTTTGCATTCTCCTGTCTAGCGGTCTCGTAATCATGGGTCCTACTTGGGGTTTCTTCTCTCTCAACTCTGTCTGTGGTGCATTCAGAGGTCGGTTTCCTAGCTCTAATATTTCTGAGAGAGTGCAGGAGCTCCTCTTGAATAGATGGGGGTTGGTGAGGGGTGTGTGGGAGCTGTGGCGGGAGGCTGACAGCTGGATTTTGACTCGGATCTCTATTGTCCCCCACAGACTCCTCTTCTGTCCCTTCGTCAAATTCACTGTCTACAAAGTCATTGTCCCCTCTCTTTCTTACCGCCACTTCTCCTGAAAATGTATATTGTGGCAATATTAGATTTGGCTTACCTGGTTCTAAACCCAGAGAATATTTTGGTGGAGCCGTGGGTAGGGATGGGTATATATTACTCACCGGCATTGCTCCGTTTTCTGTTTCCTTGTCTTTACTTACCATCGGTAATTTTGCCAACGCCGTGGCAGCCAAAGCAAAATTATGTACCTTGGTCCTCAGTTTCTCAGCCTTTTTTAGTTCCTTCTTAATTTTTCTACGCTCATTCCAACTCTCTCCCTGCTTTCCCTCAAGCTCAAGTTTATGCTGTTATTTTCCTCTTCCCGCAATATCTTAGCCAATGCGGACGCTGTCATATACTCAGGTATGACCCTTTTGTTCTGTATTTTTTCCCATGCTTTCACAGCCTTTCGTTTTGCCTTGTTCCTATATTTTTTATCCAGACCACTCAGAATCTGAGCCTCTATCTCTTTATAGAGCTGCTCGATTTGAATGCCTGTCTCCATTTTTCGGGGGGGCCCAAAATTCCCCAGGCTCCAATGGGTTAAACCTAACTTGTGTGTTGACGCGTCCGTCAACCACGCTAGTCACAGCGGGCTTTCCTGTTTCTGGCAAGGCTTCTCAAAAAATCTTTACTTTTAATATATTCTCGCAGGGTTCTAGCTACTTAGACTCCTATTTTATTTAATTTTAACGTATTTTCGCAAGGCTCTCACTACTTTTTAGGCTTTTACTATTTTTACTTTTTGAATTAGCTCCTCCGTGGACAAAACTTCTCTCCCCTTAATTTGTGTAGTCCAATATGCAGATTTTTAATTAGTCAAAAGGTATCTGCTTACCTTCAAATCAGCGGCCGCTTTGAGGAGAGATGCAGAGTCCAAGGGAGAGGTTGAAAGTCATCAAAGGGATCACGTCGAGGGTCACCAATTATTATATTAAAAAATGACGTGTTCAAAATCCCTTATAAAGATGACCATGATTCAGAAATTTAAATTCAAAAAGGTTTATTTCCCTAATACAAAAAGAATCTAAAACAGCTGTCCGGACCAAAAAGTATCTAATCCCTATCCTCTATATAAGGTGTAACATTGGTTGGGCGCTCCACCAAGTCACACAGCTAAACCCTGATCCGGACTGAAAAAAAACTAACACACACATTCAAGCTATTCATTAAGTAAATGTGCAAGGGGAAGAAGGGGCGTGTCGTATCAGTCAGCTCTTGGTCCAGGGTCCGGCCTCCATCAGGTCTTCTCCGTCTCGCCAGACCTAAACAGAAATCATTCACGCACTACCCCTCCCTAATTCTATCGATTTATTAGTTCCTTTGAGATAAGGCAGAGGGATCTCAAGGCTTCTCCTCCAGATTCTGGACTCCATCTCCTTCTTTCACAACTTGAAAGGATTAGCAGAATCCCCCCAGATTAACTATCATTAACTCACCCATGCACTTTGGACAAAATGGGACAAGGGGAGTAGGGCAATACAAGGTCTTTCTTTTTGCTTGGAGACAGACAGAGTTCAATTTCAGGTCAATCTAATTCACATCGCCTTTTAGCCTATATTTAATACAACACTTCACATTCCTGTGTCGTGTTTCTTTGTTGTCTTTTTGTGATAAATACTTAATAAAGAGTGAGTCAATGCCAAGGGGTCTCCAAACTGTAGCTCGCAACCCACAGGTACCTCGCCAGTCGCCACCCTCTTCCATGTAGCTCGCCAAAAGATTTAGAAATGAACAAATCAAAATGCTATACCCGATTTATTTTCTAATGAAATCATAAACATGCTTATTATTACATACAAGTTCTATTATAATCTCTCTTAATTGAAAACTTAAGCTCATTGATTCAGCTTGTGTATGCCTTCAGGCCGTATAAAAGTTCCAATCACAGAACGAGGCTGCGTCCTCTAGCCTCTACAGCGCTGCTAAACACAGTAGCATGTTAGCAGAATTGGCTATAACTCTTCTTGCTGTAACTGCATACAGAGCAAAACAGGCCAAACCACACAACAGTGAGGAAGAGAAGAGGGGACTAAAGCGAAAAAATGATCAAAGAATAAATCAAGCCGGGGTGAACATAGCTAGCTTACATCGTATCCTCTGGAGAGACTTGTCTATGGGAGAGACCTGCGGGACGGCCTCAGACTATCTATGCTCGGACTACATTCGGACGCGGAACTAGCTGTAATCTTTCAGTTATACATTTTGAAAGCAGTGCGTTGTTTTTGTACCATTTCATCGGTGATTGCGCTAATGCTAATGTTAGCATATGTATCAGATCGCAAACAAAACAAGATGGCTCCGTGGAATGAGAGCGTAGGGGAAATGAGAAGCCTCTGAGAGAGTTGGGGGTGGTGCTAAACATTCAAACCTTGCAGAAACGGGTTTAGCTCCTTTAATATTTCAGATTGCATTGTTCATTATGCATAATTTTTCCCAGGGCCGCTTAAAGGAGTAGGTCTCTGCCTTTATCGTCCCTGGAAAGTAGCTCTCTGGGTAAAAAACGGTTCACGACACCTGGTCTATAACCTTATTTTTACTTTTTCCTCCAGCTCTACCTCTTGTTCTAAAGCACTGCACACATTATTATCCCTATATTGCATATGATTGAAATGGAATTGAGTCTTTAGTTTCATTATATTTGTTTACCATGCTCAATAATAACTCCTATTCTCTAAAGTAAACAGCTCTACTGCTTTTGTTCTTAGAAAGTCAAATTGGAACAGAGACTACTGCAGCGTCCCATTGACTAATAAGGCTTTAAATGGCTCCATCTGTGATCACGGACTTTCATCTAACTTTGCTGTGATACAAAGCATATGGAGCTGTAAATCCCTATGGAGACCTTTATTTATAAAAGATGTACTGGAGCCTTGTAATACCATGTTCAGAGTGAATACAGACAAAACGCTGTTGTAGCATCAGCCTCAGATGGCCCATTAAGCAGGGCTCACCTCACAAAAAGCCAAACCCCCACATTTCTTTAATTATGCATGCAGCCAGAGCAAAACTGTACACTCCATCGTGCTGCACACAAGCTGATAATCGAGCACTGGCTGTCCAAGCACTCTGAATAATTTAAATCTCTGTTAAGCTGTGCATGTATATCAGTGGAAGAAATGGACTAAGACATCCACAGACTGAGAAGGGCTTGGAAATATTTTTGTTTTTTATTTTGAGTTTTTTATGTCCACCAAAATTGCGATCCAACATGGGGATTATGAAGCAATTAAATGAGTGTTCCTCAATAATCCTGGTGGTGACCTGCGTTTTGCGAAATAAGATAAGATAAGATGTGCTTTATTTATCTCACAGAGGAGAAATTTACATGTCACATTTGGCATGGATAGAGACACTCAGATTGTGCAAAAGTAGGAAATGTGCAAACATGTTACATGCAGGATATATGTACAATACAAGTGACAATAATTATGTACAACAAAAGTGACAAGTGTCAATTGGAAACAGTGTCAATAGTAGTGCAGGTTTTCACACAGTGATCATTTAAAGTGACTTATTGTACAGTCTGACAGCGGTGGGGATAAAGGCCCTGCGGTAGCGCTACTTCCTACACTGAGGGTGTCTCAGTCTTCCACTGAAGGAGCTCCTCAGCTCCTCTACAGTCCTGTGCAGTGGGTGGGAGGTATTGTTCATGATGGAGGTGGCTTTGGCTAGCACCCTCCTGTCCCTCACCTCTGCCCGGGGCCCAGCACACGGCAGCGTAGTAAATGGCAGAAGCTACCACAGAGTCATAAAAAGTCCTGAGCAGAGGCCTGCTCACTCCGAAGGACCTCAGCCTCCTCAGAAGGAAGAGGCGACTTTGGCCCTTCTTGTGCAGGGCGTTTGTATTATGGGACCAGTCCAGTTTTTTGTTAATGTGAACACCCAGGTACTTGAAGCTGTCCACCAGCTCAATGTCCTCCCCCTGGATGTTCAGCAGAGTGTGAGAAAGTGGTTTTCTCCTGAAGTCGATGATCATCTCCTTGGTCTTACTGGTGTTCAAGCACAAGTGGTTGCACTCACACCAGTCAACAAAGTCCTTGATAACCGACCCATATTCCAGTTCGTTCCCCTCAGACACACAGCCCACAATGGCGGAGTCGTCGGAGAACTTCTGCAGGTGACAGCTGTGTGTGTCGTGTGTGAAGTCTGAGGTGTAGATGGTGAAGAGAAACGGTGAGAGGACAGTGCCCTGAGGGGCCCCAGTGCTGCAGACGACCACCTCAGACTCACAGCTGCGCAGCCGCACGTACTGTGGTCGGTCTGAGAGGTAGTTGATGGTCCATGCAGTGAGGCTACTGTCCACTCCCGCGTCCTCCATCTTCCCCTGCAGCAGTGCCGGCCTGATAGTATTGAAAGCGCTGGAGAAGTCGAAAAACATGACCCTCACAGCGCTCCCGGCGGGCTCCAGGTGGGAGAGCGTCCGCTGCAGGAAGTAGATGACGGCGTCCTCTACTCCGATGTTGGGTCTGTAGGCGAACTGCAGCGGGTCCAGGGTGGGGCTGACCACGGAGCGGAGATGGGTGAGGATGAGCCGCTCCATGGTCTTCATCAGGTGGGAGGTGAAGACCATGCAGCAGCAGCCTGGGACTGATCCCGTCTGGTCCTGCGGATTTCCTCAGCTGCAGGCGCTTGAGCTGACTCCTCACCTTGTCCGGTGTGATGAAGAGGGGGGGGACCGGGGTGTACTGTCTGAGGTGGGGGCTGGGGATGCGGGGGCAGGAGGGCCCGGGGCAGGCGGAGGCAGTGTCCACTGGGCAGTGTCCACTGGGCGGTGTCCACTGGGCTGGGGACGTGTGAAGAGGTGGGGGCGGGAGGGGGGGCAGATGGAGTGGGGGGAGAATCAAACCGGTTGAAGTACTGGGTAAATTCATCCGCCCGGTGCTGGTCTCCATCCGCTGTCCCTCTGGCACTCTGTCCAAAGCCGGAGATGTTCTTTAGGCCTCTCCACACGTCGCGAGCGTTTCCCTGGGCCAGCTTCTGCTCCAGCTTTTTTCTCATAGTCCCTGGCGCAATACCGGCTTCTCGTGATAGATTTGTTGTTGCTTTGTCTGAAATGTCGCTCTGTTTGGTTGAACACATGTTCGTTGCTCAATTATGGATGATTCTAGTGCCTAAAAAAACAGTGAGAAAATTAGCATATCCACAGTGAATTTACATGCTTGTGTGACTTGTTTCCAAATATCAAACTAATGTCTGGGCAAAACAACAACATTAGCCCTCCACCTGCACTTTGACATGACTATGCAGATTCAGATGCAGTTCAATTTGCCATTTGCAGTAAAACCACAGTGTAATACATTTGCGAATGTCCCCAGTGTGCACAAGACAAGTACATAAAAAAAAGTAATAATAAAAGGTTAAAAGTACAGAAATAAAACAGGGTGGCACAGTGGATAGCACTCTTACCTCTCAGCAAGAAGGTTTAGGCTTCGAATCCCGGTCGGAACAGGGCCTTTCTGAATGGAGTTTGCATGTTCTACCCATGTCTGCGTAGGTTTCCTCCAAGTGCTCCGGTTTCCCCTACCACTAAAAATATGCTCACTAGGTAAAATCCTCCAGCTCCGGTTGTCCTGACCAATCCGAGCATCAACATCTGGAGATGGGTTCCCGGTAGAGTTTCGCTTTTCAGCCCGGGCCTCATTTGGCGCTCAGCTGCCGGGTTCGTGCCGGGCTCGGGCTTCTTTTTTAAAATATATGTTTCTTTTTTATTATTATTATAATTATTTTTAAATGATTTTTATACATAAAGATATGCATATATATATATATTAATAACGTGAACGCATCATTCCCGTGTCTCCTGCTGCATGCTGTGGTCAACAGCGAACAGGAACAATAGTAGAAATGGATCGAGTGGAGACAAAACAAATTCAAAAGTGGAGACTAAACTTGCAATTGGAAGGTGAGTGCGTACAATGGGAAATCAGATGTGTCGGGTCCTGTCGGGCTCGGGCCTGTTATACAGCGTTCATTGGTCGGGCTTATACGGGCTCGGGCTTAACATTAGCGGGCTCGGGCCGGGTCGGGCTTCATTTTTCAGGGCCGAACAAAACTCTAGTTCCCGGGCACTGTTACTACGGCGACCACTGCTCCTGACGTAAGCCTCAGTGGCATCAGGATGGGTCAAATGCAGAGGACAAATTTCCCTACGGGGACAATAAAGTGCACATTTACATTTAAAAGTACAGAAATAAAAAAAAACTAAAACAGCTAGCACAGTTTCAATACAAGTTCACGATCATTAAAGTCCAGTTTAAACTGATAACAGAAAGTCAAGTTTATTTATATCGCACTTTTACAACTTCAAGAGCCAAATGTTCCATATACTCCACAAGGAATAAAAAAACACACACATAAAAAACCACTATAAAAAGGTACCTTGAAGGGTTTTTAGGAAATCACTAATTCTATTTTTCTATTACATACTTTCAATGTGGTATTCTCATATATTCACATGTATTTTGTTGACTACATAATATTCAAGCTTATTTTCCTCTCAGTCCAATTATAACACAAGCACCAAGCATGAATGATTCATTAAGCTTTGTTCACCCGGAAGGGCCCACCTCAGAGAACTGGCTTCCCCCTGGGAGAGCTACTTGTGGGTGGGCCGTGGAGAGGTGATGGATCCCCTTTTCACACAAACCCCTGAAAGAAAAGACATAATCAATACCCCGCTGTCTGCCTGCAGAGCCCATAAATGAAACAGTGTGCTGAGGAGATGAATAAATAACGCGGGCCACTCTTTTGTACATTAGGGCCAGGGAGCAGTTCCCGTATTTAGACAAACTATAACAGTCCTCCGTCTCTCTGCGGGGCGCTTGTAGAGAATTTATGTTTGTTGCGTGCACATTTGTTCACTGGGCTGGAAAACAAGCTGTATTTATTTACTGCATAGCAAACTGGTGCAGTCTAGCGTTGTATAAATGTTTCAATAAAGTTCTTTAGGTGTTTACAGCATGTGAAATGAAAGCGACTGAAAGAGCTTATATTTTAAGATCTCGAAAAACAACGCGTAGCAAGTTGTGTAGTAAAAACATGAATGTAAACAGTGACAACTCGTGCAATAAAACACATCCTTTGAATCCAATTAATGTTAGAATCCATCCATCCGTCCGACCACTAGCCCCTCACTGATCCTCCTGCAGGTGGTGAGTCCACAAAAGCCTTGATCTTTCAGTGGGGGCTTGAGGCAAAGCGGGGTTAAGTACAGTGAAAGTATTCGGCCCCCTTGAACCTTTCAACATTTCGCCACATTTCAGGCTTCAGACATAAAGATATAAAAAAAATATTTTTTGTCATGAATCAACAACAAGTGGGACACAATCGTGAAGTGGAATCAAATTTATTGGATAATTTAAACTTTTTTAACAAATAAAAAACTGAAAAGTGGAGCGTGCAATATTATTCGGCCCCTTTACTTTCAGTGCAGCAAACTCAGTCCAGAAGTTCAGTGAGGATCTTTGAATGATCCAATGTTGTCCTAAATGACTGATGATGATAAATAGAATGCACCTGTGTGTAATCAAGTCTCCGTATAAATGCACCTGCTCTTTGATAGTCTCAGGGTTCTGTTTAAAGCGCAGAGAGAACCATGAAGACAAAGGAACACACCAGGCAGGTCCGAGATACTGTTGTGGAGAAGTTTAAAGCCGGATTTGGATACAAAAAGATTTCCCAAGCTTTAAACATCTCAAGGAGCACTGTGCAAGCAATTATATTGAAATGGAAGGAGTATCAGACCACTGCAAATCTACCAAGACCCGGCCGTCCCTCCAAACTTTCATCTCAAACAAGGAGAAGACTGATCAGAGATGCAGCCAAGAGGACCATGATCACTCTGGATGAACTGCAGATAACTACAGCTGAGGTGGGAGAGTCTGTCCATAGGACAACAATCAGTCGTGCACTGCACAAATCTGGCCTTTATGGAAGAGTGGCAAGAAGAAAGCCATTTCTCAAAGATATCCATAAAAAGTCTCGTTTAAAGTTTGCCACAAGCCACCTGGGAGACACACCAAACATGTGGAAGAGGGTGCTCTGGTCAGATGAAACCAAAATCGAACTTTTTGGCCACAATGCAAAACGATATGTTTGGCGTAAAAGCAACACAGCTCATCACCCTGAACACACCATCCCCACTGTCAAACATGGTGGTGGCAGCATCATGGTTTGGGCCTGCTTTTCTCCAGCAGGGACAGGGAAGATGGCTAAAATTGATGGGAAGATGGATGGAGCCAAATACAGGACCATTCTGGAAGAAAACCTGTTGGAGTCTGCAAAAGACCTGAGACTGGGACGGAGATTTATCTTCCAACAGGACAATGATCCAAAACATAAAGCCAAATCTACAATGGAATGGTTCACAAATAGACGTATCCAGGTGTTAGAATGGCCAAGTCAAAGTCCAGACCTGAATCCAATCGCGAATCTGTGGAAAGAGCTGAAGACTGCTGTTCACAAACGATCTCCATCCAACTTCACTGAGCTCGAGCTGTTTTGCAAGGAAGAATGGGCAAGAATTCCAGTCTCTCTCGTGCAAAACTGATAGAGACATACCCCAAGCGACTTGCAGCGGTAATTGCAGCAAAAGGTAGCGCTACAAAGTATTAGCGCAAGGGGGCCGAATAATATTGCAGCCCCACTTTTCAGTTTTTTATTTGTTAAAAAAGTTTAAATTATCCAATACATTTCGTTCCACTTCACGATTGTGTCCCACTTGTTGTTGATTCTTGACAAAAAAAATATGTTTGAAGCCTGAAATGTGGCGAATACTTTTGCAAGGTATCTTGCCCAAGGACACAACGACAGCAGACATCAGTGGGAGTTGTGAAGTAGTGATGTAATGTTAGAATGTTATAGGGAAACAATATGGACACACATCTTTTCATAAAGAGTGGTGTGCCAAGCATGTTGTAGAGAAAGCTCGTAGGCGTCTTTACTTTCAGCGGATACTTCGAAAATTTACCACAAACTCTAAGACACTGCTTAATTATTGTCGCTGCACCACTGAAAGTTTTCATGTCGGTTTGGTGACTGTGTGGTTTGGTGACATCACAGCCAAAGAAAGGAGAGCTTTAAACAAGGTTCTCCACTCTGCAAAGAGGACCGTGAGCTGTGAGCTTCCTGTTCTGGAGGTTCTTAATTAATCCCAGACTCTTAAACCTCTTAGAATAATCAATGACTCTTCTGGCCACCCTGGAAAATGTTCCAGCTTCTTCCCTTTGGCAGAAAATATTGTTCTTATCTCGTTTTGCTAACAGCTTCTTTCCACAATCTGTTATCAGTTTAAACAGAGCCCTTTCATTATCTAGCACTTGTATTGAACCTGTTCTAGTCTTGTGCAGACTAGGGACTTTTGCGAATGTATTCCAATGTGGTTTAACAGCAAATGGCAAATAAAATGAATCTCAATCTCAATCTGAAATAGTCAAAAGATAAAGCAGTAAGCAGGAACTGAGAGTCAATATTCAATCCCTTTACACTATCTATCGAAGAGATCATGGCACATTAAGCTAAATGTCCGTATACACCGTGTCTATATTTGCTCTTAAAACCTGTGTAATTTGGACAAGTTCTACCCATTCGGTCGCCTTTTCTTTCTGAATCAGATCTGCAAATGAGAAAACATAAAGCGTCTCTTCATACACTTAAAGATAACAGCAGCAGAAGCATTTTCCTTGATGTTTGTTGTAGCCGTGTGACTATGCTAATCTCACAGAGCAGTCGTCCCCTGTGGTAAAGAATCCCTGGCATTTGGAGCAGCCACACTCTTGCACTCCAGCAGAAATGCCAACAGTGAAGCACTTGAGTTCTCTCTTTATTACCACTCTAGTACTTGCATGTCTGTGGCTGTCAGAAACTGATGAAAGCAATAGACGTTAATGGGATTTGATGACATTTTGATGATGCCTTTGTACATCCAATAAAGGGTTTGTTATTGCCAGCAGTCTATGTCACACCAGATTCTAATATTCAAAGTGAGGGAAAAAAAAACATTTTTATTAAACAAGATATTTGCATTTGTCGATTTCAATAACTCCACAAATTCAAAAGCCAAAATCATTTGTCAAACCAAATCTTGTCCTTTTCTGCCGTGAAACGCGTTGACAATGACAGGTGATCTTTGGCTGCCTCGAGTCGCCATCTAAATCTTGAAACGAGCTTAGCCGCAGCCTGTGAAATGAGAATTGATAATCGAATGATGCTGAATGAGGAAGCCTGTCAGTACATTGTAAGGCAGCTGACGGATTTAGTTACGGGAGAGGGAAGGCATGGCAGATGAGCTTTGGCAGCAGAAAGAATCACTCAGTGCAGGATGACGGAGGAGCTGAACTGCCTCCAGCTATTTCTAATATTCTTTGAGTGTTTTGTTTTTGGAGAGCGATAATGGAGAGGTTACTCAGGGGCTCGTGATTGGCTCTTTTTAGAATTCTGTTGTTACTTCTGTGTTTGCTTCCAGCCATAAATGAAAAACATACTTGAAATAGTACAGGATGCCACCTTCTAACATTCATACAACAGAGTGTACACAGGCACTGAGTGGTGTCTGTGGATAATGAGTATAAAGCACTTTTAGAAGCATGTACTTGACTATGATCCAATCACTGTTGAAAGCTTTTTGTTCCCTATTGGCACATACAGATATTTTATGTGTCTCCTGTTTGCTTGAGGAACTGAAGATTTCCTTTTTATTTAACAAGAATAATTCTGTGAGATTCAGGTTTCATCAAACCAAGCCCTTGGACATCAATAATTCTTATAAAATGAAATAATTCAGCTCTGGATTGTCTGTAAACGTCACATAGTCTGCTTAGCTCGGCCTGGTCCCACATGGCATGGGTAGGGATAGGCGACCAAAAAATGGTGACGTGTGACCAGACTCTAATAAGATCTAGAGCTTGCTATTGGCTTACCTTAGCTGCTGGAACTCCAGTCATTGCTTCGGCATGGAAGCTAACCACGGTGAAGCAATGAATGTAGTTCCAGCATTTTACAAATCTGTACACATTAATATGTTGCTTGTAAGACTTAAGTCCGCTTGAATGCTACTTAGATTTCTTTCATATGTGTGATTGAAATCCAGTTAGAGGGAGTTCAGTTTTTGTTTATGGGGGCCTTTTATAATAGGACCTTTCAGCGGCCTCTTCCCAGTTTCCATGGTAATGGAAACAAAGATAAAAATCGACCCGTAAACTTTCCTCACCTCTGTCTCTGTTAAGCATCCTGCACAGGAGGACGCTATGGTGTATAAACCGCAGGCTTCGAGGCCCTTGAGTATCGCCTAAGTACATTTAAGTAGATGCAGAACTTCTTTGAAACAATTCCTTCTATTGTTTTCACTTTTTTATGACGCTATACATTAACCAATTGCTTGCACGCATGCAATATGAATAAGCGCAGAGATACTGTAGTGTGTGCATAAAGTTTTTACAGATGAGACTGAATTAATATAAATACAAGAGAACGTTCGTGTAAAAAGTAGATAAAGAAAACCATAAGCCGCGTTTCCACCGCAGGAACTTTGGGGTAATTTTACTGGGCCAGCCCCGTCGGTGCATGTCTCCACTGTAGGATCCTCCCTCACAGGGCCATTTACAGGAACTTTTACGGGAACCAACGGAATGCCTCCTTCATGCATTCTACTCTGTTCGGCCCTGAAAATCTCCTGGTAGGGCTTGAGGTTAACCTGGCTCTAATTGACTAAAGCAGGGGTCACCAACCTTTTTGAAACCAAGAGCTACTTCTCCGGTACTGATTAATGCGAAGGGCTACCAGTTTGTTACACAATTACATAAATTGCCAGAAAAAGCCAATTTGCTCAATTTACTTTTAACTCTGTTCATATTAATAATTAATGATATTTATCTTTGTGGAAACACTGATCATCTTAACGATTTCTCACAATAAATATATATAGAAACAGATAAATATCAATATGCAACATTTTTCAAATTGAACATTTTCAAACGATCACTTCTTGTGAAATCACAATATCCCATTTTAACCAACTAGCCACTAACATTTTTTAACAAATCATGAATAACTTTGCACCATGTTTATACAAATAATAACTCATGTAAAATACAAAAGTCAACTCTCGTCACACGTGATGGTGATCTCACAGGAGTTTAGAAACCAAAGCAGTCCCATTTACGCTGCTACTTTCTCCTCTTCAGAACAAAAACAACAGTGAAGCTGTTTGAGATCATTACATGTGTTTCTACTGTAGGTTTATGTGACAGTTCTAAACTCATCGTTTCAACTCATTTAACTCTGATGTTGTGAATAAAGACACAGCTCTTGTTGGAAACATAGTTATTATTAAAGTGTATTCAGCACAAACAGATAATCAATAAGTGGTAAATATCTGAGAAAAACACGAACTATAAGTGCAGTAGGAATGCAACAGACGCGATAAGCGTGGCTGAGTGGATAGCACTCTTGCCTCTCAGCAAGAAGGTCCTGGGTTCGAATCCCGGCCGGACCAGGGCCTTTCTGAGTGGAGTTTGCATGTTCTCCCTGTGTCTGCGTAGGTTTCCTCCGGGTACTCCGGTTTCCCCTACCACTAAAAATATGTACAATAGGTCTGGCATGCGCCTCCTGTTCGGCGACCCCGCTCCCATCTCTGTGTGGAGTGAGAGGACAAGTGCCCAAAAAATAACAATTGTAAACCGCTTTGTGACTCTGGTCTGTGAAAGGCGGTATATAAATAAAGCTTACTTACTTACTTACTTACTTACTAAGCTACAACGCAAACAAGACAGGAACAGTGCAAAAGAAACAACTGCACAGTTTATAAGTTATATCAGGCTCTGCCATGAGACCAAACTACTTTTCCTTCGGTTCCTTCGAAGCACAAAGCGGTCTGCTCCGAAGTGCCTCGTCCGTGCTCCCTGCAGCCGCTCCATGCTTCCGTCCAAAACACACACACGAACCAATCACAGCGGAGCTCCTCTCACACACGGACCAATCACAGCGGAGCTTGTCTGCGGCGTTGGCCGCGTAGTATTCGAGGGTGCGTGGCAGGCTACGTAAGGGCCTTCATGTGATCCACGCGTTGCGCAAGTGACGTCACGTCACCTCCGTAAGCTCCGCGCAGCGCACTAGGCTTGAGTGCTACTATTTGAGCTATTTTTAGAACAGGCCAGCGGGCGACTCATCTGGTCCTTACGGGCGACCTGGTGCCCGCGGGCACCGCGTTGGTGACCCCTGGACTAAAGCAAGAGCAGGCGCCAGCAGAAAGCACCAAACACCGGCATTAAAAAAATCCAGCAGCATTAGCCCAACAGACACCACTGGAAACTGCAAACAACAACAGCAAGATGTATGATAAATGGACGGATGATGAGGTGCAGGCAATTTCCTTCTACGGCACCGAAGAAATTCAGACAGGGCTTGAGGCATCGCAGTGAAATGAAAATCTCTGCGAAGCACTGGGGATTCATCACACTCAGAAACAATGCCGTGAAAAGTTACACAAACTGAAGCAGAACTATAAAAACTCAAAGACCACAACAACCAAAGCGGTTCTGAACAATAGATAAACAATTATTGATAACGAGGCGATCGAAACTCATGAAGTCAGCGAGGGGTCCTACTCTGTGGACTGAAGGAGATGACGGTTCCCGTAGATGTCCCACCCCCTCCTTTCACCAGGAACTCCTGCAGTGGAACCACGACTATAAATGTTCTTTGGTGGAATTATGAATATGCCTGAGAGGCTGTTTTAGTTTACACGTGTTGTTTAGCTCCTGCACTGATATATATAACCCCATAACACATTCATACATGCTGCCTATACATCTCTATCTGAGCTTCGAGCTAGCACATGGTAGATTCCACTCTTACTGTATATGAATACCATACCAAAACATGAGGAATCAATTCTAGCATGACAGATGTAAATTGACCCAGCTAATAACATTGTTGGCCTAATCTTCCATTTTATTTAGCTGGATTGGACCCAGTGTGCACAGTCAGTGAGGTCAGGAGTCCTTTCACGGTCTCCTGTTACATTACATCAGTCATAAGACACTCCTGACAAACTGTGGATAATATGACTAACACTCTGATACAATCTGACAAGCCCCAATGCTCCAGTCCTGCTTTCCTTGGACCACATCCCATTCTGCCTCCTGGAGTCATACAAGCCGCACACAAAGTCCAAAGTGTAACCGCTGTATCCAGGGAATGAATTGGAGCTTGTGCAATCACATTGGAACACAATAAAACCTTCAAATGAATGGAAAGTGTCTTGTAATATTACTCACGATTGTTGTGGGAAGGTTTTTGAAGCTTTTAGGCCACTTAACGTTTTCCCAGATTGTTTTTTGGCAGCAAACGTTAAACTGAGGTCACACATTTCCATGAAAACAGTTTGCGGAGCTTTTAGCATATCACCCAATACTCTAAAGACTTACAATCACAAAGTTGTATTTATTTGACTTTTGGAGCTATGCAAATTACTCATACAGCTATGTGCAGTGTGCAGATTGACCTCTTGAAAGCATAAATGAGTCAGATCCAATTTTATTTCTGTTTCAACATCCATCCAGGGTTGCTGTTGAATGACTTTAGCAATAAGTAAAGTTGACAATTGCACAACATATGGTGCATTTTAACGCTATTTTGAAATGATGTAGGGATATCAGTGATTATGTATACACATGTGCGGCGCCTCTGTTAATCAGCAATCAACTTTGGCTTGCACACATTAAACAGTTTCTTCCTGAACCTTCACTTTCACCTCTTGCCACAACCCTCCTCCTCCCCACCACCCCAGCAGTGAGAGAGCACTAGAGCTTCCACCACCAATAGGGTCTAAACTCGGGGGAATTTTCTTTTCATAATCTCAAATTGAATTCCCTCTTGTATACAGTATGTCATGTATTCTCTCTGCCAGGGTATAAGCACCAAACCATATCAACTTGCCTTGCACCAGCATATGTCAATGAATATATTACATTACCATTCTATATGCCTGCCCGGTCAAAGAACCAAATGATGTAGTAACCTATCCACTCCATGCAACATAACTAGATAATTATATCCTTTGTCTTGAGTCTTTCCAGATTGAAATGCTACAGGAAATTAAAGTTGCAATTCCTATATGCTGAATGAGTCCATTATTCTCTATGCTGTGTGTGAAGTATAGTCAGGATTTCACTGCTGTTGCACTGCCCTTTGAAAGGAAGTATTTATTTAATACTATAGTTTTGCGTGTGTGAATTTATTGTAAATTACACAGTCAAAGTATCGCAGTAACCTCCTCTTCCATAGATGGATGTAATCCCAAATCACAATCAGAATTGCTAAGATAAGCCCTCGCACCCATACAAACCCGCAAAAGAGCTGAGTTCCATACTTGAATCCTTTGGCCTCACTCAGCATGTGAGTGGCCCCACCCATAGCAGAGGACACACCCTGGACCTGCTTATCACGAAAGGGGTGAATATTTCAAAAGTTAATGTAGTTGATGTTGCTCTGTCGGATCATTTCTGTGTATTTTTTAACATGTGTTTTGCTACCAGACCACCCGCTAAATATGAAATTGTTAGAAGTAGACACTTAAATGAAAACACGGGTGAACTATTTATGGGAATGATCCATTTTGAGAACACATCATGTTCTACTGTAGATGAACTGTTTAACTCTGTCACCTCTAGTGTGTTGAATGTTCTGGACGCCATTGCCCCTGTGAAGGTAAAAATGGTCACAAATAAGCAAAAAGCCCCATGGATAAAAGCAGGCCCGGTCAGGGCACAGAAGCAAGAGTGCCGGAGAGCAGAGAGAAAGTGGAGAAAGTCCAACCTCCAAGGTGATTATAAACTCTTAAAAGAGAAGTTGTGTGAGTTTAACAGAGTACTACGTAGAACAAGAGAATTATACTTTTCTGAATATGCAGCCAGCGAAAGTTCAATTTGGTAGACGTCAGCCAAAGGTAACCCCTCCAGGCCGGTTCTCATCCCCAGCCTATCGCGCTGCAAACGCCCCTTCCAATCACCGGACCGGCCAGGCAAGCCGCTTAAAAGCGGAGAAACTCCCACTCTCTGCCTTCTCGAAGCCTGCACTTCTCGAAGCCTGCACTTCTCGAAGCCTGCACTTCTCGAAGCCTGCACTTCTCGAAGCCTCGCAAGCCCTCGAAGCCTTGCAGAGAATCGTCTGGAGGAATCGTTTTCGTCTACTCACGCTACTCGGCGCGACCCTGGTGTCCTCCGTCTGGCTGCTTGTGGTCTGGTCCCTGCACTGGTCTGCTCCTCCTCTGCGTCCCTGCACTGCTGTGGTTCGCATATCTCCTGCTCTCCTCCTCTGCGGGCTCTTTCTGCGGGCTGCTCCGCGGGGCCCTCCGCGGGTTTCGTGCGGCTCGTTCCTCGTGGTCTGCTGCCGCGCGCAGACGGTCTGGCGGTGCCGTGCGTGTCCCTGCCTCGATTGGCGGTGCCGCGTTGTCCCGTTGCTTTTCCCAAGTCTCCTGGCATGTGAGTACAGTGAGTGTGCTGACCGCGGACAGATTAATCCCGGAGTTTGGGCTGCAGGCGATTGGTTTTTGCCCCGCGCACTTGACTGCAGGCGCCAGTTTTTTCGCCCCGTGCTTGGTCTGCAGGCTCCGTTTCACATGTGTTGAGCTAACCGAGGGGCAATGCATATTAAATGGCTTCAATCTCTATCGTCTGAGGGATATAAGAGGAGCAAAGTGCATTAATTCAGATTCATGTTCTGCCACTTGCAGTAAAACCATGCATTTAAATAGCTAGCTCGCTGGTGTTAAATTAGGTAACTAACTGCAGTTGTTGCATTTTGAAAGTGCAGCAGAATGAAAAAGGGCCCAAGGTGAATCTGCAATGGGTGTGAAGTGGTGTTGGAGCTATGAACGCATGGATCAGTGATCGTTCATGCGTATCTGCCATAACCAAAGCAGCCGCTGCCGCTCCACAGGCTCCCAGGCTGCACCTGTCTCTACGGCTCGGCTCCTTCAGACGCGTACGTAACCTGGCTCACGGAGTCAAGCGGCGCACGCTGGCGTGACACGTCTGTTTGTTCGTATGATCGCATCGTGGTGCTGCTGCTCCCGCTAATGCTGCTTCTTGTACTGCTACCGCTACTGCTGCCGCTGCTGCTTCATACTGCTACTGCTGCCGTGCTGCGCGGCTTCATGTACTTTGTCATCTCTCCTCACTTCGCTTCTCTTTCTGAAACACTAAACAGCTACAACATATCCTACCGCTGTGGCTTCGATACAGGTTTTTGCCGTTGTTATCTACGGATGCTGCTGCTGCCGCGGCTTGATACAGGATTGTTGCGTTATTATCCGAGGTTACTGCTGCTGCCGCTGCTGCTACTGCTACTGCTACTGCTCCAACCCACTCCTCAGAAGCTTATCCTGCTTCTAATGGATGCAGCCCGGCCGAGCATGCCGCGCTGCGCTGGACTCGCACCTATGCTCCCAGGGTCGCTTCGGCGGTCATGCTTCATCGTTCTACTTAATCCTCTGATTCTATCAGATGCAGCTGGCCGAGTGGCTGCGCTGAGCCGTCAATCGGACTCCTAATCAAAGGCATCCACACCTGTATTCTTCACTCTTCTGATCGCAGGCTCCCCATCATGCTGCCCATCCTGCAGCGGCTCTGAGCGGCACTGAACTCCGGCTCTTCTTCCAGGCAGTCCGAGACACGGCTTTTCCCGACCATCCTACTATCCTGATTATCTACTCTCCAACCCAAGATTCTAAGCGTAAGGGCGCCTGCGACTTCAATGGCCTTCTCCGATATGTCTCTGCCCCTACAGGTCTCCGCTTCTACACGGACGTGCCCCTTCCGTGGGTTTTGGGGGTTTTTTCCAGGACCTTGGGTTGCCGGGCCGTGGCCGCTACTTTCCACCGGAGCATCTCCTCTGCCCTACACGAGATATTCCCAGTGGTCGTGGCCTGCGCGCGGCAGAGAAAGAGGATCTCCGTCATGCGTGATAATCTCAACTTCCAGGAGTTCCGACGCCTCTGCCCTTCTGCCAACCCATCACCACGCCAGATCCCCTGCATGGAATCCCTCGCCCTGGACTAGTCCCTCCGTCTGTTCACCTCCTCATCTCCTCCGCTGCATCCTACATGAAGATGGGTCTCTCACCTTCCACACTGAAATCATACAGTTTCGCGTGGAAAGTCTACTCCAGCTTCTGTCACGCCCACTGGGCGGCACGGTGGCTGAGTGGATAGCACTCTCGCCTCTCAGCAAGAGGGTCCTGGGTTCGAATCCCGGTCGGACCAGGGCCTTTCTGAGTGGAGTTTGCATGTTCTCCCCGTGTCTGCGTAGGTTTCCTCCGGGTACTCCGGTTTCCCCTACCACTAAAAATATGTCCAATAGTTCTAGCATGCGCCTCCTACTGGCGACCCCGCTCCCATCTCTGTGTGGAGTGAGAGACAAATGCCCAAAAAATTAACAATAGTAAACCGCTTTGAGACTCAGATCTGTAGTGAAAAGGCGGTATATAAATAAAGATTACTTACTTACTACCCACTGCATTCCACTCATTCCGCCCTCTGCCGTCACGATCCATGATGCATTACACTCGCCTCCGCTCTCGGAAAGGAGATCTCAACGGACCGTCATTTCTTACCCCTGATAACCTCCCTATGTCCCCCAACTGGTTCAGAGCCCAACTCAAGTACGTACTGCTGCTTTGTAAACTGTCTCCCCATCTCTACACAGCCCACTCCTTTCGAATAGGCGCCGCCACGCGCGCCGCGTCACTGGGGCTCCCCCATTCCGCCCTTCAGCAGCCGGGCCGCTGGTCATCATCGGCCCTCTCCTCATACATCAGGCCTGACGCTCGACCATCCTGGCAGCCCAGCGGCTTTTGGCATCTCCATAAAACACTCGCTAAACTCCTGGTGGCGGCTGCAGCTGAGTATCCGCAAGTTTGGTCACAGCAAATAGCGGTCACAGTATATAGTGATAGCGGTCACAGTATATAGTGATAGCGGTCACAGTATATAGCGATAGCGGTCACAGTATATAGCAAAAAATGGTTAGCGGTCACAGTATATAGCAAAAAATGGTTAGCGCATGATGGTCGTCAGCATATAGCGATAGCGGTCACAGTATATAGCGATAGCGGTCACAGTATATAGCGATAGCGGTCACAGTATATAGCGATAGCGGTCACAGTATATAGCGATAGCGGTCACAGCATAGAGTAGTCCCGTCGTTTGTCCCCTCCAAACCAGGCTGCAAAAAACTCCATCAACACAGCTTTTGGGGATTGGCACGCTCCTTCGCATGGAGGCCCTCCGCTCTGAAGGCCGCACCGGGGCCTAGGGCGCCAAACCTCCTCCTAAATAAAATACTCAAAAGCTTATTGTTTCACGTCTCTCCAAATTGAAATGCAGCCAGCGAAAGTTCAATTTGGTAGACGTCAGCCAAAGGTAACCCCTCCAGGCCGGTTCTCATCCCCAGCCTATCGCGCTGCAAACGCCCCTTCCAATCACCGGACCGGCCAGGCAAGCCGCTTAAAAGCGGAGAAACTCCCACTCTCTGCCTTCTCGAAGCCTGCAACCACCGCCTCCCCTCCTCCTCCTCTTCACCCTGCCTTCAATCTGCCTTCAACCTACTTCCCGCTGCCAAATGCCGCCACCAGTGCCTAGGTCCCGGGGGATTGGCACGCTCCTTCGCATGGAGGCCCTCCGCTCTGAAGGCCGCACCGGGGCCTAGGGCGCCAAACCTCCTCCTAAATAAAATACTCAAAAGCTTCTTGTTTTCACTGTCTCTCCAAATTGAACTATTGAAGGCTGCAGCAACAATCTGCGTGTTCTATTTTCAACAATCAATAGATTAACGAACCCCCCTGTTGAGTTGCCATTAGAACACTACTCCAAATCCAGGTGTAATGAGTTTGCACAGTTCTTCAGAGACAAGGTTCAGGGTATCAGAAATACCATCACCTCTACAACACAAGTAACAATGCAACATCCAGTGAGGCTTTGTGAGCTAGCTCAATTTGCACCTGTCAATGATGAAACTGTTAAAAAGATAATCACAGGTCTTAGTTCCTCTACCTGCAGTCTGGATGTACTACCTCCTAGATTTCTGAAGTCTGTTATGTGTAGTCTATTACCCTCATTGACACAAATAGTAAACATGTCTTTTTTATCTGGAACATTTCCAATGGCCCTGAAAAAGGCAGTCATCAGGCCCCTCCTAAAAAAGAGCAGTTTGGATGCTGCGGTACTTGAAAATTACCGTCCCATCTCAAATCTGCCTTTCATGGGAAAAATTCTTGAAAAAGTTGCCTACCAACAACTTACTGAATTTTTAATATCTAATGACTCATTTGACATGTTTCAGTCTGGCTTTAGACCACACCACAGTACTGAGACCGCTCTAGTCAAGGTAACAAATGATATTCGGCTTAACACTGATGCAGGAAAAGTCTCTGTTTTAGTCATGTTAGATCTGAGTGCCGCTTTCGACACCGTTGACCATGAGATTCTCATGCAGAGACTGGAGGACTGGGTTGGTGTTGCTGGTACCGCCCTAAGCTGGTTTAGGTCCTATCTAGAAGAAAGGAAGTATTGTGTGGAGATTGGAGACTATGTCTCAGATAATATGGCCCTGACCTGCGGAGTGCCACAGGGGTCGATTCTGGGACCTCTCCTGTTCAATATTTACATGCTGCCATTAGGTCAGTTAATTCAAAGTATGAAAGTGTCCTACCACAATTACGCTGATGACACTCAGATCTATGTCTCACTGACTGCAGGAGAACATGGACCGGTGGACTCACTCCTTCGCTGTATCCAGCGGATCAGTGAGTGGATGCAATGCAATTTTCTCCAGCTAAATGCGGACAAAACCGAAATGATTGTCTTTGGTCCCGAGAAACAAAGAGAGACCGTCATTTGTCACCTTCAGTCTCTCTCCCTAAGGCCTTTAAATAAGGTCAGAAATCTGGGAGTAATAATGGACTCTGACTTAAACTTCAATAGCCACATTTGTTGGAGCCAGTTATGAATTATTATTTATTGAATGTTTATTTGTTCCTTTTGGTTACTGGGATGATGTCATGCTCCCCTCCCCTGCAATCAGACATATCACAGCAGTCACCTGTGCAGCAGGGTGTGTGAGAGGAGGAGAGAAACTGTTTTTGTAATGCACATTATCCTTAAGTTTTGAAGAGTAAAGAAAGTGAACTACAGAATATAATTTTGTTTTTCAAATAAATCTGCAACAAAGGAAGAGAAAACTTTATTTCTGCGAGTGCTTATTTTTTATATTTTGTGAGTTACAAACCTCCTCCAGAAGGACAACACAAGTTACAAAAACAATCCTGAAACTCCAAAAGAAAAGGAATCTACGGCTTTTTTTGGATTGAAGACCACAGCAGCAAAAGCAGGGTCTGAAGAGCAGCTGTGAGTAGTCACAAAGATGATTGACTGTGAAAATGAAAATGGAGCTGAGGAGGCTGAAGCTCAGCTTAAAGCATGTATGGCATCAAGGAAGGCCAGGTTGGGAGTCTGCACCCGCAGAATCAATGAATTAAAGACATTAATGGTGGATGGTGAAGATGTGGATTTGAATGTGTTTGATAGGAGCTATGTGGCATTCAGAGCCGCAATTGATGAGTTCCAAAGAGCCCATGAGTCTGTGCAAAAGTTCCTATCAGAAGAAGAAAAGGAACAGGAACACACTGACTGGTATGAGCCAAGGAAAACAAACATGGACTACTTTATTAAAGAAGTTATTAGCTGGAAAAAACAATATCTGGCACAAATAAAATTTGAACCACAGGACAGCATTTCAAATGTCTCAAGCAAGCATTCTAAACATTCTACAAGATCAAAAGCCTCCTCCATTGATGCAGAAAAAAGGAAAGCCAAAGCAGAAACAGTGGCTTTGTTAGCTGAAGCGGAGGCTCTGCAGCTTAAACACAGTCTGCAAATTGAGGAAACAAAACTGAAAACAAAACTGGAGCAAGCAGAGCTAGCAGCCAAAATTGCTGCCTCAAATGCAAAAGTAAAGTGTCTTGAAGAAGAATCTGATGGAGAGAAAGGAAATGCAATGAATGAATATTACGAAGAGCAGCGGGAGAAAAGGGACAATGTTCTGGAAATAAGCACACTCAGTCAAAGCTCAAAGATGGAACAATTTCTACAACTTGGTGCTGTTCCCAAAACTCCACTGCAAAGATCTGTTTTTACAAACATGGACCCAATTATGAATACTCCATCAAATGAACAGCATGATCTGAATGAGAGTGAAATATCAACAAATAAAGGCAATGTTTATGACAAAGACAAACAAAGACAAGGAATTGGGAGAGAACGTGACAACACAAATGAAACTGTTCAAAGACAAAGTGACATCACTGCACTCATCATTTCCCAACAAAAACTGTCAATGTTGCCCCCCAGAGAAATAGCAATATTTGATGGCAATCCCCTCTCATATTTGTCATTTGTACATGCATTTGAACATTTGATAGAGGACAAAACAAACAATAATCAAGACAGACTTTATTATATGGAGCAGTTTACCACAGGTCTGCCAAGAGATCTTGTTAGAAGCTGTTTACATATGGACGCTAGTAGAGGATACACTGAGGCCAAACGTCTCATAAAAGAACATTTCGGTAATGAGATTGTGATTTCTGCTGCTTATCTGGAAAAAGCACTGAGCTGGGCAACAATTAAACCTGAAGACGGCAAAGCTTTACATGCATATGCGTTGTACTTAAGAGGATGCTGTAATGTAATGCAGGATCTTCAGTATATGGATGAGCTTGATAACTCATCCAACTTGAGATCAATTGTGTCCAAACTGCCTTACAAGCTTCGGGAAAAGTGGCGGGCCACAGCATGTGAGACACAGCAGAGATCACAAACAAGGATCAGATTTCGACATCTAGTTGAATTTGTTGAAAAACAAGCTAAAATCATGTTGAATCCGCTATTTGGAGATATACGTGAGCCCACTGCTGCTATATTGAAAACCACGGTCTCCAAGAACTTATCAATGAGATCAATAAAAGGGAAAAACAGCAGCTTTGCTACATCTGTGACTGTAGATGGCGACACTGAGATGCTTCATACAACAACTAAACCTGTAAACACAAACACCAACAGCAGTAAACAACATTCACAGATAACAAATCCTTCTGCCAGCCTTTTATGTGGATTTTGCAGTGGAAGACACATACTAAATGAATGCCCTATGTTAAAAGCTCAAGACCATGACAAAAGAGTTGAGTTTCTGAAGGCAAGTGGTTACTGTTTCGGATGTTTAATGAAGGGGCATATAAGTAAAAACTGTAAGAAGAGATTAATGTGTGACATATGCCAAAAGAGACATCCATCTCTGCTGCACATGAATGTGACAGATCTGCAAAATAGAGAAAATAAAATAAAAGGTCAACAAGAAACCCCAATAAGCAATGCTATTATTTCAGCTAGTGATGCAACTGGGGCCGGGAAGGACTGTGCACTTGCTATTGTTCCTGTTCGAGTCAAGTTAACACAAAGCAACAAATACATTTGTACTTATGCTTTCCTCGATCCAGGCAGCACAGCATCCTTTTGCACCAATCAATTAATGAATCGTCTGCACGCCAAAGGACGTAGAACAACTACTGTATACTCCTGCAGACAATGGGACAGCAAAATCAAGCCCGGACATTTGAAATAACTGGATTGGAGATTTCACACGTGAAAGGAGGCACATATATCAATCTACCCAAAGTTTACACCCAAGAAAAAATACCAGTTTCAAAAGACAATATAATCAATAAATCCGATTTGAAAAGCTGGCCACACCTTAATGATGTTCGACTTGATGAAATTGATGCTGACATTGAACTTCTGATTGGAACAGATATCCCCAAAGCAATGGAGCCATGGTGCATTGTCAACAGTGAAAACAATGGGCCATATGCAGTTGAAACACTCCTGGGCTGGGTGGTGAGTGGACCACTAAAACAGTGCCACGCCACAGTAGAACACTCCGGGCCAATCGCAGTGATCAACAACAGAATCTCCGTGACAGAGTTGAAAGATCTCCTCATAAAGCAATATAATCAGGATTTCTGTGAAAATAGATATGAGGAGAAAAGTGAGATGTCTGTGGAGGACAAAATGTTCATGTCAATTGCTTCAAGAAATGTGACTCTGAAAGAAGGACATTACCACTTGCCTTTACCATTTAGAAAAGAAAACAAAGTGATGCCTAACAATATTAATGTGGCAAAAGAACGCTTACAAGGTCTAAAGAAGTGTTTCATGAAGGACAGTGAATATGCTGCTGAATATACAGAATTCATGCAAAACATTCTCAAAAATGGCTATGCTGAAAAAGTGCCTACAGAACGTTTAGAGCGTGAAGACGGCCATGTGTGGTACATACCACACCATGGTGTATATCATAAAAAGAAGCTCAAACTGAGAGTTGTTTTTGATTGCACAAGTTCATATCAAGGCACATCACTGAACAAAGAACTTCTCCAAGGGCCTGACCTGACAAATACTCTCATTGGAGTACTGCTGAGATTTCGCAAAGAAAAGGTTGCAGTTATGGCGGACATTGAAGCCATGTTCTATCAGGTCTTTGTTAACGAGCCTCATAGAGATTATCTGAGGTTCCTCTGGTGGCCAGATGGAGACATAAGCAAAGAGCCAGAGATCCACAGAATGAGAGTGCACCTTTTTGGTGCTGTGTCATCTCCAAGCATTGCCAACTTCGCACTGCGCCACACTGCAGAGAACAACAAAGACATGTATGATGAGATGACAATTGAAACCATTAAAAACAATTTCTATGTGGATGATTTACTCATATCTGTGCCAACCGAGAGTCAAGCCATCACGTTGTGCAGAGACTTGGGAGAAGCTTGTAAGCAAGGTGGTTTCAAACTAAATACTCGGTTTGATCGGTAACATCAGCAGCTTTTTATCATCTGAAAAATATTGCCAAAATTAAAAATATTGTGTCCAGGGCAGACTTGGAGATTCTTATCCATTCTTTTGTTTCCAGTAGGCTGGATTACTGCAATGGCCTGCTCACAGGTATCTCCAAACATGCAGTAAAACAGCTGCAGTATATTCAAAATGCTGCAGCCCGAGTCCTGACTAGAACCAGGAAGTACGACCACATTAGTCCGGTCCTCAGGTCTCTGCACTGGCTTCCCGTGGCCCAGAGGATAGACTTTAAAGCAGCTCTCCTGGTGTACAAGTCTCTCCATGGCCTTGCACCAAAGTACATCCATGATATGCTAGTCCCATATGAACCAGCCCGGACTCTGAGGAGCGCAGGGACGGGACTCCTGTTAGTGCCCAGAGTCAGGACTAGACAGGGGGAGGCTGCTTTTCAGATTCATGCAGCTAAAGTCTGGAACAGTCTTCCTGAGGATGTGAGACTGGCTGCCTCTCTGTCAATGTTCAAATCCATGTTAAAGACTTTTCTTTTTTCCTGTGCATAAAACTAGAGAATTTTATCGTTTTAACACACCTTGTTATTTATTGTTGTAACTTTTTGTGTTTTTAACTATTTTATTGTTTTTAATTACTTGTGTGATTCTTATGTTTTTAAATTACTTATGTGATTTTAATGCTTTTTAATTACATATGTGTTTTTAATTGTATTTTAATGGTGATGATTTGTGCATTGTGTGGTGTGGACTGTGAGGCGCTTTGTGTTGCCCTGTGCAGGAAAAGCGCCCTATAAATAAAGATTGATTGATTGATTGAACCCACATACACACCCACATACACTTTTTGTATGTCTGCATCTGTATTGTATGTCTATATTTTTCACACAAGAAATACTTAAAAAATAGTGTTTAATAATAGTTTAATATAAAAGAGAAACATTTCCAACACAACAAAATGCTATCAAGTGTATAGCTATGCATGTGTGCAAAAAACACAATGTTTGTAAAATATTTAGTTTGTTCGTGTTTTAAAACTCACTCTTTCAGTACAGGCAGCTCATCTTTGCGACCACACCACTTCATATTAAGTCCTACATTGTTGAAGTCTTAACTTGTCTCTCGAACGTCATTACTTACTTTTATAGATGCAATATTTTAGCAAAGTGTTATTCAAGGCTGTTAGAATGTTAAGTGCGGTGCTGTTCTGTGCCATTATCCGCCATCATTCCCCGCCGAGAAGCTGCCCTTATCAGTCGTGAGAGTGCATCGAGTCCGCTTCTGCAGTGTCGCTAACAGCACCCCAGTGAGTGGCTCGATCAATCCGCCCCAGCTAGGAGGCTATTTGGGCTAATGGCTAATGAAAAGTGTAATTACAGCGGGTCAGGGGAGGCATCCAGACGGCGAGCGGAGGTAGCGACAAGTTCATTTAGATCACAGCCGCCCAAACGTGTGCGGCTCGTTACCCCACATCAGCCATAATACCTGCTCATCCGCCTCTGTTGATATTAAGGGGGAGGGATTTGAATGGGGCAGGAGACGAGCTGAAACCATATTAAAATGTTATATTGGAGAGAGGAGATTTAATTATTTGGACTCTCAAGTTGAACGGAACCAAGCGGACTGGAGAATTTCTGTGCCTATAATTGCACTTCGGCTTTTAGAGCAAGGCAGCTGTTAAAGTAGCAATATGTAAGATTTTCATGTCAAGTCACCATTAAATGGCCCTAATCTGTCAAAAGGCATTAATAAACCATGCTCTTTTCGAATACTTCTTTAACAGTAGTTCAGCCGAGATTTGCGAATTTCAAAGGCCTCTAAATCTCGTTATTATTTTCATTTTGATGTCTCGCCCTCCACAATTTTACCAGTCAGAAAGTCCATGATCCAGGTTGCCAGAACTCACCCCGTCGAGCTAATCTGGTAAAGTAACGTGTGGTCGCAGAACTAAAAAAGGTCTTGTTATGATTCTCAAATCCTTCATGACAAAACAAGGAATAAAATGAAGATTTCTATCAGGGCCTTTGTGAAAAAGGGGTTGGTTATAGATTTGTTGTTGACAAAACTCTCGTCTATTCAGATATTATGTTCCCAGCTGGATTTGTCTGGGAGAGTGCGGTTGCAGTACCACTTTTGGCCAGATTTTTACATACTGCTCCTTTAAAGGACAACTCACCCTCAAATCCACTTTTTTTTGCTGATAAACGGTATAAATGAGTGTCCAATAGTGTTGTCTACATATCCTGGTCATAATTTTGTCACTTTGGTGCAAATTAGTTGAAAGTTAAACTTTCTGCCTAAAACCGTCTGTGAGGCGCCATCTGCTGGCGACCTGTATTACTACATTTGAATTTTGAATCTGGCGCCAACACTGGCGCGGCAGCAAGACCTGACGTCTGAAGCAAGACCTGACGTCAGCAACTCCCCGCCCAGAGCTATGTAAACGGCCCAGTCTCGTTCACGCCCCCTTCAGTCCTCCAGGCTACGCCCATTTAGAGGAAGATTTGAACAGGAAATGTGAGTGACGTAAGCTCCGAGGAGCGGGGGTGAGAACCACTTTAAGTGTGTCGTCCAGCTAACTTTAGCCCTGCCAATATACTTCATTGTAAACTCTACCGCTTGAATTTGACAACATTTACTTGTGATCGTGGCACAACCTTCTGTATTTGGGGCTATGGTTGCTATGGAGAAAGTAAACATGTCATTGAGCCATTCTCAGCTCGGTCAAATATGAATTAATATGAAAATGATGTCATACCAGCTTAGAACGTCCCGAAGCAATCCAGTCCAAACGTTTTACAATCTGTTGGCCCTTTCTACTAATTACTAATATGTCTGGACACCTTTGATTTCTAGAGATAGGCTAGTTGTTGGCCATAAAGGGACACCTCTTAAGCACTGAGACAGGATTGGAAGTTGGAAACTGAAAAAAGAAAAATAGTCAAACAACCCATACGAAATTATTTGGTTAAGACCATATGAGCAAACATATCGATTACAATACATATACAAAAGAACATGTGTGATACTAGACTATAAATGCCATTAAGCTCAATACTTGACGACGCCATTAATTTAGAGCTCTTTCTTCATACAGTACACAACATTAAATTAAACAATATTTTACGTTCATGCAAGAAGTATCGTGTAAATGTGAGATATTATTCACAACTGATCTACGGTTATTGTTAAAACGGTTCAAGGTTTGCACATCCAAGTCATATGCTGATAATAAAGTTTTACCGGTATACAACAACAACAATATGACCCGGCCTTACTAATTACTGATTGGTTCATTATACTATCAGTAAAACATCACTTGGGATTACAAATGCATGCATAAATCTGAAACGCAAAGAATACAGGCAGTGCAAAGCTAGATTACGAGCAAGGTAAATAGATGGTTTTACAGTAGGACTAATTACAGTAAGTGGTTGATTAACATGGACATATTGTAAGAAGGCTACACATTTCCTTGGTTTTAAACAGTGCTAACAAGCGGAACACCTTGCCTTTGGGGGACCCTGGAAATAGACCTGCAGCTATATTTTTAGATAGCTATTAATACCTCTAGCTAATTCATCTCAGCTCTCTGGGCACCTCACACGGCCTCTCAATTATGGATGAGGGGAAAGTCATTGGATTCTGAGGCTCTCTGCAACGGCGTGACAGACACACAGCTGAAGGGCAATGGAACGAGCCACCGACCAAACAGCTTTATTTACACAAAATACTGCGGTTGTGGTTGTAGGACTTTGGGTTCGTTTAAAATGCCCCTAATTCTCAAGTTCTATCTATTTGGATGCACAAGCACAGATCATGAGACACAAACTAGGTCCATCCAAAGTTTGTTATGGGAATCTAAAATTTACCTCTGCACTTGACCCATTATCTAATATTGCACGGGGAAACATCCCTTCTACAGATTTTCTGATATTTATCTGGAATACTAACATTTGATAGGATAAGATAAGATAAGAATTCCTTTATTCGTCCCACAGTGGGGAAATTTCAGTGTTGCATCGCACATATAGGACAGTAGTAAGAGCACACAGGGAGCACACACAATATATACAAATAAGTAGTAGCTATGTTTCTTAGCTAACATAACTAGCTGTAGATGCTGGAAATGCTTCAATACCAGTCAAACAATATATATGTGGTAGTGCAGAGTTATATACTGTACAGTTAAATAGTGCAGGATAAAAAGTATATAAGTAAAGTGACATGAGTTAAAGTGACATTGTTCTGTGACATTCTGAAGTTGCAGTATTGCACATTGCACATGATTTAAAAATTTACTTAATTACAGATGAATGAAATTTACAGGCTCAGCAGTTCTTATTGTACAGTCTGACAGCAGCAGGAAGGAAAGACCTACGGAACCTCTCCTTCACACAGCGAGGGTGAATTAGTTTGTCACTGAAACTGCTCTCCAGAGCAGAGAGAGTGTCCTGCAGGGGGTGACAGTCATGGTCCAGCATAGATGTTAGTTTGCTCAGGACCCTCCTGTCCCCCACCTGCTGCACTGTGTCCAGGGAACAGCCCAGGACTGAGCTGGACTTCCTGATGACCTTGTCCAGCTTCTTCCTGTCCTTCTCTGTGATGCTGCTGTTCCAGCAGACCACACCGTACAAGATGGCTGATTTGTACAATAGTTTTTGACTTGATAGGTTAAACTGGAGCACCTGGACCAAACTGGGACTTGGGGGAAACATACCAACTCTTTACAGAAACGTCCGAAAGCTAGACATTGTGCCACCGCATCAGTGGGTTAAGGGTCAGAAGTGACTTAGATTAGAGTAATGTCAAAATATAATGGATTTGTAAGTAAAGAAAGAATATGACAATTTAAAATGGAAAACTGTTTCTGACTGTTTTAGTTAAAATCACACAAACGTGAACACTTGCACTGTAAATTCATATCTCTCCTGTTCACAGGTAGATTGATCTTGTTTAACTCTATATTGAACAGGCCATGTTACTCTCAGTTAGAATCGAACTCCAGACTCTGGTTTTAGAACATCAGTTGTGATGATGATTCTGATGATGATAGAGGAAGAGTTCAAAGGAGCAGCTCTCCTTCATTTATGTCACAATATTTTAACTGAATACTGTCTGTGTGTGCGGAGGAACCTGCACTGCTCGGTTTGTCTGTCGCTTAAACTCTTTTAAAAAGCTCACATTTGTTATCGATTAACAGAAAATGGAAAAAAAAAAAAACATTTGAAGCAACTTTAAAAATTCCACAGAGAACCTTTAAAACATTACAATCACAAATGGGATTAAGTCAATGTAAATTCCTATGCACAGTATTTAAAGCCATAATTAAAGTCAATTCTATCTCTGCTTTAAATGTGTGTCGAGATGCAGCTCCGGTGACAGTAGCTTTGGTGAAGAGCTTTTCTTAAGAAGGGGATTGAACTAGAGGAAAAATTCTGGATTTTAAGCAGAGCACAAAAGAGAGGCTCAGACATAGCAGGCTTTAAACCTCTGACTCGTCTAATGCTCAGTTAAATTTGAGTGGTGAGAAGTCTACGCTTTAAATTTAGACGTTCATCAGTGAAATGTGGCGCAGAGTGAGCTTCAAGGTAAAAGTCAACATGTGTGTAAGTGTTTTCCTGATGTAGATGCCAGTGTAGTCCCATAAAGTCCTGTCAATATTCTCCATACACTGCATCGAGTGTGTTTGCAGTTATTCAACCCATAAATGCAGAAAGAAGAAGTGAACAGAGATGCTATAAATGTTTTCTCTCTGCCATTACTGATTGAATAGTTTTTTGGCAAATTAATGTTGTCTCAGGTTTTGACTTTGTTTGCATCAACATTTTGACGATTTGATTAAAAAGAGCATTTATCGTTTATACTTAAGCAAAGGTCATTTAAATGGTTCCATGTTAATAAATAGAGTCCAGTTAATTACTTTTAATCATACTTTGAATCTTGCTTTTGAATTGTTTTGATTTATGACCTCGAGTGTGATTGAAAATGGATATAATGAAAAGACAAGTAAGTAAGTAAGTAAGTGTAAGTAAGTAAGTAAGTGTAAGTAAGTGTGAGTAAGTAAGTAAGTAAGTGTAAGTAAGTAAGTAAGTGTAAGTAAGTGTGAGTAAGTAAGTAAGTAAATGTAAGTAAGTAAGTGTAAGTAAGTAAGTGCAAGTAAGTAAGTAAGTGTAAGTAAGTGTAAGTAAGTGTAAGTAAGTCAGTAAGTAAGTCAGTAAGTAAGTAAGTAAGTAAGTAAGTGTAAGTAAGTGTAAGTAAGTCAGTAAGTAAGTCAGTAAGTAAGTAAGTAAGTGTAAGTAAGTGTAAGTAAGTGTAAGTAAGTAAGTAAGTGTAAGTAAGTAAGTAAGTAAGTATAAGTAAGTGTAAGTAAGTGTAAGTAAGTAAGTAAGTAAGTGTAAGTAAGTAAGTAAGTGTAAGTAAGTGTACTGTAAGTAAGTGTAAGTAAGTAAGTAAGTAATTAAGTAAGTGTAAGTAAGTAAGTGTAAGTAAGTAAGTAAGTAAGTGTAAGTAAGTAAGTAAGTAAGTGTAAGTAAGTGTACTGTAAGTAAGTGTAAGTAAGTAAGTAAGTAATTAAGTAAGTGTAAGTAAGTGTAAGTAAGTAAGTAAGTAAGTGTGATAAAGACACAGGTCCAGACAATCCACCAATTAATAAGACTGGATGTTTTCAAGACATCAGATGCAAGGTTTACGATTACTACGTAGGTTTCCTCCAGGTGCTCCGGTTTGCAGGGTGAATGAGTGTGTGCTTGTGAGTGTACTTGTGGCAATTGTGACAACAGATAACAAAATATCAAAGATTACAATCAATTAATAAACAATTAAGCAAATAAACTATATGTTAGTTTGTTTATGTAAAGAAGGACAGTTTAGACGACAACATCTGGTCTAATGCAGCAGAAATGTATAGTAGACTAACATCAAATCACACAGTAACAATTGTTTTTGTATTAGTTTTTTTGCTACATATTTTAAAACACATGACTTATACATAATACAAGCACATTATTCAATTTGAGATTATTTTGTAAAAATGTATTAGTCAAGTGAAATGAGAAAAACTACCAAGCTTCTACTGTTATGTTGTGAAGAGGAAATGGCGATTTGTTTTTGGTAGAACTCTTTTATCACACAAACACCACAAAGTCAATCCAATGTATCAACTGAGCACCGGACGATTCCCCTTCCTGATCTCATGTAACAACAAAGCGCGCAGATTGTTGCGTTCTGTCGGCTTTTGATGAATATTTAAGCCTCCCAGACATCAGAGAACGGTTTTATGTTTAAAAAGCAATTCACGTGGGGGTTGTGCTTGCTTTCATCAGCTTCATGAGCAAGACAAACTCAGGATCCGATCGACAATTCCCGGTGAGCGAGTGGGCTGCAGATGAACCAGCCAAGCTACATTTTTCAGAAAGACTAAATCCTGCTCAACACTTTCTCAGCTGGAGTCCTCCTGGTTCCACCACCAACATATTCATTACTCTTGTGAGCGACAGGGGGAGCGTGCGGGTAAATTGGGTTTAGCTTCTGACCTTTGGGTGTGATTAATGGCTCGCGCTGTTCGGGAGCTGGAGTAGAGGTCTGCCGTGCTTCTACTGGAGCCGAGGAAGCAAAGGGGGTGACAGACAGAGAAATCCAGCCCATAGCTATACATCCTGTGTGCAGTGATTCATCCGCCGGACAAAGGGCCAGCTAACCCCCGTGTGAACGATTGGCCCTGGACGCAAGATCCATCAAAGTGGCCAAACAAGGCTTCACTCTGATTTGATACCAGCTTGTTTGCTTTCAAAAGGAGTGCACATATAACACCCCCATAGCCCGGAGTCAAAGGAAAACATTATGTTTACGTGCTGGTCATAGTTCTGGTCACCCTTCGGGCAAAGAAATCAACTGAATGGATCCGTGTTTGCTCAGTAAATGTCTGGTAAAGCCTCAGAAATAAGGGAGGAAATGGATTTATCTATGGTTTTTAGGGGAAATAAAATCAGATAATTTGTCAGGAAAATACATTTCTTCATGTCTGTATCCCAAGGGAACATTTAGTCAAGGATATATGACTTTTGAATCTGTGAGAAATAGGCCAAGCTCGGCACACAAAACAGCCGGGATCATCTTGGGTGTCAAAAATGCAATCCTCTTGAGTTCTAATCATTTTGCCTTTGCACTATGTCTGCTGCAAATAAAAAAATACATATTAGAAGTGCCTATTTGACTCTGTATTAGCACCCTTTGTAATACGTTTGAACAAAATTGGCAAAACAACAGCCCTCATTGTGCTCTCTTTTCCCCACAGACAGCACTTCTTGCATATCTCTTAACTATCTGAGAAATGTGATCGAGATACTTATTGTTCCCAGATTACATTTGAGTCTTTTGATCTCCATTCAATGTGTTTTATTTATTTTTTTCCTTTATCAGAGCCTGACTGTCTCAAAAAATGTGATTAGCAACGGTCCATTTTCCAAATCGAATCATCCTGACAACATTAAGCACAGACGGCAGCCAGCATCCTTAAATAACCCTGGTTGTGGATGGTATCTTTGGCTCATAAATGGTCCAGGAGGCAGATAATTAGGTTTCGCTTCCTCTGCCCTTCTATTATAACAAATTAAAGAGATCTGGAAGTCATATTTTTTTCCAAGCAGCAGGTTTTAGCTTGTTATTAGTTAACAGACTGGTAAATTGATTAGTATTGATTTTAACCAAAGCTTTGTAGAGCGGAGCCTTTTCTGCAAAGAAGGGCGAAGTTGCTACATTGGAGACAAGCCTGTAAAAATATTCGCGGACCAGGGATGGCTGCACGTGAGCCCAGGAATGTATATCTCTTGAAAAATAGGCTACCATAAAAGTATGGTTTTCTATTTAAAATGGTGAGTGTGCTAATGGCGAATGGACTTGCATTGCCTCAAACTTGCCTCATGTTTGCTTACTTGGAAAAGTTTCTGTGGCTTTAATATTTTTCAGTATATATATTTGGGCTGTATACATTTATTTGAGCATCTTTTTAAAACAAAAATATATATATTTTCATGCATGCAATTTTGTGTGTGCAGAATGTTGTACTGTTGTTTTAATAAAACATGCAAGCTCTGTTTAAAGTAGCAATATGTAAAATGTTCATGTCAAGTGATCATTAAACGGTCCTAAAGTGTCAAAAGACATGAATACACCACGCTCTACCCTCTTTTTCAATACTTCTTTAACTTATAACAGTAGTTCAGCCGAGATATTTGGATTTCAAAATTAGTTTTACAGCAACTAAATCTTGTTATTATTTTCATTTTGATATCCTGCCCTCCACCGTTTTACCAATCAAAAAGTCCGTGATCCGGGTTGCCAGAACTCACTGCGTTGAGCTCATCCCACTAGTAAAGTAACATGTGGACGCAAAACTGAAAAAGGTCTCGTTATGATTCTCAAATCATTAATGAAAAAACAAGAAATAAAACGAGGAATTCTATCAGGGCCTTTGTGAAAAAAGTGTTGGTTATAGATTTGTTGTTGACAAAACTCTTGTCTATTCAACTATTATGGTCCCAGCTGGATTCGTCTGGAAATCTGGCAACCTGAGTCAGGGAGAGTGCAGTGCCACTTTTGGCCAGCTAAAATGAGATTCTGATCTATTTCTAATCTGAAGTTTACAGTGCATTTATATTGTTTAACTCAGAACCTTGTATTTCCATATCCACAAAACGATCCTTTCATCCGTTCATACATTTTTGATGTTATGGCCTTATCGCTGTCGTGTGTTTCTTTCATTGAAGGCCAAAGCAGCTCCAGTCTTTGCTGTTGTGAGCCGCACACATACTACATGGCAAAGCAGCTGCCGTTTCTACATGTTTTGATCAAATCCCTAATGTAGAAGCATGTTGTATGATGTTGGCCCAAGGAAATGTAGGCAGCCTCAAAAGAAAGATCTAACCCAACAGAAGACTGTGAAGCCAGGTTTGCATATTCAGTTCATTTTCCATGCTGCTACTTACACGAGAAATGAAATCAACCAATGGGCTGTGACTGGTGCAGCTACAACAGTAATTTATGTTTTGCTGTGTGTGAATATGATGAATATAAACTCAGATTGCTGCTGAAAGGTTGCATTACATAAAAAGATTTCATGCACAGAGATGCCACGGAGCATAATGAACGAGCATGTTTTACACACAGAGAAAAGCAGAAAAGTATGGGGTTTTTTGATGGGGGGAAAAATACAGTATTGTAAAGGATAGCTATTATGATACAAGAAAACTGAATCTTGTGAACAAATCAGACCACAACATGCAGTCTTTATCACTTTACCACTATTTTTCACTGACAAAGTTGATTTATAGGGACAGAAGCCATAAATATAGTAGTAAGTAGAGCAAAACATGTAAAGAACCTCTGCACTGGTTTCCTGTGGCGGAGAAAATAGATTTCAAAGCAGCTCTGTTTGTGTACAATTCTCTCCATGGCCTCGCACAGAATTAAGCAGCTGAATTCTGGAGCAGTCTTCCAGAAAATGTGACACAGGCTTTTTACTCTGAAAATGTTCAAATCCATGTTGAAAAGCAGTCCTGTTTAGCTGTGCATACAACATTTGCCGTTATTATTTCTGATTTTTTTCCCCCGTTTTGTTCAGCACTTTGAGTTGCCCTGTGTATGATCTGTGCTACATACAAATAAACTTGTCTTGCCTAGAACCAGGGACTAGTTAGATGGATTTTATTAATATGTTCAATTTCAAATGTTTATATATTTTTTTTTTCAAATCACCACAGATATCCGTAACATTGATTTTTGTGCATGTCTTTGTGACTCCCCAGGAGGCTATGTAAAGCTTATAAATGGGGTCCAACAGTGCATGAACCAAAATATTAATACAGTTTTTGTGGTTTTAATCTGCTCCTAAATCACTGTTTATCTCAGCAGCTTAATCCTTAATGTCACAATTTGGACTCACATCCCAACATCATTATGGTGTTGCTGCTGTTTGACAACGTGCCAACTTAAACAACATAACTCCTACAGTATTTGACTTGCCTCCGCCTGGAGCACTTGTGGAACACTTACTGCCACTAATGCATTTCAATCTTCAGTTTATGATATTCTCAGTTCTTTCTTTTGTGTCTCAACTACAATAAGACTCGATATCCCAAAGTGGCAGTAACTCCAGAGGTGTGTGGCAGGTGCACCTTTCTGGGCAGGAGGAACAATACAAACAAAGAGAAGCGTTTTGAGCACTTTTGGGGCTTCTCTGCTCGGTTGTCATAGTAACAGCTGCTGCAAAATGTTTTAGGAGGACCGGCCAGGCCAAAAGCTTCTCTCTGGGGCTCAGTGTAATACAGTGGGCCAGAATGAGGATATTTTGAAACGTAAACACAGGAAAGTGGAGAGCACAGAAAACAGAGACATAACTGTTTTCATGTTGTGTCACTGAGAAATCTTAAGGTTTTGTTTTGGTTTTGGCTTTGTTGTAGTGTTTTACAATGTTGGCAAAACATCTGTGGTAATAAAAACGTGATGCAATTCACAAATGTATAAATGTTTTTGTGATGGGTTCTTTTTCACATACACTCTGCTGGGTCGGAAAGGGCGTTTTAAGAGTTTTGTAAAAAAACATATTTACAGAGCACAGTGAAAAGTCTTCAGGCGAAAACGATATTTACAAATAAAACTATGCACAACTTTACAATAAGTCTCTTTTCCCTTTCTTTCACTGTTGCTCCTGCAGTCCACGTTAGCTTCTCTGTAACTGAATCAAACCTGCTATGGGGCAGACAAGCACACCTTAAGTACCCTGCATGCCCCATACATTCACAACATCAATCATCCTAATAATAATAATACACCATGTCTACGATACATGAGTATTTCCCTTAGGTTCATGATTACATAGATTTACCGCTTGGGTACATATAAAATACATTTCAAGCAACACATGAAGACTAATACAAATGCAAATGAGTTGTGGTCCACATGACCCACAGACAGGTGCATTTAAGCCACTGGCTCCGTTTGTCTGGATTTGCACAGGAAAGTGCAATGACACATGTAGCAAGATGGAACTGCGCCATGCAACGCTTCCAAGTGTGCACCCCGGAGACACGTTTGTGCACGCTACATGCTACAAACACTAAACCTTATACTAGAAGGAGTTAATGGATGGGTTTGGGCGCGGCGCACAGCCACCATTGCACTGGGCACGTGCATCCTCACATGCACTCTGTAGGACAGGAGTGCATGTGCTCAGGGACGGGCTCACCCTGTCACAGTTTTAAAAGTAAGTGAGCATATATCACTCAAAACAACCAGATTGTTTAGGGAAGTTTACTTAAAACAAGGGCTAAAGATTCAGATTCAGAATCAGAATCATTTTTATTGCCACGTAAGTAACAGGAGGTCACAGACTTGGAAATTGCTTTGGCTCAGTGCAACAGTCAGAAAGAGATAATAAAAATAAGAATAAAAAACACTTCTAAAGAATACATTTAAATTTAAAATAGAGTTACAGTTACTATTTACAATATACAAGTGCACATGGTGCACACAATGTAAGGTGACAGCAGTACAGTGAAGTAAAGTGACGTGTGATGGGCAGTAAAGTGACTTTATAAAGGGCGGGGGGACAGGTTAAGAATTGTTCAAGAGTCCAACAGCAGAGGGGAAGAAACTGTTCTTGTGGCGGGAGGTTCTAGTCCTGATGGACCGCAGCCTCCTGCCTGAGGGGAGTGGTTGGAATAGTCTATGTGCAGGGTGAGAGGGGTCGGCTGTGGTACGACCAGCCCGGCCTCGAGCTCGGGCGACGTATAGGTCCTGCAGCGATGGAAGGCTGCGGCCGATCACTTCTTCTGCAGAGCGCACAATGCGCTGTAGTCTCTGTTTGTCCCTGACTGTGGCTCCAGCGAACCACACGGTGATGGAGGAGGTGAGGATGGACTCGATGATGGCCGTGTAGAACTGCACCAACATCTGTGCAGGCAGCTTGGCTTTCCTGAGCTGCCGCAGGCAGTACATCCTCTGCTGGGCCTTCTTGATGAGGGAGCTGATGGTCAGCTCCCACTTGAGGTCCTGGGTGATGGTGGTGCCCAGGAAACGGAAGGACTCCACAGAGGTGAGGGGGGAGTCCATCACGGAGGGTGGGGGCGGGGGGACAGTGCTCCACCTGAAGTCCACAATCATCTCCACTGTCTTCTGGGCGTTCAGCTCCAGGTTGTTACCACTGCACCAGGACACCAGCCGGTCCACCTCCCTCCTGTAGGCAGACTCATCGTTGTTGGAGATGAGTCCAATGAGGGTGGTGTCGTCCGCGAACTTGATCAGCTTCACGGAGTCGTGGCTGGAGGTGCAGTAGTTGGTGTACAGGGAGAAGAGCAGGGGAGAAAGAACACAGCCCTGTGAGGCTCGGGTATTTATAATCCGAGAGTCCGAGACATTCTTCCCCAGACGCACTCGCTGCTTCCTGTCCGTCAGGAAGTCAGTGATCCACCTGCAGGTGGAATCGGGCACGTTGAGCTGGGAGAGCTTGTCCTGGAGCAGGGATGGCAGGATCGTGTTGAAGGCAGAGCTGAAGTCCACGAACAGGACCCTGGCGTAGGTCCCCGGGGAGTCCAGGTGCTGTAGGATGTGGTGGAGGGCCAGGTTAATGGCGTCGTCTACAGATCTGTTGGCTCTGTAGGCGAACTGCAGGGGGTCCAGGAGGGGGGAGGTGAAGGACTTGAGATGGGAGAGAACCAGGCGTTCAAATGACTTCATGACGACAGACGTAAGTGCTACAGGTCTGTAGTCGTTGAGTCCTGTGATCCTGGGCTTCTTCGGGACGGGGACAATGATGGAGGATTTGAAGCAGGCCGGGACATGGCAGGACTGCAGAGAGGAGTTGAAAATGTCTGTGAACACAGGAGTAAGCTCACTGGCGCAGTATCTCAGAGTGGCCGGAGACACGTGGTCCGGGCCAGGAGCTTTGCGGGGGTGCAGCCATTGGTATTCCATTCATTTGAGTCAATTTGTACTAAAATAAAGGTATTTTTGTCATATTTCAACACAATTGTTTTATCTATTGTCTTTTACCGTTTACTTTTTGCAAGGGACTTTTCAAACATGCAACTGTAAGCAGAAGTGTGTTGCTACAGCAACAGCATAATTAGAAATCAAAAGTCAGAAAAAGCGTGTGCTGTAAGTACAAAGATACTTGAAGCTTGCAGACACCGAAGCCTGAGAGGTTGTACATGGACATCAGGACTTTACAGATGTTGTTATGATGAATGGCAAGGCAAGGGAAGTGTGTAGAGAGAAGTTCATACACGAGCCGACTCAAATCAACAGAGAAGCATGTAAGACATTACAATCATAAATAATTATAGTACTCTTTAATTAAAGAGTGAAGATGCTATCTTTCAGTTGAATGCACAGCTAATAAAAACTGTATTTAAGCTGAATTTGAACATTGTCAGAGTGGAAGCCTGTCTTACATTTTTTGGAAGACTGTTCCAGAATTAAGTTGCATAGATTTGAAAGCAGAGACCTGAGACTGGCCTCCTTTGCCCCTCAAAGTCCGTGTTGATTCATATGGCACTAACATGTCATGGATCTAAACAGGCATTGATACAATTTGCAACTAACCATGTGGTGCCATATATTTAACCATTTAACATGAGAAAAATGTCATACTGTATTTTTCAAAATGTAAGACAGCTTCTAAAATCTTTCAATAATCAGCCATAATCATGTTGTAATTCTCTCTTGCCTCCTGTAGGCTTGAAGGGACATGGATCAAGAGATAAGCTATTGTACAAATTGTTGATAAATCCTCTGAGATTATCCTTCTTAAACTGCGAGCCACTTTGCCATCCATATTCTACACTTGCATTCCAGCTCTATAACAACGGCACAGAAAGGTAATCTTTATGATGAACGGGAGATTATTTCCATACAAAAGGTATTGCGGTTCAAATGCGCTTTTTGTTCCAGAACATAAACTGGTTAAAAGTCACAAGGGCCACATTTTGTATTTCCATAAACATTTCCAAACTACAGTCCAGGCTGCCCTTGGATGAACAGATCTAGATTAAAGCTACCTAACTTTTAAACCACAAACTAATTGAACTATAAATGAAATCCATCAAACTATTTCCTATTTATATCAGCTTTTTCTGACAGAAAAGTGAAAAAGAGAGGACCGATCGTCTCGTTGCCCGAAGTGTCAAATAGTGACTCACAGGGCTCTGCATTATTCATAATCATGCATTATTTATTTAGGATTTAAGGACATTGGTAATCTGTCCCCTGTGGACCAATGGCTCTATGTGGTTTTTACCGTTGCATTTCCTCTGGTTGAGTCTCTGAACTGTGAAGGCGAATTGACAACTTTGTGAAGTCCTCCGAGATAACTTCTGTAGTGATTTAGGGCTACACAAACATTAATTGTCCATTAACTCTGCAATGAATAAAGGTGTATTATGGGCATGATGTGTTTATGTATTCTCATCGCCCCCTTTGCTTTATTGTAATTTTATTATAATTATTTTCTTTTTTTTTTTTTTCAACCTGTCCCCCCACCTTCCCCTCCCATGTATGATAAAAAAAAACATAATACATATTTCAGTCATAAAATAAAATACAATAATAATACATTTTATTGAATTGAATTGATGGATTTAAAAAGTTAGCTATCCCCCAGTTCAGCTTAATTGGATTTCCTCTGTCTGTTCCTATTCCTTCTTTTACAGACATCTCTTGACTTGACTTTCCTTGCAAACTTAATCTTAGACGTTCTAACCTGACTTGACGTTATGAGGAGGCAATGCGCCCTTGAATGAAGCCGTGAGCAGAATGGGCCGACATCTTACTCAGCCCTTTGGGAGTCTGCCGACCTGCCAATCACGTAAAGAGCAGTGATATAAGGACAGTCAGCGCGCACACATCCCTCAGCAGTCCATCAGTGCTATCATTTTTATGTGCAGAGGCAGGAAAACAAGTTTAACGACTACAGGCGGTTTTATTGATTTGTTGATAGTCTAACGCTGTAAGGGAAAACACGTGATAAATGCAGGTTTTTGAGTCAATTTCGACATGCAACATTTTGGTAGCAATATCTTCTGTTCTGGTTGTGTGAGACGTAGTTGGATTCACCATCAAAAATTTACAAAAAACAAACTGCCCTTATATAACTTTTCACAAAATAAAATATCAGAAAGGCAAGCGGTCAGAGGAGACCTGGAGCTGGCTGGCAGGCTGAGCGTCCAGACATGAGTACTGGACAAAAAGGGTGAGTCAAAAATAAACAAGGTAAGTCTGACAAAGAGCTCACAAGCCGGAAAAGTTCACGAAAGTTCCTGTGAAATGGAATAATCAGGCAGAGAAGTGGAGTCTGAACCAGAGTTTTAAGGACAGTGATGAGTGAAGGCCTCTCAGCAGCATATTGAGACAGCCACGCCCCCTGTCACACAAGCCACGCCCCCTGTCTCAAAACATAGAGGAAGCAACAATCAAGACAGCAGAGCAGAGCGGGAAAAGGCTGCTTACCTGATTTTAGAACTTTTAGAACTTACCCTCTGTGTCATCTAGGTTCAGGGATATAATGTTCCGTATTAAAGCTGGGATACCCAACTTTCAAGCCAAAAAACATGGAACGCTGTAATAAAATGTCCACCTTTGGTAACTCCCAAACCATCAGCTCTCGGGCCTGAGCGTGAAACATTGACTCACAGGGCTTTCTTACAGTTTGATGATAATAAAAGAGAAACACTTTTTACACTTTCTATGGGAACAAACACAATATTAAAATGTTTATGAACTAGCAAAACATGATGGGCACTTACTGCTCCACCAGGTATGAATATCAAATAAATACCAAGACTCTTTCTGTTGGGTCAAACCAAATAATTTCTTCTTCAACTAAAACATGAAGAAGGCTAGCGTAAGACCACAATTTAGTTTGACTCATTGTAAAAGTGAAACGCGGCATAGTTCAAAGGAGATTTCCCGTATATGTTCAGCTTCTTTCCGCAGTGTGTCCTGTGTGAAATGCAACCCAATCAGAAAAGAGCAGCGTCAGATGGTTAAATAAGTGAACGTCCCTCGAGACGACTGTCCAAGGTCACTCCGAGAAAAATAATGCTTTAAACAACCCAGCTGCTGCTACTGCTGCTCTAGCTATCCACGCCAAACACCGAGCAAGCAGCCAGTCACGTCCTATTTATGCCCCGCTAATTGCACCTTACATTATTCCCCATGTCCTCTCCGTTACAGAGGATGCAATATTCTATAAACTCTATAAAAGATCATTATAAGGACTCGGTGCAAGGTCAGGCTCCATTCTTTAGCATCTGTGATAAATGTTACCGGGAGGATTTGTCCTTATTGTGGCCCTACATGCCTGAAGCTGTGCAGGGCAGGGCCTGGTTAGTACTGTGATGGGAGACCTCTGGGAACACAGTGCCACAGTGGGGCGGCTGCGGCTGTAAAGTAACTAAGTAATGTTTATTGAGACAGGCTTCTGCTCTGACAAAGTTCAAATCCAGGTTTATAGCAGTTCTTAGCTGTGCACACAACTAAACGATTGTATCTTGGTTCTTTTTAATGTAATTACTCATGATTTTAATGCTTTGTATAATTGTTGTGGTGGCTTGTTTTGTTAAGTTCTTTGATTTTGTGTTTGAACTATACACATACTAAACAAATAAACTTTCCTTGCCTTCTTTTTCACAAATGGGTTACTCTTTCTTCTAGATAGTTGCAAGATTAAATCGTCCTCTAAATCTAACCAAATGTTCCTTCTTTGTTCCCGCCACTTAATAACGGAAGCCCTTATGATTGACTGCGAGAGGTGATTACTCCCGAAAGCCTTAAAACAAACACAACAGCGTTTATGCACAATTAACCCCAATTGCACTTCTTCAAATTAACCTGGTATTTTTCTCCCTAATTACTCCTGCATTCGATAAGGCACAATTTTTGCTAATAGAAAAAAAGAAAAGAATTGGATAAAGCAATTTGCAGACACTCTGCAATTAACATGGGCCGCTCTGGCGCTGTGGAGGGAAGTGTTGTGACAGCCTGTGAAAAACACTTCAATGGCGCTATTCACCAGTGCAAATGTCCCCATGGGCGTGTGCCACCAACACAATGGAGCTGGGGCTAATTTTGCTTTGTTATCATCACTGCAGCAGTCGTAGGCAAAAGATCTTGGGGACACAGGAAATCAATGGCGTCAATTATCTTTTTCTGATGTGTATCTGTGGTTTCTGTAAAACAAAGCAACAAAGTATTTATACAGCCTACAAGAAATAATAATATAGCCTCGAGTAATAATAATAATAAAACCTCAAGTAATAATGTTAATGCCTCAAGTAATAATAATAAAGGCTCAAGTCATAATAATAATAATAATGCATGATGTTTTATACTGTGTTTTTTGGATGCTCAAAGTCCTTTTACGTGTCATTATTCAATCACGCGATACAAAATGGTGGAAAATTACAACAGTAGCCACAGCTGCCCTGGGACACACTGACAGAAGCGAGGCAACTAGTATGTGCCATTGGCCCCTCCGAGCGTCCTCCTGCTAATGTTTAGATACAAGTGCTGTGTGTGTGTAGATGCGATCTAAATCCAAGGGCCGCTAGAAAAGACATGTTTCACATGTGTTTTCAATGGGAGATGCGTTGCTGCGCGCAAAAAATTAGAAATCCATCCTAAATTAGGCGCAGCCTGGCGTCATACGTCCGTCATACGCGCGTATAATGCTAGAAGTGTAAATATCATCATAGATTAACATGGAAAAAAATATGGGCATCTGCTGCGTGTATAACGTGTACGCGCTGTAACGCGTCATGTGTATATTAGCAGTAACAGAGTCTGGCTTTTACATGAGGTATGGCCACATTCTCAATCTATTTAAAAAAGAATTGTTTGTGTATGCTTTACAGTGGGCTGGGCATTTATTTCAAATGTGCGCTAATATACCATCTAAAAACTGAAAAATAAGAAGTAAATGTGAAAACTTCTTTTTAGCCCTGATCTGCTTGTTTCCCATGTTTATTTCCTCTGTTAACATCCATCTGTATTACTCTGACTCGTAATTGTAGACTCTATATTAAAGAAATCCATCTGTTTTGTGGTTAGCCGCCATTTATACAGAATGGATTTATCACCTCAGCCCGAGCTAGAGTGTGTTTGAAAGGTATGGGGGGATTGGAGACATTTTGGAGACATTTTCTGAAAGATCAATATTGGCACATTGGACAAGGGAAAATATTGTAGTGTGCTCTAAGTTTGTTGTTTTGGTTAAAAAAAATAAAGGTTTTGAGGCCAGATTGGTGGGAGGTGATATTGGGGGTGGGTGATGGGTGACGGGTGAAAAACAAAGGACAGAATATGTTTGTTTTTTCCTTCTGTTCATGATGCACAAATGTAAAGATATTATTTATGACGTAAAATGAAAACATTAACAAAACAAAAACTGGAGGTAATCCAGATTATTGTCTGAATACAGGGTTGTCTTTGCTGCTTTTGTCCCTTTACCTCAATTTGACCCAAAACGAATAAATATAGATCCAAGGCCACGCCTGAATTTTTCTCCAGAATACAGCCACAGAACTGACAGAGAAAACAGAAAAGCTACTTTTTACACATTTACACATTTACATATTTACATATATATCACACATGTTATCTACAAGTGCTTTTCTTGTTAGTGAACACTTGAAAGTAGAAAATTCTCTTTTTACCTTGTTGTCACAATGGGCCAGGGACACAAGACGACTGAAGTGTCAGGGGCCGGCACATTGAACTTGGATCTGACTGAAGAAGAAAAGCTGTCATGCAGTCTGAAGGTGACTTTTGTCTCTGATGTACAGGGAGCAACGCTTGACTTTGTTCTCATCCTAGAAACTGGATCGTATGAAATGATTGGCTTCTCCTGCTAATCTATGTTCCCAAACACTTGCTTTCTTATTTTGTTCAGCACTTAGAGTTGCCTTGTGTATGAATTGTGCTATACAAATAAACTTGCCTTGCCTTGCCTTGCCTTATGTTTAAATAGTTTTGCACTTTTCCAATGCATTGGATCCATGTTTCAATGTCACTAGGGTGGGTGCCACCTGAGGACCCATGTCCAGCTGTTGATGCTCAGCTTGGTCAGGACCACTCTCGCTGGAGGATTGTACCTATAGCGGTGATGTTTTGGTGGGGGAAACAAAAGCGCCCGGAGGAAACCCACCCAGACACAGCTCAAGGCTTATTTTCATCAGGTTTTAGACTGATGTGATCAAACAAACTCAGATTCAGATTCAGATTCATCAGATTCATTTATTTGCCATTTGCAGTAAAACCACATTGGAAAAACTGTGCAAGACTACCCCGGTGTGCACCAGACAGAGACTACACACACCAGAGCTCTTGCCACGGCGCCATCTTTACGGCGCCATGCCGTGAATATATGGGTATCCATGGGTATACTGAATATACCCATGGATCTTGTGAATGCTGCTGCAGCTTCAAAATAAAATACTCTGTTTAGCTTTTTCAGGGCAGCATCCACCTGCCTCTCAGAGGCTTTCTCTGGGCAAGACCTTGCTAACCAACGCGCACACACATTTATTGTGTCTGCTTTAATCCAAAACGGCACATCGACCCAAATGGCCGTGTTTTTGTTTCCCTGCGGCCCTCTTTGATGTTAATGTCCCTGTGAATTATTTATCTGTGTGTTCTTGTTGCCTTCTCCTCTCGCCCTCTGAAAGAATAAATCAAACACACCCGGCATACTCGGCGAGCAGACGAGAGATTTATCACAAGGACTATTGTTTACCGCTCTGACCTCCAGGCCCTGCTATATACACATATCTGTGCAGCGCAATCAAACATCTGCCTCCTCTCTTCACCCAGAGGCAGCAAATCTCTCATCTTTTCTCTGGCATTTAAAACACTCAAACATGGACATTCAGAGGGCATTATTAGATAAACATGCCCTTTGTCTTCACATGGAATATACAAGGAATGCATTATCCACTTCCATGGCATTTGGATCAAAGATGGTGCATCTTTGATTATATGCTTTATATAGGATCCAAGGTTGTCAGAAGAAGCAGATTCTAATGAGTACATTGTCAGAAGAGTTTAAAAACAGTTGATATTGTATTAAACTTGTGTCTATTAACTGTTGTTGTGGTAAAACTCATCATAACAAGTCTTTGGCATAAATATCAGGTTTGAATCTGCAGTGGAGCATGGATTGTCCATTATTGAGCTCATGATTTCAGTTCCTTGTTGGGGCAGATGGAAGACTTCTATCATGCAATGAAGTATATTTGTGAATTCACTAATGAGGAGAAATGTATTCAAACATTTCTTCATGCACTTGAACGTGTTGTATCGATCCCTTTCTCTGCAGTTAGACCATGGACACTGCTCTCGACAGAAATGGAGCAGGGCTCAGTGGGCGTTGATTGGGGTCTGTGTAGTTGATGTTACAGTAGATGTATCATGAAGGATTTGGCAGCACGCTGAAGAAGACGAGCTGCTCATCATCTCCCGCCGTGGCCTCTTTTCGCTGCTCACGCTCGCACCAGCCAGTCCCCGTGGTCTAATTGGCCTACTTTAACATTTACCTTCCTGTAGTAGTCACTGGGCTGAGGGCTGGGGGCTGGGTGACTCCTCGGGGCATTGGTCCATGGTATTGTTTTTCCCCGTTTAGAACCGTAAAGGCGGCGTTTTTGCTGTCTGGGGTCTTGGTTGTGATCAGAAATGATACAGTATCTATAAGTTCATGAAACGCTCTGGGGGCTCGTCAAATGTGATTATAGACACGCTTCTGAACTCCGGAGGCTTTGGAGAAACTGTCTTTACAGAATTGTGTCGATATTGTATGTTTGTGTGTGTTTTTTGTCTGTACTTTTGGTGTCTTTTTTGTGTTATTTGGACTCTTTTATGTGCCTGGATGACAGATTAAATAATTTTGAATGTGCTTGTTTCACACACAGCTAATGTATGTGCAGATGAAATGCAATAAAACTTATACAAACAGAATGTCTTCTCTCCTCAGAGCCTTGGAGATGTGTCTCTGGAAAGCTCTGATGTTTGTGGCGGTCCAACCCACATTATTACGTAGTCACTGTGTTCATACCCTCATGCTGCTAACATGTACAGATGTATACATACAACTATATTATGTATACATGCTTATTTATTATGCTAAAGTCCAAGATTGTATACTTCTTCGTGATAATAAGTTGGAGATATTAGATTTGCTTACTTATTCTGCAAACATTTTTTTCTTGCTTTATTGTTATTTTAGTATTGAGTTATTGTTCATTCAACTGAAATTTCCCCATTGTGGGACAAACAAAGGATCTTTTAAATCTTAATCTCAAGTACTGTAATTATTTGATAGATCAGAGTCGGTATGCAGTTTTTTGGCTCTGTGTGCGTGTATAAGCTTTATAAATGAGGCCAGGTAAGTATGCAAATTGGAATAGGGTTTATGTTTACAATTGGGCTTGGCAAGAAACCACCAACCATCTCGGGAAACAAGCAACTCTCATGTTCAAAGTCATACGCATACAACTGTGCTACCTACACCTACACACACCATCATTGATCCAGTCTTACACACAGTCGCATTAGGAAAGAAGGTTTGTGATGACCTTTGGCCAAAACAGAGCGGTATTTTCCATGTCCTCATGAACTGGGATTTCCACATGAGGCATTTGTGCAGATAGAAAGTAGATGTGTTTGTTGAGGAGGAGGCTCTGAACACGTCTCTGATCACACACTTTCCACTTCACAGGGTCAAGCAGCTGCTGCAGTTTCTCCTGACCAACTGATCTCACCCAGATCTGACTAGATTGTACCTCTGACATCAGCGTGGGCTTGGGCCAGTAGGGTTTACACGGACAGTAAGTAACTCTATTTATAGAGCACCTTTCACAGAGTTCAAGCTAATGCATTGTTCACAAACCAATGGTTGACTGCAAGGTCGAACGACCCACGATAAACTGAAAATAATATTTAAATCAACTTTAAATTGCACAGAATACATTTCAAATATATAATTTACAAATATGGTGAAACAACTAGGACGGTTAGATCCCTTTTCCACTTGTTTATAGTTTAAAGTACGTTTTCCCCAATTGGGAGATTTGTCCTCTGTCTGTGATGGGTCACTGCAGCGCAGCACTCGGGACATCTCCAGATGTTGATGTTGGGCTTGGCCAGGACTCCTGGAGCTGGAGGATTTTACCGTCAAGCTTTAGTACGTGAGCGGCTCATGTTACCAGTTCTCTATATCTTAAGTTTGACTAGATTCCTTTTATTTCTATATTTTTCTAAAACTCGAATTACATTTAAAAAAAAATGCTTTATGCAAATGATAAACACATTCAACACAATATTAGATATTGTACCATGAGTTCTCATTACACGAATACCAAACCCCTCCATTCATTGTCCCCATGAAACAGCACAGTGAAGAGGTAGGTCAAAGACCAGTCCCGGGGCCCTGAGCCAAACAGAATCACCATGATTGCTTGGTCTTTTATAATTAATTTGCAAAGGGCTTCAGGGCCTTTAATAGCTTTGAGGAACAGAGGCTTGAAGGACAAACACTAATTAAAAGTTGTGAGAATCAGGAAAATGATACTGTGTATGATGACGTTTCTGTTTGAATAAAATATTATTTAGATTACTAGCAGAAAAGGCCCATGAAAAAATATCGTCCCCTCACACACAACAGACACAAGAAAATTGAAGTTAAAAGTCTAAAGAGGTTTGTCTTCTTTGACTTCTGTAGTGTCTCCATGTCTTCCGTTTCCACCTCTGTACTTAAATGCTCTTGCACTTTCTCAGTGGTTTTGTAGTTTACTTCCTGTAGAGACACGATTACTGCCGCACCTGCAGTCTGACGTGGCTGAGCTCTAAAATGTACACATTCTGGATGGCAGAAAACTGACACATTTTAGGAATGCCAACAGTAACATTCCACACCTTTATTTATGTATTTAGATTTATTTGTCTTTTCCCAAATTGCTGAAATTGGAAGCATTGAGTAGGATTTTGTTACTCAGAAGTCATTTTCCAGGTCTGTATGATAATTATAATTGGACAATACACGACAATTTATTTTTCAATTATACACAAATGGGACAACATTCCAATGTACAGTGGACAGATCGATGTCACCCGTTTAGTATAAATTCTTTGGTCTCTCTCTCTGAGTAAGTGCAGCAGTAGTAACATGTTGCCTGCAGGGACAGATTGACTTCTTATGGAAATCTCCCTCGGCAGGCCAGATTGACTTCTTCCAGGCCTTTTGTTTGAATGCTGTTCTCAATTGCTTCTTTCCCAGTGCCTCTCCATCTCACACCAGGCTCGCTGCTCTGCTCTCTGCTGTTTTCACCTGTAGAGTTGGCTGTTGTCGGCTCAGAGGGGAGGAAACGGGGAGATTATTGAGTCAATCGAAGCTGAGAGGAAATTAACAACTGCTGCCTGGCTGGTTTTATTGTTTTGTTCCGAGTAGAAATGTTATGGCTTTATCTGTGAGGGGCAGAGCGGCCTTTTTCCCAAGTCTTTTTTATAGTTTTGTTTGCTTTTTTCCTCTTACTTGTTAAATGAAAGACTGGGCTGACTAATTAAAAAAAATCATTTTCAATTGCATGAAACTATGGCATTTTGAATTCATATATTTTTTACTATTTTAGAATAGAGAAAAATGGAAACCAAAGAGCTACAGTATTCTGCACGGATATCACAACAAAGTCAGCAATTCAAATTCCAATGAGGTTCATTTTGTCTTCTGTTTGATAGTTTAGACCCACTTCCTCAAGAGTGGTTTAGACCGGTTTAGTTCAGTCTTGTACTCATTCTTCAAATCCAGATGAAAAACTGCTCTGTTCAGATCTGATCAGATCAACAGAACGGTTTTAAAAATATAATTTGTGTATTTATTATTTAAAATGTGTACAATATGTATATGTTTTACTTATGTCCTCACAGCAGCAGTAGAACGCTCCATTGATTTGAATGTCATTTCTAAACGTTCTACCGGTCATTATTTCTTTATAACAGACCTCTCAAAACAATAATGGCCCTGCCCTTTGGCAACACACTTAGCAAGCCACGCTCAATAAACGCAAATACCAATCAATCGACACATTTAAATGTTAATCAGAGAATACATTATACATATACATTCTTAATACACATGCACAGAGGTTTTCAGAAGTATCCACTAAGCCAGGTTTTCATGACAAAAATACTGTTTTAATGCGAGAAAAAGCGATCGCGAAAAACCCGGAAGTACATTCCGGGACATTTTAGGAACATTTGCAGAAGATCAAATTATGGATTTAGGTTGAGTTTTTGTTTGGGTCACTCACCACTGATGTTCAGAATTCTTTTCATGCAGTTCAAGAGAGTTCTAGTTTGGAAGTTGCTAGCCTAACTTTTACTAGCCTAGCTGTTGCTAGCCTACTGTAACTGTTACCCGCATAGCCGCAGGAAAGCCTTTGGGAACTATTTTATTTTCTGTCATTAAATAAACCTTTTGTCATTCCTAAGAGTGGACTGAAGTTTATTTTGTGTGTTCTGTTGGTACAAAGCCGTATAATAAGCGGGATATTACGCAGGTCATTATCAGAAAATAAGTACCTACGTCGGTATACATTATATATATTATATACATTACCCGTACATATATGTTTTATGATGTGCTTCCATTGGTGTTTTGTGAGGTACTTTCAGTTGTCTTGCCAAATATCACAAGATCGGGAGTTTATTCAACTTAAAAAACAAAGAGAAAAAGATGTAGACAATATGTAGGAAAATAATTGTGGCAAGCCATGTGTTGAAAGTGTCTCAAGGGTTTATGACATTTGAAAAGTCTAAAGAAGACTTGATTGATGTGGCAGTAAAGCTTTTTCATAGTACTGATTGTAACTGTAATATATACTGTATAAACTAATGAATCATAACACTGTGACAGGAGTAATGCCAGAGTATAAGTGAATATGAGCTGCCACCACAGACTATCAACACAAAAGGAAACAAGTCTTCCCCAGCCGAGTGTTGAGACATTCGTTAACATCCTCGTCATCATCAACATTGTTTATTGGATGTCCCCTGTCATCACTGTCACTTTAACAAGAGGAGGAAACTCGCCGGCTAATTGACTGAAGCCAGTGGAGATGATTTGAAGCTAACCGCACTTTCTCACAATGAGCTTTTGATGAGCTGGAATCAATGGCGGGCGGGGGGTTTGTGTTGCATGTAGCGCTCATTAATTCAATCTTCATACTTTGTAGGCGCTTGAGGAACTGGGAGGCTATTGATTTCTGGCTAGACTTCTCAGCTACTTGGCATTTTTGGGATTAAGCTACACAAAAGCGCATATTAATTGCCTCTTTTAAACACCGTGTCTAAACAGAATAATACATTTTGTCATCCCTGCGGAGTTGACTAGGGCCTCGGAACCCCGTGTGCACCAGTGGGTTTGCATAACTAAGAGAAAAACAAGGGCATGTTGTACTTTGTGCGCTGGTTTTCATTTTTTATTCAGAGAATCAAAATGTAACTTTATTCTGTGCGCATGTATCAAACAAGAATGACATGACTCAACACAGCTCCAGATTGTCACAGCAGGGAAACGCCACATTCTGTTAAACTGTTGTTTTGTGAATGCTTTGTTTTTTTAACTGTGACACTGAACATAGGACATTATTACATAATTTCTCCTGTCTGCTGTATAGTGATATATCACACCCAGGCTTCATCATTGTATATTTTCTGAATATTTCAAATTGATAATATAATTCTATACAATGTTATCTTATAAATACAATATTGACTTAGGCTTCTGACAGTAAAGTGGTGGAAGTTTGAGCCACTGAGTCAGGTTTGTGGACCTTATTGCCTGTAACCACTTTTCCCTCTCTGCGGTTCAGTGGGATTGAGGTCAGGGCTGTGAGGACCACTCCAACATCTTGACTGTTTGTCCTTGACACAGTTTTGTGCAGGTTTGGAAGTGTGCTTGGGGGCTTGGTCCATTTGGAACATGGACACCCATCTGTGACTAAACTTCATCTTCCTTGTAATGCCAGCGATTTCATGCCTCCCGCTGAAAAACACCCCCTCAGCATCATGCGGCCCCCCGTGCTTCATGAATCAGATGGTTTTCTTTGGCGTGCATGCCTCATGTTCTCCTCCAAACACAACAATGGTCATTATGGCCTAACAGTGCCACTTTTGTTTCATCAGACCACAGAGTAAAGTCATATTGATACCCCTGTGCTGTGCCTTGGCAGATTGTCTTTTTGATGGTGGCTTTAGAGCGGTGGCTTCTTCCTGCTGAGCAGACGGTTGTGTCTGTACAGGGCATGTTTCCCTGTGGATTTGTTTTAACTTTTACCTCCAACACCGGATGTTCTCAGATTCTATTGGCTTGTTCCTGAGAGATATGATGATTCTGTTGTGGAAGTCCACAATCCTTCTTCTGGAGTCTTCACTGATTTCTGTATATTGCACTTATATGTTATTTTTCCTTTCTTAGCAGGTTATTTTCCTTTCAAAAACAAAATAACAGTTTGTGAAAGAAAATGTGTTTTGACGTTATGCAGAGGCCATTGAAGTATAGTCGTATTTTCAAAGAGAGACCATAAGACAACATTTACAGAAGCGTTTTACAATATCCTTAGGATATTAACAGTAATTATACTTCATAGATCTGCCTAACGTCTATTAGTATTAGATAGCAATATGGCCTACGTGCAGGACTGTACAAGGACTCTACAAGGACTCCATGTTATGACTATGATTTGACTGTCTCTTTGTGACACGTATGTCTTTCGATGTGTGACGTGACAATGACTATATAAACTGTGTACTGCCTTTATTCTGTCTGAGAGAAAGAAACAGAGTAAACCAGTGGAACTTGAGAGAAACTTAAATAAACTTCCAGAGTTTGGCACACCACGATCCGTCTCTGTCTGTTGAATCCTAACAGATTTGGTGGAGAATGCGCGGCTCGGTTTGTGCCATTCTCTGGATTGTTTTGAGGGAGTTTTCTCTGTTTCTTTTTTTCGGCGTGTGGGAGCAACAGCACGTTATCTGGAAGGGGAGAAATCCCAGTGGACGCTGAAAGGGCTCGCTTTTGGATGGGCTTGCTCTTGCTCCCTCACTTTCTCTGTTTTGTGTTTAAATTGAATATTCCGACGCGGAAAAGATGTTGGCAGACCTCTCGGACAGTCCTTGGTACCTGTTTGAAAAGAATTAAGGTAAGCAGACACCTTTTTTTTAATATGTAAAGTCTGCATAATTGGATATTAGCTAAATTTTGGTCTGTTTTTGGGGTCTGTCAAACTCTCTAAATTGTATTGAAAGAAATAGTCTCAGGGTTTAAGTCCCTTGGAGCAGTCTCAGGGTTTATGTCCCTTGGAGCAGTCTCAGGGTTTAAGTCCCTTGGAGCAGTCTCAGGGTTTATGTCCCTTGGAGCAGTCTCAGGGTTTAAGTCCCTTGGAGCAGTCTCAGGGTTTAAGTCCCTTGGAGCAGTCTCAGGGTTTAAGTCCCTTGGAGCAGTCTCAGGGTTTAAGTCCCTTGGAGCAGTCTCAGGGTTTATGTCCCTTGGAGCAGTCTCAGGGTTTATGTCCCTTGGAGACACACAGTCTCAGGGTTTGAGTCCCTTGGAGCAGGATCCTTAGTGAAACCATGGTGTAAAACATAAAAGCAATAAAAAGGGAAACGTGTTAAGGAGGCCTTTGTTACAAAAGCTTTGAAATTGACGAATTTCAGGCTGATAAATGACAAAAGTAAAGAATCAACAATATTTCAGTGATCACGGTTTAAATTACATACAGAAAAAGGAGTTTTTGTTTTTGGAGTGAACAGAGTTCACCGGAGAATGCAGAGTTTTATCTAAAGTTGAGCTATGAGAGCTTTTGTGAGATATTTACATTTTTTGCCGAGTTTTATCTACAGTTGAGCTATGAGAGGGTTGTATCCAACAGTTGTTTTTGTTTTTTAGAAAGAGATTTTGAGTTTAAATTAGTTTGCTACCTCAATAAAATAGAAGCGTAAACGTTAAAGACAAGAGTGCCTTTTGTTACTAGTGTTAAAATGGACCATTTCTATACTTAGATGACAAAAGTATAAAGAAAACCATCAGACATATTCTTGAAAATGAGTGTAAATTGCATATATTTGGTCTTTAGTATAACTTCTTGTGAATTATAGGAATTTTAGTTTGGTTTTATGTTATATAACACTTAAAAGTAATCTTGAAAGTTATTCTGATAAGGAATTCTTACTGCTGTATGTGTGTGCGTCTCTCTCTCATGCTGCGTTGCCAGGGTAACCGCCCCCACCCTCGCGCCGGCTCTGCTTTCTCTCTGCTCTTCTGCTCTGTATTAAAGGAGATACCGTCTTTAGAATTTTGGCTTTTTATGGTTTTATTCCGTTAAATTTGGGAAATTTTTGATTGAACATTGTGTTATGACACAATTAAACGTTTTTAAACACCATTAGTGAATAATTTGTGAATTATTTTGTTTTTGAAATCCAAAGATTAGAACTAAAAAAAAAAATTTGCTTTTCTTTTTAAATCTGCTGCTTTGAGTCCATTATTGTATCGCTGATATATTTCATAACCGTTAGTTAGAGTTTTTATATGTATTTTTATTTTAGTTACAAAAGCCGTTTTTTCAAACATTTAAATTAGAATCTGTGTTAAAAGTGATTATTGATTATAGACTTTCGTCTAAAAAGAAAGAGGGAATTAGCTGTAAAAGTATTATATTATTAAGTTAAACTACCCAATTCACCCATTGCAAGCGGTGATGTTTTTGTTTTGACTACACGCGTGACCTTGCTGCTGCTCAGAGACAGGAGGAGGCAGCTCCGACGCACAATTGAGTTTTATTTATTGAACCGAATCCAGTTTAGCTGGAGCTAAATCTTTTGTTTGATTTCAAGTTTTGTTTTAAATGTTTTTACAAATTAATGTTCATTTTTATAGAGATTTTTCATAATTTCATTTCATGGCGTCTTTCAAGAAACCCAAGGATGCATAGATAATTAATCACACAGTGCAAAAGTACATAATACATATTTTAAAGTTTAAGAAGGTTTAAGAGATTTGAGTCTTGTTTTTTTATATTAAGAGTTTCTGGTTTTAAAATGTCATCATTAGTAAGATAATAAGTAATCTTTTATTTACATAGCGCTTGGGAAAACCCAGAGCGCTCCAAAATTGTTTTGACTTTAGGGAGAAAAACAATCTCATTCGCATACTGATATCTATTGTTTTTTAAATTGGCCGTCTCAAGGATTGTTTTTCAGACTCTGCCACACTGTACAGGGTCACTGCTAGACACTGGACAGCGCAACGCCCACCCAGCCACAGGCCACAGAGCTAAGAGCAAAGGGCAACAATGCCACCTCTACGCCCCTCCCCCCACTACAGAAGTAAGTGGGAGTGAGACCGGGGCCACAAAGTGGAGGTTTCTGGAGGCAGTGATGGGTGGAGCATCAGGTAGAGACCTGGAGGAGAGTTGAAAGTGTGTCCAGTTGGTTTACATCACCACAGTGTGACCTTTGACACCTACGGGTGGTTCGAGGAGTCTGGAGAAACAACCCCAAAATTCACATACACACACACACACACACATACATCTACACACACACATTCACATTTACATATAGATACATGAAAAAGCAGAACATGAGAAAAAAGCATTTTAAAAGTTTACTCCAATGTAAACATATTTTTAATTGTCTATCACTTGAATCTTTAGTTGAATCAGTATTTTTTGAGACCAGAAATGTTCATTTGAATTCTATATTGTCATGGAGATAATTGATCTCTGTCCTGACACTTTTGATTTGTTGATTTTGTACTGTGTGAAGTAATTACATTGATGAGAATTAGATCTGATAAAAACACAAATTAGAGAAGTAAACTGAATCATTGCGCTTGCTTTTCGTCTGAGGGACAGAAGCAACAGCATGAATAGAAATTGTGTTAAAGTAGAATCAAAGTGACTTAACCATAGAGAGTAACTATTGCATAACAAGCTGTGTACAGGAACTGAGACACTGCACCATTGACCAGAAGTGCATCGCAAATGACCTGATGTGCTTCAAGTGAAAAGACTGTATCTGGAGATCTGATGTGCATCTGGAGACCAGAACCAGAACCATGGCTTGGACCCTACTGATGTCCAAGATGACATCTCTCGAAATATGACCTGACCTGATGACGACTGAGACTCACCCTCAGGGGACCTGAGGATCTGAGGATCTGAGGATCTGAGGACCTGAGAGAGAGAAAACTGGGGAGTGATGTTTATATTTCTGAAATCATACATTGATGAGTGCTAAATGAGACAGATACTCATGATTCTTTCTTTTGTTTTTGTTTGTCCCTAGCTTCTGGACATCTGATGATCTATTGGACACAGCCATTTGCAGAACAAGAACCAGCCAATGAAAACGTCTATTGCCGATGCTATTGCTACAACCAGAACCTGTGACCAAATGCAATATACATGTTAAGTATTCAGACATCTGACAGACAAAAAATTTGACTTTTTTAGTCTGGGAGACTGAGCAACAGTTAAAATGTTTTAAAATGATAAAGTATTAGTATTGTAGCGTTTTTAGTAGTAGTAGAAAGAGTAGAATTTGACTTCCTTTGTTTTTCATAAACACATTTCCACATAAGAGTTAAAATAGTACCCTACAATGTTATCCTTTTGATAGATCAGCTATAATATTAGAATCAGAGTTATGTTACAGCCATTAAAAGTGACAGAAGTCACAAATTAGGAATATGCCTTTGCTCAAGCTGCAGCCGAGCTTTTGAGTTAAAAAATAGAGTAAAAATAGGAATAGATAAATGCATCAACCATAGATGCTTTCAAAAATAGAGATTATTTCTAGCCATTGCTAATATCAAATGGTAAAGGGACCATTTCACAAACCTTTACTTCAAAAGTAGATAAAGTTACTTACAGTTTATGTACAGTTTTATTAGATACTTGCCAAATTCACTTGTGTTCAAACATGAGTGAATGTTGACAATGCAAAAGTCCATATGAGTGTAGTCTAGATTAATGCCTAGATCAATGAGATAGATTAGAACCAACAGAGATTCAAAAGCATTTAAAAGCATTTGGATGTATTTGGGTATAGCACAAAAACAGTATGGTAGATATTTAGATATTGAGAAGTTTCCAGCACAAATACCATTGTAGAATTACTGACCCCAACCCCAAACCTGCTAAAATAGATTAGCTCTTGTTTGATGTTCATTCATCCCAAAATGCATGACAATAATATCTTTAGATAATAAAAAGTAATAAATCACTGACCACTATAGAAGTGTAAATGTTGACCATTTGCCTTACTGTGTTCACAGTTTTATTCCTGAGAATGAGAATAGATAGAGCAAAATCCCACTAACACAAAGCCACTGATAATGAGAGTATAAACCACAGAGAGATTTATTAGATTAAAATGTATGTTTAAGAATATGGCTCAATAGAAGCAAATATGCAAACATATTTGTAAATAGATTAGAATAGTTTTAAACTATAGTGAATCATGAAAGTAAAGTACACAATCTAAGATTGAAAAGTGAAAATACAGTGAAGTGAAGAACAATTATCATTAGAATAAAAGTATAAAGTAATAAAAGTGAAATTAGCTTCAAATTTGAGACTCAGCACGTTTTTGTCTGTGTTTTGACTGAATCTGCTGAGTTCTTGTGTGTCCAATAGTTTTGTTTTTATTTTTGTTTGTTTTTATTTTTGATTTGTTTTTTTTGTTTTTTTGTTTATTTATTTACTTTGTTTTTGTTTTGTTTGTTTTGTTTTGTTTTTTTGTTTTTTTTTTTTTTCCCAGGATAGAGGATAAAATCCACTGATATTGATTTGATGATTATGAGTTTAATGCATACATTTTCTTTGTTTTTAATAATTTTTAAAAGTTTTTTTTTAGAATTTTTTTTTTTCTTTTTCCACTTTATTGATTGATCGATTTGAGTGATCACATGTGATTATGTGATCAAAGGGGAGGGTATTAGTATTAGATAGCAATATGGCCTACGTGCAGGACTGTACAAGGACTCTACAAGGACTCCATGTTATGACTATGATTTGACTGTCTCTTTGTGACACGTACGTCTTTCGATGTGTGACGTGACAATGACTATATAAACTGTGTACTGCCTTTATTCTGTCTGAGAGAAAGAAACAGAGTAAACCAGTGGAACTTGAGAGAAACTTAAATAAACTTCCAGAGTTTGGCACACCACGATCCGTCTCTGTCTGTTGAATCCTAACACGTCTTTTCCAAACACACTCACGGGCCCCGCAGCTCAGTTTGAAGTTTCATCACTGAGAGGCAAAGTGTGTAGATACAAAGATTAAGCGTCAGCAACATCCTCCCACTTAGAGGCTTAAAACAGGCGGCCTCACGACACGTTCGCAGACATCAAAGGCAGGTGCGGCTATGAATGGACTGATATATAGTCAGGACGATGGGACGTGGCAGTTTAGATATATGGCTTCCCTCCTGGATTACAGCCAGTCAAGCCTGAGAGGAGTTCTGCCTCTCCACTGCGCTGGAAGTGTGCCAGGCTAAAATAACTTCTCCATAACACGCCAGAAAGCACTCAGCATCCACACTTCACCACTTGTTTGTTTGCATTAGGAGTTTGGCCATGGAAAAGGAGTTTGTCTTCCTTAACTTAACGGTTGGATTCATTGGACGAGCCAGTGTGGCATTATCAAGTCCTAACTTTCAAATGAAAAAAAAATTACTTCAAATAATTCTTACTAGTTCCAAACTCTTCAGACAGTTGTTCCATAACTAGTGTTTGCAAATGTGTATTTTTGGACTCTGTCATATCTTCAGATCATCTCAGATCATTTCACGACACAATATATTGAACTAATGTCAGAATGTGTAATACAAAATCACATGTGTTCTACCATGTACAGATATAATATATATATATATATATATATATATATATATATATATATATATATATATATATATATGGATAGATAGACGTTATTGATCCCCCGTAGGATCCCCCATATAGGAGTAATTCAGGTGTCCAGTATACATATACAATACAGTACATATTTTATATTTTTAATTGTCCACTCACCTTTGGCCCTCCGCGGGCGGTTATCCCTCTCTAAGCTCGGGTCCTCTACCAGAGGCCTGGGAGCTTGAGGGTTCTGCGCAGTATCTTTGCTTTTCCTAGCACTGCACATTTCTGGACCGAGATGTCCGAGGTTGTTCCGGGGATCCACTGTAACCACTCTTCTAGCTTCGGGGTCACTGCCCCGAGTGCACCGATCACCACGGGCACTACTGTCACCTTTACCCTCCAGGCCCTCTCCAGCTCCTCTCTGAGACCTTGGTATTTCTCAAGCTTTTCATGTTCCTTTTTCCGGATGTTACCATCGCTTGGAATTGCCACGTCCACCACCACGGCTGTCCTCTGCCCTTTGTCTACCACCACAATGTCAGGTTGGTTCATTACCATTCGGTCGGTCTGTATCTGGAAGTCCCACAGGATCTTCGCACGCTCATTCTCCACCACCTTTGGAGGAGTTTCCCACTTGGACCTTGGGGTTTCCAGCCCATACTCTGCACAGATGTTTCTGTACACTATGCCAGCCACTTGGTTATGGCGTTCCATGTAGGCCTTCCCTGCCAGCATCTTTAGATAGATAGATAGAAAACAGCCCTTCAGATGTATACATATATAATATTACTTTCACAAAATGAATTCACAATACTTTATACTTGCATACTTGCTTCTTCTTATGCCATAGGTAGAGATTTCATACTTGTTTCTTCTCCATGCTAGAGTTAGATATTTTATTTTATTATTCATTTATCTTGTGCTGTGTGCTCCTCTGTCCTACTGTTCTGTGACTGTTGATGCAACTCTGACATTTCTCCACTGTGGGACAAATAAAGAATCTCTTCATCTACATTTTTCAGGCAGAAAAGTGAAAAAGAGAAGAAGACCGATCTCACTCTGCCCATTAGTTATCAGCCTTAAGTGTCAAATAGTGACTCTTTCTTACAAGTATGCAAAAGTTAACATGTTTTCTAATTAAAAGAATGAAGCATGTTATGGTCTGATTTGTTCATATTTGTTTCTTTCTTTCTTATGTAGGGACTAACAAAATGCATATAGTTTGGTACTTCAGCTTGCAAGCCTTCTCATCTTTTTTTGTTCGATAGTTTTGGGGCTTTTTTCTCTCATGAAGCACTATTTAACAAAGCACATAAACCCTGGCTATCTTCACAGTGCAGCGTGTGCACCTGCGTACAGCCGGCTAACGGTTATACGCACATCATTAAACAACAACGGCGGCGGTGGCGACACGCAGAGCTAGTCTTTTCTCCTCTGAGTCTGACTCGCTAACTGTGCAACTGTAGATCTCTGTGTGCTACCAGTGTAACGTCTTGAATTCAGAGCTGATGAATTGGCAGGGAAGGCTCTTATCGGGGGCAGCTGCAGGAGTCATTTATCAGAGTGGAATAATGGCAGTGAGAAAGAGACGGGCATAGAGCGGTACAATAAGCCTGCGTACTCCTGCCCTGGAACAACTGGAGTATGTCTTTATGCACAAGCAGCAGAGCGCGAAAAACACGTGCCAAAAATCTGCCAAGGAGGAAATAAATGTTTTAAAACCTGCCGGCTGAAGAAGTAATTATATGGTTCACATAGTGGCTGTTGAAAAGGTAATGAACACTTAAGAAACTTTTGACAAGCTGAGGACAGACATCAGAAAGTCAGTCAAGGCGTTTAGTCTGTACTTTTGAAATACACGGACAGAGATAGTGCGAGTAATTCAAGCGTAATGATAATAGGGTCATACTGTAAATACTGTAGGGTCATGTGATAGTGGTGTCTGTAATAACTATGTACATATTCTGTGTTCATTCTTCGTAAAATATTCACAAGATGGCTGACACCGCACCACTGTCGGAGTGAGCTCTCTGAATCTCAGTGTGACTCATTTATTAAAGATTAAGAGATCCTATTCGTCTCACAAGGGGAAATGTCAGTGTTGCGTCACAAGTTACAGGCAGTAGGGACTGGCCTCTTGCTGGGGCCCAAAGTCAGATTTCAGATTCATCGGAACAGTCGACCTGAAATTGTGAGACAGACTTCTTCTCTGACAGTGTTCAAATCCTGGTTAAAAAGAGCTGTGTTTAGCTGTGCATAGTACAGGGATTTTGTCTTTACTCTTTTTAAAGATGCTATACCCTATATTTTCTAATGAGTTCATAAAAAGGCTTGTTACTATACATACAAGTTGTATTATAATCTGTAATTTAATTGAAAACTTGAGCTCATTGATTCAGCTTGTGTATGAATTCAGGCCGTAAAAAGTGCTGAGTAGACACTTAGCGTGACGCCCGCTCTCCTCCAATCACATAACGAGGCTGCGTCCTCTAGCCTCTACAGCGCTGCTAAACACAGTAGCATGTTAGCAGAATTGGCTATAACTCCTCTGGCTGTCACTGCAGACACAGCAAAACAGCCCAAACAACACAACAGTGAGGAAGAGAAGAGGGAACTAAAGCGAGAAAATGATCAAAGAATAAATCAAGCCCGGGTTAACATAGCTAGCTTACATCGTATCCTCTGGTGAGACTTGTCTATGGGAGAGACCTGCGGGACCGCCTTGGACTATCTGTGCTCGGACTACATTCTGACGCGGAACTAGAGGTAATCTTTCAGTTAGGGTGACAGTAGCTCAGGCCTTTGGGCCTGAAGGTCATGGGTTCAAGCCCACCGTAAGACCTTCTTGACTCCCACTGATGTCTGCTGTTGTTGTGTCCTTGGGCAAGACACTTAACCCCACTTTGCCTGAAGCCCCCGCTGAAAGATCTCAGCTCCACCCCCTCTCAGCTGCCACCCCCCGACCCAGAAATGGATTAAGGGGAAGAAGATGGATGGATGGCTCCGTGGAATGAGAGCGTAGGGAAAATGAGAAGCCTGTGAGCGAGTTGGGGGCGGTGCTAAACATTCAAACCTTGCAGAAACGGGTTTAGCCTTTAATCAATGTAAGGTGATTATTTATGATTTGAATGCCTTGTTGTTTATACTGTATCTAGTTTTGTACAACCCTTTTGCCTTGTGTATGAACTGTGCTATACCAATAAACTTGCCTTGCCTTGCCTTAGGTGTATTCATAATCTGTTCCTTGGTCGGCCAAACCCAACCTTCTCCTGGATTCAGTTAAACTACTTCCTTAAATAAATGTTTATCGCTCTTGAATGACTGTTTTGCTTTCGGTCTGTGAGTATACGCACTTCTGTTTGGTTTTTCATTCTTTCTTTTGGCAAGTCAACATTTGCTTCAGAAAAAATGAACACTTTGCAGCCACGGTTGATTTATCGACTGAAGTCTTTGAAAGTATTTTTGGCTGTTCTATAGTGTATTTTAGTCGGGACACTCTGGAGAAGATCTCTGGATGTTTTTTGGCTGCCTTTGATTAGTCCATCAGAGCCTGGGCAGCTGCGGCAAGCAATTTTTGAACACAGCTCTGCAAAAAGCACTGAGGGATAGAGAGCGGAATCATTTAAAGGCACCGGCGGCTCTCTGCGCCACAACGCTCCAAGGTTATCTCACAGATCAGCGTTCAACTCACTTATTATGAAAGCATTTGGACCTCATGGTTAATGGTTAGGACTCTGCCATTTAGAATTAAAGCTAATGGACATGGTGCAGTATACAAGAGGAGCCAGATATTAACCCGTAAGTTTGTAAAAGGAATTATAAGGAGTTTTCTTTTGCCAAATGATGTAGTGGAGTGAAACCAAAGCAGTCTATCTAAACACTATTAATCATATACTTGTGCAGGAGTCGTAAGTGCTCTCTCAGGCCGGTGTGTAAAGGAGGTCTGGCCCGGCTTTACTCTGCACTGAAAGCAGCTAATGGCACAGAGTGGACATTACACACATGCTAGAAGTCTTCACGCCTGTGCTAATAGGTTCTGACGTGATGCCTGTTTTTAACCTGTTCAATTAGGATCAGGGGTCAACATTTAAAAATCTAAGTATTGCCAACTCAATCAATAAATGTATTTTAATGTAATAGAAATGTGTCACTTATGTCAGCCACACAATAGGCTGAAGAATTATGCTTACCAATGAAGCGAGATAGTAGCAGATCCCGTGTTTCCCCTTGTGCCTTTTACGTCATTTTTACATTCTGTGTTTAACCCTTTTATGGTTTCCTTGATCATTTTGGTAAATCGTCCCTTGAGTCACTTCATCTACCGAAATATACTTCTTTGGAGCATCTCTCACTTGGTTTTAGGATTTTTTTAACATCAAAATGCATCTCAATCATTTGGTAAAGGCCAATAATAAAAAATAAAAATAAAAAAAAACATTCATCTATGGTGGAAATTAACATTGTTTGTCTCTGAGAAATCAATTTATCAATGTCCTCCTGTTACCTGCTGTTCATATTACAGTACATGATCTCCAGCATTAAGTGTGTGTCCACGGCCCACCTCTGCCCCACTCAAAGCCTCTATTTACACTTAATCATTATAATGCATTAAACACTTAGTCTTAGTTAATTATGAGAGCTCTACTCAAAGAATTTTAGCAGAGGCCGCTAGTAACTATTATACGCTGAGCCTGATTCAATGAAACATGTAATTGAATCCCATATTACAAGAATTGTATCAGATTAAGTTCAATCCATGGATCTATAATAATAACTGGATAGGGTATTACTAGCTTATAGCTGCAAACTAAATTCACGAGGGCTACCCAGAAATTGTACTCAATGTAAACTAAAACAGCTCAACCTCAGCTGACAGAGAACCTACAGCTTTCAGAAATATCAGATTTTGTGGGGATTTTACTGTTCCTTGTCATCCTGAACTTTTTTTCTACTTAAATCCTTTGGTTTTCTTTAAATCCACACTTTACTGCCACAGACTCTGCTCCTTTCCTTCCCGCTCTACCACTGCTCTGATCAGCAGCTCTGATTGGTCAGAGCGCGGCCGAGCCCCTCTGTGCACATGAATGAGAGCAACACACGCGTATTTGGCGCAATGCATCATGGGAGCTCGTCCACTGCGCAGAACCGGGAGGATCAGATGATGCCCAAATATAGGCAAGTTCCGTTGATATGTCAGCGCCCGTGAAGTCCCATGCACGATCCATGTAATTAATAGTTACCTAATGTAACTTAAGTTCTACGAATAGGTGCGTAGTCCCTTAGGACTTCGCTAGTGGGATATCACTTGTGACCCCCAGGTCACACGCCAGAGAGATCAAAATAATTTCCTGAGGGGACCTAAGAGAGACCAGAGAAGAGCTCCAATCACCAGCCACCCTCCTCTATAAATGCCCCTGCACAAGGCCGCACCCCGTATAATGAAAATCAACGCAGCACTAAAAACCTCATTCGAGCAGATCTCGTCCTCTTTTGCCGTCTGCGTCTCTGCACCGAGTCTAATTTATTTCTGACCACTTTGAATAATCCACAAACTCAGAGAAGGCCAGAGCTGTTGGCGCTAATTGGGCCGAGACTTTCTAGACCTGGACTTTCTGAATCATTGACAGATCAAAATGAGCAAACAAACATCCTCCGACAGCGCCACAAACATGGTTCAAATGTAAAGGACTTTATACTTTTTTTCAACCTTTTGTTTACCCCGTCTCTCCTGAGTGAATGAGCTAATGCTAATGTGCCAATTACCGCAGGCACAAACAGGAAGTGTGTCCGCAACGGTGAGAAAGGCTGAAAATAATCTTTATGACTTTATAAACACACATTTACCAAAAGAGTTGATCCGTTGATTGGAGAAAAAAATAAAACTAAATCCAGAAAAGAGAAAGACCAAAAGCAGACCATAAAAGACTAGAGAGAAGACCAGAGAGACCAGAGGAGAGACCAGAGAGACCAAGAGAGACCATAGAGAGACCAGAGAGAGACCAGAGAGAGACCAGAGAGAGACCAAGAGAGACCAAGAGACCCTGAGAGACCCAGAGAGACCATAGAGAGACCAAGAGAGACCAAGAGAGACCAGAGAGAGACCAAGAGAGACCAGAGAGAGACCAGCAGAGAGACCAGAGAGAGACCAGAGAGAGACCAGAGAGAGACCAGAGAAGACCAAGAGACCATTTCCAGACATTACTGGAACAAAAGCTTGAGCTCAAACATTTCCCTGAAACATAAAAACAGTTTGACTCGAGCTGTTTGATTCCACTGTGGCTCACAGAGAAGTGACAGTTAAACACCACAGATAACACTGTTACATCATAAAGGCAAGTTATCTGTATAGCACACTTCATACAGACACTCACAGGCTGAACAACAGAGCATCAACATCATCAATGATCACAGGACTAGAGACAGACTACTGACTAGAGCAAGAACTACAGACTAGAGCCAGACTACAGACTAAGCCAGACTACAGACTAGAGACAGACTAAGCGAGACTACAGACTAAGACAGACTAGAGAGACTAGAGACAGACTACAGACTAGAGCCAGACTACAGACTAAGCCATACTACAGACTAGAGCCAGACTACAGATTAAGACAGACTAAGCCAGACTACAGACTAGAGCCAGACTACAGACTAGAGCCAACTACAGACTAGAGCCAGACTACAGACTAGAGCCAGACTACAGACTAAGACAGACTACAGACTAAGACAGACTACAGACTAGAGCGAGACTACAGACTAGAGCGAGACTAGACTAGTACAGACTACAGACTAGAGACAGACTACAGACTAAGACAGAGCGAGACTACAGACTAAGCCAGACTACAGACTAGAGACAACTACTAAGATACAGACTACAGACTAGAGACAGACTACAGACTAGAGCCAGACTACAGACTAAGATACAGACTACAGACTAGAGCCAGACTACAGACTAAGACAGACTAAAGCCAGACTACAGACTAGAGACAGACTACAGACTAGAGACAGACTACTAAGACAGACTACAGACTAGAGACAGACTACAGACTAGAGCCAGACTACAGACTAAGACAGACTACAGACTAAGCCAGAACTACAGACTAAGACAGACTAGAGCCATACTACAGACTTTAGAGACAGACTACAACTAAGCAGACTACAGACTAGAGCCAGAACGACTACTAGAAGACAAACTACTAGAGACAGACTACAGACTTAGCCAGACTACAGACTAGAACAGACTACAGACTAGAGACAGACTACAGACTAGAAGCCATACTACAGAACTAGACTACAGACTAAGACAGACTACAGACACTAAGACAGACTACAGACTAGAACAGACTAAGCCAGACTACAGACTAGAGCAGACTACAGACTAAGCGAGACTACAGACTAAGACCGAGACTACAGACTAGAAGACAGACTACAGACTAGAACGAGACTAACACACAAGAGACCAGAGAGAGAGAGACCAGAGAGAGACCAGAGAGAGAGAGACCAGAGAGAGACCAGAGAGAGACCAGAGAGAGACCAGAGAGAGACCAGAGAGAGACCAGAGAGACCAGAGAGAGACCAGAGAGAGACCAGAGAGAGAGACAGAGAGAGACCAGAGAGAGACCAGAGAGAGACCAGAGAGAGAGACCAGAGAGAGACCAGAGAGACCAGAGAGAGAGCCAGAGAGAGACCAGAGAGAGACCAGAGAGAGACCAGAGAGACCAGAGAGACCAGAGAGAGACCAGAGAGAGACCAGAGAGAGACCAGGAGAGAGACCAGAGAGAGACCAGAGAGAGACCAGAGAGAGACCAGAGAGAGACCAGAGAGAGACCAGAGAGAGACCAGAGAGAGACCAGAGAGACCAGAGAGAGACCAGAGAGAGACCAGAGAGAGACCAGAGAGAGACCAGAGAGAGACCAGAGAGAGACCAGAGAGAGACCAGAGAGAGACCAGAGAGAGACCAGAGAGAGACCAGAGAGAGACCAGAGAGAGACCAGAGAGAGACCAGAGAGAGACCAGAGAGAGACCAGAGAGAGACCAGAGAGAGACCAGAGAGAGACCAGAGAGAGACCAGAGAGAGACCAGAGAGAGACCAGAGAGAGACCAGAGAGAGAGACCAGAGAGAGAGACAGAGAGAGAGACCAGAGAGAGACCAGAGAGAGACCAGAGAGAGACCAGAGAGAGACCAGAGAGAGACCAGAGAGAGACCAGAGAGAGACCAGAGAGAGACCAGAGAGAGACCAGAGAGACCAGAGAGAGACCAGAGAGAGACCAGAGAGAGACCAGAGAGAGACCAGAGAGAGACCAGAGAGAGACAGAGAGAGACCAGAGAGAGACCAGAGAGAGACCAGAGAGAGACAGAGAGAGACTAGAGAGAGACCAGAGAGAGACCAGAGAGAGACCAAGAGAGACCAGAGAGAGAGCGAGAGAGCTAGAGAGCAGGAGGCAAGAGACAGAGAGAGACAGAGAGAGACCAGAGAGAGAGACCAGAGAGAGACCAGAGAGAGAGAGACCAGAGAGAGAGACAGAGAGACCAGAGAGAGACCAGAGAGAGACCAGAGAGAGACAGAGGACAGAGAGAGGCCAGAGAGACCAGAGAGAGACCAGAGAGAGACCAGAGAGAGAGACCAGAGAGAGAGAGACCAGAGAGAGACTAGAGAGAGAGACCAGAGAGAGAGACCAGAGAGGCCAGAGAGAGACGAGAGAGAGACCAGAGAGAGACCAGAGAGAGGCCAGAGAGAGACAGAGAGAGACCAGAGAGAGACCAGAGAGACCAGAGAGAGACAGAGAGACCAGAGAGACCAGAGAGAGACCAGAGAGAGACGAGAGAGAGAGACCAGAGAGAGACCAGAGAGAGACCAGAGACCAGAGAGAGGCCAGAGAGAGACCAGAGAGAGACCAGAGAGAGACCAGAGAGACCAGAGAGACCAGAGAGAGACCAGAGAGACCAGAGAGAGACCAGAGAGAGACGAGAGAGAGACCAGAGAGAGAGACCAGAGAGAGACAGACAGAGACCAGAGAGAGACCAGAGAGACCAGAGAGAGACCAGAGAGAGACCAGAGAGAGACCAGACAGAGACCAGAGAGAGACATAATTAACTAAACTATAACTAAAATAACTGCATCACAACAGCAGTGTCTTGGACTTTACACAATTGTTGATTCACAAACACCAGATCAGAGAAGAAAATAGTTAGAACACAAAAAACACGTCTGGACCATTGGTCCAGAGGCAAGGAGGGTTAGGCTTGCAACTAAATTTTTCACTGTGGAACTAATTAACAAAATACCATATTATGTTTTACAAAAATATGTTGGAAATATCATTTGTGGATAATGTTGTGATGACTGTGTGAAAATACAACCATTACTACGTACTGTATGTCTATAAACTGGCCGTAGTATCGCTCATCTGTCTCTGAGAAAGAATCATAAACTTAAAAAACTCCATAAAAACTTTCTCATCAATATTAAATTTACTTTGGTTTTATCACTTTATAAACTGGCTTTATAATGAGAACCACTTTTTCATGTAAGATAGCCTTTCTCACAAAACGTTATCTCTAAATCTATATTTGGGTCGGTCTCATTTGAAAACAACATTTGTTCCTGTTTTTACTTAGAGGAAAGAAACTGGATTAAAACCAATGCCTTCGACTGCCAACACAAGTGAGTAAATTGACCTAAATGTGCGAAACTTTGGTAGCTTTTCCGATGCCATCTTGACACTTGGAACTGAACAGAAATAGAAAACATTCTAAGTAGTTTAGTCAACGCATTTATGAGTGCGAGAGTAATGAGTTATGCAATGAAGCACTGAGAATAATAATGAGTGTTAATTGTTTTTTTGACACAGAAAGCAACAAATATAGAGTTGTACAGTACACGCAGGTGACGGGGCTTGTCCATTGATTTGCCAACAGTATGTCCATCTACAGACCTCACAAGGGCAGGGAAGTTTATTTGTATAGGACGATTCATACAAAGCACAACACAACACGATAGTAGTTCTGAACTGGAATGTTTTGGGACTCACCCATATCAAGCCATGACCGAAACAAGTCTTCAGTTTGTCCATTTAGTACAATGCTGCATATTTTCACTAAGTAATGTTCTATTGAATCTCACTAAAAAAGCTACAAAAATGAGCAGAATAACCCTAAACCACAGATTTTGTATTTATTTATTTATTTTTATTTATTTATTTATTTGCTCATGTCATGTCAGGCCAAAACACATTTTTTTTAAAAATCCATACATGAAAAAAAAAGAGATTTGTATGTCTTTTTTTTTTGAAACGCGTAAATATTTCCAGATATCTGCCAATGGGGCGCGTTTTAATTATCATTTTATTTTACATTTCTTTCTTAAATTCTAAAGACTTTCTCAATATTACTTATTTGACTTTTTTCCAAGTACTTTTTCCTGTGTAGTAGATACATTAAAAAGTTGTTCAGGAAAGGCTCAGAACCCACCAGTCCGGAGCACCTGGAGGAAACCCTACGTAGACACGGGGAGAACATGCAACTCCACTCAGAAAGACCCTGTTCCGGCTGAGATTCGAACCCAGGATCTTCTTGCTGAGAAACGAGAGAGATGCTTTATTCGTCCCACTGAAAGGAAATTTCAATGTTGCACACAGCACAAGAGAAATGACCAAAAACTCTATACTAAAGTTAATTAAAATCTCTAACTTTAGCATAATAAAGAAGCTAGTCTAAAATCTCTAACTTTAGCATAATAAAGAAGCTAGTCTAAAATCTCTAACTTTAGCATAATAAAGAAGCTAGTCCGAAATCTCTAACTTTAGCATAATAAAGGAGCTAGTCTAAAATCTCTAACTTTAGCATAATAAAGAAGCTAGTCTAAAATCTCTAACTTTATCATAATAAAGAAGCAAGTCTAAAATCTCTAACTTTAGCATAATAAAGAAGTTAGTCTGAAATCTCTAACTTTAGCGTAATAAAGAAGCTAGTCTAAAATCTCTAACTTTAGCATAATAAAGGAGCTAGTCTAAAATCTCTAACTTTAGCATAATAAAGAAGCTAGTCTAAAATCTCTAACTTTATCATAATAAAGAAGCAAGTCTAAAATCTCTAACTTTAGCATAATAAAGAAGTTAGTCTGAAATCTCTAACTTTAGCATAATAAAGAAGCTAGTCTAAAATCTCTAACTTTAGCATAATAAAGAAGCTAGTCTAAAATCTCTAACTTTAGCATAATAAAGAAGCTAGTCTGAAATCTCTAACTTTAGCATAATAAAGAAGCTAGTCTAAAATCTCTAACTTTAGCATAATAAAGAAGCAAGTCTAAAATCTCTAACTTTAGCATAATAAAGAAGCAAGTCTAAAATCTCTAACTTTAGCATAATAAAGAAGTTAGTCTGAAATCTCTAACTTTAGCATAATAAAGAAGCTAGTCTAAAATCTCTAACTTTAGCATAATAAAGAAGCTAGTCTAAAATCTCTAACTTTAGCATAATAAAGAAGCTAGTCTGAAATCTCTAACTTTAGCATAATAAAGAAGCTAGTCTGAAATCTCTAACTTTAGCATAATAAAGAAGCTAGTCTAAAATCTCTAACTTTAGCATAATAAAGAAGCTAGTCTGAAATCTCTAACTTTAGCATAATAAAGAAGCTAGTCTGAAATCTCTAACTTTAGCATAATAAAGAAGCTAGTCTGAAATCTCTAACTTTAGCATAATAAAGAAGCTAGTCTAAAATCTCTAACTTTAGCATAATAAAGAAGCAAGTCTAAAATCTCTAACTTTATCATAATAAAGAAGCTAGTCTAAAGTCTCTAACTTTAGCATGATAAAGAAGCTAGTCTGAAATCTCTAACTTTAGCATAATAAAGAAGCTAGTCTGAAATCTCTATCTTTAGCATAATAAAGAAGCTAGTCCGAAATCTCTAACTTTAGCATAATAAAGAATCTAGTCCGAAATCTCTAACTTTAGCATAATAAAGAATCTAGTCTAAAACCTCTAACTTTAGCATAATAAAGAAGAAAGTCTAAAATCTCTAACTTTAGCATAATAAAGAAGAAAGTCTAAAATCTCTAACTTTAGCATAATAAAGAATCTAGTCTAAAACCTCTAACTTTAGCATAATAAAGAAGCTAGTCTGAAATCTCTAACTTTAGCATAATAAAGAAGCTAGTCTAAAATCTCTAACTTTAGCATAATAAAGAAGCAAGTCTAAAATCTCTAACTTTAGCATAATAAAGAAGCTAGTCTAAAATCTCTAACTTTAGCATAATAAAGAAGCAAGTCTAAAATCTCTAACTTTAGCATAATAAAGAAGAAAGTCTAAAATCTCTAACTTTAGCATAATAAAGAAGCAAGTCTAAAATCTCTAACTTTAGCATAATAAAGAAGCTAGTCTAAAATCTCTAACTTTAGCATAATAAAGAAGCTAGTCTAAAATCTCTAACTTTAGCATAATAAAGAAGCTAGTCTAAAATCTCTAACTTTATCATAATAAAGAAGCAAGTCTAAAATCTCTAACTTTAGCATAATAAAGAAGCTAGTCTAAAATCTCTAACTTTAGCATAATAAAGAAGCTAGTCTAAAATCTCTAACTTTAGCATAATAAAGAAGTTAGTCTGAAATCTCTAACTTTAGCATAATAAAGAAGCTAGTCTAAAATCTCTAACTTTAGCATAATAAAGAAGCTAGTCTAAAATCTCTAACTTTAGCATAATAAAGAAGCTAGTCTGAAATCTCTAACTTTAGCATAATAAAGAAGCTAGTCTAAAATCTCTAACTTTAGCATAATAAAGAAGCAAGTCTAAAATCTCTAACTTTAGCATAATAAAGAAGCAAGTCTAAAATCTGTAACTTTAGCATAATAAAGAAGTTAGTCTGAAATCTCTAACTTTAGCATAATAAAGAAGCTAGTCTAAAATCTCTAACTTTAGCATAATAAAGAAGCTAGTCTAAAATCTCTAACTTTAGCATAATAAAGAAGCTAGTCTGAAATCTCTAACTTTAGCATAATAAAGAAGCTAGTCTAAAATCTCTAACTTTAGCATAATAAAGAAGCAAGTCTAAAATCTCTAACTTTAGCATAATAAAGAAGCTAGTCTGAAATCTCTAACTTTAGCATAATAAAGAAGCTAGTCTAAAATCTCTAACTTTAGCATAATAAAGAAGCTAGTCTGAAATCTCTAACTTTAGCATAATAAAGAAGCTAGTCTGAAATCTCTAACTTTAGCATAATAAAGAAGCTAGTCTGAAATCTCTAACTTTATCATAATAAAGAAGCAAGTCTAAAGTCTCTAACTTTAGCATAATAAAGAAGCTAGTCTGAAATCTCTAACTTTAGCATAATAAAGAAGCTAGTCTGAAATCTCTAACTTTAGCATAATAAAGAAGCTAGTCTAAAATCTCTAACTTTAGCATAATAAAGAAGCAAGTCTAAAATCTCTAACTTTAGCATAATAAAGAAGCAAGTCTAAAATCTCTAACTTTAGCATAATAAAGAAGTTAGTCTGAAATCTCTAACTTTAGCATAATAAAGAAGCTAGTCTAAAATCTCTAACTTTAGCATAATAAAGAAGCTAGTCTAAAATCTCTAACTTTAGCATAATAAAGAAGCTAGTCTGAAATCTCTAACTTTAGCATAATAAAGAAGCTAGTCTAAAATCTCTAACTTTAGCATAATAAAGAAGCTAGTCTAAAATCTCTAACTTTAGCATAATAAAGAAGCTAGTCTAAAATCTCCAACTTTAGCATAATAAAGAAGCAAGTCTAAAATCTCTAACTTTAGCATAATAAAGAAGCTAGTCTAAAATCTCTAACTTTAGCATAATAAAGAAGCTAGTCTAAAATCTCTAACTTTAGCATAATAAAGAAGCTAGTCTGAAATCTCTAACTTTAGCATAATAAAGAAGCTAGTCCGAAATCTCTAACTTTAGCATAATAAAGGAGCTAGTCTAAAATCTCTAACTTTAGCATAATAAAGAAGCTAGTCTAAAATCTCTAACTTTTGCATAATAAAGAAGCAAGTCTAAAATCTCTAACTTTAGCATAATAAAGAAGCTAGTCTAAAATCTCTAACTTTAGCATAATAAAGAAGCAAGTCTAAAATCTCTAACTTTAGCATAATAAAGAAGAAAGTCTAAAATCTCTAACTTTAGCATAATAAAGAAGCAAGTCTAAAATCTCTAACTTTAGCATAATAAAGAAGCTAGTCTAAAATCTCTAACTTTAGCATAATAAAGAAGCTAGTCTAAATCTCTAACTTTAGCATAATAAAGAAGCTAGTCTAAAATCTCTAACTTTAGCATAATAAAGAAGCAAGTCTAAAATCTCTAACTTTAGCATAATAAAGAAGCTAGTCTAAAATCTCTAACTTTAGCATAATAAAGAAGCTTGTCTGAAATCTCTAACTTTAGCATAATAAAGAAGCTTGTCTGAAATCTCTAACTTTAGCATAATAAAGAAGCTAGTCTAAAATCTCTAACTTTAGCATAATAAAGAAGCTAGTCTAAAATCTCTAACTTTATCATAATAAAAAAGCTAGTCTGAAATCTCTAACTTTAGCATAATAAAGAAGCTAGTCTGAAATCTCTAACTTTAGCATAATAAAGAAGCTAGTCCGAAATCTCTAACTTTAGCATAATAAAGAAGCTAGTCTGAAATCTCTAACTTTAGCATAATAAAGAAGCTAGTCCGAAATCTCTAACTTTAGCATAATAAAGGAGCTAGTCTAAAATCTCTAACTTTAGCATAATAAAGAAGCTAGTCTAAAATCTCTAACTTTTGCATAATAAAGAAGCTAGTCTAAAATTTCTAACTTTATCATAATAAAAAAGCAAGTCTAAAATCTCTAACTTTAGCATAATAAAGAAGCTAGTCTGAAATCTCTAACTTTAGCATAATAAAGAAGCTAGTCTAAAATCTCTAACTTTAGCATAAAAAAGAAGCAAGTCTAAAATCTCTAACATTAGCATAATAAAGAAGCTAGTCTAAAATCTCTAACATTAGCATACTAAAGAAGCTAGTCTAAAATCTCTAACATTAGCATAACAAAGAAGCTAGTCTGAAATCTCTAACTTTAGCATAAAAAAGAAGCAAGTCTAAAATCTCTAATATTAGCATACTAAAGAAGCTAGTCTAAAATCTCTAACATTAGCATAATAAAGAAGCTAGTCTAAAATCTCTAACTTTAGCATAAAAAAGAAGCAAGTCTAAAATCTCTAACATTAGCATAATAAAGAAGCTAGTCTAAAATCTCTAACATTAGCATAATAAAGAAGCTAGTCTAAAATCTCTAACATTAGCATAATAAAGAAGCTAGTCTGAAATCTCTAACATTGCGTGTACACATCTGTACATGTTAGCAGCATGAGGGTACGGACAAAGTGACAGTGGACCTGTGTGATTCTAAATTGCACATTTATTGCACCGCGCATTTAAACATTATTCACATTATTATTGCACAGATAAGTTAAGTAAAGTGGCAGTAATACTTATCAAAACTGTATGTTTGCTATGATCTTGATTATACTTTTTTACATAGATGTTAAAACAAACATATCCTTGAACATTAAAGCATATAAACGTTACTGTATTTAACCAAACGCGTCCTGAAAATCACCAAAACTAAAATTATCTGCAGCGTTTCGGAGCTTGGCAGCCGACGCCGAGAGTCGAGTTCCACAGAAGGAAAATATGATTGCCGGCACATGTCCAAATGGCATGTTTGTTCTGTGGCTCTGGGAACTGGTTTTCATTGGACTGGGGGTGGCATAATATTATACTGTGAAAAATTAATAGATTTCAGTGTTTAATTACTGTCCTAATAGCACCCCGAAGTGAAATCTATTCTAAGATGATCAAGAAGCTGAGAAATGTGTCTTTTTGAGATATTTTGTAAAAGATGTGGTAGATTGAAAGTGCCATGTGCGAGTATCTTTTTATTTTCTTCCAAGATTTGCTTCAGGGAAATATCACGAGAAATGAATGGTTTGAAAAATGTCCATGGTGTTCTCGGCTGAAATGACTTGTTGAACTGTTGGAACTTGTAAAATGAGGCAAGCAGAGAAGGTTAGAGTGGAGTTGTGTTTTGTGATTTTTCTGAACTGCTCCTTAAGTGCGGGGTATTGCGGACCACAGACACACAAAATAATTCAAGAACCCATTTACTTCTGATGAGGTTGCCATTACAATTCATACAGTATCTCCCTATGCATGACACAACGTGATGCATATGTAGATACAGCAGACTTTTGATTTGATATTATTATCCATATAGACTATTCAATTTGATAGATTTCAAAACGATATACGGTTCAGTAAAAATGTAAAGGTTTGTGGTCTCTTTCTCTAATGCTTTACGCTATACAAAAACGACTGTTATATTTAAATGATTGATGTTTATGTTTTACTAAAGTCAAAATATCAAAACACATGTATTCAGTATGTCCTCTTTTTAAAATACAGTTACATATTTTATACGTTTTCCCCAGATAATAGGTCAATAATAATACATTTTTTTTAGATCAGATTCAGATTCAGTTTATTTGCCATTTGCAGTAAACAAAACAACACAGTGGAATACCTTTGAAAAAGACTCCAGTGGGCACAGACAAATACAGACATAACGCAACATTAAAAGTACAGAAATAGATAAAACAGTAAACAATTGTCACTGAGAAAAACGATTTGACTAAAAAAGTTTCAACACAAGTGCAAGAACATTAAAGTGCTCTGTTCAGACTGATAACAGCCTGTGGGAAGAAGCTGTTAGCATGTCGAGATGTCCTGCATCTCAGAGAGCAATATCTTCTGCCAGAGGGAAGAAGCTGGAACATGGCTTTCCCAGGGTAGCCAGAAGAGTCATTGACAATCCTAAGAGCTTTGTTTAAAAGTCTGGATTTATAAAGAACCTCCAGAACAGGAAGCTCACAGCCCACGGTCCTCTTTGCAGAGCGGAGCACCCTTTACAACATTCAACAAAAATAGGATCACACTATTAAGTAATACAGAGAGTGTGTACTGTGTCTAGCTGAACCCCAGCAGGTGGATTGCAGCAGTAATCAGTTTTAAGGAGCAGGAAGAGGAGCATGGATGTCAGGCAGGAAGATTCAGGCAACAATAGTTAGGTTGTAATAGTAGTGACTTCATTAGCAGTCAAATTACAAGGGGATAGATAAAATCAAAAACTAAAGACTGTATATTTACATAACAGGTGCAGACTTGTCTATCTCCACAAATGATTGAAAGCTGCTCAAGTTTAATGAGTTAAGATAGAAGGACACACATTTAAATAGTGAAAAGTGGCAAAATTAGCAACATAAGAGAAAAAAGCATGTGAATTTGCAAACAAGGATTAACTAGGAAGAGAAATGTGCAACGTGAAACAACGTGAAAAGCTCTATACTCTCGACAAAAGGGGCAAAAGGCAAATTTTTATGAGATATTGCATCCCAGTCCTTTTCAGAGGACATGTGCATCACCCCATACCTGCTCCTGGTTGCAACACTGCTGGTGCCTTTTGTCTCTATAAAAATAAACACCAAACGATCACATTTTCCAGAGCATTGTGTCTGTTTTGGGCAATGCTTATCTGCCTTAAAAAAGAGTTGATATTTTAGGATTGTGTCTACCCAGGGGTTATAGAAGTGCGGTATAAGCGTGGCTATTCTCTGCTCACATATTCACCAGCAGCAGGTTTCTGAGTCACAAACACTATCCAACACCAATATAGAGTAGTCCTTTCACTCAGTCTTATGAGCTGGCCTCGATTGCCCCACAAAGACACCGCAGTGGGTAACGAGATTATGCATGCAAATGTACGCCAGTTCATCACATTTATAATAAGTGTGTTACATTAGCACACAGCACTTTGCAAAACACCTCATCCACACACATTTCTACTGTTTGCATTGACTACATTTATGTAGCGTAGTAATTACATGTTATGAATTACAGTCTTTTTACAGCTTTACAATTTAGCGCCTCATTGAATAGCTGGTTAGTTAAAATCAAGCCATTGGTCTACTTAAACACATGTGCCATTCATAGACTGTATATATTAACGTACGTAGTCACGCCTATCTCCGCCGTTCTAACTAATGGGGCAAAAATTGGGCTTTCATGGAGTGATTCAAAATGGCTGCCGGGGCTGGAAAATGTGAAAAAACGCATCTGCGCATGCGTCAGCTGCACGAGCTCCATTCATTTAAACAAGTGACTTCAAAAATTCACAGCATCTAATCTAGACTGGTCCCTAAAATTCACTCCCTTCAGCATTGACACACATGTGGAACGGAGCTTTGGGCCAAGATCCAACTTTTGGACCATCCTTTAAAGGTGTTTTCGAGAGGTAAGAAGATGCTATATGTTAGCATTGGCTAATTCTTGTTCCGGGTCCACCCCCATCGTATTGGAAGCATGTCAGCGCACATCATTTTGGCCACTTTTGAGCCGGGACCCGCCCCCACTGGTGCCACCCCACACTTGTTTCATTTCATATGTAAAGAAGCAAATTACTGTTAATTCCCCAGAAGCAGTTTGCAAAAGGGATTTCTCGAATTGTCTTGATGTGTTTGAAGCTTTCTGCGTTTATTTTCTTGGGGTGTATTCTCTGGCTATTAGCATGGAGGAAATAATGCAAGGATAATTAATTGTTTCCTTATGAAGGGCTGTATGATTAAATATCGACCTGTGCGGTTCCTCTGAAAGAGTAATCACTGCCGCCGCCATGACGACAGAAGACAAGCGCCATCAATGTCACGAGCAGAGGAAAAATCTGATGTGATTCAAGCAGCAAGGAGCTGGGTGAATAGGCAATAACCCAGGGCTTGTCTAAACATAATCACAGCTAACCCTGCACATCAATGGCCTATAGATTAGATTCATGCTCAAAAGTGGAAAGTAACACTTACAGATCGTCAGCTTTTGTCAGAACCGTTCATTTGACATCTATATGAGGTCAACTCTCCAAAGGGCTAAATGAGCATCTTGCTGCACTCAACGTTTTTCTATTGATTCCTCCACTCACTCTCTGCAAGTGTAGATTGTGCACTATATTTATGGTGTGAGGGTCCTCATTAATAATACATTATATCTGAAGGGGATGAGCAATTGATCTGGACAAGAAAACTGGATAAAAAGACACCGGCAGACGATAAAACAAGCATTTGGAATCACTTGGTAATGTTCAGGATTGTGTACACTCTAGTAAATAAAGTATTGGATTTAATTGATAAACACGAAGCAACCTTTAACACTTAAATCCATTGTGTTGTTTTTCATTTATAAAGTCAATTATGGCACAGACAAAACCTTGACTTTACAAATTAAATCCAGCACTTTATTTCTGTATATTAGTATTTGCAAAAAATAAGGTGGTTCTGCAGATTTTTAGCAGTTCCCATGAGACATTGTAACACTATTTTATAGACTATGATACAGACGATACAGATAATAACTGTTGTATATAAGATAAAATTCTTGAATGATATTATATAAAACAAAAAAGATTCAGTTTAGTCAAGACAAGATTTAGTCAAATAAATACCCTTGGAGAAAAGGATGTGTTGATGCACAAATCGCATGACTGCATCTGTTGAAGGAGGGGTTTAAAGCCTGGTTCACACGAGACAATTTAAAAATTGTCGGCCAATTTTCCTAACCTGAGAGACCCCATACACGGAGATAAAAAAAATCAAGGATCTAACCACTTTGGTTGTACAGAGTGCGGTGCGCAGCCACACAGCAAGATCACGCAAACCACACACAAACCGATTTCCCCCACGAGCATTCCCAGGTCAGACGGAAATCTGACAAAATCTTGAGATCAAGCGTAACTTAAGAGTAAACAATCATGGAGGACGAAGAGGATGCAGTGGAGATAGTTTTCAGTTTGTTTTTAACAGAGAAAAAGTGTTATCAAAGAAAAATGCGATGGTCAAAGAAATGGAGACAACGTGAGCTCGGACTATATATATTTATGTCATTGACTGTTATGATTTTTTTAACCGTGTTTCCTCGCCGCCTGGTCACCTCGTCTTCTGATTGGTTACACGCTGCAGTTCACTGGCAGCGTGCTCGTCTCTTCCCGGAGGACATCCTTCTGAGCAACGGGTGCAGTCGTGGCACATTTTCCTGCCACCACACATGGCAGGAAAAGCTATCAGAGTTTTTTCACAAAAATTGGAGCGTTCTTAAGATTGTTGCTAGGGGTAAATCGGGTCTTAAATTGACTTGATTATCCTGCCGTGTGAACCAGGCTTAAGTTGCAGTCACAAGATATTATCTAGAAATTATGACATCAAACATGATGACGGATAAAGATTTAGATCAAAATTCGATTTTTAGCCCAAGCGAATATGAAGCATCGGAGAGGGCTATTGTTTTTTGTTGGTTTCTATAACTCGACTGCTAACAAACAGGGATCAAGGCAGAGTTCCATGTCCACATTCACTTTTGGGGATAAACAAAACCATCTAAGTCTTTATTTACCAAGAAACAACTATAAAACCTCTAAGTTCATTAGTGTCAGAAGAATGACAAGTTTACTTCCTCTGAGCTCGTGCCTTCATTTAAATAAACACATGTTATTCTTAGTTTAATTACATTCTAGCATTTCATTTGAGATTTGGGTTTTATGTAACTAACCCAATAACAGAGCCTTGTCAATCACAGCTGTTGTTTCATAAATACAATGTTCTTGTCCCAACAAAACAGACCACAACCGACTATCTTTATCCACCCATTAATTTTCTTCCGCTTTATTTATTTCCGGGTCACAGGGGCAGCAGTAGGAGCAGAGACGCCAAACTTCCCTCTCTACACCCACTTCCCAGACCAACTGAGAGACATACTGTACTCAAAGGTTTTTCCCTGGTCTCCTCCTGGGTTATCTAAAGGACAGACAAAGGAATTTTCCTCCAGCTCTGTATTCAAAGACTGTAAACCTGCCTTGTCTGTCTCAATATGAGTTTTGCCGTCTTCAAATCCTGCATTTTTAGACTTAATACAATACAATACAATACAATTTATTCTTGTATAGCCCTAGGTCACAACAGAAGTCATCTCAGAGGACTTAACAAAACCATTGAAATCACCAACACAGGTCAGAGAATCAACAGTTAAAACACATGAAGAATACAGTATAAAGCACACACAGAAGAAAATGTCCATACATGTTGTAGAATGCTAAAGTGTCCTGATCATCACCAATCCTTTCTGTTGGACACTAACTGTCCAACAAGACCCTCCTGCATCGACAAGGAAAAACTCTTAAAAAACCCAGTGGGAAAAAGTGAGAAACCTTGGAGGAGAACTAGGGAAACCCACAGGGAGGGAGACCCATATGAGAAAGGGATCCGCTCCTCCGGACGGACAGACTAATGATCCAGGACCTAAGCTAGCTACAGAACGTGGACCAGTGGACGCTGAACGTGGACAGGTCCGGTGCAGGACCGAAGCACTCCCAGGCGGGTCGGGCGGGGCAGTCCGCAGGTGTAGATGGAGGAGGCCAGGCTCAGAGATCCCGTCATCGTACCATGAAACAGACAATGGGACAACGGGTGAATAGCAATGAACAAACTACAGTCAGAATCCTAAAAATGCTAAACAGATAAAGTAGGAAGGAGGAGAGGATAGTGCTCAAGTTACCATACTTCTCCCAGCAAACTGACTCCCTATGCAGCTTGACTAACACTCTGAGGAGTTTAACCTTCTCCGAGTCTTACCTTCCTAGCCATATGCTAAACTAAAGAGGACTGTTTTAAACCTAGCCTTGAATAAAGAATAACATACAGCATAATATATAACATAATATACAACATAACACAATACATTATTGAATAATATATAACATAATATATAACATAATACAGCATATATATATAATATATACACTACATATTATATATTACCTAATTATATGCTAAATTAAAGTAAAGTGCTTTAAGCCTGGCCTTGAATGTGGAGACCGTATCTGCTTCCTTAACATAAATGGGAAGCTGATTCCACAGTAAAGGAGCTTGGTAGCTAAATGCTCTGCCACCAACAGTGACCTTTGAGACCTTACGGACCACCAGACGTCTGGCGTTTTGTGAGCGCAACGCTCGACCTGGTTGATACGACACTAACGTGTCTTGGAGATAAGAAGGAGCCAAGCCATTTATGGCTTTATATGTTAAGAGTAGGATTTTAAACTTTATTCTGTACTCCACAGGGAGCCAGTGGAGTGGTTTTAACACCGGAGTTATGTGCTCCCTCCTTTTGGTACCTGTTAAGATCCTAGCTGCTGTATTCTGAACGAGCTGGAAGCTCTTCAAAGAGGCTTTAGGGCACGCTGCCAGTAAAGCGTTACAGTAGTCGAGCCTTGAGGTGACAAACGCGTGAATGAGTTTTTCCGCGTCCCTTTTAGGAAGGAAATTTCTAATTTTAGCGATGTTCCGTAAGTGGAAGTACGCCATTTTAGTTGCTTGGCTTATATAAGCCTTGAAGGAGAGTTCTTGGTCAAAAATGACTCCAAGATTCCTCACAGTGTTACTGGGTATTATACTGACATTATCGAGAGTAACCATCTGGTTAGTGAGGGAGTCACGCAGGCGCTTCGGACCGATTAGGATCACTTCTGTCTTCTCCGGGTTGAGAAGTAGGAAGTTAAGAGTCATCCACATTTTAAGGTCCTTTATGCAGGCACTGAGCTTTTCTAGCTGATCTGTCTGATTAGGCTTCATCGACAGATAAAGCTGTGTGTCATCTGCATAGCAGTGGAAATTAATTCCATGCTTTTTAATAATGTTTCCCAGTGGCAGCATGTAGAGAGTAAAAAGAATCGGTCCGAGTACCGAACCCTGCGGCACACCGAATTCCACTCCAGAATAAGGCGACGAGTCCTGATTCACATTGACGAAGTGATATCGATCTGATAAATAGGATTTAAACCAGCCAAGGGCTGTTCCTCTAAGACCTATATCACATTCTAGCCTCTGCAGTAGAATGCTGTGGTCTATTGTGTCAAATGCAGCACTAAGGTCCAGTAGGACCAGCACTGACACTTGTCCATTATCGGCAGCTAGTAGTAAGTCATTTGTGACTTTGACTAGTGCCGTTTCAGTGCTATGATGAGCTCTGAATCCTGATTGAAAGACTTCAAACATATCATTTTCCTGCAGGTGGCAGCGGAGCTGCTCAGCTATAAGTTTTTCCAGGATTTTAGATATAAAAGTGAGGTTTGAGATCGGTCTGTAGTTTGTAAGTATTTCTGGGTCCAGGTTTGTTTTCTTCAGAAGGGGTTTGATTACCGCGGTTTTAAAAGCTTGTGGGACATAGCCACATTGTATGGATGCGTTTATTATATTTACGATAGGCTCAATTATCAAAGGAAGTATGTCTTTGAAGAGCCATGTCGGGACTGCGTCTAACATGCAAGTTGAGGCTTTTGAGGATGTGACCACAGAGATCACCTCTGCTTGGCTCACAGCCATGAATTTATTAAGGCCCACTGAAGAGTCTAAGTGGGAAGTCACGTATGCCGCTTCAACCTGTCCACCACTAACAGCAGGAGCAACCTCCTCCAGCTTGTCACGGATGGATGTAATTTTATTATTAAAGAAGTGGAGAAAGTCGACACTGCTCAGTGAGCTTGGAATTTTAGGCTCGATTGCGCTATGGCAGTTTGTGAGTTTAGCGACGGTACCAAACAAAAATCTACTGTTGTTTTTATTCGCTTCTATTAAAGTTGAATAGTATTGAGTTCGAGCCCCGCGAAGGGCCTTCTTGTAGTTTCGGAGACCTGCTTTCCACTCCCTGTGGACAGGCTCCGAGTGGGAGTGGCGATATAGCCTCTCCAATTTTCTGACGTCCTGTTTTAAAGTGTGGAGTTGAACACTGTACCAGGGCGACGATGATCTAATCCTAATGGTTTTCTGTTTTAAAGGAGCTGCTGCATTTAATGCAGATTTTAAAGACTCCATAGTGTTGCCCACCGTTTGGTCAATGACTGAGGGACTGCAGCTGCTGTGAACAGGTTCACCTGCAGCAGTATTCAACATAGGCTGTATTAGTTCTTTGAACCTTGTGATAGATTTATCATTTAAGGTTCTTTTCATTATGGTTTTATCTTGCGGGACAGGAAAGTCCTCCAAAGCGAGATCAAACGTGATCAAGAAATGGTCAGACAGCAACGAGCTTTGACGCTGGATGTCAACATTGGAGACATCACAGCCGTAGGTCAGGACAAGGTCCAAGGTGTGGTTATGAATGTGAGTAGGTTCCTCGACATTCTGAGTAAAACCAACACCATCTAGTACGGCGCTGAAAGCTTTGTTTAAGCTGTCAGTGCTGTCGTCCACATGTATATTGAAGTCTCCAGCTATAACTATGTTTTCCCATTCCAAAACTAGGTTTGAAATTAAGTCAGAGAATTCTGTTAGGAACTCGCTGTAAGGACCAGGAGGTCGGTATAAAACTATAAATAGTACTGCTTTTTGTTTTCTCCACCCAGGACAGGTGATTGAAAGTGTTAAGTTTTCAAACGAGTGAAAAGCGTTGTTGGTTTTGGGACTAAGAACCAAGTTGGTGTGTGATATAATCGCAACACCACCGCCGCGACCTGTAGCTCTGGCTTTCTGGTAGTTAACATGCGTCGGAGGAGTGCACTCATTCAATCTAACGTACTCGTCCTGTTGGAGCCAAGTCTCCGAGAGCGCAAACAGATCCAAGCCCTTGTCTATAATAAGTTCGTTTATGAGAAGCGATTTAGACGAGATTGATCTGACGTTCATTAAACCACATTTAACAACCCTACCGCTAGAACTATTTCTGTCTGTCTGAACTTTTATTAAGTTACTGTGTCTGACACCTAGGTCAGATTTCCTCGCATATAGTGCTTTAGACTTCAAGCGGGGAACACACACAGTTTCAATCTGACTAGGTTCTGAGGCTAGTAACTGAGCACACACAGGCACACACACACATGCACACACAGTTTCAATCTGACTAGCCTCTGAGGCTAGTAACTGAACAGATGGGGGCTCAGAGGTTGTGGCAGAGCAGCTCTGCACCCGGGCCTCAGTTCTGCATCGTCATTTGAGAAAAAAAACCGAGCAGAACAGTTTAGAGCCAGGCCAAATTCTTAGCCAAAAGGGATGTACCCGCCAATAAGTTGGGTGATATCATCCGAGCGGATGAGACCGGGCTTTCCCCAAAAAGGAACCCAATTGTCAACATGAACAACTCCACTTCGAGGCACTTGCCAGACAGCCCAGTGGTTGAAAGCCGAGTGTCTGCTGAATGCTTCTGCACTGCTAGTGCTAGGTAGGGGCCCCAGAGAAATACAGTGTCGGCCATTGTGCTAGCCAGCTTGCACACGGCGGAGACTTGCAGCTTCAACACCTCACTGTTTCCGACGAACGTGAATAACGAATTTGGACCAACCGCCAATTCGACGGAAATTTGGTCTGCAAGAGCTTGACACCCGGGCCAGTTTATAGACATACAGTACGTAGTAATGGTTGTATTTTCACACAGTCATCACAACATTATCCACAAATGATATTTCCAACATATTTTTGTAAAACATAATATGGTATTTTGTTAATTAGTTCCACAGTGAAAAATTTAGTTGCAAGCCTAACCCTCCTTGCCTCTGGACCAATGGTCCAGACGTGTTTTTTGTGTTCTAACTATTTTCTTCTCTGATCTGGTGTTTGTGAATCAACAATTGTGTAAAGTCCAAGACACTGCTGTTGTGATGCAGTTATTTTAGTTATAGTTTAGTTAATTATGTCTCTCTCTGGTCTCTGTCTGGTCTCTCTCTGGTCTCTCTCTGGTCTCTCTCTGGTCTCTCTGGTCTCTCTCTGGTCTCTGTCTGGTCTCTCTCTGGTCTCTCTCTCTGGTCTCTCTCTCGTCTCTCTCTGGTCTCTCTCTGGTCTCTCTGGTCTCTCTCTGGTCTCTCTGGTCTCTCTGGTCTCTCTCTGGTCTCTCTCTGGTCTCTCTCTGGCCTCTCTCTGGTCTCTGGTCTCTCTCTGGTCTCTCTCTGGTCTCTCTCTCTCGTCTCTCTCTGGTCTCTCTCTGGTCTCTCTGGTCTCTCTAGTCTCTCTCTGGTCTCTCTGGTCTCTCTCTGGTCTCTCTCTAGTCTCTCTCTGGCCTCTCTCTGGTCTCTCTCTGGTCTCTCTCTGGTCTCTCTCTGGCCTCTCTGGTCTCTCTCTCTGGTCTCTCTCTCTAGTCTCTCTCTGGTCTCTCTCTGGTCTCTCTCTCTGGTCTCTCTCTGGTCTCTCTCTGGTCTCTCTGGCCTCTCTCTGGTCTCTCTCTGGTCTCTCTCTGGTCTCTCTCTGGCCTCTCTGGTCTCTCTCTCTGGTCTCTCTCTCTAGTCTCTCTCTGGTCTCTCTCTGGTCTCTCTCTCTGGTCTCTCTCTGGTCTCTCTCTGGTCTCTCTGGCCTCTCTAGTCTCTCTCTAGTCTCTCTCTGCTCTCTCTCTGGTCTCTCTCTGGTCTCTCTCTGGTCTCTCTCTAGTCTCTCTCTAGTCTCTCTCTGCTCTCTCTCTGGTCTCTCTCTGGTCTCTCTCTGGTCTCTCTCTGGTCTCTCTGGTCTCTCTCTAGTCTCTCTCTAGTCTCTCTCTGGTCTCTCTCTGGTCTCTCTCTGGTCTCTCTCTGGTCTCTCTCTGGTCTCTCTCTGGTCTCTCTGGTCTCTCTCTGGTCTCTCTCTGGTCTCTCTCTGGTCTCTCTCTGGTCTCTCTCTGGCCTCTCTCTGGTCTCTCTGGTCTCTCTCTGGTCTCTGTCTGGTCTCTCTCTGGCCTCTCTCTGGTCTCTCTCTGGTCTCTCTCTGGTCTCTCTGGTCTCTCTCTGGTCTCTCTCTGGTCTCTCTCTGGTCTCTCTGGTCTCTCTCTGGCCTCTCTCTGGTCTCTCTGGTCTCTGTCTGGTCTCTCTCTGGTCTCTCTCTGGTCTCTCTCTGGTCTCTCTCTGGTCTCTCTCTGGTCTCTCTGGTCTCTCTCTGGTCTCTCTCTGGTCTCTCTCTGGTCTCTCTCTGGTCTCTTTCTGGTCTCTCTGGTCTCTCTCTGGTCTCTCTCTGGTCTCTCTCTGGTCTCTCTCTGGTCTCTCTCTGGCCTCTCTCTGGTCTCTCTGGTCTCTGTCTGGTCTCTCTCTGGTCTCTCTCTGGCCTCTCTCTGGTCTCTCTCTGGTCTCTCTCTGGTCTCTCTTTCTGGTCTCTCTGGTCTCTCTCTGGCCTCTCTCTGGTCTCTCTCTGGTCTCTCTCTGGTCTCTCTTTCTGGTCTCTCTGGTCTCTCTCTGGCCTCTCTCTGGTCTCTCTCTGGTCTCTCTCTAGTCTCTCTCTAGTCTCTCTCTGGTCTCTCTCTGGCCTCTCTCTGGTCTCTCTGGTCTCTCTTTGGTCTCTCTCTGGTCTCTCTCTGGTCTCTCTCTGGTCTCTCTCTGGTCTCTCTCTCTGGTCTCTCTGGTCTCTCTCTAGTCTCTCTCTAGTCTCTCTCTGGTCTCTCTCTGGCCTCTCTCTGGTCTCTCTGGTCTCTCTTTGGTCTCTCTCTGGTCTCTCTCTCTGGTCTCTCTCTCTATACCAGACAGATGTACGACAGCGATGTTATTGCCTGGACATGTTTCGATGACTTACCTCCGTCTTCCTCAGAGGCGCCTCGTGTCACACCCGACGTGCTTTATCAGCTGTGGTTCCCATGTGCATTCTGGGATTGTTTATTGGTGAAAGACAAATATCATAAACTGTAGAGCAGGGCTGGGCATCTTTCAGAGCCTGTCCATACTGTGTACTGGATATGTATGGGGACGTTCAATTCAATATGGTGCTTTTCTAAACGATTTAACACATTTCAGTAAAAAAATAAAAAATCTTTTGGCTTATTAATGAATGCTCTGTAACATTCCATTTATTGAAGTTTGATTTTTGTAAAAGCATCAGTCTCATGCTTCTGTTTGCAATGATCATTACTAATAAATAATCACTCCAAAATTATCAAAAAATGAAATATGTATAGAAATAGTAAAACATAATAATGAGGACAAAAACTGTAAACAAATAAATATAACTAAATTACCAATATTGGATCTGATGTAAAATGTGTATATTTATCTAAAACTCATTGGACCATTGTTAACATTGTTGTCTTTGTACACAAATAAAACAAAACGTTGTTGGAGGAAAACAGCAGCAGTTACATATCAGGAATCATTGATCAAATTGATAAAATATACTGTAGATGAATACATGCATTCTCACACACATTCAACATGGACACATTAAAGAAGCTATATCCAAAAAAAAATTCTAATGAGTTTATAAAAATGCTTATTACTACATACAAGTTGTATTATAATCTGTAATTTAATTGAAAACTTGAGCTAATTGATTCAGCTGTGTATGAATTCAGGCTGTACAAAAGTGCTGAGTAGAGACTTAGCGTGACGCCCGTTCTCCTCCAATCACAGAACGAGGCTGCGTGTAGAGGCTAAACTGTGTTTACACTGTGTTTTAAACACAGTTTAACTGTGTTTAACTGTGTTAAACACAGTTTAGCTTCTACAGCGCTGCTAAGCACAGTAGCATGTTAGCAATTGGCTATAACTCCTCTGGCTGTCACTGCATACACAGCAAAACAGCCCAAACGACACAACAGTGAGGAAGAGAAGAGGGAACTAAAGCAAAAAGATGATCAAAGAATAAATCAAGCCCAGGTGAACATAGCTAGCTTACATCGTATCCTCTGGAGAGACTGTCTATGGGAGAGACCTGCGGGACTGCCTCGGACTATCTATGCTCGGACTACATTCGGACGCGAAACAAGCGGTAATCTTTCAGTTATATATTTTGTTAGCAGTGCGCTGCTTTTGTACCGTTTCATCTGTGAAGTTGCGCTAATGCTAATGTTAGCATCAGATCGCAAATACAACTACAGTAGAAGGCTCCGCTTAGTGGAAATGAGAAGCCTGTTGGGGGGCGGTGCTAAACATTCAAACCTTGCAGAAACGAGTATAGCTCCTTTAAGTATGACACTGCAGTGAGTCCCTTGTTTGTTTGTGTGATGGTCAGAGTAGAGCCCTGCACTTGAGCCCTTGGCCCTGACCTCGGACACGGGCCGGGCTCGGGCTCTTCATTTTCAGAGCGGCAGAATACATTTACGAACGCACCCACTGAATACAGCGTTCTATCACTCTGTAGTGTTTGTTGTTCTGTGTAGTGTTGTCATTGACGGCACATAGCATTACTTACAGATGTGTTGCAGCATCGGGGGCATCATACAGATGCAGCCGTTCACTCTGCACCACTCCGCACACACAGAACTCATTGCAACACATCACTACCATGTATAACTCCGCCCTCTAGCTAAGTCTGCGTTCATATCAGTGCGCGGCACTATATACTACGCTAAAACATTGTTATGGGAGGTTACAAAAAAAAGAAATGCGGGTTTCGGGCCTGAAAATTCAGAAACCATATCGGGCGGGCCGGGCTGGGGCGCCACCCTCTCGGACCAGGGCCGGGATCGGGCCCAGATAATAGGCCCGTGCAGGGCTCTAGGTCAGAGTTCTCCATGAGGGGGGAGTTCAGAGGGGAGAATTCAGTTCAATTTATTCTTGTATAGCCCTAAATCACAACAGTAGTTACAGTATCTCAGAGGACTTAACAAAACCATTGAAATCACATACATAGATCAGAGAATCAAACAGTTCAAACGCACGGACAGACGGGCTATAGATCCAGGACTGAAGCTACAGAACGAGGACCATGGCGATCATACCGCTATCAACACATTTATTATTTTTGTGTCCCTGTTGAGGTTCTCAAAAGGCAATAAAGGAAATTCCTTGAAAATCTGTTCATCCATGAATGTATTGCATCCCTACTGCGTTGCGTGCCTTTTGATCCTAAATAAAAAAAAGCTAAAAAAGTCGTGTGGTGGATGAGAAGCACGGCGAGGTACTATCAGTCTGTCTCTTCTTATCTTGTACAAATGGTGAAAGTGCTCGTGGGCACAGCGGGGAAATAAACGCTGTGTCGCTGGCACTGTGACTGTGAGAAATACTGTATGTGTGTGTGTGTGTGTGTGTGTGTCTGTGTGTATGTGTGAGTGTGCGTGCACCTGCTTCCAACACATCAGATAAAAGATAAAAGCCTGATCTTGTATCACAAATGCTCACACAGCGTCTTTGGAGCAGATGGAAAAGACAGAGGAGGGAAATGTCTTGGCTTTTGCAGCAGATTTATGGGTTAAGAAAAGAAGTAACAAGTCTTGTATTCAAACTGAGCTGAAAACACACCAGTATCTATACAACTGTTAGATGAATGCCATGACATTACTTTTTATGCTGTGAAATGTTAATACAATTGGTTGTTTGTGGTTGAAATATATTTTGTGATCTAATACAAACAAGTGGACAATAATGGCTTTGACCCGAGAGTGTAAAGTCAGAGCGGCTCACATTAGGTTTCAGAAAAGGGCTTTTCTAATCCAGGGATATTTAAATGTGTCAACAGTTTGTATTATTTACCCGACAACATAAAATAAGAAGAATAACTAGAATAAATCTTTTGTCCAGTGTTGGCTTTTATCAAACACAAAACATATTTCTTATGCTGCTGAAAGTAAAACATCTTTCTCCCGGCTGTAAGATAAACCGAACTGACCCGGTATTGATTTTTCAGTTTGACTGCACTTAAATCAGAGCCGGCTGTAAGTCGTGTTCTCACAACTTGTGGAAATTGAAATTTAATTGATCCCATAGAGAAATTTGCAGTTCAGCAGCCTCCGAGAAACAGAGTTTTGGGGTGTCAGAGGTCAAACAGTCTTGGATCACTGCAGAACAGAAGGAAACTCTATGAACTGACTGAGGCGCTGCTTTCACTTCTGCTCAGATGAACCAGAATTCACTTCAATTGGACACATCAGAATTTATCACAGCTCTATGTCTAAACTAGCATTAGTTTCACCAATCATGTTCCATAAAAATACACATAACAGCTCTATTTGTAACAGACAAAACAAATTACTTCGTGGAAAATGACTATAATAATGTTAAAAATGCCTTCTATCTAAACAACTAATGGAACAGGATATTATGGAGCACACAATCAAACCATTAAATGTACTGGCACAATTACTAGAAGAAAATGTATAATGCACTTTGGGAGTTTATTAGTACTAAAAATCATGCTGTGGTCTACAAATCAGAAATGAGGTCTGCCAAGCAATAGAAAAAAATAAACGTCGCCAAAGCTTGGTGCTGGTTTTATGGGTCTGTTTTGGATTTTCCCAGTCAGTATTCAAACTTTATCTTTCTGCTTTAGTCAATAACAAACATATGTTGATCTGTGGATAATAAGTCGTAAATACCTTTTAAAAATGTAGCTTTATTTAAAACGCCATCTGGAATTCTTGTTCTTGTTCAATCTTTCAGCCTTTGTACTTCCATTGTCCATTTGTGCCTAGTGTCGGGTTGTGGGTCTGATCCCAGTGCGGAGTTTTCATGTTTCTCCCCGTGCCCGGTTTCCTCCAGGTGCTCCGGTTCAATTCAAGTCAATTCAATATTTTTTATGAAGCCCTAAATCAACAACAGATCAAAGAATCAAACAATGAACACAGGAAATGTGGAAGTAACAAACATGACCAATGTCCATAAATGTTATTAAAACATGCACTGATATTAATGTGGTGAGTTATGGATCGACAAGGGCGGTGGGAGGGGGCAATGACACGGACCGGTTGCCTTGCTTTTGTCAGTCTACCCCAGGACAGCTGTGGCTAGTAAGAGATTAAGACGTCCTTTATTCGTCCCACAGCGGGGAAGTTTCAGTTCTGCATCGGAAGTTACAGAACAGAAAGAGGAGCACACAGCACAAGATAAGTGACCAATAGCTATACTCATTAAAACAAAACAAAATCTCCAACTCTAGCCTCAGAGAGATTTTACACTTGTTTCTCTATCTTTAACATAATAATAATAATAAAGAAGTAAAACATTTTTTACATTTGGCAAAATAAGGCAAGTATAAAGTACTGTGTATTCTAGTGCAAGAAATATGAAGTTATATTTTTACATCTGTACATGTTAGCAGCAGTGTGTTTACATCTGTACATGTTAGCAGCAGTATGTTTACATCTGTACATGTTAGCAGCAGTGTGTTTACATCTGTACATGTTAGCAGCAGTGTGTTTACATCTGTACATGTTAGCAGCAGTGTGTTTACATCTGTACATGTTAGCAGCAGTGTGTTTACATCTGTACATGTTAGCAGCAGTGTGTTTACATCTGTACATGTTTACATCTGTACATTAGCAGCAGTGTGTTTACATCTGTACATGTTAGCAGCAGTGTGTTTACATCTGTACATCTTAACAGCAGTGTGTTTACATCTGTACATCTTAACAGCAGTGTGTTTACATCTGTACATGTTAGCAGCAGTGTGTTTACATCTGTACATGTTTACATCTGTACATTAGCAGCAGTATGTTTACATCTGTACATGTTAGCAGTAATGTAGTGGTTTACCACCACAGTGTCCGGGCAGACTTCAACAAGCTCTCTACAAGTGAAAGGCATTAATATTAAAGACAGTTTAGACATATATAAATATTGCGTTTTCTTTATACAGTAATGTCTGGAAACGTCCTCCACACTGTGAAAAAGCGCTGCTGTTCCTTTAGGCTTGAAATCCTTTTGGTCTGCCTTGAATAAACGACTGTGATACCAACTCATTAGTTCATCCAGTTTGGTGTTTTCGCGATAAAGAAAAAGCCTTCTTTAAAAGGCTACTCCTCAGGGTCAGATCTCTCGCTGGACTCATCGTTCATTCTGCCAGACTTGAGGTACATTGCCACTTCAGCAGGTTGCCCAGTGCTCTGCCCAATATATATTTAACAAGCTGTCTGCACCAATATGGGGCTACGGCTGCTAGGAACTCCTGTGAAAAATGGATTTAGTGAGAAGCCTAGGAAAAAAGTGAAACAAGCATGAAAAATGGATGAAGGGTTTTGACCGGCTCCTTGGATGTATTTGGGATCATTATACTGGACAACTCGGCAAGGCTCCGGGGCCTGAAAGTCAGGGCTGTTTCAAAATGAGATTCAATCATTTGAAAAGAAGAAGTGGCATTTACTTGAAGAAAATGAGCCCAGAACAAAATCAGCTTAGTTTCCCCTGACCGTGTGTAGAGTCCAGGCGGATTAAGTAATGACTGTAAAGTGTGCAATTTCTCATGTATTTGAGGGAAAACGGTATAATGCCGAGTGCCGCCATAAAGCTAGTGCACTGTTTGCAATCCTCTGCCTGCATGATTAAGGAATGGTTAAACTCGAGCTCGCAGCAGCCTTGGATATCCAGTAAAACCTCAATGCAAATTATTTCATGTTCAGTGGAGGCTTTGTTTTGAATGGAAAGCAAAAAGCATCTGTTCTGCCTGAATCCGGTTGATTTGATTTCTTCCATTTGTTCAATAGATTATAGATACTTCAGTAAAGGCAGTTTTTTTTTGTATTAAAGAAAACCAAACAGAAGAACACAAAACAACACAAAACAAAAGCACAATAGTAATAGCCTGGCTCTGCCAGACCCTTGTAGTTCCGCCATGCTCCACCAGGGGCGTTTGGCTGAACCACATGGGTCTGGTATCGAGCCCATAGCGAACGCCTTCCCCAGATTATTTTTAATCAACCAATCAGGATTGCCGGTGTAACGTGGGGTTTGCACTGCCTCCTCAAGCTTCTCTCATGTGGCGGCGAGAGGAATCCAAGATGGTGGACGTAAACTCCGCAAATCTTTTTAAAAGAGTAAATACGATCAAATTCAGACATGGTTGTCACTTTTAATGCAATTTGAGGCGAGATGTTGATGGTTCTATGTTGATATATGTGTGTTTTAAGAGTCAAATGTTCCAGTAAAGTTTGTTTGAAGCACTGGTTCAGTGTTCCTGTTTACACACTATGCAGCAGGGTTGCCAGGTTTGGTGGTTCCCGCATATTTTTTTCCAAGAGACTTGTAGGTATTAAATAAACAGAATCATGATAGCCCAAGTTGATTACATTACGTTTTTAGCCAAAAAATCATTATGAGTGTTTTTTTTTTTTGGGTACTCTCCATAGACTGTATATATTAACGGACAGAGTCACGCCTATCTCCGCCGTTCTAACTAATGGGCCAAAAATAGTGCTCTACTGGAGCTATCCAAAATGGCCGCAAGTGGTCCCGCCCACAAGAAAATTGTGAAAAATCGCATCTGCGCATGCATCAGCCGGCGCAGCTCCATTCATTTGAACGAGAGACTTCAAAAATTCACAGCAAGTAAACTAGAGTGGACCAAAAAAATCCACCCCCCTCAGCATTGACACACATGTGGAACGGAGCTTTGGGCCAAGAGCCAACTTTTGGACCATCCTGTAAAGACGTTTTTGAGAGGTAAGAAGATGCTATATGTTAGCATTGGCTAATTCTTATTCCGGGTCCACCCCCATCGGCCCGGGGTGGTATTGCAGCATGTCAGCGCACGTCATTTTGGACACTTTTGAGCTGGGACCCTCCCCCACTGGGTGAAACATGTGTGTGCCTTGAGATGTTGTGTGGTGTGCCTTTGGAAATGACCCAATATTGCAAAATTGGTCAAATGAATGTGAACAGAGGATAATGTGTTTCTAAGAGAGAGAATGAGAATGATTTTCTATATAACACACTTGACTGACTTTGCATTGTTCATAAAGACTGTAGAGTTTCATTATTTTGTATCAGTTTCTGTTGTTGCTGCGTCATGTGATTATTGTCAAGGAGTGTCAAAAAGGTTGGGAACCACTGGTATAAACTATACTGTGTAAATGTCAGATATGTTTTATGGAATCTACGACTTTACAAAGTTGTCGATTCCGCAACAATGCATCAGAAAATCAAACAGTTTAAGCTCACAGCAAATGCATTAATTACGCACTGCTATTTGTATTCCTCACATCTGGTAAAGCAATGTATGTTTTAGATTTGTGTAAGCCTCACACAGACACACACCCCATAAACCATGGACCGATAGACTATGGTATTGCTCACTCCAAATGTCTCACTGCCCTGTCCACCCGCTGCACACTCTTGGCAGTGCATCCACAGCAGGTGCCATGAGAGACGCGCCACATAACTCCTCACATTCTGTCATTCAGAAGTTTTGGCTCCAGAGTTTCTCTGTAAAATCTGGGCCGTAAACGCTCTCGCAAGTGTACAGCGCTTCAGTGCATTCACCTGACGCTGCAGACGCTTCATTGATGAGAGCCACCGCTGCACAATATGAATTCATTCATTCATTCTTTATTAAAGCAGCAGTAAGCGATTTTTGGGTGTTAATATACGTCTTAAATATTGATATATTCCAATAGCCATCACTTATATAGAGTGTTTGTACCTAAACACGGATCTCTCAGTCCTTCCAGTCTTCTCCCACATATTTAATAAAAAAAACCTCACATCCTATGCGCTTATCCAATGACGAGAGAGCACGCCTTATAAGGGGTTTCTCCCGTGTGTGCACGCGCACTCTTCAAAACAAACATGGCGGAGAAGGGAAAAGCCGCCTCCAGCGCTGCTGCTGCAGACTAAATACATGGATGGATTTATTAAATACAGGCAAAACGCCAGAAACAGAGGAACGACAAAAAGTAGGAGCAACATGGTGACCAGCTGCATTCATGTTGGCGACCTCTAGCTCCGTGGATTCCTCTCTCCGACTGAACAGGTGAGCATGTTACTCAGTAGTGGCAGTAGTAGTTGTATTATTTATACATATTGTTGCCTGAGACTGTAATGCGGGTTTTCACCAAGTTAGCTAGTTAAAAAATCCCCAGCTGTTGTAGAAATACGGCCGCATTTTGTGGCAATAACTGCGCATTACCTTGGCTTAGCTTTGAGAAACAACAACAGACAACACAACATCGAAGCCTTAGCCCAGCCTCAGCCATCCATAAACTCCGGTCAATTATTAGTTCACATGTACAAAATTAAATGACCATTCACCAGAGTTCCCCCGTGAAGTGGTGTTAGCATTAGCGTTCGCTGTTAGCATTAGCGTTCGCTGTTAGCATTAGCGTTCGCTGTTAGCATTAGCGTTCGCTGTTAGCATTAGCGTTCGCTGTTAGCATTAGCGTTCGCTGTTAGCATTAGCGTTCGCTGTTAGCATTAGCGTTCGCTGTTAGCATTAGCGTTCGCTGTTAGCATTAGCGTTCGCTGTTAGCATTAGCGTTCGCTGTTAGCATTAGCGTTCGCTGTTAGCATTAGCGTTCGCTGTTAGCATTAGCGTTCGCTGTTAGCATTAGCGTTCGCTGTTAGCATTAGCGTTAGCTGTTAGCATTAGCGTTTCCTGTTAGCATTAGCGTTCGCTGTTAGCATTTAGCGTTCGCTGTTAGCATTAGCGTTAGCTGTTAGCATTAGCGTTACCTGTTAGCATTAGCGTTCGCTTTGTTAGCATTAGCGTTCGCTGTTAGCATTAGCGTTAGCTGTTAGCATTAGCGTTTCCTGTTAGCATTAGCGTTAGCTGTTAGCATTAGCTGTCTGTAGTTGTGAATATGATGTGGCTGCTACGAACACTTCTGATCTGTATGAATCGTTTGTTTTTGCCAATAAACATTAGTTGCTTGCACTATATATATATATATATATATGTAGGTCTGCATTTCATTCTTCAATGACTAAGTTTTTCAACTTGCACTCTGTATATTAGTTTTATTGTTATAAAAACAATATCTCTTTACCTGAAATCTAACTTCCGTGACCACTACATACATTTTTATTATTATGTATTGAGAATAAGTAAGAAAAGTCTTGCTGACTACTACCAAATAAATTATGAGCATGATATAATATAGACATTGTAATAATTTACATGTCTTCATTGCATTCTTTTCTCTGTATCTTTTCCAGTATGGCCTAAATCAATTGGAATGAGGTCTTCAATGTACAAGAGTTCAAAAGCCTCCATAATGCAAGTTAAATAACTATTTAAAAAAAAAACAATGCCATAACGACTAAATACTTTTCTGCTGACCTCTTCTTTCTCTAGTATTGACTGCGAAGACAAGACTTTGCTTCCAGAATTAGAAGATCGGCCATTGTCATCTCCTGAGGAAGACTTTACACCCCACATTTGTCATGTAGGTTGTTGTGAATGCATATATGGGACGCAGTGATTATGATAATGATGTTGTGATGTGTGTGTCGTTCATCCCTACAGTTGTGTTGCTGCCCTGAGGTCCAAAATGAATATCCATCATGTTCCAGGAGTCAGTGTTGACAAAACTGTCGCTGAGTTTCTTCAACAATCAAGAGGAGTGAGATAATCACTCGACTCCCAAAACAGCCGATGTAAGTGTCTTTCTCTCACAATGCACAGTCTCTCACAGTCCAAATAAACATGTTCAAGGATCCTGTGGATCAGGGGCCACTCCTGGTGATCAATAAATACTGATGTTGTAGATCAGGGGCCACTCCTGGTGATCAATAAATACTGATGTTGTTGATGATGAATATATCAAAGTCATATTTGAGTAGATAAAACTGATGTCTCTTCTATTATGTTTCAAAGGAAAATCTCTGCCAGAGGAAGACTCCAGTTCCTTCAACCTGGGCCCCTGAAGCGTGGCTGTGTGTGCTTGTGTGTGACTGTGTGTGCGTGTGACTGTGTGTGCGTGTGGCTGTCTGTGCGTGTGACTGTGTGTGCGTGTGACTCTGTGTGCTTGTGACTGTGTGTGCTTGTGACTGTGTGTGCGTGTGTCTGTGTGCTTGTGACTGTGTGTGCGTGTGACTGTGTGTGCGTGTGTCTGTGTGTGCTTGTGACTGTGTGTGACTGTGTGTGCTTGTGACTGTGTGTGCTTGTGACTGTGTGTGCTTGTGGCTGTGTGTGCTTGTGGCTGTGTGTGCGTGTGACTGTGTGTGCGTGTGTCTGTGTGTGCTTGTGACTGTGTGTGCGTGTGACTGTGTGTGCGTGTGTCTGTGTGTGCTTGTGACTGTGTGTGCTTGTGACTGTGTGCTTGTGACTGTGTGTGCTTGTGGCTGTGTGTGCTTGTGGCTGTGTGTGCTTGTGGCTGTGTGTGCTTGTGGCTGTGTGTGCTTGTGGCTGTGTGTGCTTGTGGCTGTGTGTGCTTGTGGCTGTGTGTGCTTGTGGCTGTGTGTGCTTGTGGCTGTGTGTGCTTGTGGCTGTGTGTGCTTGTGACTGTGTGTGCTTGTGGCTGTGTGTGCTTGTGGCTGTGTGTGCTTGTGGCTGTGTGTGCTTGTGGCTGTGTGTGCTTGTGACTGTGTGTGCTTGTGGCTGTGTGTGCTTGTGGCTGTGTGTGCTTGTGGCTGTGTGTGCTTGTGGCTGTGTGTGCTTGTGACTGTGTGTGCTTGTGTGTGCTGTGTGTGCTTGTGTGTGTGTGGCTGTGTGTGCTTGTGACTGTGTGTGCTTGTGTGTGCTTGTGGCTGTGTGTGCTTGTGACTGTGTGTGCTTGTGGCTGCTTATGAATTATTTTGAGGAAATGTGTTCAAACAAGCTACAACATAAAGATTAACATTTTGTTAGATATCTCTGATAGTGTTCGCTGCAGCAGCGATGGATAAGGACCTGAATAATAACAGTGTTATTCATTTGAGCAAAAAGTGATAACACAAACGTTGCCTTACCATCACTTGTAATTACTTGTCTTAGTAGGGACATTGTGTATATTTTTCCGGCTATAACTTCAAATCTTCTTTTACATAATAAAGTTTCTTAGACTCGTTACAGACTGTATTTGTTTTCCTTCTATAAAACAAAGCACATTGAAAGAGGTGTATGTATTTTTTTTTATTTTGAAATAGTACAACTACAAACATATTTCAGAACTGCAGAGTGGACGTGCACCATGGGGGCCACTGAGGACGTGCACCATGGGGGCCGCTGAGGACGTGCACCATGGGGGCCGCTGAGGAAAGCACGTTTTCAATGTCTGTTGGCACCTTTCACAGACGCATCAGGGAAAGGATCTGGTCATCAGCTTCTCTGGACAGAGGGCGTTCAGTGCTTCCTGAAAGAACCGTTATGACAAATGACTTTATATATTCTGTTACTTGTAGCTTTTCTTTCAAAGTGGTGAGTTTCCTTACAGTGTAATAGTGTAACGTAATTAGTTATGACAGTACTTTTGCGTTTCGGACAAGCTTTACTGGAATTGTTTTTCAGTCCCACATCTCACTGTACAGCTCTGATACACTTTGATTTTGTCTTCATTCTCTGAACAATAAGCACATAATACAGATGTTGATTACATCAATAAATGTATCTTTATTTTGTGACATTGAGAAGGCAGCTTCCAGTGAGATGCAGCTTTACTTTCACATAATACATTACTACAGTGTTGTCTATAAAGAACTCCAAATATACAAATTGTGAGGAAATAAGTAGCAGTAATGTATTACTTTAACCTTCATGTAAAGCTTTGTTATGTATATGCATTACATTCATCTAATACATATGCACTGTAACAGATTAACATCTGTGCATAATGTTGAGACACGTCACACTGCAATCTGCAACATTATGTTTATCACAACAGTTATCAGTGTACCAACTATAAAAGCAGTGTTATTCTATAAAAGACTGGATTGTTTTTATCTCTTAGTGATGCTATCCTAGCTAACACCAAGCTGCTTCCAGTGTTATAGCTAGGTTACAACTGAGCTATTCTATGCTAATATTTCACTCCCAGAGTTTGTTAATATACTTACGAGTAGACCTGACGGAGATGAATCTGCTGCTGCCATCACCAACACGATGCGCGTTCATGTGGTGTGACGAGGGGACGGGGGCGGGGCTACTAACTCGCTCAGGCAGAAGAAACTGCCGGAAACGACCAAATCGCTTACTGCTGCTTTAATTAGCCACAACATAATTCCACCGAGAGCCTGTTTGTTTGATGTGTATCTCAACATGAGGCCGTGTTTTAGCTCAAACTCCAGACTCATCTCAAATGTGCGATTTATAACGACTCTACACAAAGGACGTTATCTGGGAACTGACACAATAATTAATACGATGATATGATCACATAAAACGAGAGCGCTATCTCGAGATAACAACATAATTAAGATTGTCAGATAAATCGACCAGGGTTGCCAAGACATTGTAGTCTGTAGAAGAATGCGTGGATAGAAGAGCCACTGTGGGTGAAAATAGAATGGAATGGAACAAAATGAAACACCGAAGCCAATGAGGAAACATCACTGTGTTTGAAACATGTTTTAATAACGGACTTTGGAAAAATGTTTAATGAGTAGGGATGTGCTAAACTGAATAGTACGTTTTTAGATAAATACTAACTTTTCTTTGTAACAAAAAGTGGAGTGCTGACTTTTCAAGTAAAGGCAAATCATAAAGAGCCTAGAAAGTCCAAAAAATCCAAGGCACTCGTGGTCAATAGTTTAAAAGGTTAAAAAGCCTTTATTTTCTCATGGCTGTAATTTAAAATATGCACCAACGCGTTTTAGCCTAGCTTGGCCTTCTCCAGGATGCAAAAAGGATCAATATTTATTCATTGGATTTTTATTTAATTTATTAGTGATAGTGCTGTTTTTTCCCCAGTTTTTTTTTTTTTTTGACTTACCAATCAAGCATAATAGCATCAAGCATCTTCAATACATTAAATATAAATGACCTTTATTAAAAAAGCCCTTTTTGAACAAAATAAAAGAAGAAAAACAAGTTATTTTTTGTTGTTGTACTGACCGAAATAGTAAATAATCTTTATTTATATACCGCCTTTCACAGACCAGAGTCACAAAGCGGTTTACAATTGTTATGCCTTTGGGCCTTTGTCCTCTCACTCCACACAGAGATGGGAGCGGGGTCGCCAGTACAGGAGGCACATGCCAGACCTATTGTACATGTTTTTTGTGGTAGGGGAAACCGGAGTACCCGGAGGAAACCTACGCAGACACGGGGAGAACATGCAAACTCCTTTCAGAGAACCTTCTTGCTGAGAGGCGAGAGTGCTATCCACTCAGCCACCGTGCCACCCAAAATACAAAATTAAAAAAAAGAAATTAAAAAATTGAATTAACAAAGGTCATTTAAAACGTTTCAATCACATAGGAGATTAAAACAAAAACACATTTGAATCACACTGGCAATACAACCATAAATAATCACAGTGAAGATACAATCCTTCAGTTCAGATAGATATATACTTAAAGTTTTTTAACCTGCATCAAAAGTGTATTTTTTGTAAACATAGGGCCTTTGTTGTTGTTGTTTTACTGAACCATAATGCCTTGTTTAAAAAATATATGGTATTGAATAGAAAGTCCCTTGTCTTGAGATATGTATCGTATCAGGCAGCTCTAAAGATCCCCAGCCTTTAGTAATGAGGATGTATATGTCAGCGTTCCAAGTTTTTTTTCTTTCCTTTGTTTTAAATCCACCGAGCAAAGCCATCAGTCCTCTTCTCCTCCTCTGTATGTGTCATTTTCTCATATCCAACCTCGCCGTATAGTTCACGCTGTAGTCGATGCCGTTCCATTTCACTTAAATTACAGTCACTTTAAAATCCACTGCACAAGTCGGACTTCCAAACTCACCTGGTGGATATTGGAATGTCTTTCAGAGCTCCTAAGTGGATTTGTCGCCCTAAAAACATCTTTGACCGTTCATGTTTTCAACCATTATTGTCCTCACAGCAATAATTAAGAGCAGGTCACATGTTGTTTTTCTCATTAAAAAGCCAGACGGGATCAATCACATTTGAACCAGTGCATTTCTCCTGCAACAGAGACAACTCAATATGTTTTTACTGCTGCTGCTCATTACTGTGGAAACGTAGACTGTGAACAAACGAGGCAAAGTTGAGGCTGATTTAAAACACTCGACAGGGATTCTCAAACTGACTTTTATGAACAGAAAGTCTGGTTAGCTTCATCTGCTTTACTTTTTAATTGTATCTGTGTTAGAACATGCCGAAGTGATACTAGACTTTCTTTAAATTAGGAACATCTTGAAATTAAAAACAAAGTAATTCAATTCAATTCAATGTATTTTCGTTTAACCCTAAACCACAGGAGAAGTTGTTGACCAGATCACGGGCGGCACGGTGGCTGAGTAGATAGCACTCTCGCCTCTCAGCAAGAAGGTCCTGGGTTTGAATCCCGGTCAGAACAGGGCCTTTCTGAGTGGAGTTTGCAAGTTCTTCCTGTGTCTGCGTGGGTTTCCTCCGGGTGCTCCGGTTTCCCCTACCACTAAAAACATGCACAATAGGTATGAATGTAAATGAGAGAGTGAATGGATGGTGTTGATTGGAGGCTGATGGTCCAGTGTGTTCGGCGACTCGCTTCTGTCATCACCGTGTGTGGAATGAACATTGTAAAATGACTTTGGACCTTGGTCTTTAAAATGTGCTATATAAATAAACATTAGACCATAATCCCTGTACGACTGAGATCTTACACAAACTTAACAGATCAGAGCATGAACAACAGTTAGAATACAGAAATGTATTTATAACAAACACACAGGAGCCATTGGGTTCATAGAGAGCAGGATGACCAATGTCCCTAAATGGTAATAAATGTCCATACATTTCCAGGATCATCACTTCTCTTTGACTCTCCTGCATCAGCAAAGAACAACAAATGTTAATGTACATAATATCTTGCACAAAAGATACTATATTTTAAGCTTTTAACATGTTCCACACTTCCTGTGTTTTTGCACAACCTGAGAGATTATATCTATGCCCATGTACATTTCTCCATTGTGAGATCAATCTAATCTTATCTTAAAATCTCATAGTGAGAAAGGCGTCCGCTCCCACTGACCGACAGACTAGAGAAAGTAGCAGGATGTGAGAGAATAACTTTATAATCCAGGACCTCCGAAAGAATCCATAAATGTATTTGTTTTTTGTTTTTTAAAGTTAAAGTAATAGTAGTCCTCTATCTCTTATGAAGTTTCAGGGCTTCACATTGTGCTTCAACTTTGGCGGCTTGAATGATTAATAATTGTATTTTTCCAGCTGACAAAGCGATAATAATAATTCCGCTGACGTTTCAAGTTCTTTGATTCAGTCATACATCACAGGCGCATGTAAAAAGGCTCCAAATGATCCGGTGAACACAGTGTAAAATGAACAATTGCCTTTGTGATGGCGTGAACAGCTAAACGCTCCTAGCAGAGGGTGCAGCGAGGCTAAGCTGAGGCTGGAGTGAAGCCAGCCGTCTCTCTCTGGCAAAGGACCCTCATTTCTCACGCTACACTTCAACTTAGTGTCGCTTACTTCATCGCAGCCGACGCACAACTCAGTAATGATCATTTATATGAACAGGTGCGAGCCACTGTGTAGCATTGGCACAGCAACGGCCCATGATTCACAGTTATTATAGTCTACCATTGGATTTCGTCTGCAGGGTATAGTTGATGCTGTAGTTTCTATATATTAACAAAAATTTTCCTCATCAGAAATTCTAAGCTATTACCTCTAATAGCCCAAGTCAAGATGAGCTGAGCTAAAAATGTAGGTAAAGCTGGACTACCTAACCGAGACATGTTGGTGCTACTCTATATGTGTCATTTGGGTCAAATAAAATGAGCCCAAAAACGCAGAAGTGCAAATAAAATATATTTAAAGGTACACTGTGTAGTTTTTACTCCCATAGCGTTGAGATTATATCGTAATCTACGGTACTACGGTAGCTTCACAGGACAAAAAGTTGTCTTTGATAGTGGTCCCCAACTCCCGCTCAAACTCCTTTTTGTCCCTTATCAACCACTGTATTTCAAGGTGGCGCATTGACATGTAGAGTCCTCAAACCTCATGGACATTAATAAGTCCAATTCTAAGCCTATGACAACAATTCAAAAACATGGTGGGGGTACATTTTCTTAAAAAGATCATATTTGTTATTAGTATAGATGTTTTTTGAGATAATTAAAAACAGGAAGTAGGAGTAAAGAAGACACAGTGGTTAACAAATTACAAAACAAAACAGACTCAGGGACGGGTCTTCTGAGTCAGAGTCAGGACTGAAAAAGGGGAGGCAGCGTTGCGTTTCCTCCAGGTGAAAAAATCTCTGTTTAGCTGTGCAAACAATTGAAGGATTTATCTTTACTCTATGAATGTACTGTTATAAATCTTGTTTTGAAAGGTAACAAGGTAAGCCTGTTCTCCCCGCGTCTGTGTGAGTTTCCTCTGGGTGCTCCGGTGTCTCCTAACACTGAAAACATGCGCAATAGGTAAAATTCTTCAGCTCCGGTAGTCCTGACCAAGCCAAGCATCAACATATGGAGATAGTTCGCGGAAGCTGTATACAGTGACCACTGCTCCTGATAGACGCCCTAGTGCAGGGGTGTCCAAACATTATAGTAAGAGGGCCACTTTAGTTCACCAGACTACAGGGGCCAACATCACAGCTTGAAAAACTGTCTTGACTGGCATCGGGCTGTTCGGAGTGAGTTTTATGATGATCTATAACAGAGCTGAAGTTGGCTGAATGACAAATGTTTACCATCTCTCTAGCTACATTAGCACCATTAACGGAAATGACACAATCAAGAACCACATAAGTACAGTATGTGCAAATAAAGTCAACAACGCACTGGGCTTTTGAACAACGTCTATATTGGCTGAGCTGAAGTCGGATGGATGACAAAGTGAACTTGTGTTTATGATCTCAAAGACCGCTTTGGGTTAGCATGGCAGAGGGCCACATAAAATGACACTGAGGGCCGCATTTGGTTCCCGGGCCTGAGTTTGGACCAGTGGGGGCGGGTCCCGGCTCAAAAGTGTCCAAAATGACGTGCGCTGACATGCTTGCAATACCACCCCGGGCCGATGGGGGTGGACCCAGAAGAAGAATTAGCCAATGCTAACATATAGCGTTGGCAGACCTCTCGAAAACGTCTTTACAGGATGGTCCAAAAGTTGGCTCTTGGCTCAAAGTTCCGTTCCACATGTGTGTCAATGCTGAGTGGGGTGAATTTTTTTGGTCCACTCTAGTTTACTTGCTGTGAATTTTTGAAGTCTTTTGTTCAAATGAATGGAGCTGCGCCGGCTGACGCATGCGCAGATGCGTTTTTTCACAATTTTCTTGTGGGCGGGACCACGTACGGCCATTTTGGATAGCTCCAGAAGAGCAGAATTTTTGGCCCATTAGTTAGAACGGCAGAGATAGGCGTGACCGTTAATATATACAGTTATATGGTTTGGACATGCCTGCCCTGATGGCATCAGGATGGGTCAAATGCAGAGGAAAACATTCCTCTGCATCCCTACAGGGATAAATAAAGTGTACATTTCCATCCATCCATTTTCTGTATTATTATTTATTTTGCTGCACACCCCACACAAAACCTTTCAAATGATAAACGACAATCTCAGACTAAACATTTGACAGGAGTTTGTTTCAGAGCAGTGACCTTATTTGACGTGGATTTGCAACATCGCTCCACGAAGACTGTATTGGCATTTTTGTAGATAGAGGAGCTGTAGCGCATCTTGCTTCTGTCTTATAATGTGCAGACGAGCCACTGGGACTTGTAAAATCAATTTTAAAATAACGAAAAAGCTGACTTGTAGAAAACTGCTCCAAATGGTGCCGCAAAGTGACCCAAAGATTCTGCAGGCTGTGAGCAGAACATGGCAAGGTGACAAATGCAGCGCTTTTAAATCCGCTTTTAGTCAAATGTTGAACAAGGGGTTTATTCTCTTATTTGAGAGTGAAGTTATTTCTTCTTTTTTTTCTCAATCTAATCTCTACAAAGACTCAAGCCAAGACAATTCAAATGTTTTATGCTGCTAAGGATACAATTGTTCATTGGAGTTCATTACGGAGCATTAGGGAGTCTATTTTTGCCGGATAAGTGGGTATTGAAGTATGCACTGAAAGGCTGTTCATTAATTAAATAAGAAGCTGAGTTCTTTCTCTCGATATAGACTCTTCAAACCCCAAATGCACTCAGTTTACTCCGAGCAGACACATTCAGTGCACGATTAAGAAAGGATTCTTTGGACTGATTAAAGTAGTGGGAAAATAGCATTTTAAAAGGAAGACATTTATTTTAATCCACCAATGATTTCTACAAGGCTTAGAAGTTTTTTATAATTAGACAAACGTGTAAAAAGCTAGTACTGCTTAATTTTACCTGACATGTATCAGCCTTTATCAGCAGTGACACGTGATGTGGGACGTGTCTTCATCAGCTGTTGTTACTTGATTGTCTTATTAGTACATTCTCTTAAACTCAAAGATTCATTTTATTTGTGTAAAGCTATATGTGTCCAGAACAGTACATTAAAAGTCCTAGTTTTATTTTACTCCAGTCACAATGACATTTTACACATGTAAAGTATTTTTGAGCTCAATGAATCGTTTAATTTGATCTTGCATCCCATAATGTTGACTGTTGAAGTTTAGGTTTTGTGCAACATGTTCCCATTCCTGGTATATGAGAATGTGTATAATGTGTTATCTTTGGCAGTGATGGGCAATAGTAGAACATTTTTCAGTAGCTTGACAGTAGCGTCACTATTTACAAAACCTAGTAACTTTTCTGTAGCTAAGCTATATTATTGCTCAAGTAGCGCGGTAGCGTCCGCCAAAGCTATTTTCTCACGGACATCTCTAATGTTCATATATTACAGCATTTTCCCGCAGCATAAAACAAACATATAGAAAGACAGAATGCTGATGCGCATGCGCAGGGCTTGGTAACGACACACACACACGAACGTACGCGCGCACACACACACGCACACACATGCGCGCGCGCTACTGGGGGAAGCAAAAGCATGGCAGAGAGCCCAGGAGCCGCCGCGGTGGAGGAGGACCATGATAAGGACTCTCAAAGTGTTGTACCGTGGCCATACCTCCAAAAGTACGTCACTCTAGTCGAGATGAGCGAAAAGAAATATGTTTTCAGATGCCTACTCTTTGTTGTTTTTGGTGTTTTGGGCTATTGTTCAATAAATATCTACAACATTTTAACCTTTATCTGACTGACAGTTTATCTCAAATAAGAAGATAAGCTTTATTAATCTCACACAGGAGAAATTTACATGTCACATTTGGCATGGATAAAACACTCAAGAATTGTGCAAAAAATAAGAAATGAGCAAACATGTTAATACAGGAAAATATAAAATTGCATGAACTGCAGTTTGTTTAATTGAAAATAGCTTCTATATAGCAAGCTACTTTTGACAGAATTTTGTAACTTAGCTTGCTACATTTGTATGGGTGGTAGCTTCTGTGTAGTGAAGCTGAATTTATTGTAGAGTAGCTTGTAGCTTAGCTCACTACACAAATCAAGTAGCTTGCCCATCACTGATCTTTGGACGCATTGTCATCGTTGCAATAGGGCAGTGTCTCCCAAACTGGGGTCCGCGGCCCCCTGGTGGGCCGCGAGGGTACTGCAGGGGGGCCGCGGGAGGTCATAAAATATATATATATATATATATATATATATAATTATTTAATGTTAAATGTATAATGTTTTGTTTGTAATATTAAAATATTTGTGTTCATTATTTGACTTGAATAATCCACTGTAATCATTTTTTGTATTACAATGTTTGTAGCAGAGGCTATTTCCCCAAAATAAAATAACCAGAAGAGCCTATTCTTAATGTTGTCTTCTTGGTTATTATTTTGGGGGGCCACGCAGACCCGTTAGATTTTTAAGGGGGCCTCGGCGTTACTGAGTTTGGGAATGGCTGCAATAGGGGTTAGGTAGCATAAGTCTCAACTTCAGCCTAAACTCCTTTCGGGCAGGCCTTATTTGGCACTGAAATTCTTTGTATACACATTTTAATTTTTTTTTTCTTTATTATAAAATGTATTTGATCTTTGGAGTTATAATGGCCTATTACTACTACTTCTGTGGTGTTTTTTTGCGTATATCGTTAGTGTTGAACTTATTTGTTACACAGGAAATATCCATGGGAAATACGTTTGTGAAGTATAGGGAAAAAATCCTATTCAGATGTTGTTGTCTGGCCCTATTGGCACACATCATGTCCATGGAATTTCTTTGGACGTTGTCTTGGTATGTTGTTCTGGACACGTCATGGAAATGTTGCATGATGAAGAAAAATACCCAAACCATTTTATTCTGTGATTCATATTTTGTGCCCAAAATCTGGTCATTTTCCTGGCCTAATATTAAAATAATGTGCTGAATACAACCGCATCAGCCCTCGGGTCCAAATGTCTTGGCATTCCCATGGCAACTGTCTGGCAGTAATCACACGCACCATGTTGTTTTGTAAAGTCCATAATTTAGAGAAATGTGTTGATCTCCTCTAGCATGAGAGAAGAGTAGTTATTTACACCTAATACTACTCCCTTTCACATTTCTGACAGCACAGCCGGCTCAGCACCCGTCACATGACTAACCACCATGTATCCGCTCAAAATAGCAATTACAGCATTCAGCGGCATGTATGATGGAATAAAGCGCCGCTAACTTGTCAGCAGGTGTTGTTTTCTCCTGACAAGAATTGCATTGATTGAGGCTGAGAATCCATGAGGCGCATGAGGCCGTTTTAGCACAACACATATGAGCACATGTTTCCTTTCTGCACTGAATTAGGAGCAGGTTGGGAGAACGGCTGGCTTGCATTTTAATGGATCTCTCAAGCTGACGTTTTTGTACACCGCCGCACAATAGGCCCAGTGTGGCTCAAACACAGCCACGGGGTGATGCTTCTCGGCGCGCATGGGTGTGTAGTGTGTGTGTTCCAGGATTAGAATGGGAATATTTGGGTCTGCGGTGTAGAGCCACTGCTGCGTTTATATAGATTATGCTGTGCTCCCATTGAGGCATTAAATATAGCGTTGCTCAGGGATGTTTCTCTGCCACAGCGGTGTGCGGACGGTGCCACCACATACAGTATGGAGCCAAGACCCATACAGACGGTTATTTGTGTTATTATTCACAGCATCTAGTTTAATATCACACATTATTCTCCTGTAGCTCTCTCATATTAGATTAGCATCGAAGAAGGGTGTGTCCCGAGTCTACTTACTTTTACACCCCACGACATTTTACTGTATATTTATAAATATAGAATAAAATCTAATCTTATTTCTCCCTAAACATACTCTCCAAAACAGTATGTTGTAGTCTGAAAGTAGGCATTCTCAAGATTGTGAATGCCAAACAATACAACATGTGCTCGTCAATAGTTCCTGTCGACACGGCATGACAAAAAATCTTAATAGTTATATTATTAGTAACGTAGAACCTTGTTTTATATGCATATGGGAAAAATATATGATCTCTTTTTATGTCCCTTTTGTCTTTTGTTTGTTCTTTCTTTCTGTAAAGGATAAGACATTTCCCAGAGGAATAAATGTTACACACATTTGCATTTATCATACTATCATTTCTTTATAAAAAAAAATCCCAAAGTCTTACCCTCATACAGATGGAAAGATCCCTCAGGCTACCTCCAATATCAACTTAACACTTTACTACAAAACTGTTTTAATGTTTTTTTTTTCCTTTTAAATGTATTCTCTGCTCAACACATCTCCCTCAACATTGACGGCCACACACTCACTTTGTATGCAACCCCAGTGTTATTATAGACACTCTCATTCAAACTTCACATCAACTTCATCTCCGAAATATCATTTATCATTTTTTCCACCTTCGCAACTTCGCCTGCCCCCTCCTCTCGCTCCCACAATCCACTGCTGAAATACTTATCTAGGCCTTCATCACCTCCAAAAACGACAACACATCCAGAACTCAGCTGTCCGCCTGCTCACCCACACCCGCTCCAGAGACCACATCACCCCCGTTCTCAAACAACTCAAGTCCCTCCATAACCTGCCCCTTCATACCTGCACTGACCTCCTCCATCATCATCAAACTTTGGGGGACCGAGCCATCGCCGCAGCCACTCTCTGAAACTCACTCCCACAATGCCTCAGAATCTCCGAAAAGTGGTAGTGTGACATCTCCCACTCTCCCTGACTCAGGTTGCCAGATATGCAGACGAATCCAGCTGAGACTATAATAATAATAATAACTGAAGAGAGTTTTGTCAACAACAAATCTATAACAAACATATTTTTCACATCTTACCAGTGAGATTAGCTCGACGCAGTGAGCTCTGGCAACCCGGACTTTCTGATTGGTAAGACGGTGGAGGGCGGGACATTGAAATTAAAAGATCAACAAAATTTAGGGGCTGTAAAACTAACTTCCAAATATCTCAGCTGAACTACTCCTATCAAATTAAGAAGTATTCGAAAATAGCATGGTTTATTAATGCCTTTTGACATATTAGGGCCATTTTATGATGACTTGACATGAAAATCTTACATATTGCCACTTTCAATTTCTTCTTCAATGTTTATATTTGTTGTAAAGCGTCTTTGAATGTCCAAAAAAACACTATATACAGTGGGGAAAAACAGTATTTAGTCAGCCACCGATTGTGCAAGTTATCCCATTTAAAATAATGACAGAGGTCTGTACTTTTCATCATAGGTGCACTTCAACTGTGAGAGACAGAATGTGAAAAAAAATCCAGGAATTCACATTGTAGGATTTTTAAAGAATTGATTTCAAAATTATGGTGGAAAATAAGTATTTGGTCAATAACACAAATTCAAGTCAATGGAAGCAGGTTTTGGCTCCAAATCTCACGATACATGGCCCCTTTCCTTAACACGGATCAGTCATCCTGTCCTCTTAGCAGAAAAACAGCCCCAATGCATGATGTTTCCACCCCCATGCTTCACAGTAGGTATGGTGTTCTTGGGATGCAACTCAGTATTCTTCTTCCTCCAAACAGTTTATACCAAACAGTTCTACTTTGGTTTCATCTGACCACATGACATTCTCCCAATCCTCTGCTGTATCATCCATGTGCTCTCTGGCAAACTTGAGACGGGCCTGGACATGCACTAGCTTCAGCAGGGGGACACGTCTGGCACTGCAGGATTTGATTCCCTGTCGTCGTAGTGTGTTACTGATGGTAACCTTTGTTACTTTGGTCCCAGCTCTCTGCAGGTCATTCACCAGGTCCCCCGTGTGGTTCTGGGATTTTTGATCACCGTTCTCATGATCATTTTGACCCCTCCCGATGAGATCTTGCGTGGAGCCCCAGATCGAGGGAGATTATCAGTGGTTGAAATATTGTTGTGGGCTACATTTGGGCTGTCTTTTATACAGATAACAAGTTCAAACAGATGCCATTAATACAGGTAACAGGTGGAGGACAGAAGAGCTTCTTAAAGAAGAAGTTACAGGTCTGTGAGAGCCAGAGATCTTCCTTGTTTGAAGTGACCAAATACTTATTTTCCACCATAATTTACAAATAAATTCTTTAAAAATCCTACAATGTGAATTCCTGGATTTTTTTCCCCACGTTCTGTCTCTCACAGTTGAAGTGAACCTATGATGAAAATTACAGACCTCTGTCATTATTTTAAGTGGGAGAACTTGCACAATTGGTGGCTGACTGAATACTTTTTTGCCCCACTGTAAGTTTGATATATTACTATTGGTATCATTATTATTATTGACTGCTTTAATTTCTGTCTGCTGATTGGAGTGGGCATATTTTGGGAGCTAACTGCAGGAAGCATGCTCTACACGTTTACGCCTGTTGCTAAAAAGAAAGCACTTTGCATTCTACTGTAGAGTTATTTCTCCAGTAGACGGCAACCCGGCGCAGTGCTTGTGTGAAATGCCAAACCAGAGGCCGGAGTGTAATGTGTGCCCTGAAGTAGCTCAGGTTTCTTTCTGCTTTCTGGCAGCAGAGACACAGAGCAGCTGCCAAAGGCTCTGCATCGGCCTCATTGTAAATATTAAGAGTTAATTCGCTCAGTAAAAGGCGTCTGTAAACCATCTGCAGGGCTGTTAATCAGACAGTATCTCCGTGCCAACAGCTTATTCAGTTTGCAGACTGTGAAACACAAATATTCACTGTTACCACTATATACAGATGCATTCAAGTGCCATAGGAAACCGACCTTAATCCAGCTGCTACTAGACAGTGGGCAGTTCCAAGGCGTACACTGGCTGACCTTCATATAAACATAACAAAGATAAAATACTATGAAAATATTTGCACATGTAAAACACAAACATAAAATGGCCATAAGTGAAGACGGTTGAATTTAATAAATAAAAACAGTTTAATATATATATAAACATTGAACAGAATTTACAAATTACAATTACAGTTTTTAAAATTATCTGATGTGGATTGCAGGATTGTGTGAAAACGTATGAAACACAATTTTATTTAGATCTAGGCAAGGTGTTGTAGAAATCTAACTGGGATTATAAATTAAATTGATTTAACAATGAATTTAATAATGAATCATGCACTCTGGGACAAAGGTTAATCTAACAATCTGTTGTTTTGTAGAAGCGTGAGGCCAGGGACGGGAGAGGGAGAGATGCTGGCTTGGTATCTGGTCCAAGGAGCACGGTGCCCTGGTCATACTGATTTCTCTTCGTATTATCAGAGTCGTATCAGAGTAAGACGTCAGGAGAGAGGGGGTTTGAGCGACTGTTACCACTTAATCTCGGACTCAGAGACGCCATAGATAGACTATTTTGTTTGTCCCATCCTAAAAATACGAGAGAGTGAGCACTAGTCAGCAGATCTACTCCAGACCTGCCACGCGGTTGACAGTTGCATTTCCTACATATGTATACATTTACTGAAATATTAAACCACACTTTGATTGTTTTACAGCTCTTGATTTTTTATTTTATATTTAATTATGGTGTATTTCAATCCTTAGAATTTCTACAACAAAGGCAAGGCAGGCTTATTTGTATAGCACAGTTCCTACACAAGGCAACTCAAAGCAAGAGAGGAATGACCACGCAAGGCATTATATCATTAATAATCACAGTAAATTATAAAGAGTAAAGATAAAATCCCTCGGTTGTATGCACAGCTAAACAGAACTATTTTGAACCTGGATTTGGACATTGTCAGAGAAAAGGCCTATCTCTCATTTTCAGGACGTACTGTATGTTCCAGATTTTAGCTGCATACATCTGAAATGCTGCCTCCCCATTATTAGTTCTAGTCCAAGGCACCAGTAGGAGGCCAGTCCCTGTGCTCCTCAGCGTCCGAGTTGGTTCATATGGCACTAGCATGTCACTAAGAAACCTCTATTTATTTTTAGCACTATAAGTCTGTCCAAAAAAATTAGAATGAACATTATGGAGATTACACCCTTCGATCAGCATCGACCAATGAACTAACTGTAACCAAGAATGTGGCCGTATGGAAAAGTGCAGTGCCATCGTACTCTGTATGTTTTCATGGCGGTTCTTGGTTGTGGGTATAAGAAAGAAGATGAGCACATTCAATTAAACTAGCCTGGTTGTACCACACCATAGTACAAATTACATTTTGTACTAATGTCTGGAGGTGCTCCATTGAGCTCCGTTTACAGGTGGGAGGGGTTAACTCCTTTTGCAGATTGAAACGATTAGATCTGAGTTTACCGTGACGAATGTAACGCGCCCGAGTCTGTCGTTAGCATTTAGCATTTAGCCTAGCCATCTCCTTTGCTGCTAACGGAGCCCGTGGGGAGTAGCGCCACAATTTTTCCAGCGATTACATTTGCTAAACATTCCTCTTGCTCCGGCTTCAATTTCTTGATAGAACCAGACCGGATTACTTCACTATCGCATTCTTCACCATTGCCAAACTACAACCTGCCTGTTCGACGCAAACTCTTGACATCACCCACAACTAACTACAACACCCGCCTCACGCTCGCTGATTTGTCGGTCAAAATTCAACCGATGGTATTTGCTAACACAGGGACCAGACCCAGACGTTACATGCAGTGAAATGATGATTGAGTGTATGGATGGCCCAGATCATCAATGTCATAAGAGAACCTATTCCTTTTTTGAATAGTTTCTGTTTTCACGTTGTCTTCCATTCCCTATTGTGACTGAAGAATGGCTGTTATATATTTCTTACCTTGACTTGGATCCACATACTTTTATGATGTTTTTGCCAAAATGTTCTTGCTTAATTCATACCAATATCCAAATTCCAATGCAGGAGTTGTTAGAGTCAAGTATAGAGCTGAATGTAATGTATAATTCAATTACCAGACACTTATAACCAAGTACTACATGGTTTTGGACAAGAGAGACATTTCTATGGGGCGAGATAGCAGGGTAGTGGCAGTCCTTTGTGTCAGCGTTTTATCACAGCTGAGTGGCTCTGGGGTCAAGGGCCAGTCGCATTGTGCGTTCAGCCACAGTCACCTTGCCTCACACTGACAAAGCTACACACAGACTCAATCACCCATCAGCCTACACTGCAGAAGCTCTTAAATGCCTAATGGAGCTGCCAGACAAGCAGCTGGGAATACAAACGCATGGATTTATCGAGCATTCTGCAAACAGCCATGCCAGCAACACAAACACCACACACTCTCTGCTTTAATTCAGCTGTCAGAGAGCCGGAGACGAGCTCATCTGGGAGCTGATGCTGAAGAGTAATGACTTCACGGCAATATGGATGTCTATGTCTAAAGAGAAATATGTATTTATACGCTATGGCTCATTAATGGTTGTGTGTAATAAAAATACAATATCTGTACTGCACTCTGATATTACTGCAGTAAATTCAACATCTGACTCCTGCTATAACAATCGAAGGCCCCCTAAAGAATTTATTGCACAGTCTATTTCCATTTAATCAGCTCAGTTGGTTGCTCTTTAAACTGTTCATTACCAATGTACTGGTAATGCATGATTTATGACGAGAATGCACAGTTATTATTTTATTTACGTAAGCATAGTCTTTTAAGATAGTATTTTATTCCTCTTTTTTGCATAGAAGTGATTTATTGACAGTCTTAAGTATTGTCTATTGTGTATGTAACAGGGTAGTCTGTATAAGTCTGGGTGTGGTTGTTGTTTGGTGTGGGCCAATGGCCATGTGGTGATTAGTATAGGCAGCTCTGGTAGGCAGTACTTCCCACGATAAAAGCTCAGTCCAACTTCTCTTCTCTCTCATCCACTCTGCAGGGTGTGAACAGGTCAGTCCCACATTGCACAACACTAACATTTATTTTAAAGGTTTAGCTGACAATTACCCTTTGTGTTTTATTTCATGTTGTCATGAATTGGCTCTCATACTCTCATCCACTCTGCTTGGTGTGAACAGTGGGAGCAGCTCGGGCCCTTCAGGTGGTCTGAAGAACTGCGGCTCTGCTGTGCAACTGGAGCCTGCTGGGAACTGAGTGCCACACCAGCATGGCCAACCGAGACGCACTTTATGCCTGGACCCTGAGGAAGCCATTTTAAAGCTTGCATCCCTAAGTTTTAGACGCCAGCCTCTCCCCTCTAATTTTAACACAAAAAGCTTTTATCCACCCTGATTTTAATCATACTTTTTAAAGACTTTTTATGATAATTAAACTACTATTACTACATATTGTGTGCACTTGTATGTTGTATATAGTAATTGTAATTGTAATAATTCTATTTTGAATGTTAAACCTTAGAAGTGTATGCTAATTTAATTATGCTCTATTCTTTATCTCTCTTTTCTGACTGTTTCACTGCGCCAAAGCAATGTCTTAGTCTGTGACTTCCTGTTACTTACATGGCAATAAAAATGATTTTGATTCTAAACTTTTAACAACTGTTAAAAGTTTCATAAATCAATTGTGTTCTTTTTGAGATGACTGGCTGAGTGAGGGAAGGTCCTTTTTCACTGAAAAAACTGATCTAAAGATGAGACAGAGGCCTAAAATACTGCCATGTAGAATTATATTACATTTTGGTGATTTGTTGCAAACTCCAGCGTTAAGTGTGAATGAGAATAAAAAGAAAGGTGAGAACAGCAGTATATCAAGATTGTGTTCAATTTCTTGTTTCAATATTTCTCCAGAATGATTCCAAATGGAAAGGTCCATGTTCTCACATGGGGAGAAAGAGTTGTCATGGCAGCTGATCTGAAATAAAGAGCCAAAATGACTGTAAATGTGTGAAGCATCGGCACAAGCATAAACAGTTACAGTAAGATAAGAGATAGGAAGGAGAAATGTACATGTCACATTTGGCACAGAATCACTGAGGTCACTCAATGTTAAAAAGGTTTAAAATAGAGTCTCTTTTGTACAAGATATATTATTTGATATATTACAATCAAAAGCGTCATCTACAGCGTCCTCTACTCCGATGTTGGGTCTGTAGGCGAACTGCAGCGGGTCCAGGGTGGGGCTGACCACGGAGCGGAGATGGGTGAGGATGAGCCGCTCCATGGTCTTCATCAGGGAGGTCAGTGCTCCATGGTCTTCATCAGGGAGGTCAGTGCTCCATGGTCTTCATCAGGTGGGAGGTCAGTGCTCCATGGTCTTCATCAGGGAGGTCAGTGCTCCATGGTCTTCATCAGGTGGGAGGTCAGTGCTCCATGGTCTTCATCAGGTGGGAGGTCAGTGCTCCATGGTCTTCATCAGGGAGGTCAGTGCTCCATGGTCTTCATCAGGCAGGTGGGAGGTCAGTGCTCCATGGTCTTCATCAGGGAGGTCAGTGCTCCATGGTCTTCATCAGGTGGGAGGTCAGTGCTCCATGGTCTTCATCAGGTGGGAGGTCAGTGCTCCATGGTCTTCATCAGGTGGGAGGTCAGTGCTCCATGGTCTTCATCAGGTGGGAGGTCAGTGCTCCATGGTCTTCATCAGGGAGGTCAGTGCTCCATGGTCTTCATCAGGCAGGTGGGAGGTCAGTGCTCCATGGTCTTCATCAGGGAGGTCAGTGCTCCATGGTCTTCATCAGGTGGGAGGTCAGTGCTCCATGGTCTTCATCAGGTGGGAGGTCAGTGCTCCATGGTCTTCATCAGGTGGGAGGTCAGTGCTCCATGGTCTTCATCAGGGAGGTCAGTGCTCCATGGTCTTCATCAGGCAGGTGGGAGGTCAGTGCTCCATGGTCTTCATCAGGGAGGTCAGTGCTCCATGGTCTTCATCAGGCAGGTGGGAGGTCAGTGCTCCATGGTCTTCATCAGGTGGGAGGTCAGTGCTCCATGGTCTTCATCAGGTGGGAGGTCAGTGCTCCATGGTCTTCATCAGGTGGGAGGTCAGTGCTCCATGGTCTTCATCAGGGAGGTCAGTGCTCCATGGTCTTCATCAGGCAGGTGGGAGGTCAGTGCTCCATGGTCTTCATCAGGGAGGTCAGTGCTCCATGGTCTTCATCAGGCAGGTGGGAGGTCAGTGCTCCATGGTCTTCATCAGGGAGGTCAGTGCTCCATGGTCTTCATCAGGTGGGAGGTCAGTGCGACTGGTCTGTAGTGAGCCGGTTCCTTGGCCTGCACTGTTTCAGGAACCAGCATCACACAGGAGGTCTTCCACAGGACAGGGACCTTCTCCAGGCTGAGGCTCAGGTTGTAGATGATTTGTCAGAGATGAGTCTAATTTAGAACTAATAAACAAAACAACCAGTAGATTTCCTGATTCACATTTCGTTCTTAACATTTCAATCATGAGACTAAGACAACACCTAACAATTTAACACAGACAGCTCCCACACTGCACTCTCACTACAGTCTGCTCCCATCAGGGCGTAGGTTCAGGTCCCTCCCATTCAAAACAAAAAGAGCCACATCCAGCTTCCTCCCCACCTCAATTCGCCTTTTAAACAGCTAATTTGGAGACCTGTTTTATGTATTTTATATTGCATTTCTGCTCTTTTACTGTATTTATTCTTAGATTGCGTGTCTCTGTGTTTTTGTGTACCCCCACCGGTGCTCTGTCCGTAAATGAAGTTCCTCACGGATTAATAAAGTTATTGAATTGAATTGAATCAACAGTACTGGCCAAATACCCGGGGTGTGTCTGTGTGTGTGTGTGTCTGTGTGTGTCAGTTTCTCCGTTACACTCCCCATGATATAAACATAAGCAGCACACAGCCGTAAAGTTTAGCTGACACTTCGGCTCCAAACCCTCTCAGTCATTCAACACAAAACAGACAAGACACCAGCCCAAACATTCTCTGACCTTATACTTCTACCTCATCACTCACTCTTGCTGAGGGTAGCTCTCCGTCTCTCTCGCTCTCTCCTGTGTTTCCTTTTTAATTTATGTTTTAAATTGATTGAAATTAGTTTAAATTATTCTATTAAACCGTTACAGGCAAGTTGTTCTTGGCATATAAACGTCTAGAAATTATGAATAAGCTACACAGGAAAGGAAAGACATTTTTATTTATTTATTTATTCATTCGGTCGGTGTCCAACAAAATACATTAAGCACAAACATTTAACATTCACAAAAAGACATTTTCACAGACCGACTTTAGACTGTTATAAGTTATACACTTATTGCGCCTATCCCTATTCACAAAAGCAAAAACAAGTACAAGATGTAGCAAGACCGCAAGAAATCACTTTGAGCTCAAGCTTCAGCGGTGAGATAATTAAAAAAAAGCACACATACTGTATTTATATTCCCTTCTCCTCCTTCTTTCTTCCCTTCTTTTCTCCTTCCTTTCTTTTTAAACATTTCATTTGGACATTACAACCTTATATTCATTATAACAGAACTATGTACAAGTATCTATACATAGGAAAAAGAGATAGAAAACTAAAATATTTGATAATATACAGTTGACAGTTTCAATCGTTGATGAATCTAAGACAACTTTTAGGGACCAAACACCATACCACAGTCGCATGGTTAAAATCTCACAATAGATAATTTTGCATAAGGTGTTTATTATGGGCTATAACGCTTGCAAGTGCTTAGAGAGAAACGTATCATAGTGAGAAGTCTGTTAGAATGTGGGCCTGCGCTGGGCTGAATGAAGCCGAGTGACAGCCTGGATTAGAGGGGAGGAGGTGGGCCATTGAAAAGCTGATTCAGGGACGTATGAACACAGAGCCTGACAGGAGCCCAACCGGCCTGCTTCCACCGCCTCTGCAAAAGGCTGCGCACTTCTCAGGCTGTGATCAGGATTAATGGTGTGTGTGGGGTAAAGCTCTAAAAGGTTATGATTCAAAAAGCAAATTAGAAAAATGTAAATCTGGGAGCTTTCTCTTCAGATGTTAACAAGGACATTTGTCATTGTAACAGCTTGTCTGGAGCTGGCAGTGTAAAAGAGGGCCACTTGTAAATGGTCAGCAAATTGTGAGGAACATTTTAAGTGGAGAGATTAATTTGAGATTAATGGTACTGCAAATATCAAGTGGAGATCGCTTAATCAACAGAGCAAATTATTATTGTTACATTATTTTAGGAAAACATGAGCGGCTAAATGTGTGTCTTCACCAGTGTCTTTGTGTCTTGAGTACACCCATTATTTTAGTTTTAATGTTCTTGCTTTAATGATGCTGTTTTACTGATTCCAAATTCTTCAATTAACTTAATCCGATAATCATCATTCCTTTGACCCTCCAGTCAGTGCTTGCACATCCTTGGATCTCTCCGTGCCCCAGAGAAAAACGTATAAATGAGTCTTACTGGAGAAACATAAAAAAGCAAATGGAATGTGGCATTAAACTTCTCAATATTGTGGCATTTAATCAATCAATCCAAATGTTTTCAGCCCAGTTCAAACAAAGTGCAACTCAAAAGACTTGACCTTGATATTAACTTGAAAATAGTTAGGGTAGCTACCTGTCTCCCATCTTCAGGGAGATTGATCCAGATGATTTTAGGAGCATGGGAATAGAATGCTGACTCCCCAGTTCAGGCACCAGCAAGAGGCCAGTCCCTGCGGCCCTCAGAGTCTGAGTTGGTTCCCAGACCCAGTTCAAAGTTATCAGCCTGTGAGAGGAATATGGCGGGATGTTGTGCAACAACTCAAAGTAGCGATGTGAAAATGTAAATAAAACGCACTCACAAAAGAATTACAATCTCTTGATGTCCTTCATGGTCCGGGAATTGAACCCTGGACCTGTAAATGTAACATGGGTTCTCAACACCATATCTTCCACATAAGTGCACTCGAATCCCCAATCCCACTTCTCGTCACACACTGCATCTGTTCTAGGACAGAGCCATTGACCTGCAGAAAAGAAACCCAGACAAACTGCACATTGTACACTAAAGTATGTGTAAAAAGAAGAGCAAAAAGAGACACAGTTTAATTGTAAACACCCAGTCAAACTAAAATTCGGCTTAACTACTCTACCTCTAATATTATTCTGTAAGAAACAACTAACTTAGCACTTTCCAGAGCTAAGTATCAGAATGACTTTTTGGCTTCTCTTCTCCCATGTTGTATACAAGCATTTTTCATGGCTTGCTCATTTAAAACAAAATTTTGTTAGGTGTAGTGGTTGTTTTGGCACCGACAGGACGTGCTTCATGGCCAGTTCTGGTGAACAACAATATGATTTTCCTTTTTATTGGGCAAGTAGACCCACAGCTGTAAAGGTACTTGAAGTGACCATTTTTAGCTACGTGTTACTTAGTGCTGGGTTTCTTTCAGAGCCTACTGATACAATATCTCAATAGCCCATGTAGTGGCACTACCAGCATGTGAAAGCTAATTTTCGTCAGAGCTCTGAGGCTAGGCAGGGCAGGACCTGGTTAGTCCTGTGATGGGAGACAGCCTGGAAAACCAGGTGCCACAGTTGGGTGGTTGAAGTGTGTTGCCGTTGTGTCCTTAGACAAAACACTTTGCCTAGAATGAGTCAGGTGTGCGTGTGAATAATTGATGGTGGCTGGAGGGGCCGATGGCACAAACGGGTTGTCTTGCTTCGGTCAGTGTTCCCCAGAGCAGTTGTTGCTACAGAAGTAACTTATCACCACTGTGTGTGGAGTGAATGAATCATGTCATGTCAAGCGTCTTTGAGTGTCCAAAAAAGCGGGTTTGTAAACAAATAAAAGGCCACTTATCAAATTTGTATTTCATTTAGTGATCAATTAAAATTTGAAAACAAATTTCTTATACATGATTCATATGATAAAGCCCAGTAGCACTAGGGGTGTGCTAAAAAGATTGTATATGAATAATTTCAAACAGAGGTCCGCCATTAACTTGGAAATACACCATGTCGAGTTACCTACAAAAGTTTGTTGACACTTGTTTCCATATAAAGCAGCACACGGTCAATATTTAAACATAAGAATGTATTTGAAACTCCACCAAGCTCAGAACAAGAACTAGAATAACCTTGTATGAGGAGGCAGCCCACTCACCAAACAGCATGTTGACAAAAAGTCAGCCTCAGGCAAACACGCTCGAACTGCACTGCGCCCATCTCCACTGCCTACTTTGTACAGCCGTGCCGTTTAGAGCATCGCTGTTGCCTCAATTCAATTCAAAACACTGCGGCTGTTGGAGAGAGATCACATGAAGAGCACTTCTATTTTAGGAACTGCCGCTTTACCCCGAGAGATCCACGGTAAATGAGCTGGGCTGACAAATCCATGCGTGTACAGTAGCGTGCGCTGTGTCAAAATGCTTGTTCAAGAATGGAGTCATTTTTAGTTATACTCAGAAAAACTCAATTGTGTTTATTCAGAACACTTTTTTTTTATTTGTGAACAACGAGACCAGATGTAGTGGTTTATATTAGAGCTCATTACTATTGGACTGTTGATGTCACTTCAGTTCAGTTCTACAGGAGAAGTCGCCGCAGGATTTTGTCCATTGTATACATGTTTTTATTGGTAGGGGAAACTGGAGCACCCGGAGATAACCTACACAGACATGGAGACACTGGGGTTTTATCCACTGAGAAACATAGCATAAGGATGATCCTGCCAGCTTGAAGGGTTATGGACATACAGTAGCTATGAATTAAATAACAGGGAATTTTCAGAGTTGCATCACCAGTTACAGAACCGTAGGAATGAGTAGCACACAGCACAACACAAGTGAACAATAACTCTATAAGATAAAACGTCTCTAACTTCAGCACAGTTGAAGTACGATGACGGGATCTCTGAGCCTGGCCTCCTCCATCTACACCTGCGGACTGCCCCGCCCGACCCGCCTGGGAGTGCTTCAGTCCTGCACCGGACCTGTCCACGTTCAGCGGCCACTGGTCCACGTTCTGTAGCGAAGGAGCGGATCCCTTTCTCATATGGGTCTCCCTCCCTGTGGGTTTCCCTAGTTCTCCCCAAGGTTTCTCACTTTTTCCCACTGGGTTTTTTAAGAGTTTTTCCTTGTCGATGCAGGAGGGTCTTGTTGGACAGTTAGTGTCCAACAGAAAGGATTGGTGATGATCAGGACACTTTAGCATTCTACAACATGTATGGACATTTTCTTCTGTGTGTGCTTTATATTCTCCATGTGTTAACTGTTGATTCTCTGACCTGTGTTGGTGATTTCAATGGTTTTGTTAAGTCCTCTGAGATGACTTCTGTTGTGACCTAGGGCTATACAAGAATAAATTGTATTGCACAGCTACTGCTAAAATGTGCACAAAGTTACTAAACCCTTTTCCCGCTGTATGTTTCTTTATGTAACCTAACCCTAATTGAACCTATTCCACACACATGCACGCACACACACACGCACACGCACACGCACACGCACACACACACACACACACACAGGGGAGCAGCCACTTTGATCCTGGGGGGTTTCAAACACTGACATACAAGCACACGGCGCTCACTGTACACATGTTCTGAAGGTGTCTGTGTGATGAGAGGCAGAAAAAATTATTTTACAAGATAACAGCCCAGTTTGTGTATGATTTATCGAATAGTTAACAGTTCAAATATGTTTAAATCTTGGAAAAAATAAGTGCACTGGATTGCAAAAGCACTCAATCTTCTACATCAGAAGAGTTTATAATCGCTCAGGCATTACAAACATGTTCTTTTGCTAACATGTAAGTCTAGACTTGGAAAATAGTCTTGATTTTTAACAGCGACTGCTAAAATGTGCACAATGTTCGTAAACCCTTTGCCGACTTTGGTAATTGCTGTATGTTTCCATTTGTAAAGTCACCTAATTTAGCCTATTCCATCTGCTAACGAACTACCCCAAATACACCAAATAAAAGGAGGAAAACTGGTGAAATGTTTATCCCCAGTGCTGTCAGACTGTACAATAAGTCACTTTAAGTCACTTGCACTAGGATTGAAAACCCTGCACTACTATTGCCACTGTTTCTTTGATTGCCACTTTTTTATTGTACAGAATATAGCCTGCATTTAACATGTTTGCACACTTCTTTCTTTTTGACAATCTTGAGTGATTCTATCCATGAGTGTTTTCTCCTGTGTGAGATCAATAAAGTCTATCTTATCTTGACACTTGACAAACATGACAAACATCTTGACAAACATCTTGGCGTCTGTCTTTATGAAACTAACCTTGAACAGACAAAACTTGACAATCACCCTGTTTGTTTGAAAACGCTTTACAGGCGAAAATCATGCAAATAAAAGTCCATTATCAAAATGTTGTAATTTTCTGAGATGTTTTGTCCATGATTTTTACAAGGTATGAGCCATAATTATCAACACAATAACAAAATAAAGTCTTGCTAGTATGTCACTTTGTTTGTTATGCCTCTTTCATATACTGTAGTTTCACATTGTAAGTTGTATAGAAGTGATTTTCACCTGTACTTGCTTCAAACAACATAGACCTTTTTTATTTTTTTAATGAAAATTGTGTGTTTTAGTTTTCAAATTCCGCCCTTACTTGCTATCACACGTGTATGCTAATCATTAAGGTCTCGCTGCAGATTTAATCTTTCTTTCCCTTTCTTCATTCAATCAGTCAAAACACCATTCATGTTCTTTGACGTCTGTAGCTGCAGAGAGGGGTCGATCCAGGTCAAGGGCTGGCTGTGTGCGATACCTGCCACACTCCAGGCGCTGTTATCTGTCTCTACATCCCGAATACAAGGACTCACTCCAGCGGACACCTTTGAATTAGAGCCCCAACTTCCCACAATGCTTTGCTTTCTGCTACTTTGATTAATACTCCTGACAAGGCAGCCTATTATTATGAATTAGACTGGCACAGCAGTGCGTGTCACATGTTATCTCCAGAGGCAGCCGGGACAATGGTGGTAGCGTGTGGGCACAGGAGGATGATGAGAAGACACACACACACACACACACACACACACACACACACACACAGAGGGGAGCTGCCACTTTGATCCAGGGGGTCTTCAAACACTGACATAAATGCACACGGCGCTCACTCTACACGTGTTCTGAAGACAGGTGATTTTACAAGAAAATAGTCCAGGTTGTGTATTAACATATTCTCAAACAGGGGTCTCCAACCTGTGGCTCGGGAGCTACCAGTAGTTTGCCACCCTGATTCAGGTAGCTCCCCAATGGATTCAAGAATTGAATACATGATCCTGAATGGTTTAATCTATTTTAACTGTAAATGCTTTCATGCAAGGATTCTGTACTGGTATATTATGCATGATTTTATTTAGTTATTAAAGCTGCACTAACTGACTTTATTTTTGTATTCATTACGAAAATGCTATCCATGTCCGTGTAGGGCATTGGGATATACGTCCTTTTGAAGAATAATTAGCGCAGATTTGTGCTGGCGTGACATTATATTTTAGATTGAGTTTTGATGAAACAAGGAAGAGAATGTGTTTCGGGTCGCGGATTGTGACCAATCACCGCGGACCACTGGCCCCCACTTTTGTGAGAAATCTACAGGTCTCCGTTAGCATAGACGGCTGAGTTAGCACAACAAGACGAGGAGCTAACCTGAAGCTTCGTCTCTTCATCACCGGTTACTGCTTACACAGCAAGACAGCCATCCAAAAGAAAGTCTTGTTCCTCCGCGCTTCCCGGTTCTATCGTTCTATGGTCACGCCATCCACGTGAAAATCCATGTCCATGTATTATCCATATTGGGAGACGCTAGCTCCGTCCCAACAGTGGGTGTGTGTGGGGGGGCGATAGCTTCGTGGGTGCGGGGAGGGGAGCAGAAAGAGAGAGGCCAGCGAGTCCGCGGCTTCAAAATCCCAAAGTCAGTTAGTGCAGCTTTAAGTAGACTACAATTGTATTATGACTGCTAAAGGAGTAGCTTGCTGCAATTTCTGTTTTTATAAAAGTAGCTCTCCAATTGAAAACAGTTGGATCCGTTTTCCAAGGCATGATTTATTGAATAGTTAACAATTCAAATATGTTCAAATCTTGGAATTTTTTTTAGAAAAATAATAATAATGCATCGGTTTTATATAGCGCTTTTCTGGACACTCAAAGACGCTTCACATGTCATTATTCTTTCACTCCGTACACGGTGGTGATAAACTACTGCTGTAGCCACAGCTGCCCTGGGGCACACTGACAGAAGCGAGGCAACCAGTCTGTGCCATCGGCCCCTCCGACCACCACCACCGACATTCACACACACACCAGACTCATTCTAGGCAATGGGGGTAAAGTGTCTTGCCTAAGGACACAACGGCAGTTTGGCACTTTACAGCCGCAGCCGCCTCACTGTGGCTGGTGTTCCCAGAGGTTAAGTGATCCGAGACCACAAAACGCCATTTTAAGGATCTTTTTAACCTTTTATCAAACTCAGGGAAAACTGTTTTTATCTCTGGTCCTCTGCCCACTCTGAACCGCGGCAGGGAGCGTTTTAGCAGGATTTTATCACTCAACACCTGGCTCAATCAAACATCACTCCATCACAACTTTGGTTTTATAGACAATTTTAATCTGTTCTGGAACCGCTACCCCTTCTTCACACTCGACGGACTTCACATCAACCCACTTGGCAACCGGTACCTGATCTCCAACATCACCCACGCAGTCCAATCCCATCCTACATACCTCTGACAACCCACCCCCACATCCCACATCCCTCCTGCCCGTCTGTGCCCCAGCATCAACCCCTGCTCTCTTCCCCAGCACAAAATTACAGTTTTGTCCAGACCCCGCCCCTACAGACCGTCCATACCCAGGAAACCGTCCTTCACCAACCTCATCACTGTTTCCCCCTGCCCTCTCTCATCCTCTGCTCCCCCCACTTCAAACTATGGACTCCCCATCAACAATAACAACCCATCTACCATCAGGTTTGCCCTTTTAAATGTACGCTCCCTTTTAAATAAGACTTTTACTGTTAATGATTTGATTTTAGAACACGAGCTGGATGGTATGTTTTTAACTGAGACCTGGCTGGGTCCGGATGCTCCGGCTGTTCTTACAGAGGCCTCCCCCCCCAATTTTAACTTTGCTTTTAAAACAAGAGAAGGAAAGAGAGGTGGCGGCACAGCCTCAATATGCAGTAACACCCTGGCCACCAAACCTATTGTTTTTAACCAATACTCAAGTTTTGAGTATCACTCTCTTGTTTTTAGCAACCCCAAAATTTTAACAGTAATTATTTATAGGCCACCTAAAAAGTGCAGCCTTTTTATTATTGAATTCTCAGCGTTTTTATCACAGTTACACAATTCTTACAATATGATAATTTTAACCGGTGATTTTAACATACACATTGACAATCCCTCTGACAATTTTACCCTAGATTTCTTAGATGTTCTTAATTACATGGATTTTACCCAACACGTCAGACAGCCAACACACAACAGGGGACGCACCCTCGACCTGGTCATTACCTATGGCCTGACTGCGGATGTGTCCTCTGTTGTCGACTTGGCTGTCTCGGACCACTACTGTGTGTTTTTTAACATCACTGGTTTTATACAGCGTGAGACCTCTGTGAGAACCGTGAGGAAGCGACATCTAACCCCTGAAGTGGCTGCAAATTTTATCGACATCATAAACAACACTCCCCACTTGGTTTTACCTGCCCCCTGTGATTTTATAGCAAATGATTTTAACAGTAGACTTAGTTCTGCGTTGGATCAGGTGGCTCCTTTAAAAACAAAAATCATAAAAACAAAATCTGCACCCCCATGGAGAAATGAAGAAGTACGCAAAATGAAACAAGAGTGCAGGGTGGCAGAACGAAGATGGAGGAAAAATAAAACAACAATCAACTATGAAATATATAAAAACAATCAAAAAGCATACAATTACACAATTAGAAATCATAAGAACAAATACTTTGCAAATCTAATCAGCCAGAACAAAAATAATCCAAAAATCCTTTTTTCAACCATCGACACCATTTTAAACCCTGATTTTAGCATGTCTCTTTTAACCCCCACAGACTCCCTCTGTGAGGATTTTGCAGTCCACTTCACGGGGAAGATAAATACAACCGCACTACTGTTTTTAACACATCTGATTGTGTGTCTTCACCAGAGGAAACACTGGACAGTTTTGTCCTGGTTGATGCTGAGATGCTTGATAAAGTTTTCTCCTCAGTGAGGCCCACCACATGTCTTTTAGATCCAGTCCCCACTCCATTTTTTAAGTCATTTTATGAATCTTTTAGAGAGGAGCTTTTAAACCTGATGAATTGCTCTCTTCAGACTGGGGTCTTTCCTGCAGCCTTCAAAGCGGCTGTGGTGAGACCCCTTCTGAAGAAGAGCAATTTAGATTTTAATGATTTTAACAACTACAGACCGGTATCCAACTTACCATTTTTAAGCAAAATTTTAGAAAAACTTGTTTTTACCCAGCTCAATGCCTTTTTAGATCAGCAGCAAATTTTAGAGAAATTTCAATCAGGTTTTAGGGTGAACCACAGCACAGAGACTGCTCTTTTAAAGATTTTAAACGATTTTAGACTAAGTTATGATTTCAAAAAGGTGACTGTGTTGGTTCTACTGGATCTTAGCGCTGCCTTTGACACAGTAGACCACACCATTCTTTTATCACGCCTACAACACCTCGGCCTCTCTGGTGCTGTCCACAAATGGTTCACTTCTTATTTAACAGACAGATCCTTCATGGTAAGTTTGGATACCTGCTCCTCTCAGGTCCATAAAATCACATGTGGTGTGCCCCAGGGTTCCATTTTAGGTCCAGTCCTTTTTAACCTGTACATGCTCCCTCTTGGCGGTGTCATCAGGAGACATGGAATTAACTTCCACAGTTATGCAGATGATACACAGCTGTACATCTCCATGTCTCCTGACGACACCAGGCCAATGGATGCTCTTTTTAACTGCATTTTAGACCTGAAATCCTGGATGGCAGAAAACTTTCTCCAGCTTAACCAGGACAAAACTGAGGTTTTAGACATCGGTCCTGAGGCCCAGAGAGAGAAACTTTTACCGAAACTCCAATCACACTCTTTTAATCCATCATCACAAGTGAAAAATCTGGGCGTAATCTTTGACTCTGAGCTGACTTTTATTCCTCACATCAAGAACATCACAAAAATAGGTTTTTATCATTTAAAGAACATCGCCAGAGTCCGCCCCATTCTCTCTCGGGGCAACACGGAGACGCTGATGCATGCTTTTATCACCAGTCGCATTGACTACTGTAATGCCCTGCTCTCTGGTCTTCCCAAAAAGAACATTGCAAGTCTTCAATTACTCCAAAACTCGGCCGCACGTGTCCTGACTAAGACCAGGGGGCGGGACCACATTACACCGGTTTTAAAATCGCTGCATTGGCTCCCCGTGTGTTTCAGAATCGATTTTAAGGTTCTTTTAATGGTTTTTAAATGTCTTAATGGTCTTGGGCCTTCTTATCTTTCAGATTTGCTTTTATCCTATGAACCTTACCGGCCCCTGCGCTCCTCCGGCAGCAGACTCCTAACCATCCCCAAAGTCAGGACACACACTCACGGCGAGGCATCTTCCCAGCACTACGGCCCCCGTCTCTGGAACAGTCTGCCGGAGGAGCTCAGGGCCGCAGAGAACGTTCATATTTTTAAAAGTAGGCTCAAGACACACTTTTTTAGATTAGCTTTTGATTAGTTTTTATTATTCCATTCTATTTATCTTTTATTATTTATTATTTATTATATTGCTATTGCTATTATTCATGTATTGTGTGTTCCTTTTAGTCTCACATTTTAGTGTTTTACTTATTGTATTGTTTTTAGTGTACCCAGTGTTTCCTCTGGAGGAGCCCTCTGCACTGGGAGCAGTGGTCGGTGTGGCTGCGGGGGTCGGACTCTTGGGCCTGGTGGGGGCCTGGGGCCTCGGTTTCATGTCTCCTCTGGGTCCTGTGTCGTCCCCTGTGGCTACGGGCGGCTCCTGGTGCAGACGGTTCCTTGGATGACGCTTTTTCAGCTGGTTGCATCTGAACCCTGCCAAGTCTCTCATCATGGTTTTATTGTTTTACTGGTGTGTGTGTGTGTGTGTGTGTGTGTGTGTGTGTGTGTGTGTGTGTGTGTGTGTGTGTGTGTGTGTGTGTGTGTGTGTGCACTTGTTTTCAACTCCTGGTGGGTTCCATAACCTGAGATTCCACTCACGTCATGGGGACTGGTTTTACGTGGTGGGGCCCGAACACCGGACCCCACTGGTCCAAGCTTAATAATCAATGGGTAATGCTTTTCTAACGGTCCTTATGCAGTCTCTGTAAAAATATGGAAAGGACCCCTGGAGGTTTACTTTCCTGAAAAAAGTGTGTTATGTGTCGGAACCCTGGTGGTGGGTTGCGGGATATCAAGGAGGGGCACACTGGGGCAATTTCAGTCCAGCAGGCTGGAGCCAATCATGGAGCAGCACAACAGAGGAAATCAGGTGTCAGGCTAGAAAAAGGTGCAAGTGTGTGGTTCATTAGGCTGCAAGAAATCATGGAGGAGCACACTGAAGCGCACGCTTACAAACCACTGGTAAGTGCTGACTACAAGTCATGACTTCAAATTGTTATATAGAATGATTACAAATTATTTGTTGTTTGTGCAGCTTAGTCAAGAGTCCCTAATTGATGAAGTCGACTCAGATTCTGACGATTTAACTGTCAAGAAGAAACCTGTAAAAAAGTATGGAAAAAGAAAAATCAAAAACACTTTTCTTCAAGACTCGGAAAGTGACGAACCAAAGGCAAATAAGATTGTTATCATGCAGCTGCAAAAGAAGAAAAATGGGGGGCGAGTTTACAGCAAGAGACACTTCTGCCTCTACTGTTCAATGTCCTGCCACAAAATGTCCCGTCATTTGACTAGAAAACATGGAAATGAAAGTGACGTAGCCAGAGCATTGGCTCTACCTGTGAAATCTAAAGCACGTAAACTTCAGTTTGATTTGATCAGGAATAGTGGAAACCGTGAGCACAATTTTGAGGTTTTAAAGGCCGGCATTGGAACTTTAGTCCCAGCTAAACAGCCAAATTCCCCAGTTAAATCCAGTGAGTTTTTGCACTGTATAGACTGTGGGGCATTGCTTAAGCGAAAGTCGCTGTGGAGGCATGTGGCCAGGTGCCGGCTTTCACAGAAAGATGCCCAGGCTAAACCAGGTAGAAGTAGGGTCCAGTCCCTCTGCTCCCTAGCCCAGCCTGTACCGGAGGGCATCAGCAAAAAGCTGTGGTCTTTAATTTCGGCAATGCATCAGGATGAGGTCACGGGTGTTGTCAAAGCAGAAAAGGGGATTCTGAGACTCGGAGAGCACCTGTACTTAAAACACGGGCATGATAAGACTAAGCATGATTACATTAGGCAGAAAATGAGAGAAGTCGGTAGGTTAATTAACGAAGCAAAAACCGCAGGGAAACTGAAAACAATTAAGGATTTCTTTATTCCTTCCAACTTTAACCATGTGATTGATGCAGTCAGGTCTGTGGCTGGATATGATGAGGAAACAAATCAATACAAGACTCCATCCTTGGCCCTCAAACTCGGCCATAGCCTCAGAAAGCTAGCAGATATTCTTGAATGTGACTCAAAAATGGAGCATTGTGTTGATGAACTATTTATTAAAAACCTCCAACGAAGCCGGCTGCTTTTTGAGAAGAGGTGGGACGTCTGTGTTTCTTCTGCTGCCCTACAGACCCTCCGGCAAGCCAAGTGGAACACTCCGGACCTGCTCCCTCTGACTGAGGACGTTAGAGCCATGCATGCACATATTGAGGTATGTCGACCTGAATATGTGCAAACCCTAATAAGTGAGCCAACGTCTAAGCATTGGTCTAAACTGGCAGTTTTGACTCTTTGTGAGGTCATCATTTTCAATCGAAGAAGGGAAGGTGAGGTTTCAAAGATGCCACTGACAGCCTTTACCTTAAGAAGTAAGACTGGGATCCATTCTGACATTGCTCTGGGACTGTCCCAACTTGAGAAAAAGCTGTGTCAGCATTTTCAACGCATTCAAATTAAAGGGAAAAGAAGTCGGAAAGTGCCGGTTCTTTTGACTCCTGAAATGATTGCTTCGATGGAGGTGCTGGTGGAGAACAGAAGGGCCTGTTCCATCTCTGACCATAACCCATACTTCTTTTCCCGCCCGGGCGCAGACACCCACATCAGGGGATCAGACTCCCTACGCCAGGTAGCCAAAGAATGTGGTGCGGTGCATCCAGAGATGCTATCCTCAACCAAACTTAGAAAGCACATAGCTACTATGTCTACAGTTCTCAATATGAAAGAGAATGAGATGGACATACTTGCCAACTTCCTCGGCCATGACATTCGCATCCACAGGCAATATTACAGACTACCAGAGGGGACACTGGAGCTGGCCAAAATCAGCAAGTGTTGATGGCCATGGAGCAGGGAAGAGTGACGGAATTCGAAGGAAAGAGCCTCGACCAGATACAAATTGAGCCTGAAGGTAATTCTTGATATTATTAAAATATGTATGATTTTTTTCCCCTAAAGGCCACTTGTATTTTTATTTTCTGTGCGACAGGGAGAGCAGTAGAGATCCTCTCACAAACGGACGGGCTAAAAGAAACTTCAAGCGGAGAACCTTCAACCATTCATCCAGATGCACCCCATGGTAGTGGCAGTGCCCCTTCTGGTAAGTGTACCAGGTGGGGGATTACAGCCAGGCTGCTTGGTCCTCACCCTGGGAGTGTATATTGCTAATATATTTTTATTTCTCTCCCTAGAACGTGTAAGAAAGCCATGGTCTGCATCTGAGGTGAAGGCTGTGGAGAAGACCATGACACCTTTCATACAGACTGGAAAGGTCCCTGGGAAGTCTCACTGCCTGGCCTGCATTAATGCCTCACCAGATGACCTTAGACATCGGACATGGAGTGGCATTAAATTCTATGTCAAAAATAGAATCACTGCAATTCGAAAACAAAATCTAAAATAAAATTCCTTTAAAATAGTTGTTTGGTTTCTATTGACTGTTTTGTATTACTTAAAGTCTTGGTAAAAAAAGATTATGTCTATGGGTCCCATTCTGAACGGCCCTGTCAAAGGGACCCACCAGGTAACAAAAACGTGTATGTGTTACATGCCAGAAGGCTAATATATTTCCAATGTCATTATTGTACATGATATAATTCATGCATGCCTAATGCGGCTGCAAACATAAATATCTCATGGCGTGGACTATATTCTCAACTCAAGCACATCTCAGAGAACGCTGGAAAAGAGCAGTTTGCAGCTTTGACACTATCAAAGGCTCCCCTAGTCAGCAGCTGTCAGCAGTGGCAGCCACATGCCACAAAGAGATGACTAACATTACTGCACACCGCAATCATGCAAATCAAATGAAATGGAATGTGTCACAGTGACACATATCAGATCAGACATAACATTATGATCACTTTCCTATTGATGGTCAATGTATTATACTATTTAGCTTCATATGCTGGTTTAGACTGGTTTAATCAGACAGTGTGAGCTGCATTTCAAACACTACTGCACCTGAAATGTTGAGGTTTTGTGAATGTTCTGAGCCTATTCAGGTCTCAAACATGATCATATCAAAGGTCAGGAAGCATGGCAAATACATACAATCAAATCTGCTTTCTTCCTTTTACAGACATGTTTGATTTTATTGATTGACCTTTAGTTAAACAGGGAATTCCTGCTGAGATTATAGAATCTCTTTTTCAGGGGAGTCCTGGCCCCAGACAGGGGACAGGACTGGGACTATAGTACGCTTTTAGTGGTAGGGGAAACTGGAGCACTCTGGAGAAACCTGCGCAGACATAGGGAGAACATGCAAACTCCACAGAAAGTCTGTGCTAACCACTGTGCCGCAGCGGTTCGACATGTTAACACCAGCATGAATAGTGACAGAATGACCTGAACGATGCACTAATTGGGTACATCAATAATCAATAAACATTAAACTGAGTGAGAACTGGTTCAAAGGACATTGATTACATAAACTTACACAACAATTGCATTTTAATCTTTTTACTAATCTGCTAATCATTACCTGCTACGATTCAACAGTCGACTCCAACAGAAGCACATCATGTTTCAAATGATACAAATGGGAAAATATGTCTGAAGCGACGTGCTCTGATGACTTCACCTCAGATTTATCTTGCTCAAACAATATCATTTCTGCGCTCTAACAACTAATAGATAAATCCAAAGAATAATAATAATTGTTAGCTACACCCCTAATTGAAATTGTCATCTGTAACTGAGTTCATGGACGTATTTATTTGCTCAGGAAGTTCCTCCATTTGGACCATCTCTTAACGGCCATAATCCTCACAGCAAGCACTTCAAACGCCGCTTTATCGTAATGTTTAGTAAACCGCTCACCACTTTTCCTACATTTTAAACGCTGTCCAGGCCAAATTGAAACGCTCTGTAATTATCCGTGGCCAGAACAGGTTGAACTTGTTACCAGGCGAGGTGTGTCGACTTAATGATCATTTCAAAGTGATGACTCCTCCATCGAGCGACCACTGGGATTGAATGTTGTTATTATTCCAGCGAATCTGCATTGTACCGCGATATTACACTGACTGAGCAAACACACGTAGGAGGCAGTCGTCAATCATGGCTGATTAATGCCACCGCTAAGCCTCACATGGAGGTGGGAATGGCTTCTGCTGTGATCCAGGGGCCTTAAAGAGGTCATCGTCATAGTCAAATATTTCCCTTTGTTCGTTGGTGACATGACCGTGATCTTTATCAACATTGCCACATTTCAACTAGCCTGTATTTGCATAATTTGTAGAATAATGTCAGCTGGAAAAACCCCACTGGGAGCTGTGTTTTATTTGTCATTTGGGAGGTAATGAGATAAAGAGATTATAGATGTCAGCAGAGAGAGGCCCCCACACGCAGGATCTACATGGCATTAGGATTCAAATACATGTGGTAATGCATACATGTATTTGCAACAGCCGGATCAACTGTGACAAATGAAAACCAGAGCCTTTGCACAATATGAAACTAGAGCACGTCGATGAGGCTGTATAGTGCCCTACAGTAACAGTGGTTCCCAAAGTCGGGGGACACTAGCTGGGGGTTGTGAGACAATGTACAATTTCTGCATGATATTTCTGACAATACATTACTCAAATAAACAGCATTCAATTCAATGTATTCTTGTGTAGCCATAAATCACAACAATGGTTATCTCGGAGGACTTTACACAGCCGTTGAAATTGCCAACACATATCAGAGAATTAAACAGTTCCCACACAATAAATAGATCAGAAAACACATTGGTACTGGTCCATAAGAGGCAGATGACCTATATCCAGAAGTGTTGATAAATGTCCATAAATGTTATGGACATTATAATCAATGTAGCATGCTAAAAAAAAAAGTCATTTGATTATTCCTAACTATCAATTACTGAAGTAGTTGTGAATTAATTTAGTGATCGATTAAGCAGTTTTTTTAACCTTACAGAGAATTACCCATGCTGAGAAGGTTATGACTGGTATAACAATCAAACAACCTAATGTGTAACAAGTAACTCTATGAAGATATTGTTGGTCAAATGCCCACAAAAACCTCATATTCATTAACCTTTCGAGGTCAACTACTTGATTATCATATTTTTTAGCAAGTGCATAAGCCTCTAGTACCCCTAGTACCCAATAACACCATAACACAGCACTAACCAGTCATGGATTCATAGCAATGTATCTAAATAGCAGAACATATCCCCAAAATTGGCAAAAGAAAAACTTCACTTTATGTTTAAAACTGATGACTTACTGTATCAGGCCAGTTGGTAAAGCTACTATGTATTTTGTCCAGAAAAAACAGACACAGCTACTTTGGCACAAGTCTAAACTATACTTTTTTATCAGTCAATGATTCACCATTAGCAGAATTGAGCCCTAATTGAATACTCTCAATGTCAAGTCCATTGGCATTGCCCAACAAGCACTTTCCGGTGTCTACTTGACCTCCAATCACAGTTAATGACCGACAATCAGCAGTCCACTCCATGCAGAGGAGTACGAGTGGGCCCCCCCAGCATGCACACTTTAGGGGCCACTCCACAGATGTACCAAACAGCCCAGTCAGTCTAAGGTAATCACAACATGCACCAGCTCTCTTACCTCCAGGCGCTCCAGGCTGATGAAACTGGAAATAGCAAATCCATCAATGATATCTTCCTCCTGTGAGCTGGACTCCCTCCTCTTCCTCCTGGGGGCTCTGGAGGCTGCGGGGCGCGGTGCCTTTTTAGCAGGCTCCCTCCCTGGACTGCGCGCCTCCCTGTCGGAGCAGGAGGAGTGGTGGTGGAGCTCTGGGTTGCAGTGGGTTTCTCTGCTCCCCACTTCCCTCAACCTGCGTACTCTTTCCCGTTTGGTCCGACCTCTCCGACCCGTCCCTGGCTTCGGCTTCAGTTTTGCATCCATGATTTGCTAGAAAGCGCTGGGTAAACTGGCCAATTTTACAACTCTATACTGTATGATCCCCCCCCAAAAAACACAAAAAAGCGCACAGAGAGGAGAAATGTTATGGTGCGCTCTGGTGTGGAGATGTGTGTGTGTGTGTCTGTGTGCATGTGTGTGTGTCAATATGTGTGTGTCTGTGTGTGTGCCTAAACAGCAAATATAGCTTGTAGCGCTCAGTGACCTTGAGTAAAAACCTCCCCAATCTCCATTACGATAAGAAAATGTTCAAGTATCCCACATGCGCGTTGGCAAAGAGGATCCACGCGTTCAGTGGGTCACGGAATTGCGCGATGGCGACGTCCAGGCAGGTGCAAAACTGTTCACAATCCACGCATTAGACTCGCTTCGGAACTTTTGTAGCATCGGAATAACAACAAGCGATGAGGCAGCCTGGCGTGCTCGCTGCTACGCACAGACAGCGCAAAGGAATCATGTCGCTGCTGCTGCTGCTGCTTCTGCTGCTGCTGCTGCTGCCCGCTCTTGTTTTTCCACCAGCCCGATCCATGACCCAGTGCTGTCAAACGCAAAGAGCATACAATCCGTCCGAAAAACCAAGCGATAGTATCTTGCGTAGTCGTCAATACTCCCGCTGACTCTTAGGGCATATTCCTCTCTGTATACGCGCGCCCTCAGTGGATCCAAAGTGTATTATTCCCCTTGAACGAACTGAACCGTCCGAATGTAAAACGCACGCATCCAGTGAGTGATCAAACTCCATGAGGCGACGAAAGCGGTCTATTCCAGTTCAGATCGCGCTGACTTCCCCATAATCCAGCTCCAGTCCTGGTCCTGGTTGCTCACAGTCTCTCTCTCTCTCTCTCTCTCTCTGTGTCTCTCTCTCTCTTTCAGCGGCTGGCGGTATTTCTATTGCACATAATAAGGCTTTGATAAGTGTCCTTAAAGCGACAGGAGTGATTAAAAAGCTCCTCCCTCCCCCCCCACCTCATTCCCTTCATCCGAAATTAAGAGACAGAGTCAAGCTTCAGAGAGAACCCACAGAAACTGACGCATTTCCGCCGCTTCTGGTCTACAATTCAGCCGAGGAAGGAAGCATGGTGTGAGAGGAGAGAGGCAGAGCAGGAGGGATCATGCACTCTGGTGTTTTTGGCACATGCCTGTGTCATGCAAACAGTGCTCAGCTGACACCCGGGGAAGAAAAACAATAAAACTCAGCTCTGTTTCACTTTTGACAACTGAAAAAAAGGGGACAACAGCCTGCCTGGGGTAATTGTGTTGAATATTGGTCACAGTACTTGACCCTGACCGGTGTGGCATCAAGTCCCATGTATACAAGAAGAGGAGGAGGGGGAGGGTTGCAGGGAGCTCCCACAGGTTCCCAGGGGAAATCCAGGCAATTGACTGCAGGAAAGTAAAATAGAGCCGCACTTCAATCAGCAGGAATGAGGACAAGGCTAATTATATAGTCGTGTTCGTGATGGTGATCTAGTAAGTGCCGTCACAACACTTGTAGAATGTGTTCAAGAATGTATTTGGAATGTATTATAGGTTGTGCGTCACTGTGCATGGTTAACAAAGAGATTTCACTGCAAAAAATATGTAATTAAAAACAAAATGAGGGAATAATTGCTAGAATGGAGTGTTTTTTTGTCTCAATTTTAATACATTTGGACTGTCTGAAAACCAGATTTGCTAATGAGACAAAGCCATTTAGTCTCATTTCAAGAACTGTGACTTTATTTTCTCATTCCAAGAGAGACATTTCTTGTGTCTTTTTAAAACAGGATCATTTTGCTGGTCCCATTGACGAGTCTTGTCAAAATGTAGCAGTCAAAATGTGCTGAAATTAAGATACATTTAGCCAAATTTGAGCAATTTACTGTATGACTTTGACTTTTTGCCGCGTTGGTTAAGTCGTATACCTGCACACAATGTACTCTTTAAAACAATACATTCATTATTACAGCAATATTTGTAGCTCTGAACTGCAACTGAAAGATCAAGGCTATGCTCACACTCAGAGAGCAGCCGTCCTCCTGTGGACTCACCACCTGCAGAGGATCAGTGAGGGGCTGGTGCTATGAGACTTGGGTGGCATCTCTGACTGCCACCCCCCTGACCCAGAAATGGATTAAAGGGTAGAAAATGGATGGATGGATGGATGGATATTTGTAGCCCATGTTTACAATCTCTTACTCATAGCGTTTAATTACGTATCAATATTCATTTTTTTGTAATCATTTATGCATTTTCCAACATGAATACACACACACAGACACACACACATATCCAAAACAACCAAATCCCCACACAAATCCATACACTTTACATCACTTTTAGTACTTAAACAGCAAAAGCATTTCTTTGGTTCTATAAAACGTGTCAGCCGCTCGCTCCCCCGATCTTACTGTTGACAGAGCCACCGATACTTTGCACTTTTTAATATTAAGTCAGACACTGAGGCTGTGAAATGATATAGTGCTACTGTAATACCAGCAGCTTAATATGGTTAGGAGCTCATAAAGGGAGGTGTGAGCAGAATACATTAGAGGCGTGTGGATATTGCTCGGAATCCTACCAGTTGTGATTTCATTTCCACTTGACGGAGAGAAAGAAGCCAAAACAGGTCAAAAATACTCAACAATCAACACGTTTTTGTCTTGCAGTGACATGTATGGTTTCATTTTTAGCTTCGGGAACGCCACCTAACGAACCTGTTATGAATGACTTATCCATAACAATGGCGGCTTATTCTATTGTTTAATGCGGACAATGCTGTTTCTAATCTTGAGTGTTTAAGGGTAATTTGCTTCATTCATGATATTTCACCCCAGAAATATAGGATAACAATACAGGCATTGTCTTTGCAGATCAAGCAATCAATCCAATGATTTAATTGTATAGCACTGTGTGTATAATTATGGGGTGGGAGTCTGCAAGTTTTTACTTCTTTCCCACTCCATTTTGAGCTGATAAATTGTGAACTAAAGAATCATATGTAAACGATGCTGACTAACTAACTTTCCTCCCACCCTTCAAACCTTTTACCGCCTATACCTGTATCCCTACATGTATGTTTACCTGTATGTCTACCTGAACGTCGATGTATGTCTTTGTGTCATTTATGTTGTTTTGTATGTCCTTTTTTGTTTTCTGCAACAACAACAACAACAATTCCATGTGAGTAGAAATGTGTTTGTAAATTTATATTAAAACACATGGTGAAAATGTGGTTGCTTGTATGATTATGTCATGATATAGATTTATGTCATGTAAACTGAGGAATGTAAATATGGTAACATGTAACATTTCTGCTCAAATTAATAACATCTATCGTTATTAAAACAAGTTTCCAAAGTGATGGGTTCAGAGACAAAACAGAGACAGTAACAAATTTGAATACACAAGTCTGCCAGCTTTATGTATAAAATAGAAGATCATAATATTAAGCTACAATACAAACTATTGAGTAGGTACCCCATTATGGTATTTGAATGCATGAATTCTTGAAGTGGGTGTTCTTTGAGCTTTCAACCATGTTACAACTTTGTTCCCTCTGCCGCTTCTGTCTAAATGCTCTGATCTCACACTTGGAACGCTATGCTGAATCCTTATAAGGATTATATTATGCTCTGAAAGAATTATTAATCTGCCTTTGAGAACAATTGCCACCAAATTAGTTTTGGTCATTTCTGTAGTGAAATTACGGTCTGTATTTGCAGAATTTAATGTTTGATACGGAATAAGTGGTAGTAATAAGTGGGAAATTACACACGAGTAAGAAAGTAATTTTTATCCTTATTACACCAACACCAGACTCATTCTAGGCAATATGGGTTAAGTTTCTTGCCAAAGGACGCAACAACAATTTTGCACTTTATAGCCGCACCCTGTGATAACTGGTGTTCCTAGAGGTCTCCCATCACAGCTGCCCTGCACAGCTTCAGACAGGATCTGGCTTTTGCATGTAAGTATGGCCATAAAAGAGTACAGATAAAGGAGTAGCAATTGAAAAATGTTGGGGACTCCTGCCCTTGTGGCATTGTAGGATGGGTCAAATGCAGAGGACACATTTCCCTATGTGAGACAAAACACTACGCCTTAAAGATTGAAGCCAAATATTTGCCTTTTGCACCAGAACCTGAGTTGGTGTCACTTCCATGTTTCTCTAACCTCCGACCACGATGAATACACCTCATTGTTTGAGCATATTTCAAAGAACTAATTCAGTAAGGCGATTAAACAGAGTGGTGGTATGTGTGCACCATTGATACAAGGGGGGCGAGGTATAAGGGAGAGTGAAGTGGGGAGATTAGCCGTTTCTTCCTTGCTACAGTTTGCTGTGGGCTTAATCCTCCTGCTCCTACCTTGCACCATGTATAAACGCTCGGCTTCTGTTACAATATTGCACATATAGAGCCATGTTTGAGGATCCTTAAGAGACTATTCTTCCACTTTATTTTTGAACAGTCTTTGAGGTGAAGGCTGATACTGCTGTGAGGGCTATTTTTCATTTAGATATAGCCACGATTGTGACGTCGGAGATCTGAAATAAAGAAAAATCTTCTCTCAACTGAGCCGCGTTATCTTTTGTAAAGAATATAGCTGCGCACAAATCAATAGAGTGGATTTTGGACTAGAACAGTGGGCAGCTGTAAGACACACAGCTCCTTGAACTGTGCAGGAGAAAATATATTCAGTTTGGAGTGTGATTTTGTATGAGTGGAACGGCTTCATGGAAGAAGAAATGGTTCAGAATAAGAGGACTTTGTGTTCTTGGTTTAGGTTTATTTCCTGTTTTGTTTTGTAATTTGTTTTTGTAATTTTTTCTTTACTGAGTCACCGTGTCCCGATGCCTCATGCTGCTAATGTACACTATGCTAACATACAGCCAATGTACAGATACTAACATACTGCTGCTAACATGTACAGATATAAACGTACTGCTGCTAACATGTACAGATGCTAACATACTGCTGCTAACATACTGCTGCTAACATACTGCTGCTAACATGAACAGATGCTAACATACTGCTGCTGATGTACAGATGCTAACATACTGCTGCTAACATGAACAGATGCTAACATACTGCTGCTAATGTACAGATGCTAACTTACTGCTGCTAACATGAACGGATGCTAACAAATAACTACACACTTCTTCATACTTCATACTTGCTTCTTATTTTGCCAAATGTAAAATGTTTATACTGTTTATACATGTTTATGTTCAAGAGATTTTATACTTGTTCTTTGATGCTTGGATTACAAATTGTGTTTTATTTCAATTAGAAAAGCTATTATTCACTTCTCCTCAAATCCTACTGTTCTATAACTTGTGATGCAACACTGAAATTTCCCTGCCGTGGGACGAGTAAAGGATCTCTTAATCTTATTTTGTTAACCTCTTTGCCTTCTTTAGTTTAACTTCCTGTTCTGTTGATTGCCTGCCCCCGTTACACCTGTGTCACAGCGGGAGACACAGGTGCGACAGGGGCAGCCAATCAACAGAACAGGAAGTAAAACAAAAGAAGAAAGTAGGAGATCCTTTTTTCATCCTTTTATCACCAGTTATAAAGCAGTAGGAAAGAGGAGCACACTATAAATAAACAATAACTCTATACTAAATAAAATAAAATAAACATCTAACTCTAGCATGAAGAATAAACAGCTATAACATATCTTTCTTAAAGGGGCTATACCTGTTTCTGCAAGGTTTGAATGTTTAGCACCGCCCCCAACTCGCTCAGAGGCTTCTTATTTCCACTACGCTCTCATAACACGGTGGCCTGGTCTTAGCCATCCGTACACTCCGCTCAATCATCATTTCACTGCATGTAACGTCTGGGTCTGGTTCCTGTGTTAGCGATTACAATCGGTCGTATTTCGACCGGCTACTCAGAGAGCGCGTTGTAGGTCGGTGCCGGTGACGTCGAGAGTTTGCGTCGAACAGGCAGGTTGTAGTTTGGCAGTGGCGAAGAATGCGATAGTAAAGTAATCCGGTGTGGTTCTATCAAGAAATTGAAGCAGGAGCAAGAGGAATGTTTAGCAAATGTAATCGCTGGTCAAGATTGTGGCGCTACTCCCCACGGGCTCTGTTAGCGGCAAAGGAGATGGCTAGGCTAAATGCTAATGCTAACAACACACTCGGGCGCATCACATACGTCACGGTAAACTGAGATCCAATCGTTTCAATCTGCAAAAGGAGTTAACCCCTCCCACCTGTTCACGGAGCTCAATGGAGCAAATCCAGACCTTAGTATGAAATGAAATTTGTACTAAGGTGTGGTACAACCAGGCTAATTCCACGGAGCCACCTAGTTTTACTTGCGATCTGATACGTATGCTAACATTAGCATGAGCGCAACTGAGTGTTTAGCAGCGATGTAGAGGCAAGAGGACGCAGCCTCGTTCTGTGATTGGAAGAAAGCGGGCGTCACGCTAAAGTCTCTACTCAGCACTTTTATACGGCCTGAATTCATACACAACGGAATCAATGAGCTCAAGTTTTCAATTAAATTACAGATTATAATACAACTTGTATGTAGTAATAAGCATTTTTATTAACTCATAAATTAAAATAAAAATTGGGTATAAGTACAAAAAGCTCTTTCCCTCTTGTTGTCAGTCCATTAAGTGTTTGTTCGTCCTCTGTTCCCACATTCAGCTGAGTTTTGTTTTGGATTCTTGTTCATCGAATTATATTGTATTCTGCAGTAATGAATTTTGGGTCCTCTTTATTTCTCAAATGTGACAATATGTTCATCTATGTGCAAGCAATATCGATTTCCCCAATATCCAAAGTAGTGATTTTTATGGTGTTGATTGTGTGTAAACGGTTGAACAAGTTGGGTCTATATTAAAGATATGATAACTTTATTGATCTCACAATGGAGACATTTACAAAGCTGGAGTACAACAATAGAACTATAATCAATTCTGAATACCTTTGTTTTATTGCTTGCAAACCCTGTCCCTCTCCTCAAGAGCCAAAATGATTGCAATAGATTTCCACAAAATTTACAAAAGCAATTTCTTCCCGAGCCTTTACTTTCCCTAACACCATGTAGAGGTCAGTGTATCAAGACTTTTTGTGCGGTAATATAATGTGTTGTACAACGGTGGCCTGTAAAATGTTCTTTCTGACATCTAAATTGGTGCCATTTGAAAAAAAAAAAAAACATGCATTAACGCCGGGACTAAATATTAACCGGTGACTGTAAAGGCAAGGCAAATTTTGTATAGACAATTTGTATAGCACAAGGCAACTCAAACTGTTTTAAACCTGGATTTGAACATTGTCAGAGAAGAAGCCTGTCTCGCCATTTTGAGAAGACTGTTCCAGATCTAAACAGTACGTTGCTATGGTAACTTATTTCCCTTGTTACTGTTCATGGCACGAGATAGTGGTAGAACAACTCACATTTCAATCTTAAATAATGACATACACATAAACCACACATAGAAACAAAAAAAGTCACAGCGTTTTGAAGAATAAAAATGTACATACACTGAGAATTTACTCATCTAAAAGCCGTCAAATTGACTGCTCCGGGAGTTCTAGTGTTAAACAACGTGCAGCGGTTTTGAAGACACAATCATAGGCCCTGTATAGCTGCTCCGGGTCCCGGTAGAGTCGAGAGCAGAGAGACATCATCATTTGCTGGCCTCTCTGTCACTGAGGGAAAACACAAGTCCGTGGCTGCTGCCTATGGGGCTTTCTGCTGCCTCTGCGACACATCATGGACTAATTCTCTACAGTTTGGTGCCAATTTGCAGACGACAAGAAAGACTCACACTCCGGGGCCTCAGAGCTACAGATTTTCTCTTGAGGAAAACCGTGGCCAGCTGTGAAATGTTAGTATCACTTCATAGTTCACACATAAAAAAACATATTCTGGATCCTTCGCTGTATTTTGTGTTGATTTACCAGCGGGTACAAGGTTTTAGGGAGGTATCCATAATTCAATAAAATGCATTATCTTTTTGTATAGACCTACATCACAACAGCAGTTGTTTCTGAGGACAAAACAATGTTGTCGATTCACCCAAAACAGATCAAAGAATCAAACAGTTCAAATACAGTGCAGTGATAAATAGATAGTGGTGCATATAGACAGCGGAATGACCAATGTCCATAAAATTTAATAAATGTCCTTAAATGTCTTTGAATGATCTAAGAAGTGATCTCCCATTTTCCTCACTCTTCATCTGAAATAATGATTATTTTTTATTTTTTTATTTGAATAGTAAAATAGATCTGATCATGGAGGAGGGGACACATACAGCACTTAACGACTATCAAAAACCAAATGTACAGACAACTAGAATAATGTATTATTAGAAACTACTACTATCAAATAAAACCTATCAAATAATCAATAGCACATAACACTGTCTACTACACTTCTAAACTAGTATGAAACATGTAAACAATGCTAACAGATTAGAGCTACAAGCAAGAAGAAGCAGAGGGGGTGCCAACAGAACCATTACCAATAGAGACACATACATATTCTCTATTGGTAGAGTTAATAAGTTACTTAAAGCTGTGGTACGAAGCTTTCAAACCACACAAAATTAACTGCAAATCCACATAACTATTCCTAGCTTTTAAAAAGTCCTCAGAGACAAATGGTGTAGTGATTTTATTTTATTTTTAATTAAATTTGTTTTTTATTTTGTACATGCCAAGTTACAAGACTTAACCAAAGTAAGATACTCAAAGACATTTGAATATATAAGTGCACAACAAAAGCACCAAAATGAATAAGTGATAATATTCAGTTGGACATGTAAGATGATAGTAAAAATAATAATAATAATAACAATAAATAATACATTGTCTTGTTTTATGTACGAAATGGAGTGGGAAGAAGTGATTTAGGGCTATCCATACATTAAATCAGATTCAATAAAAGGTTTAGTTACATTGAGCTGACTTTCGGTTTTGTTAAACGTCTAAATTTAGATTGTATCACTTAACATAAATCTAAATAAAATCACTAAACATCCCGGTTACATGCGTTTTTTTTTTCTCTTTCATTTCACACACGTTTGTCCGAGCCCCTCAGACGTCAACTGGAAAGTGTGCCTCTACTGATAAAAACCACCGAATCCACCAGTCACTACTGTAAACTAGTTCTTGTCGTTTATCAGGCCTTACTTCCTCTTGTGGTTTTGCCGAACGCCTTGTAAGCGTATTGCAGAGGCAGCACTTCAAAGAACAGCTGCTTGTTTCATGTCGAGCACCAGACAATTATTTATAGGCTGAATGACTTAGTACGAGCTCAGTCTTGTGTCGCATGTAAACACATCCAAAACCTTTTGTCGCAACTCATCTCCGAGGGCTTTTCTAACAAAGTCAAATCAAAGTCACAAACTGCTGAAGTAGAAACATGGTGCAGTTTTTTTTTTTCATTAAAGTTGATATATCCGGGTTAGTGTGGCGTCAATAATGTAGCAGAGAGGGTTTCAAATGTAAGTGCCGTTGGATATTTTATTCCATAGGGAGCAAAGTTTAATCATACAGAAAAGATCGGCCCAGAGCGCTGTGAGTAAAGCCCTGGTAGGATTTATTGGCAGCTCTTGTAAAGGGTAGTTGGCTCTTTTTATTACAGGCATCATTTAGGGCAAAATTAACAGTCTGACCTGTGTTTTTAGTCAAATCTATTGGGTTAAGAGCTTGATGTGGATAAATGTCAAGTTAAATGTCAGCGTAAAATACTGAGATTGTTAGAAATGAAGCCAGGGAAAATGGGCTCTGTAGTTCTTTTCAGAAAAGTTCAAAGGAAAGAAGCGGGGTGCATATATTTAAAGCACACAGGAGTTTCGGGTTTAATATTTCAGAAACCAGAAGATATTCACGGGGCATATGCACGGGTATGAGTCCAATCTATAAGTCCACTTTTGAAAATATTCTGAAAGGATAATACACAGCAATACAGAGCAGACAAGATTGTGGACCTATTATTATATATGTTTGTGTGTGTGTGTGTGTGTGTGTGTGTGTTTATCTTAGCAGTTTGATACATCCACCCCCCAAAGACTTTACAAAGCTGTCGATTCCTCAACAACAGATCAGAGAATCAAACGCATGAGAAATGCGATAATGTACATGCCATTCATCTGTAAATAAGTAAACAGTATAATCATGTGCAATGTGCAATACTGCAATTTCAGAATATCCACTGAACACGACTTGATCTACTTATTCTGCACTATATGTATATGTATATAACTTTGCACTATATATAGAGATATTTCAAAAGACTGATATTGAAGCATTTACAGCTTGCTCCTTGTGTGCTCTTACTACTGTCCTGTATGTGTGCTACAACATTGAAATTTGCCCCACCTAACCTTGGGATGAGTAAAGGAACACTTATTTTAACTTATCAAACACGTAGAAGCCCTTGGTCCATAGGGGGCGGATGTCATGAATATTAATAAATGTCCTTGATCATCACTGTCCTTAGACCCAACAGCATCGGCAAGGAACGTCCCAAAAACCCAGCGGGAAAAAGTGAAAAGTCCCATATAGAGCGGTGGATCCACGCCAATGGAGAGATTAAGATTAAGAGATCCTTTTTTCGTCCCACAGCAGAGAAATGTCAGTGTTGCATCACAAGTTACAAAACAGTAGTATCGCTATTGTTCACAAGATACGTGAACAATAGCGATCTGTGCATGTAAGCAGCAGTATGTTTACATCTGTACATGTTAGCAGCAGTATGTTTACATCTGTACATGTTAGCAGCAGTGTGTTTAAAGCCAGTACACTTTATAATCACAAGCTAAGGAGAATATTGAGTGCATGAGACAGGACATCTGGCTTATTATCTGTTAAACCATTTTTGTCTCCCAGGTTTGTTTACTGTGTTCTGCAGCTGCTGCATCTCATGACATTTTAAAGAAGTCATTGCTGTCATATGGACTGTCTAACAAACACACTATTGCACTCATACGCCTCATATTGCAGCTGTGTGAGACTGCTGAAGAGCCTGTCACTTGTGTTCCAGCTCAATACTGAAGGTGCCACTAACAACACCTGTTACATTGGATTAACTGTGAGCAGACATACTGTAAAATACACTGTATGTACCCTGCTGGTGCCCAGAGTCAGGACTAAACATGGGGAGACAGTAGTAGTAGTAGTAGTAATCTTTATTTATATACCGCCTTTTCACTGCTTATCTGAGTCTCAAAGCGATTTACAATTGTTATTTTTGGGCATTTGTCTCTCACTCCACACAGAGATGGGAGCGGGGTCGCCAGTACAGGAGGCATATGCCAGACCTATTGTACATATTTTTAGTGGTAGGGGAAACCGGAGTACCCGGAGGAAACCTACACAGACACAGGGAGAACATGCAAACTCCACTCAGAAAGGCCCTGGTCCGACCGGGATTTGAACCCAGGACCTTCTTGCTGAGAGGCGAGAGTGCTATCCACTCAGACACCGACAGCGTTTCAGATTTATTTCAGAAGCCACATCTGTCACAGCCTTCTTGAATGTGTGAGATAGGCTTCTACTCTGAACATTTTCAAATCCAGGTTAAAAGCGGTTCTTAGCTGTGCATACCGCTGAAGGTGTCGAAAGTGAAATGAAGGAGGGCCCATAATGCAGGAATGCAAATTGATATTGATTTAAGGATGATGAATAAAAGTCCAAGATGAATAAAAAATCCAAACGGCTCCAGGAACAAACAAAGACAAGCTTGGAAGTTGACAATGGATCAGGAACAGGAGAGACACAGGTAAAACACATTAGGGCGGGCAGACAATCAACCAGAACAAGACAGGAAGTAAAACTAAAACCACAGAGAAATGAAGTCAACATAAAACCAAGTAAAATAACACGACCTCCACACCATCTCCAAGGATCTCCAATCTTTCTAATGTACTGTGATTATTTATGCCATCGTGATTTGAATGTGTCCATTCTTGTTTTGTTAAGCACTTTGAGTTTCCTTGTGTATAAACTGTGCTATACACATAAACTTCCCTTGCCATTATTTAAATCATAATTTAATAATCAATAGTTTTTTGAACCTTACATAGACTAAAACATGCTGAGAAGATGACTTAGTGACTCAGACAATCAAATAATGACTGCAAAATGAAATGAAAATGTATTTACAAAGTACTCTTAATCAAACAACCCAATGTGTACCAAGGCTGTTTCTATGACGATCTCCAGGGGCATCACACACACTTTGTTTTGGTCAAATGTGTAAAGAAATCCCAAGTTCACCAGGATCTAAACTACTAAATGATGAAAATATTCACTAATTATAGCCTTAGTCTAAAGTTATTTTGCAACCCACTTGACAATCTAATATTCAAATACTATTGGCTGAGCAATCGTGTGAAAATCTTCAATTGTGTGATATTATAAAACGTGTGGTAACGGTGGATCATGTATGGATGATATAGAAAAAGTAAAAGCGCTGTATCGTTATTTAAAAGGCCAGATTCATAAGTTGTTATTTTCTCGTCATTCCTCATTGCCGCTCACAGCTCGAGAACATTTGCACTTTAGCTTCTTAATCGCAATAAAACGTCTGCCTTTTGGTGTTTTAAATGGAAATGAGGTTAAGTAATTACTCACTTTTTGTTGTTGGATACCTCAGTAATAATTTCCCTGCTCGAGTGCAAAATCCATGTTGAATGAGGAGAGAGTAAACAGTGCTCTCCACACAGCGCTTCTGTTTCTATGTTAAGTAAATCAGGCATGATACGGCTCTGTGTGCGGCGAGACTAGTGCGGATGCTGTTTCTTGGTAATTGCTCTGATTTGCATGTAAATGGACCGCACTTATTAAATGATGTTTGTGGATCTGTGCCTTCTGATTTTTCTGCTACTTCAAAGGAATGCTAGTGTTTGTGTATACTATATTTTAAACTGTTTTTTTTTTTAGACCATTCCTCACGGCTGAGAAGAGTCTGTATAAGTCCCACTCTAGGCCTGGATCGTTATGGATTGGTTTCAGTTCTTAATCATTGCTGTGGTATCAATCAAGTTTATTTTTCTTATTTTTTTGTTATCAAATAGTTATTTTGCTGCATACACAATTGACAACTGTTCAACTGCTCAAAACAACCCTCCCCATAGTTCCACCCTTTCCAACATATACATACACACAACCCCCATAATACAAAAATAGTATATATACCATACAAAAGAAAGGCAAAACTTGCAATATAGCTAGCTAAATCCACCACATTGTCCAGTTATTGATTCATGCAGTGCTTTACAGAAACACACTATAATACACATTTACAAACATTAAAACAATCATACAATAAGAACCAACTCTCAATGTCAGAATGATAAAACTCAGTATTAAAATTCGATACATCAAACTCAGTCATATGCTCAGCTGAATAAAACGGTTTTCAGCCTGGACTTTAACAATCCAGAGATGAGGCGTCCGAAGCATCTTTATTCAAAATTAGTATTCAGTATTTTATCGAAATACTTTGAAATGTAGTTTGGTGACAAGTGACACACTAGAACCTGGTCTATGTGTGCGATATACATTTAAATGAGTCTAAGTGTAGTCTTGGTCTAATCCCTGATGCCTGACATCTTTTTATGACATAAGTAATCTCATAAGTGTGAACAGCTGTTAATGTCACTGAGGCTTAAGGCGAGTTATTCACACAGTGTAAAATCTGCTTCCACTCTTACTCTCTTTACCTACTTACTGTATGCTTGAGTGGAACCCATGACCTATACAGTTGAGCTAATTGCTCATCAATTATGAGGAGGACACAGCGGCGTTTGTCCAGGGAATATCCGTGCCCTATTGCATCATAGCTGGATAAGCTCACACTGACCCCGCACTGAAGCATACGTGCTCTTGCTGACCTCTGAGCAATGACTAATGACCAGCAACGTGGTGTCTGTGTCAGGCCATGCAGTCTACAGGCCACTGTCTCATTAGCATGCAGCTAACACTGATATTCACCGCACACACTGCGTGCCTTTAGCCTGCACAGACAACATGTCAGTATATCAATGTAATCCTCCTGTCACAATAATTGCCATATTGATTTATCGCTCGAAAAGTAAAAACACACACAATGACAATTTGAAACTCAATAAATTTGACTGTGTGTGCCGGGTATATATTTGCTTTCAGAGCAGGAGCAGCAGCTGAGATCAATGCAACATTTGTAAAAAATAAATAAAAATAAATGTTCAGTATCCTAACACATTGAATAACCAGTCCAATTATAGTTTTGTTTGTTGTACTGTTCAAAAAAACAGTAGGCTGTGGTAGTACACACCTGGCATGTGAAATAAACAACATACTGCAGTTAGGACTAATCACTATTCACAAGGCAGGAGTTTGCATGTTCTCCCTGTGTCTGCATGCGTTGGTTTCCAATTCCACTAAAAACATGTGCAATAGGTAAAATCCTCCAGCTCTGGTCCTGACCAAGCCGAGCATCAATATCAGTAGATGGGTCCCAGGGTGCTGCAGGTACGACGATGACCACAGTTGCTGAAGAGGCCCCTATGGGGTGTACAGAAGATGGGTCCAAATGCAGAGGACAGAATTTCCCTACGGGGCCAATAAACTTAAATTATGATCTGCTCCATATCAAAGTAATTGGCATATCATGGTCATCGTCTCATTATTGTATCGGGCTTGAAAACACTCATATTGGTCGACCTGTGTACTGTAAAACTTCCCACTTTGCTCGGTCTGTGCACGAGTAGCACTTTGCTTTTTGTATCTGCACCAGCAGCACTTTGGTCGGTCTCTGCACCAGTAGCACTTTGCTCAATCTCTGCACCAGTAGGACTTTGCTTTTGGTCTCTGCACCAGTAGCACTTTGCTCGGCCTCTGCTCCAGTAGCACTTTGCTCTATCTCTGCACCAGTAGCACTTTGCTCGATCTCTGCACCAGTAGCACTTTGCTTTTGGTCTCTGCACCAGTAGCACTTTGCTCGGCCTCTGCTCCAGTAGCACTTTGCTCTATCTCTGCACCAGTAGCACTTTGCTCGGTCTCCGCACCAGTAGCACTTTGCTCGGCCTCTGCTCCAGTAGCACTTTGCTCGATCTCTGCACAAGTAGCACTTTGCTTTTGGTCTCTGCACCAGTAGCACTTTGCTCGATCTCTGCACCAGTAGCACTTTGCTCGGCCTCTGCTCCAGTAGCACTTTGCTCTATCTCTGCACCAGTAGCACTTTGCTTTTGGTCTCTGCACCAGTAGCACTTTGCTCGGTCTCCGCATCAGTAGCACTTTGCTCGATCTCTGCACCAGTAGCACTTTGCTCGGCCTCTGCTCCAGTAGCACTTTGCTCTATCTCTGCACCAGTAGCACTTTGCTCTATCTCTGCACCAGTAGCGGTCCTTATGCCACATTGTACGAAAGCCTGCTCCTGTTTGCTCTTAAACTCCTGCTCACCCCGGACACTTTCATAAAGCTGCTGCCACCTTAGGGCTGTGGCCATCATCATTAGATTGTTCTATTTGTGCTGGTAACTTGTGCGCAGCTGCTGCATATAAGAGCCTGGGGTTATGGCTCTCTCCCAGAGCACTTTCACTCTAAACACACACTGCCGCCTTGTTGTTGTTGATATTCCGCTCTGATAGGATCAAGCTCCCCGGATGAGGGCTTAGTCAGTAGCGTGGTCTCGCCTCTCTCATAACCTGTTTCATTACCGTTGAAAGCAATTTGCAGCGCCGGCCGCATTTGATTATGGCGTGTTTATTTGCTCTGAATCCCCTCGTTTCTCATAAGAAAGCTGCTTTACTTACCTGTGCAAATTGACTGTGCAAACACTACCGTCTTTGTCACGCGCACAGTATCTTGAGTCGGGAGACGAGAAAGGGTAATTTGTGTAAGGGAAAAATCAATAAAGCTTTCAATGTGGTAGGATATGATGCGTGTGGTGTAAAATGTTATTCAATTATTCAAATCGTGGCCATATCTTATAATCTATTTATGAACACCGAAGCTAAGCCAATGAAGGCCCGTCTGTTTGTGTGGTGCCAATAGCTTTAAACACCAGGCTGGAACTAAACAGTAGCAAACCTGTGCTCTCCAATCTGTATGTTTTAAATGGATTTTTGACGTCCACGTACAAAGTTAGATTTTGAAAACACTATTAGTATGAGAAGTCTTTTTAGTTTTTCATCTTATGCTGTCAGCTTCTACAATAAACACTGGCTAGGGTAAAATCCTGACTTGATCTATTAGTGTTACGATACACATTTTCAAACTTTATCGCTATACAAGAACAATATCCTATACCAATTTTGATAGCACTGAAATTCATAAATTCATAAATGCAAATAATTTTTTGACAATAAATTGTACATTTTTACTTCAAACTACTATACAATATACTCTTTTATGGTTTTAAGGTTATATACAAGCTAATTTGTTATAGTTTAAAATGTATCAAGAAATGTCACAATGTGTTTAATTATTTATGGGGCGACAGTGGCTCAGTTGGTAGAGCATTGGCCCTAGTACCTGATGGTTGTGGGTTCGAGCCCACCACAAGACCTACTTCACGACTCCCACTGATGACTACTGTCGTTGTGTCCTTGGGCAAGACACATAACCCCACTTTGAATAATAACCCCACGCTGAATAATCAAGGCTCCTGTGGACTCACCACCTGCAGGAGGATCAGTGAGGGGCTGGTGCTATGTGGACTGGGTGCAGCTCTGACTGCCACCCCATATAATATATCTATTAGTGTCACAATATTGTGGTTGTCATAATACAAACTTAACATAATGGTTTATTTAAAAAATCATTACTACTCGCTAGCAATTTTGATACCACAGTGATTACTTAAACATATAACTGACATTTGTTTTAATAATGATGCATCGGTTTTATATAGCGCAATAAACTGACAGAAGTGAGGCAATCAGTATGTGCCATCGGCCCCTCCGACCACCACCACAACCATTCACACAAACACCAGACTCATTCTAGGCAATGGGGTGAAGTGTCTTGCCTAAGGACACAACAGCAGTTTGGCACTTTACAGCCGCAGCCGCCCCACTGTGGCATCAGGTTTTCCCAGAGGTTAAGTGCCTTGCCAAGGACAAGGAGTCGGTGGAGCTCAAACCCACGACCTTCTGGCTCAAAGGCCAATGCTCTACCAACTGAGCTACTGTCGCCCATGTTTGACAGTTCGTTTTGACAGTGTTCAGTAATATTTAACATGAATAAACATACATGCGTTGTATGGTACGAGTTCTGATAAAAAATAATTCACAATCTGCTCAAAGAATCACCTTTTGCCCTCTTAATACCAGTTTTAAGTTATATCTGATTTTCACCTCTCGACAATCCTAATCTATATCTATCTGACTTGGCTTTTACATTTTGAATACCATGCTAATATAATAGAAAGGACTTTGACTCTTGATTAATTACCTCTGGATGTCAATCTGTTTCTGCTCTGTTCCACGTGTTAACTTTGCATAATTACTCACATTTTCAACCTTTGATCGTTGCTATCACGCTAAAATGAAACCCAGTTCTTTGTCGTGCTGGCAGACGACAGCGCTCCTGTAAAACAATTACCCTGGCTTAAACCCCGCTGAACTCTCCCCGGAGGTATTCAACCAGATCGGATAATAAAAAAGGACACAATTATCCATCTGTCACAGTAATAATAACATGTTTGATTTGCTCCATTTGCGCTGTGAGTGACGGAAGCGGGCAAATCCCCTTTACGTTAATCCACCAATCCTTCTGCTCATCTGCGTCTGTGTGGATTCACCGATTTGCGTTGGGTTTTGGTTCTGCTTTAGCGAGCTTTAAATTGAAATCAGTCGATCAGGAGTTGTTTTTTTTTGTTTGTTTTTGGCGATATTTCAGCTGTGTCAAAAGTGGCGAGCCGCAGGGACAGCCACTTGAGAAATAACAGTTAACAGCTTTTGATGCGTCCTGGGAACATGCCGAGTCTGTGCGCTTTTTGTCCAATGCTAACGATTGCGTGTGTACATGAAGCAGCCTCCGGGGATTGCGATTGAAGTTGTTAGGGAAGCTGTGAGATGCAAACAGGTCATATCTCTCAGCTCAGTAGTAGTAGTAGTAGAAAGTAGTAAGTCATCTTTAATTATATATAGCGCCTTTCACAGACCAGAGTCAACAAAGCGCTCTATACTATTGTTGTGGGCATTTGTCACTCACTCGAAAAACAGAGACCTATTGTACGTGTTTTTAGTGGTAGGGTAAAACGGAGCACCTGGAGGAAACCTACGCAGACACAGGGTGAACATGCAAACTAGACTCAGAAATGCCCATTCTGTTCCGACCAGGATTTAAACCCAGAACCTTCTTGCGGAGAAGCGAGAGTGCGATCTCCTCAGCCACCCTGTATATATGTGTGTGTGTGTATGTGTGTGCATGTGTGTGTGTTCCTGTGTGTGGCTATAATTTTAACGTTTGTTGTGGCTGGCTGACTCATGATTATAGTTCTCAAAAGGTATGTGTTATACCTCTTGCTGTTTCTTGTTAGCCATATATTTCAGCTTTAAGCAATTTTGGTAATAAAACTCCAGTCGTGATCCAATGAAGGATTTTTGTTCCTTCTTTTTGGTCGCCAGTACTTACTCCCATTTTGTACAGGGAGTTATGACGCATAATGTCAACAAAGAAAAAAACAATATTCAGAGAACTACGGTTATATAAGTAACTGTTGTTTATAGTAGTTCCTAAGCAGGTTTTTTGGGCGTCTTTTCTTGTCTTAATAATTATCTAGTATTAAAATGAAGGTTTCAAAGGTTCATAAATGACGCTAATCTTCCCATTTTCTACAGAGCTCTCCCAGAATACAGAAAAAATAAGGTTTATATATTGCTCATCTTATCTTATCTTTTTATGTTGGGCTTTATCGTTAGCGTCCATAGTGCTTTGTAGAGTGATAAGATTACGTTGATATTGTGGGTTATGAAAATGCTGTATTCATCTATCTTTCTTGTCTAGCTATTTTTGTTTTTGTTATACTTTATTGTGTCTTTGCGCAGTACATCTCGACATGATCAAAGCAAATTTCAAATACCATACTAGACACCCTTCTTTCTTTTTTTCACCCATTGTGCCAAACAAGAAAAGTAAATAGTAGGGCTGGGATAAACAATTATTTTTTAAACGATTAATCTAGCGATTATTTTTTTGATGCATCGATTAATCTAACGATTATTTTTTTCGCTTCGATTCGATTTTGATTCGATTCGATTCTCGATTATCTCCCCATTAATTGACTAATATTGATGTATACATGTCGATTTAAATATTTTAATGAAAAAAACATGAATTCCTTCACAAAATATATTTATTGCTTGCTCTTAAAATTCAAAAATAAGACATTCTTAGAGGTAGCATAAAACCTTAAAGCCTTGAAAACACAGCTTACTGAAAAAAGTGCATCTTATCATTCTTGAAACAAACATTTGATGCTTAGCATTCAATAAAAACATGAAAAAGTTCAGCCAAATACTTGTGTAGAGCAACTAAAAGAAAACAGTAACCAATGTAAACTTGAAGGCTTTAAGCTAAACAAAGAGTGCTTTTCCAGCAAAAACAGTGGGAGCCGTCAGCCTGTCATGGCGTCCTTCCTGAACCAACAGAGTTTAACATTTAAGTTGAAGACACATAGGCCTATATTACTGAAGTCCATTAATTAAAGTGCATCTCTTAAATTCTTCATTCATATAAAAATAACAGTCAAAACTCTGCCACTCACCTTTTTCTTAAACTCAAAATTCAAAAATAAAATTCAAGTAAGAGTGTACAAGAGAAAAACAATGCATTGTGTAGCAAATAAAAAGGTCAACCAGTCATCCTTTCTTTTAGAGTTACTGAAAGAATACAGTAGAAGTCATCTCAGAGGACTTAAAACAACATTGAAGTCACCAACACAGATCAGAGAATCGATCAACAGTTAAACACATTAAGGATATTGAACACATGTTGAAAAATGTCCATATACGGCGGGCATGACAGTGAATAATACATGTACGGGCTATTACGGGCGCCAATATTCCGTTTGATACAAAGAAAGACAGACCAGTTGTAAGCTGTAGAGTTGCCACAGGACGCGTCATCAGCCTACGTCAGCAGCCGCGGACTGCTATGAAAACATTAGCTTTGTGGTTTCACACGCGCAGTTGACTGCTTAAACTAAACTTTGCACCAAACTTTGACTCTTAAAACCCACATGTGACAAAACGGAACCATCAACATCTCGCCTCAAATTGCATTAAAAGTGACATTCGTGTCTGAATTTGTTCGTATTTTAACTTTTAAAGAAATTCACGGTCCGCCATCTTGGTATGCTTCGGCTGCCGTGAGACGCGCATGCGCAGGTTTGCATTACATCATAAACAGCTGAGGCTGTGCATCTCTTCAAGACAGTGTATCTCGGCGTTACACCCATGGATGTATTATATTAACTGGATAGGGTATTACTAGCTTGTAGCTGAATAACTCACGTGCTCAGGGGATTCTCGCGGTACTGCAGACTGAACCAGACTAAATTCACGTGGGCTACCCAGAAATTTTCCCCATAGGACTCAATGCATATTAAAACAGCTCGACCTCAGCTGACAGAGAACCTACAGCTTTAATAAAGATCGGATTTTGTGGGGATTTTAGTGTCCCTTGTCATCCTGAACTTTTTTTCTTCTTAAATCCTTCGGTTTTGTTTAAATCCACACTTTAGTGCCACAAACTCTGCTCCTCTGGCTCTCGCTCTAACTCCCGCTCTGATGAACTGCTCTGATTGGTCAGAGCGCGGCCGAGCCCCTCTGTGCACGTGCGTGAGACCCGGTGTGAGACCCGCACACGCGTGTTTGACGCAACGCATTATGGGAGATCATCCACCGCGCAGAACCGGGAGGACCAGACGATGCCCAAATACAGGCGAGTTTCCCAAAGTTCTTTGCGAGTTTCAGGCAACTTCCGCTAATCTTTTCAGCCCCCATGCCGTCACAAAGCGCCACTGAGCACAACCATTCATTTGAATAGGGCGCCATCTTGAATCGCCGGGGCTTGGTTACACCGGCTTGCACTTCTCTAACACGGCACTCGCATTGCTACCGCTCGCCGCCATCTTTGTTTTGTGTGCGACGCACCGACGCGCATATTATACGTCGGTGTATTTTTTGCGTTGTCCCAGCCCTAGTAAATAGAATAAAATAATAACAAAAATGATCATAATAATAATAATATCTCAATAAAAAAGGCCTGGGTTAGATAATTTGTCAAAACACATCTACATCCAAAGTAGAAAAATAAACAAAAACTTCCCTCTGTCTTGGTCTACGTCATTACCATGGGCAAAGGCTAACCAACTAGATCTTAAAATGTCATTTTTACTTTTCATTTCATATAATCTTATTCTTAAATCTTAATTAATAAATTGCACATTAACTTCACTTGAATTCCTCGAGTTCATTCTTACCTTGATGTTGCGATGTGAACTCAATTGATTGCAATAAAGTTTGGCTGTGATTTCAACTTGTACATATATCAGAAAGGTCCTGCTCTGTTTGGGATTCGAACTCAGAACCTTCTTGCCGAGAAGCGAAGCGTTGCTACCCACTCAGCAACTGCACCGCCCAATATTTTGGACACTGTACATGTTCAAAATATCAAAAGTGCGGCGTACTTGAACAGAGACAGCTGAAATCAAAGAAGGCCCTGAGTGATATGACCAAGCTGTGAATAAACTAACAATAAACAAGTAATATTTACCTACTGTGAAAAATCAATTTAAAATAACTTTGATATCTGAAGCAAGATTGAAGTTAGGGATTGAAGTATTCGCTGTCTAATGTCGAGGATAAAAGTTTGCGTATTATTTGACACAGCGACACCGATAACCCTTCTCCTGAGGTCGGCCATGTTTGCCTGCCGAACACTATCTGATTGTGGCTGAGTAACACAGCGCTAACCGAGCCTGACACCTGACTCCGCTCTGCTGTAGTAAGACATCTTTCCTCTCTCCTTCTGCTCTTGGTGAGAAAGCACATTTGTTGCTGGGCTTGCAGCAAATCTGGCTCTTGTGTTTTCCCACTTTCCCCAGGCTGACGATGATAGCACACTACACTGTACAGTTCCGTGCTGCTGATAAACAACTCCGGCTTTAATTAACAAGGCACCCCCCTGAGGATCCCGATGCGTCCTGTAGTGAGAGGTTTCCCAATGCCGGCGGGACGTCCCAAGGCTTTTTCTCTAACTGCTGCATTCTGATAAATGCAGGATCATGTTTATGCACATCTGTAACACACTCAGGGTTGAACTGATACTGTGCAAGAAAAATAACCCAGACATTGTAACGTAATATACAGTACAAGAACACGGCAGGGATTTGATTTGGTTCTGTCTTTTTATACAGTTGTGCTTGAAGGGTTACATACCAAGGCAGAAATATTTACTTTGGCAGCATTTATTTTTCTTATTTTCGAGGTTATAATTGATAACCCAAAACTTTTGTTGTCACCCATTCTTAGTGGATGTGTCAAGCCAATAATCAGTATTTCCCATGACAAGTCTTTTGTAGTGGATGAGGTTCTTTATCCTCTATGATGGTAAAGCCCATTCTTTTTTGCAATAATCCTCCAGTTCTTGTAAATTCCTGGGCTTATTTGCATGTTTGAGATCTCCCCAGAGCAGGTCATGAAACAAACTGCAATTGAAACGAAAAGCAATATGTTTGGTTTTTTTCTTCTGTCCAAATATTAAGATTATTAAGGTTAAGATCCCAGAGAAACCGATGATTTGAAGACTGATTGATGACTCTGATGATTTTGGTGGTTTTAGGCGGGACCAAATATAAAACAAATGTAGTACATATGGTCCGTGTACGTCGCGGCCATTCTATTTTTGATTAGGAAAGAAAATACAAAAAACGAATATTGGCCGTTTCCCGTTTTCCGTTTTCAAAATAAAATGTAGAAAACGAGAATTTAATCCGTTTTTCGATTTTGTGTTTTAAAATTAAAAAACGGATAACGAAAAACAGGTCATAATCCGTTTTTCCATTACACATTTACACAAGAAACACCAACATCGAAAAACCACGGCAAAAATTTGATTTTCCATTCTTGATCTTATTTTGAAGCTGACCCGGAAGCTGTTAACCATGCCTACCACTATGCCACTAAGCGGCCGAAGTCACTCTACTTTGTGAGAAGACGTCAGCTGTTACAGTGGCTAACTAATTTGTCTTTTTTTCTACTTTAATAAGTTTTCAAATGGCCTTAAATAGTTTCGCCGACTTTATTATAGAGAGAAGGATGAGTGGTATGGCTTGTGGTGAGATCGCCAACGCGCTAACTGCACAGTTTGGTCCAACTGTGGGTTTCTCAGAGCGACCCGTTTGCTGTCTCGATACAAAACAAAAGTTTTCTCCAACTCTGGTATCTCCATTATCATTCAAAAAACTGGAAAACTCTGACTGTGCGGGAAAGCCTCAACAGCTTCCGGGTCAGCTTCAAAATAAGATCAAGAATGGAAAATCAAATTTTTGCCGTGGTTTTTCGATGTTGGTGTTTCTTGTGTAAATGTGTAATGGAAGAACGGATTATGACCACATATGGTCCGTGTACGTCGCGGCCATTCTATTTTTGATTAGGAAAGAAAATACAAAAAACGAATATTGGCCGTTTCCCGTTTTCCGTTTTCAAAATAAAATGTAGAAAACGAGAATTTAATCCGTTTTTCGATTTTGTGTTTTAAAATTAAAAAACGGATAACGAAAAACAGGTCATAATCCGTTTTTCCATTACACATTTACACAAGAAACACCAACATCGAAAAACCACGGCAAAAATTTGATTTTCCATTCTTGATCTTATTTTGAAGCTGACCCGGAAGCTGTTGAGGCTTTCCCGCACAGTCAGAGTTTTCCAGTTTTTTGAATGATAATGGAGATACCAGAGTTGGAGAAAACTTTTGTTTTGTATCGAGACAGCAAACGGGTTACTTTAAAAGATGTCGACATGACAGTGGATAAGATTGGCACCATTTTCCAGGTAAGTTTATAAATTTAAATAGCAAAACCTACTGTGTTTATGCTAGTGAACGGTTAGCCATCTAAAAAGGCTAATGGTGTCCGCTGATATACATTAATATTATTCTATATCTTGTAATCTTTAATTAATCTGCTCTCCTCTTCATAATGAATTTTATTTTGTGAGTGTTGATATTGTTAACATAATCGTTAATCTGTTTCAACAGGTCAATGCCAATACCTTATACATAACTGATGATGCAAACACAGCAATTTTTCCAGAATCTTCTGGGAATTTTTTGTACATTAACCTTTCCCATCGAGGGCATTATGAAGTGCACGGGGACCCGATTCATGCGCAGTCTGTGGGTGGTCAACATGGTGCTCAACCAGCAGTTCCTTTTTCCTTCATGCGTAGAGCATCTGCTCCTGCCTCCACTGGGGTGTCCCAACCTGGAACATCTCGACAAAGTCGCCCCAACATGTTTCCTGCTAAGGATTTCCAAAGGTTAGTTTGACTCTTTCATTACATTTTCAGCTCATTCCATAAATTACAATTACTTGCTATGTTCCCCAAGGGCAGTTCATATAGGTGAGGTTATGTCTGGCAAGATCACTTCATCCAGGACGGTGGTAATTCGATTCACTGAATCTGAGGCTACAGTGGACCACATAACTGCGAAAGTGAAGGAGGCCTTGGGCTGTGAGGACTCTCTTACACTTACTGACAGTCAAGGAAATGAAATAATTGATTCACATGCAACAAGAAGTGAGTTGCACTCTTATCCATTAAAAATCATATCAGGAATGTTGAAGAGGATTTTGATTTATGCTATTTTTTTTTAAGGTTCTAATTACTGGAAACAAAACTCAAGGAAAGTATATGCTCTTTACAATGAGGAGTTCCTCGAGTGGAGAAGTGGGAGGAAGAACAAAACAAGGTATGTTAATTTTTTTGAGATTGACTGGTTTGTCAAAACAATTGTTATTGCAGACGATCAGAAGAAACATGCAATCTTAATGGAGTAATTGAAAAAATAGACGATCTCAAACACGCAGCGGAGAGTTTGCCAGATATTACAGAGGCCATCCGTGTGCTATCGGACATAGCAAAGAGAGGAGCTCAGGAAGCGACTCTTACTCTTGCCAGAGACTCTCTCAACTGTCTTGTGTGTAAAGGTATGTATGTTAATGATGATCATCTAATCTCACTGTATTGTGGGTGAAATAATCAGTTTAATGTGTTTACACTTCACAGGATTACTTTCAGAGCCAATGGCATCAACTTGTTGTAATTCCCTTGTTGGCTGCAAGAAATGTGTGACCCAGTGGCTACTGACGTCAACACATTGCCTGAAATGTAGGGTGGGAGACTTCCAACAAAATGTACATGAGCTAAAAGGTCTTGGTGATGTTTTGGGCCTTTTCAGTAATTAAACTGAAAATAAGTTGATAAGCCCAAATTAAAAGTTCAGTTAAAAACAAATCATCTTGAGGTTAGCAATGATCATTGATTTTTGAGCATGAGCTGATGCGTTTTATTGTTCAGTACATTGTGTTTATACAGTATAAACAGTGAACAGTATAATACTGTTCACTGCTTTGAATCTATACTACTGTATTTGAATTACTATTTTTGCAAAGTTCCAGTAAAATGTATTCCATGCCTTTTAGGTGGAAATGTCATGTTTATGGCTAATAAACGTTTTGCAACAACACACGATGATCATAAAAGCTTTATTTATCAAAAGTAAGTTGTAAAGAGAGTACAAACACTAGGCATTTGTGCCCAGGCATGAATTGTGGGCCCTAATTTTTTCCCTTTGACAGTAGCACATGCCTATTCTAAGATGACAATGCCATATATATATCCAGTGCGCTCTTTAGTATTATACAATTGCAGACTAATTATTCAATAGATTTAGGTAGCTAAAGTCTAGGTCAATGCTGAACATGCTTTAACAACCCAATTGGAAGAACTTGACCCAGGTTAGCAAAATCTTCTTGTTGTGTTAATCAATGAGCTCATAGCATCTTTAAATGGATCAGAGTTATGATTAACCACATTTTCAAAGACATACAATAAATTAACATGGGAGAACTCTATTTCACACTGTACTCTGGCTTCTTCGGAGAGAAATGGATCAGCTCCAAAAACAGATTCTCTTGTCAGTTCAGACCCAGTTTCCTGACGATACCAATCAGCAGCAACATTTGCATCAGGAAGCTGATCTTGGTTGACTCTCACAGGACACCCTCCAGAAGCAAGCTCATCCGGGATTCCTTTTCCTAGAACACAGATGAAATGCAAATCAGTAATCAAAATATGAAAAGATAAACTCATTAAGTACAAAGATGACAAGTGAAGTATGGTGGTCAAGGTCTAAGTACTTAATTTTGTAAGTAAAAGTACAGATAATAATGGTCACATTTTACTGCAATACACTTAAAATTATTAACTGAAAGAACATAACCATTTGCTAGACTTTCTGATAGACAGAACAAATTTGTTCAAATCATTTTGGGGAACAATTTTGGGTAATTTATTTACTCTTAAAAAGTAATAGAGTAAAAAAAATTACAAGTACAGACCCTCTAAAGAAAAGTACATACATTTACTTTATAGTTAATTGATTTTTACTATTACATTGCAAAAGTCTTGAGTAATGAAAGTTATTTTTTCTGTGTTTGCATTTCAATTTATGCAGGGAAATGCATCTTTAAATGGTTAATACAGACAATGACGCTTATAACACACCTGGGATCCTATGTGCGTTCCAGGCCTTTATGACATTGTTGATGCCAATCCCAGCTAACTGGCAGGTCAGGTTTGACACACAAAACCGGGATACGTTGTCTTCCATGTCAAGTTCCTCACTGTCAACCAGCTGAATCAAGGCCGTCTTCAATGGGTAGTTCACCCGTGCATTCACTTCTGGCCACATACGTTCAATGACATGGTTCTGTAAAACAGCGAGAGAATGTTACTCTAGAGCATTGGTTCTCTAAATGGCACATGATCCACTTCTTACAGTTTTATTCAGAGTCAACAAGTTTAGATCATAGTCATTTATATTGATTCTTTAGTAATAATTAGTTTACACTTTATTTAGTACAATTTTGAGTAATATCAGACCCATTTTAGACCATGTGTAGTCATAATTTGATGTTGAGCTAGGCCTTGTCGCTCTAAGGTCTGATATTTTATTAAGTAGGCCTACTTGGTGTGAATGGTTTGAAAACCCAATACAGAAAGATTTGTAGAGAGTGATAAAACATTAATACACATAGGGCCAATGTGTAAAATATCTAGCATGTGCAAAAGTGAATCAACAACAGTCAATTGCACAGTTTTTGGTCATGCAGCATTCTCTCATTTACATTTGATTTGGGGCCTATGACTAACATAGTCAATTTCAGATGGTAAATTAATCGCAACATACCCACAAATTGCTTTATTCTTGTTTCTATTCTTTATTCTTCACTATTAGCACTTGTCTTGAGAAATTATCCCCTAGAGTAAAAAGTGAATGCTTACCTTAGTGGAAGGCGTTTGAACATAGGGTTGCCTTTGTTGATTGTGTCTGTGGTGTGCCAGTTTTTCTTGCATAAACAGTGACAGATAAAACTCCTTCCCACAATCAACCCTTACTTGGTCCCAGATACCATACTGTTGCACTGCATGTCTAAGGCAGATCAAAAACAGCAACACGTTTTTATTGGGTTATTTTCACATAATAATAATAATGGGTAAATAACTATGTTATATATTACCTGTACACCTCCTCATAAATGGTGAGGTTGTTTTTTATTGGCATTGTAGAATAGCCTACAACCTTCTTGCTGTAACCATCTATGGCCATAACATGTGTGACACCAAACATTACCAGTTTTTCATTTTGATCCATATGTAACTTGTGTCCCATATACTCAGCATTATATGGGACAGGGTTTAAATTGCGGGCACCCTAGAACCAAAACAAAACACAGTATTTATTTATTTTTTCTTAATTTGTAATATATGTGCGAATTGTGAAATGTGCTTTTCTTACCTGTTGGCGTGCCACGAGGTAAGGTTCATTTACAGACCTTAATATCTTCCCCACCCTACCCTCAGAGGCTTTAATGCCTTTTGCAGACAAGTATCCGGTCATCATTTTGCGGCCAAATGATGATCCAGTCTGCAAGAAATAACATTTTCATATTATAAACATACATTGTAAATTGTGTGTTTTGTTTCTAAAATACCCAGGAGGAGGCGATGTTGTGCAGTATACATTTACTACAATAATCAGAGGTATGGGACTTATTTTTCACCAAAATTACATTAAATAACAACTGTGCATGAAATGATTGCTGGCCATTTGCAATAACTATTGACAATGTTAGTAACAATTTTGTTTTGACTATTATAAGGTAAGCCTTTAGCTTTACCTTTAGCATTTCTTGTCCAGTTTACAGCTATAGAGTTCAGGAATGTGATGTCATATCGCTAAGAATAGTGGGATTAGCAGCAATAATAAACTAATGGAGATTTTTAAAAGGTACAATACTGGAGTAATTGTTCACATTAAAACACCTGGACACCACAGTGAGATAGATGTGTTTACCAGTAGCTGTTCCACAGATTTTCTTTCCACTTTTTAGCTACTGTTAGTCTATGGATAATATGCCAACAGCTGCAAACATGGCGGATCTCCATGGTAACAGTGGATTTTCCCGAAGGCTATTAACGAAGTCACCTCTGCACCACTATACATAATTAGCATACATTTGTGCCGGCGACAAAAAAAAATAAAATTAACCAAACACCTGGACATACCTCTGCGATTCCTTTTGAGACTTCAAGTTCAAGCCGATTGTCAGGACAGATGTCCTGATTTAGGCCACGTTCAAAGCACCATCTTCTCACATTTCGCTCTGAGAAACCCACAGTTGGACCAAACTGTGCAGTTAGCGCGTTGGCGATCTCACCACAAGCCATACCACTCATCCTTCTCTCTATAATAAAGTCGGCGAAACTATTTAAGGCCATTTGAAAACTTATTAAAGTAGAAAAAAAGACAAATTAGTTAGCCACTGTAACAGCTGACGTCTTCTCACAAAGTAGAGTGACTTCGGCCGCTTAGTGGCATAGTGGTAGGCATGGTTAACAGCTTCCGGGTCAGCTTCAAAATAAGATCAAGAATGGAAAATCAAATTTTTGCCGTGGTTTTTCGATGTTGGTGTTTCTTGTGTAAATGTGTAATGGAAAAACGGATTATGACCTGTTTTTCGTTATCCGTTTTTTAATTTTAAAACACAAAATCGAAAAACGGATTAAATTCTCGTTTTCTACATTTTATTTTGAAAACGGAAAACGGGAAACGGCCAATATTCGTTTTTTGTATTTTCTTTCCTAATCAAAAATAGAATGGCCGCGACGTACACGGACCACATATAAAGCACAGATTTCTATTTCTCTACTCAAGCTTTAGGGGTAATCCATTGGAAGCTGGCTTAAAGCTAATGCTAATAAGGAAATATTCAAATATAGATCATCCACCAGAGTTGAATTTTTTCTTTTATTTATCCATCTATCTATGGAATAATATACAGACGTGGGCTGGGTCGTACGTTAAATGGCCAGTTCCCATCTGTTATCAGGTGCACGACAATGGAATACAGTTTAGCTACTTATTAGCTACTAACAGAGAGAGTGGGCGGCAAACGTGAAATTGGCCTTTTCTGTTCAGCCATTTTAAGTTTTGGAAAATAATCCGATAACTCAGGGGTACGCACTGGCGAGAAACAGGAAGAGGGTGAAAGAGGTAAACACATCCCATTGGTTCGTTGGGGATGAACGAATTACAATGGTTTATTTTTAATCGGTCCGCTCCAAAATATTTTTTTATAATTTTTGGAGACTATAGGCATCTGGTCAATTCCAATTCTATTTGAAAACACATGATAACTTGACTACTTTTATGGTTTAGGGACGTTTTCCCACAATATTTAAAAAAATGCATCTGGAAAAAATCACTGACTGCATCTTAAAAAAAAAAATTGCAAACAAAAATTGGATACGTTGGGAAAAATATACATTTATTTGAGATACGTTTTCAAAGATTTGTCCATGGTGTCTTTCCTTGTTGTCGGGCAAAATCATTATTTTCCCATTTATAATTTCTACAAGCACAAATATGTAAGAAAAGATAGAAATTACTTATCTCAAGACTTCGATTTCACAAGAACTAAATGTACCTTTTATGAAGTTATTTTTTGTACTCACAATTAGAGCTTTTAAACATACATTATATTGAAAATCGCAACGTTGGTCCAAAATATCCCAACCGTATATATTTGCCCAACTCCATGCAGCCCTATCTCTCCCCTAACCCCTCGGTCGCCCAGCCATGAATAAAACTGACCTGATAGGAAATGCAGTGACACTATAACCCATACACCACAAAATGCTGCCACAATCTTTTGGATCTCGCTCTACGGGGGAAATGAATTCAAGCAAAAGTCTGAAAAGAGCGAATAAACCTTTGACAGCCGACACAGAGACGTATGCGATGTTACCAGCTTTTTTTCTTTTTATAGCTCCCTGCCTGCTCCGTTATAGAACACTCTTCAAAATACTGGCCCTTCAGTCCTTTTTCAAAACGCTGTCTATCTTTTTTTTTTTGGTGCGGTGAATGCAGCTGAGCAGTGAAACCTTTACAATAAGAGGGCCTTTGTTGTCAGGCGCCGTAGCTCATAAAGAATTGTCCCGCCGGTCGCACATAGCTGACACATATTAAGTCACATAAAAGCACGAGAGGAGCTCATGGTGTAGATACATATATCAATTTCCTCGCCGTTCGTCCAGAGCCGTCTTCCATCTTTCTGTCGCGCTGTTTTCATAGCGCTGAATGACAGGATGTAATTATGGCGTGATTAAGATGCTCTTTCTCTCTTTCGTTCGGTGAATTGGATTTGACTCGGCTCCGTGCAAAGGTTCCGCCAAATATACATGCAATGCGTAAACAAATAACTCATATGTAAGTCCATGTAAGTCCATGTAAGTAGCTCTACTTACATGGATTTTAGCCTTATTTTCCTGTGCAACTGTTTGATTTTCTGATCTGCGTTGGTGAATTCATCTGCGTTGGTTTTGTAAAGTCCTCTTGGATAACTACTGTTGTGATTTAGGGCTATACAAGAACAAATTACATTGAATAGTTATTTATTTAAAAAAATAACAATTGTAAACTGCTTTGTGACTTTGGTCTGTGAAAGGCGGTATATAAAGAAAGATTACTTACTTACTTACTTATTTTCGGGGGGTTTCAAATGTCGGCACTCCAACTATAAATGCAATATGTGTTCCTAAACAGGCTTAAGACATATTTTTATGACTATTATGGGATAATACCTGTTCCAATTATATATATATTTTTGTATCACCTTAATTGTATTTTAGTAAAAGGTATAGGTAAACCATTTATACACTGGTTATTTGATGTAATAAAAAAAAATCCAACCGTTTTAATGACATAACTATATTCCAGCTCTTGGCTCCAGTGAGCTGTATCGGAGAAGCGGAGCATGTCTGACTGATGTTTACAATATAAACAGTGGAACAGAATGGGGAGGTTAGACTTGTAAGTGGCTCATTAAGTGCAGACTGTTTTCTTTTCAGTAATGTCCTTCACTTGCAGAAAGCCAGTGGAGTGAACTAAAAGCCCGAGTCACGGTCGCCTTTTCATCCTTTTCAGTCTCTTCCTATTACTAATGCTGCTAACAAAGACACGTGGATTTTTTCACACTCAAGGCTGGAGCTACTATTCTGAGAAAAATGCTTGGAACTAGCACCGTGTAACTATTTATAACAACAAATCTATAAAGTATATTCAGTGTTGTAAATGACACTGAAACGTCCTCATTTGTGGAAATGTTTACACATTAGATTCAGAATCCCCATTTATCTGACCAATTCTGAGCCAAAATATGTAGGTTTGTTAAGACTTGTAGTGCACTTTGAATGTATTTTTTGAAATAGTTCTTTGGGACAGTAATTCAATCTGGAGAGACGAGGAAACAAGAATGCCTTTGAAGTATTTTATTGAGAGGTAGTTTGGCGCCCTAGGCCCCGGTGCGGCGTTCAGTCAGCGAGGCTCCTGCGAGAGTGTGCGCACAATCCCCCGGGACCTAGGCACTGGTGGCGGCATTTGGCAGCAGGAACAGGTTGGAGGCAGGGTGAAGAGGAGGAGGAGGGGAGGCGGTGGTTGCAAGGCTTCGAGAAGGCCGTGAAGTGGGAGTTTCTCTGCTTTTAAGCGGCTGGCCTGGCCGTCACGGATTGATTGGAAGTGGCGTTTGCTGTGCGATAGGCTGGGGATGCGAGGCCGGCCTGGAGGGGGTAGCTTTGGCTGACGTCTTCCAAATTGAATTTCCGCGAGCTGCATTTGGCAAATGATTGCAAATGTCAGGCTATTACTCAATTATTCTATTATCTTTTGATCTTTGGATAATGGGGCTGTACCAAGTTCAGTGACATCGTTGCCCACATGGACAGTAGGATTAAGTGATACTCAAAAGCAAAAAGCAGACATCAAACAAGATGAAAATACATTAAGATAATATATTCTTTTGGAACTTCTCCTGATACAAACAACGGCAGAAACTCCGCCCCTTCTGTCTAAAACATCCCGTCTCAGTCCTGTAATAATAATAGACTTTTTGCAGTGTATATTTCTTTCCTCATTTCAATGTTTCTTCATGAAATCAACTAATTGCTTATTAAAATAGTGTTACTTTAGTGATTGATTCATAATTTATTGGAAATCTAATGGATTCTCAATATATTTTTTGATTACCCTTAATCCACACTGTAAAACAATAAGGTATTTCTCAGAATATATTGTCATTTGGAGACACATTACACATTACATTACATTGTCTATTTTGATTACTAAATTGCATTATTTTTCTTACTTCTTAAATCAAAACTTTACATCCTTCAATTTTTTTCTCTCTTTTGTTCTGTTTCACCATGAACAGACACAACAAACGGTCCTTCAAGGCTGGAGCGAACACAAACACAGCAAAACACACTTTTTTATGATTGTGCAAAGCTTAAGGAAAGATAAACCTTCATTTGTGCCATAGTGAGGAAGTTTCAGTTCGACAATTACACATGTACACATCAAGCCATTCAGCGTACATTCCTTCCGCGCTCCTTATAGGCAAAGTGGGTAAAGTGTCTTGACCAAGGACACAACGAAAGCAGGAGGAGTCGGTGGAGAAGGTCTCGGGGTGGGGGACTCGAACCCACGACCTTCAGGCTCCATCAACTGAGCCACTGTCGCCCACTAAAAAAGCGCAAAGATAAATAATTGCGAGAGATTTCATACCAGTGATGGCCGCCCTCTGGCATATTAATAACTTAAAAACACACTCGGTAAATACAAGTTTGGAGTGCGTGGACGTGTTTTGAAGTGTGACCATGTTGACGGAGGCCTGAGTCATGTAGTCGTGACATTGTGTGGAGGCTTCCTGCATATTTCCTTAATAGATCTCTCTCTCTCTCTCTCTCTCCGGTGTGAAAGCAATTAGCGTGAACAGTTGTCAACAAGCTCCTCTGCCGCTTTCTGCAAACACCTGCTCCAAGGGGAATAGTCTTTATAGGCCAAGTGATGCCCACAATAATTGCACATCGCTGAGCTCTCTGCCTGCGCTGTGATAGGTTAACCTTATCAAAGCGTATTGTTTGTTGTTAGTTTTAGCATTTAGACTTGTGTGGGTGCTCGCCAAGGCGGGACTGTTGCGTCAGCGTGTCGTGTGATAGCATTAGCTGCCATGTATCGAGCAGTGGCCGAGATAACCAAACTTAGATAAGGAAGCGGTTACACAATGTGGGGTAGTACTCTCTCTGGTCTACAATGCTGCTGCTGGTGCTGCTGCTGATGCTACTGTACGCTTTTTGACACATGTCTGGCATGTCACGGAGGAGCTGCCATACTTGCTTCTGGTCTTGAAAGGAACAGCCGTGTCACCCCTCCACATGCCGCTCCAGGATCGTGAATAACTGTATGCTTGGCAGGTGTGGGAGACGGACTTCACACGTTTGAATGGGGATCAGTCTGCTGTGCACTATGTGGCACCACTGACTGTTAGAAAACTAATGGTTACTATCATCTTTGTGCCATTGATACATGACATGTGCAGTGAAGGGACATGGTACACTACATGTTCCTAAACAGCAAAATATTGCAATCTCAGTTTTGGTAGATCGTGATTATCGGCATCTGAATTAAAATGGAAAGACCCAAATACTGTGGTAGTAACAGTAGAAGGGGTGCAGAGGTTTTCTTGTGTACTTGTGTACTTATTTGTTTAGAACAAAAACAGTCAGGAGGACAGGGAGCTTTCACCTCTATTTTATTGTTAACCTTTACTAACTTGTTTTGTTCATCAATATTTGTTATACCAGTTATTTCAATGTTTTTCATATAATTATTGGTTTTATTATTGTTTTTATTAGAAACATTTTAATACAAAAATGATTCATGATTTTTAGTTATCCAAGATTGTCCAGCACCATTACAGAGTGAATATATTGTATATGAGTGATGCTTTGTAAAGATGGTGTTTATTGTGTTTTAACTTGGCAGTGCTACAATTGCAGCAAAAATAATAGAGTTAGAAATTGTTATTGCTTATTATTAGTGTAGACATCATCTTTCCTTGTTCAAATTGTGTGCATCCTTATTAATCACTTAACAAAATATTGCGCACTTATTGGTAAATTGTTTTGTTTTTCATTTACTTTGGGTACAACTACGTTCTCTGCACCATAGTCTGTCTCCTTTTATAATTGGAAAACCTTTGTGTTTTTGTTGTTGTGCAGTGGCAGTGATTTAACCGACTGTATTCTCTGTCATGGCTCTGAGGATAGTTGTTGAGAGTTGTGAGCATCCAAGCATAAAATCAGACTTACTGAAGCTACATTTTCTATGCAGCTTCACTGGACTTTTTGTCAGCTGTTGAAATACAACTTTTTCTGGATTTCTCTATTTTTGTTGCTCCATTCAAAAACGTATGGTTCAGTGATTATGCCTTTTTAGCAAGGACATAATAGTTGTTGATGTTTGTGTTTTAAACGGTAAAAAGGTTAAAAGTCTGTCCTGTTTGAGAGAATGATTTGAATGTGTGTATTCATCCAAAATAAGTCATCTGGACAGTCCACCAGTGTAAAGGTGGCTTGTTTCACACATGGTTTGTTCTGCAGGTTTTGACCTAATGCCAGTGCGGACTGTCCTTGTTGACATCCTCCTTCACTGTGAGAGTCGGTGTGTTCAGCTGTGTGCTCAGCAGAGTGAAGGGTCCACAAGAATGCAATGTAAAATGAAGCATATGTTAGAAAGCCTGCAGGCAAACGCTGCAGAGATGACCAAACGACCAATGCAAGTCTGAAAGCTATACTGTGAATGGTTCAGAGCTAAGCCTGGATAAATGGAGATTATAATAAAAAGCACTCGTTATAACATTATCATTGGAAGAAGCCAACACTTATTTGGTTCAAACATTCTCTGACTCTACACTTGTATGTTAAAAAAGTTCTGTTTTTTTAAGTCAAACTGGACAATTAATACCACACACAAAGCATTTATCTTTCCAATAATATTGTTTAGGTTTGAAGATTGGTCCTTTTTACCTTGTTTTTTGTACTCATTAAGGTAGTCAAAAGTATTGAAAATCAGATACTGATTATACTACTAACGCTAAATGAAAAGAATGGTATTGAACCCAGTGGGAGACGATCATATACAGGACAAATAGCATAATTCTGAAAATGCTTTGAATCATTTTGATTCCTGAAATGGAATCAAACCATGTGGTCCCATTATAAAGCACCATTATGTGTGTTGTAAACATTGCAGCTCTTTCTATTATCGCAATTTGTATCTAGTATCAAGTAAGTAAGTAATGTTTATTTATATAGCGCATTTTACAGACCAAGGTCACCCAAAGCGCTTTACAATGTTGAGAGTTCAGATATTGTTCCAATCATTCCACACACGGTGATGACAGAAGCGAGTCTCTGAACACACTGGACCATCAGCCCCAATCAACATCATCCATTCACTCTCTCATTTACATTCATACCTATTGTGCATGTTTTAGTGGTAGGGGAAACCGGAGCACCCAGAGGAAACCTACACAGACACGGGGAGAACATGCAAACGCCACTCAGAAAGGCCCTGTTCCGACCAGAATTCGAACCCAAGACCTTCTTGCTGAGAGGCGAGAGTGCTAACCCACCCACCGTACCACCAGTGTACTTCTTAGTATTGGAATCGAGTTTGTTAGTATTCAGTATTAGAACACTTCTCATGATCACAGGAACACACTGTTTATTATTTGAACTTAGTGATGTACAATAAGTAAATCAGTTGTTGCAGTTCCCGGTGGAATTCAAACAGAAACGGTAACAAGGCTCTTACTATAGCCACTGCACTGTAGCCATTGAAGTGACAGCTTCACTGAGAAAGCCTTTTCTGAGTTCTAATCCGCAGGCTGTTTACTCCCAGATCAAAAGCAGTGAATCGCTCCCTTCTCTCACGCACAGTTCGTTTGAGAAGAGCCACTTTGTCTGAAAAACTTGCACCTCGGAGCAGAAATGTCTTCCACCCAAGGCAGAGAGAAAGATCAAAATGACAAACCAACACACACGCAGGGCCAAAGCACAAGGCCAGTCGTTGAGTCGATAAAGAAAAGAAAATAGTGTGGATAGAGAGAGAGAGAGAGGATCCACTCAGAGAAAGTGCCAAGCCACTGTTTGCATTCCACATCTGCAGACGACAACCGCTGCAGCTGCCGGAGCCCAGTGCCATCTCAGTCCTCTCCCAAACTTCTGCTTTTCACTCTAATTATTGCAAGCTGTTAAATCTGTAAGTTGACATGCAGGGTGTGAATGGTGGTTAACCGGATAAGTAGTGTTTCTGTTACAGCAAATATGGAATATATTAGTCTCATTTATTCATTAAACAGGAGCATGTTGTAAAGGGCCTTTCAAAGATGCGACTTTTTTTTATGTACTTGTTGAAATTATAAGTATATTGAATAAAGTGTGCTTCAATATGAGTCTATAGCGTTTATCTAACCATATTTTGCGTACGTTTAACATGCCTATTTTTTTAGCTCATAGGGTTATCTGAGGATCCTTATGGAATTGTTCTGAGCTGAAGAAGAGTGTAGGGGCTGGTGAAGGGTCGGTCACATGGTTTTTTAACATTACGCAAGATGGCATTATTATTATTATCTGCAAGAAGAAGCAGATGGCACCAGGTCTAGTTACCAGTTAACTCATTGACTGCCATGAATGTATTTGTCTGAGACTGGTGATTTCTGTCAAACTTCCCTCTATTCAACTGGGGATTACAGGACAACAAAACTAGCCGGAAACAAACTTATTTTTGCTGATGAAAGTAGACAATCCAGTTTTTCTGAATCTGGTTTCATATTTCACATAGTCATAGCACATCATATTCTGTGGGTCTTGAGAATCAGTGAAATCATCAAAAAGGGCTGGCAGTCGATGAGTAATTAAGTAAGGAATAGACAATTTTCCAGGTGTTTATGCAATGTACTGTGCACCAAAAAAAAATAAAAAATAAAACTGCTCTGGTAAAAGAACTGACTCGCTACAGCAGCCAACACACACTCACCTGAAGCAGCACCTCACGTCTCAAACTGTATCATGTTAATAATGTTATGTCCAGACAGAGCGCGGCCTATAATTTTCAAGGAGCCCAGAGCGTGGGGTCAAAGTTCAAAGTTCACTCACAGTAGTTTTGTGACTGTAATAAAACAGTTTGTGGATGACAGCAGCTGTTTCCGTCGTTCCCAAGGTGTTCGGTCAACAGCACCGTTTTTATTCCCTTCTCCTTATTTGTTTTACTCTATAGTAGTACATATGTTATAATACTAATGTTATAATAATGTAATAATATTTTTCCAGGTTTGGTCAAGTGGACTTTAATATCGTTTTGAATGAATATTGATGATGTATTTTGGATATTTCATGAGACTTTGAAGCAACTATGGTTAAAGTTCTAACTCATCATTCTAACATATGCAGAAGCCAGTACTTTTCCACTGCATGTTTTGGTTATCTCAAGGTTGAAGCTACAAGCACTCTGTGGCAAACGCCGATTGGAGAACTCCATTCCTCCATGTTATTTTATCACTTCCAGTCTGTAAAATCCATGTTCGTGTTCATGCTGTCTACCATCGACAATAAAACATGTCTTCTGTCTGAATTAAAGACACAATCCCAGACTTTGTCATCTTCTTCAGTATTTATAAAGAGAATAAAAGACGCAGAGTAGCAGATGTATTTGTTGTATTTGGATGCAGCCATGTCCTTATTACCGAAGTTGCCATTGACGCGAGGGGTGAGACAGAACATGGTTTCAGATTATCCTTATTTCTTCAAATCTCACGAGACGAAAACTACAGCAGTCTTTAGCCAGCCTTAGCAATTTTCAAATGGCAGCCACTAAAACTGTGATTACGATTGGTATTATTCATGCAGCCCTTGTGGGATGAATTCAAAAACATACTTCAGAATCAGAATAATTTTTATTGCCATGTAAGTAACAGGAAGTCATAGACAAAGGGAATTTGCTTTGGCTCTCGCTGCAAACAAGTCAAGAGGAGAGAAAGAATACGGAATAATAATAATACTTCTTTCCACCTTCAAGTTTCACCTTAATAAAGTGCACGTCCTAAGCCTCATTCAGCAGTTATCTTATCTTTTCTTCTCTTAAGATTAACTCACCTGAAACAGTCCATTGTGCAAAGCTTGAGACAGTATAACGTTGCAAATAAAAAGAAAAAAAAACAGGAGCTTGGTGTTCCAGCTCCCATGCCTAATTGCTTCCTGGCGGCAGAGGTAAGCTCCTTCTCACTACATAAATCCTGCTATTTCCATCTATCTTCTCCAGGTGTTGATGAACCAATTCCCCCGCTGGATAATCATATTTCCTCTTTTCTCCCGCCTGCCAAGCACTGGAGAGTGAGCCCCATGCACCCCTCGCCCCCCTCCATGTGTAAAATGGCTCTCCTCTGCGTTTCAATTTGCACAATAATACAAGAGGTGGAAAATAGCTGCTTATGCTGACAGGCCGCACTAAAGCGCTGATGAGTAAGCGACAGCACCAGCCAGCTCCGAGCAACCGCTTCGTCTGTCACTCATTTATTTAATCATGAAAGCAGATACAAGCACGCGGCCCCGTCATTCTGCTCTATTTATGAAGTGATGTGAGAGAAAGTGAAGAAATTATTGTATAGTGAATAATACCATACTACTACTTTTGAGGGAGTAAGTAAGGGTAGGTTTTAAGCAAGGCATTTCAGCAAAAACAAATTGGTTAACATATTTTGATTTAACATTACAAAAAGTAAAAAGTCTAGCTTTTTAATTGTACTGCCTGAGTGTAGATGATATCACAGCAGGACATTCTATTACTGTTACTAAGCAACCCTGTTAGAAACGGGAACAAAACGGAGGAAATTATTCTTTGACAAATTGAAATATAAGAAAAAAAGTCTAATTTCCACGGAGAAAATAACACTTTTATAACCATGTTCTGAAATCCCTGGTTTTTCAGAATAATTCCCGAGGTAGTGTCAAAAACAGGAAGAATGTAGACATAAATTAAACCAATTTCAATTTGGAGAGACTCGAACAGACAAAACATGGGTATTATTAGATGTTTTTATTGGTTAGAAAGTAATTATTATTTTACTTTTTACTATTTTCAAGATTACATTTACGTGTAAGTAAGTAAGTAAGTTGATTTCCCTTGGTAGTTACATCTGTAAATACCAAGGGAAATCAACTCTAACGTGGTTAAGGCTAGGAAAAATAGCATCTTGTGGAATATTTGTTGGTTGTAAATTGGCTAAATTACTCTTGTTCTGTTGTAAAAGTTCATCCATTCCGCGGGGGCAGCAGTCTTAGCAGAGACGCCCAGACCTCCCTATCCACCCCTGGGTCTACCCCGGGGTCTGCTCCCGGTGGGATGTGCCCGGAACACCTCCCCAGAGAGGCCTCCTGTGGACCCACCAGCCTCAGAGGGATCCGTGGTGGGAGGGCGCAGAGAGGACTGGGCGGCAGTCAAAGGCGTAGACCTCGGCGACCCAGTCCGGACACACAACATCTGACGAATATATGTTTTATTCACAAACTGATTATTTAATGTAACGTTAGAATTCATGTTCAAATCAGGTCGTATTCCACCAAAAATGTCAAAATAAGGAAATGATTCTATCCTGATATTGGCTATTTAAACAGACGATGAATGCAGTACACATACATATTGCACTGGTGATTCTCTTTTTGTTGGTGGCTTCTTCTAGCTGCCATTCATTTGTTTGCCGGTAGCGTTGCCTTTATCATTCCGGCAGCTTATATGTTTAACTGTGAGTCCCATTCCTCTGGAGACCTGCACTCAGCTCAATCGCTTCCAGCAGAAATGTTAAAACCAAGGGCAGGCGAGGTTGTGCGTGTCCCTGAATGAAATTCTCCTGCAGTGGATCCACATAAGCTGCGCTCCACACAGTTATCTATAAAGTAATATATAAACTCTTTGAAGACATGTTTTTAAGAGAGCAGCATGGTAAACATAACGGCCTTCAATGTCAAAACATTTCTACCATGAGACCTTTTGAGTTCATGATGGCTCTTAAACCAGGTATGTCAAACACAAAGCTATCTGTGGGTAAATGTATTGCATTCTTTAGTCTAAGGTCAGTTCTAACAGCTGTAATAATACTTAAAACAGATTGAATCCCATTAGTTTTTGCTGAATGAATTGCTGATCACTATTTAGCCAATGTAGATCAAGTAAAACCAATCCATGACAATTCAGATTCATTTTATTTGCCATTTGCAGTAAAAACCACATTGGAATACATTTGCAAAAGTCCCCAGTGTGCACCAGACAAATACATAAAGATAAAAGATACAAGTACAGGAATAAAAAAAACTCAAAACAGTGCAGGAAACCATTGCCACTGTGAAATTGTGTGTTGTTGTTATAGTTTTCTAACCTAAAAACCAAATCTGTGGCATTAAAGCCGACAAAGGAGAACAGTTAAAACCAATGGGGAGAGGGCTTACCCAAAATCATGTTTAATTAGCATCTCTAAATAAATTGGTCAAACAATATATGACCAATTTGGAGTCCTAAACATTTATCTCTACTCTAATTGTTTTTTAGGCTTTTGTTCTTTTGATTGTATTTTTCAGCTTATTGGACAATGTTGTATGTATTGTAGGTAATTTTAATGATTCTTGGCATAAAGAATGTATTTTAAAGAATCTATCCTGCTTTTGGAGGTTTTGTGCACAGCATTAGCGTACAGTACATTTCAATTGTATTATTTATTGCATAATATTTGGCTTAAAAATGTTGTGACCTGTCGAGTTTTGCGATCATTCAATTTGTCAGGATATTATTAGTCTTTTTTCTATTCTGCCTCCTTGTACAATACAGATAATTATTTGACCAAGAGAGCCAAGTAAAAGTGAAAAGGTTGGTGTGAAAATTGTTAATAATACAATCCAAAACCTAACTTTATTTAAATCCTTGAAACATAATGTTTATTTATTCATTAACAAAAGAAAAAACACATAGAACAGAGCTTGCTTTAGGCAGATATGCAGTGAGTTGGTAGTAAGGAGTACAGCAAGTTTGTGTTTTATGGAGTTTTAGTATTGTATTCATACTTTTTGTATCTTTTTCTTCCTTCTTTACCATATAATAACCACGCTTGTCTGTCCGTTCAGCGCATATCGGTCTCATGACTATCTCAATGAACGGAATCCAGAGCAGACAAAACTCCACTGAGCCAAAGTGTGACTGTAGCTGCTTTAGTTCAACTGCTGCCATTGTTTGCTGTACAGGCACAATGGAGTTTGTGTGTAATTCAAGCACAAGTAAACATTTGTGAGAGGAGACACACACACACACACACACACACACACACACACACACACTGAGCTGTCTCACAGAGCTGTAAGCCTCTGACAGAGAGCACTGCGATGTGTCAGCGTGGGGCTGCACCTCATTCCTCTTGATGCTGTTGTGCTTGTGCTGCTATGCCACCTGTTTAACAATTGGATTATATTGGTGCAACCTGCAGGGAGAGAGGGCGGCACGGTGGCTGAGTGGATAGCACTCTCGCCTCTCAGCAAGAAGGTCCTGGGTTCGAATCCCGGTTGGACCAGGGCCTTTCTGAGTGGAGTTTGCATGTTCTCCCCGTGTTTCCTCCGGGTGCTCCGGTTTCCCCTACCACTAAAAATATGTACAATAGGTCTGGCATGTGCCTCCTGTACTGGCACCCCCACTCCCAAAAAAAATAACTATTTCAAACCGCTTTGAGACTCCGATGTGCAGTGAAAAGGCGGTATATAAATAAAGATTACTTATTACTACTACTACTACTCTGAAAGATGGATACGTTTTTGGGAATACAGTAGAAGCCGCTGTGCTTTAAAGTTTGGGTCATGGAGACAAAGTATGGCGTTATTGTTCATATTTTGTCATGTTTACAACCGCAAAAAGATTTACTTTTAGTTTATGTTCTATGTCGATAAACTACAATCAAGTATCATGAAAGCAAAATGGCACGTAAATTTAAAAATAAATAAAATACAACGCTATGGTGGGGCAAGCCAATGTAAATTCACAATCCAGCTTTATTACTATAACCACCTCAATACTTTGGCTTCCACTATCTGCCAACAAACATGGACTGGAACATATATGAACTGGACAGAATAGGGACAGACAGGAGCCAAAGATGAATGAAATGTATAGGCTACATTTTTATCTTTGTGTCAGTATTTTTTGAATAGAACAATTGCCAATAGAACAAGCATCAAAATGTTTCATTAAATCAAGAAAACAGCTATTTCTCTCTTCAAATAACACACCAATGATATGTTTTATTTTAAGACGGTCAAAGTAACTAAAACCAATGCTTCTTTTCTTATCTTCAAAGTGTTTTTGTTCTATTTGAATTAGTATAGCTATTGTTCACTTATCTTGTGTGTGGTGTGCGCTGTGGGACAAATAAAGGATCTCTTTTAGTTTTGTCATTGTTTATGGTGGCCTTAGCCATCCGTGCACGCCGCTCAATCATCATTTCATGTAACGTCTGGGTCTGGTCCTTGTGTTTGCGATTACAATTTCGACCGACCAATCAGCAAGCGCGGGAGGCGGGTGTTGTAGTTAGTTGTGGGTGACGTCAGGAGTTTGCATCGAACAGGCAGGTTGTAGTTTTGGCATTGGCGAAAAATGCGATAGTAAAGTAATCCAGTCTGGTTCTATCAAGAAATTGAAGCTGGAGCAATAGGAATGTTTAGCAAATGTAATCGCTGGAGAAAATTGTGGTGCTACTCCCCACGGGCTCCGTTAGCAGCAAAGGAGATGGCTAGGCTAAATGCTAAATTCTAACAACAGACTCGGGCGCACTACATACAGTACGTGACGGTAAACTCAGATCCAATCGTTTCAATCTGCAAAAGGAGTTAACCCCTCCCACCTGTAAACGGAGCTCAATGGAGCACCTCCAGACCTTAGTACGAAATGTAATTTGTACTATGGTGTGGTACGACCATGCTAGGTGAAACCAAATTGAAATACTTTTGTATTTATTCCCTGAAAAAGAGAAAGTTGTTGTAAGAGAAGAGATGGTTTGCTGTGGCTGTAACTCTGAATAGATGATCATGGGGAGAGGAGATTACTTCATTCACCAAAGTCAGTTTGAGTCTAAATATTTAGTCCTGTTGTATCAGGAAGAACAATGTGTGTTAAATATTGACAAAAGCCTCACACTGCTAAAAGTGAAATGTGTTTTGCTGTGATTAGGAAGAAAAGCATGTCTTTCTGATGTTTTTTTAAGGTTTTTAACACAGAGACACAGAGAGACAGTCAAGCTGATGGACATAATATATTGGCTTATTGTGGTAATGTACATATTCTTATGACTTTATGCCACTGAAACAATTAAGAGACTAAATCAACCACCTACCGATCAAATTGCAGGTATTTTGTGAATTATTGTATCGCCATTGTAAGTAACAGGACGTCACAAACTCATGTCATTTAGCATTATTGTAAAATCTCTGGGAGTCACTTTTTGACTCTTTAGGATGAGGACTGATTGGCTGAGTGAAGATGGTCCTCTCTTTTCAATGATTCTGTCTGAAAAAGTTGATCTAAAGGTGTTCCACAGGTCAAAAACACATGCACATGAAAACTAGGGATTGAACCAAACTGTATTGTGTATTTCTTACATAATTAATTCATTTCCTTTTTGGTCTTAAAGTTAGGTACCCCAGCTTTAATCCCCATTACTAAATTGAGTGTTACATTCATTATTGAGCCATATTTTTATTTTTTTATTTTATTAATTTATTTCAACAGGGACAATGTGCAAATACATTAATTAAAGATGCTTTCCACCAAATTTAGCTTGAGCTAGTTTCCATTTGCAGTCCCTGAGCAGGTGAGTCACAACATGTACAATATAAAATATATTTAACCACTCAAATACAAATATTCATTCATACATTCACCCGTTACATCCATCAGTCCACATAAAATCATGCTAAAACTACTACATAAAACATCACTAACGGTCATATTTACATTTACAATTATCAGTGCTGACATGACTGGTTCACCAACAGCACTTTTTTTGTATTATGAGAGAAATCTTTCAGGTCTAAGGAAAGTTTCAGACTCTGTGGGAGTTTGTTCCATTCTTTGATGACTTTGAATGAGAAGGATGTCTGTGCAAAGGCTGAGCTACGTTTAGGCAGTCTACAGTCATTACGACTTGTAGACCTGGAGCTCCTAGTCATCTGCTCAGAACAGAGCTGGACAAATGTTTTCAGCGGTGGAGGTGCAGTATTATTCAAAATTTTAAAAACTAATCGCACATTTGCGTACACAATTAAATTATCAAAGTTAAACATGCTGTATTTTCTAAGGATCAGACAGTGATGGTATCTCAATGGCTTTTTGTCTAGCACTTTAATAGCTTGATTATATAGAGATTTTAGAGGTTTTATTGTTGTGTCACTCGTCTGTGACCAACAAGAAATACAGTAATTAATATGTGGAATTATCATTGCCTCCAAATAGATTTTTGCCGCATCATGAGTCAGTGTATTCCTAATATGTTTAAAAACAGACAAACTGTATTTTACTGTGTTGCCAATTTTCTTAACATGTTTTTTAAAACTAAACGTTGAATCCAAAACAAGGCCTAGATATTTAAATTCCTTCACTACTTTTATTTGACTCTGGTTTACATAAATGTATGGGAAGGAGGACTTCAGTTTTTGAGTTTTGGTAAAATACATCGCTACTGTTTTATTTACCTTAAGTGTGAGCGAGGCAGAGGAAAGCCAGTTTGAGATGTTTCCCATGACATTGGTTAGTTTATTGGCTACACTGGTTGCATCACTTCCATGCACGTAAACTACAGTATCGTCTGTATACATCTGTATGTCTACGTCACCGCACACCAAAGGGAGATCATTTATGTAAAGCGCAAACAGCAATGGCCCAAGAACAGAGCCTTGTGGGACACCCATGTCATTAGCCTTAGATGTTGATAGCTTACTTTTGACCCTTACGCACTGGACACGGTCACTGAGGTATGATTCTATCCACTGTAGTGCTCTTGGAGAGAGATTGTAATTGCTCAGCTTCCTCATTAGCACAGAGTGGTTGACCGTGTCAAATGCCTTGCGTAGGTCCAAAAACACGGTGCCCACGACCCCGCCCTTGTCCAGCTTTGCCTTCACTACCTCAATAAAGTAACAACATGCAGTTTCGGTGGAAGGGTGTTTTCTATATCCAAATTGCATCGGATGGAGCATATTTTTTTTTTTTAGGTATTCTTTTAATTGCGCCGCAATTACCTTTCTCTGTAATTTTTGAGACAACAGGAAGTATGCTAATTGTACATCAATATATTATCATCACACAATAGAGAAGAGTGTTCCCAGCTGGGTACAGTTGAGCTCAATAAATAACTGTCTAAAAGTGCTGCTTTAAAATACGTATAGCTCATATCGATTTGTTTCTTCTTCAAAGCCGTCACACACAAAGGTGTTTTTTGCACGGACGCACTCACTTGTGGTGGAGCGGCAGCCTGTTCGCTCTAATGCTGGTATTTGTGGTGGGTCTGAGAGGCAGCCTGTCACAGCCCATCAGCCGACAACAGCAGAGGGCTCAAAGCAGACATCCTCTCCACACGCACTCGGGCGGAACAGTGCTGGCAACGTGTCCAACTGCTACTTTTCTGATGAACATGGCAATTTTTGTTTGTTTTTTTACATCAGGATTTGTAGACTTTATAGAAAATCTCGAAATTGCACAACCAAAACAACCAGACAAAAGTATGAGAATGTGCATTAAGAAACTTTAGTTGGTCTGAGTATTAGTACCCTGTGTGCACTCACTGTAGCTACAAAAAGGTGCTGTCAAAAGAGTCCACTGTCGGCGAGACAGCGGGTGCGTGGGCCTCCACCTTCCATCCATCCATCCATTTTCTTCCCCTTAATCCATTTCTGCTTTTCTATCAGTGATGACACAGCCTTGCCCAAGGACACAATGACAGCAGACATCAGTGGGAGTCGGTGGAGAAGGTCTTGTGTTGGGCTTGAACCCACGATCTCCAATGCTCTATCAACTGAGCTGCTGTCGCCCATGGGCAAACATGTTAAAAAGTAAAACAGATAAGATATAAGGTACATCTTTTGTGCAATACATGTATATTATGGACAATTAAAACACTAAGGCTTTTTGACTCTTTTTGACTCCCCACAAAAAGAATGCTTGGTTTTGCATTTAAGAGCTGAAAATAGTCATTCAGAAGAAGGATCAGGGGAAAGCAGGGCACCGAGCATGACAGGAGGACAGAGCGATTATCCGTTACCATCTCCCAAAGCAGAGCATCCCCTGGGCACTCCCAGACTGTGTGGAAGAAGGCTCCAACTGTACCACCATGGCACACAGCGCAGATGAGAAACACTGGAAAAAACATGAGGAATTACATGCATTTCAGAACTTGCTTGTTAAAGTCCAAACTATAACAGTATCTTCAGCTTTTAGACTAAATTAGATTAAAACAGATGCAACCTATTATGTGATTTGTTAATTGCACACACACAAGTGCACGTACAGTTCTCACGCTCTCTATGTCTCTTTACTTACGACTCACCAGACAAAGCGAACAAATCATTTTTCTTCTCTTTAGGTAATGCGACTCAGACTCTAAATGGAGTGCTACAGGCTCTTGGCGACGGCTTTAATAGGATTGGGCGCCTGAAGCCATTTATTCAAACAAGATGAACTGTTGATCCCAGGGACTACCTCTGTTTAGTCATTGTTGCTACAAGAGTAAAGGAAGAATCTTTTCCTGGCAAAGGTTCTTTAAGTCGCTGCGTACATGTGCTGAATGAAACTAAAGCTGAATCTTTCAAAAAGACTTTCCTGGACCGTGTGGAGAGTGAGAATTAGCTCCAGGCAGCCGTCTTTTCACTCGCCTGCTCAATGTTTTTGACTCTCACAGTTAATCGTAGCGCTGACATGACACTGATGGGGGATTTCAGAGGCCAAGTAAAGAGCTAAATGAAGCCTATTCAGAAAACCAGGCATGTGACAAAATATAGACTTACATATTCTTGCATTCACATTAAAGTGCCTCTGTCAGAAAGTGTGTACTTTTATATTCTTGACATCCTGCAGGGTTGCATGTGAAGAAACTGTGAATGGCTTTTTTCTGGAGAGTTCAGAAAAAAAGGTCCATAATGTGAAAACCAGTTAACATACTTGCCTTTGCCATAATCTATGCCAATTTTGATACTACTGTGAGTTTAAGATCTTCTTTATGTATGCAGTCATTGGTAACACACGTTATTGTACAACATAATAGTAATAATAGCGACAGTAGCTCAGTTGGTAGAGCATTGGCCTTAAGGCCAGAAGGTCGTGGGTTCAATTCCCACCTCTGCACCTTCTCCATCGACTCCCACTGATGACTGCTGTCGTTGTGTCCTTGGGCAAGACACTTAACCCCACTTTGCCCAAAAGCCCCCACTGAAAGATCAAGGCTATGCTCACACTCAAAGAGCAGCCGTCCTCCTGTGGACTCACCACCTGCAGAGGATCAGTGAGGGGCTGGTGCTGTGAGACTTGGGTGGCATCTCTGATTGCCACCCCCCTGACCCAGAAATGGATTAAAGGGTAGAAAATGGATGGATGGATAATAGTTCTAGCTTTAATCGTCTCGTTGATAGGGTTTGAAATCTGCCTAAAACTGCTCAGGAAAGTTCAAATGTTGTCTTGATGTTGTCCTGATGTCATCTACCCCAAGAGGTGGATCACATCAGTATTCATTGGTATTTGTAGCAGACGAGAATATTCTGGATGCAAAACTTGGAATTTTATTGCGATGACTTTATTAGACCACTAAACGTGTATATTAGATACTGTCTCTAAAAGCTAAAGTATAATTTAAGACATTGGATGGAAAGGTAAGGTTCTTTATAATACCTAATGTTATTGAACGCAAATCCACTTGAGTAGATTTTGAATTGCTTTTTTATAAATGTTAACTCTTTTTCTCAATAGTATATGCTATAGTAGTAATATGCTTGTCGAACAGTTTCTGGCCATTTGTTTTTTAGTTGAGGGTTGAAATATTTGCATTTGCGACACAACAATAGATAGATAGACACTTTATTGATCCCTGCAGAAGAAATTCAGGACAATGACAGCGATAAAGCCATGGATCGTATCTAGGCATGCATTCTGTTACTATCTGTACATCTGATCCCCCGTTGTTTTCTTGTCACCTTTAACAGTATTCACACATACAGGCGTGACAAGTACTTTCACTGCGGCTTCATGTGCTGTGACCCAACCATGCCTGCTATTAATCTCTAATCCACCTGGGATTGACAAGGCGGCTCGCTCCAAATTGATCTAAATGAACTGTAGCCTGTCTGCTTGTACATACATGTCAGCGTGAAAAAGCTAAGGTGAATGAATTAGGTCCGCTCTAACAAAAGGTATAGGTTTCTGCAAACAATGTGTGTGTGTGTGTATATGTACTTGACTCTGTGTTTGATTTAGGAAAAAGAAAAACCCCAGCGTCCTGAAATGTGCCTCCATACTTTTCTAATCAGCCTGTTCTTTCTACAGACTGCTGCTTAACATTGTTGGACCAAAAACAGTGGATTACACCTTTTATAGGAACACCAGGCACGGGCGATGATTTGCCATTGTTAAAAAGCACATGTAGAGCCAGTGATAATAATAGCCGTAATGACAGGGGTGGTGGTAATGCTGAGGCTTTACTGTGCAGACAAGCCTGAGTCTGTTGCTGCATCACTAGGGTGTGTTTGTTTTTTGTTCCTTGTCATCTGGGGCTGGTTGTGCCACAGAATGCTAGCAGGAATTTAGTCCCCTAAAACCACTCACAGTGCATTCAGAAATGTCAAACCCCCTTCATTCTAGCACAAAACTGAAAAAACACAGGAGTATTCACACAGATTTTGTTATTTCACTCAATACTGAGCTCAGATGCTTCTGTTTCCACTGATTGTTGTTGAGATGTTTCTAGTAAAATTCTATTATTTTCACTGGATTTGGAAAGGGACACTGCTGTTTTATTTAAGGTCACACAGATTGACAGAGCAAGAATCAAATCACAAGGTCTAAGATCAGTCTGTAGACCCGGCCATGAGGTCAATGGATCTGACAGTAGACCTTCCAGACCAAGTCATGAGGTCAAAGGAATTGTCAGACCTTTTGAGACCGAATTATACGGAGTAACTCAAGATCTCTCTGACAGAGCTTCAGCACTACTTTGAGCAATGGAAATACTTTACAGAAGGACAGCCATCAGTGCAGCACTTCACCAATCAGGCCTTTATGGAAGAGTCGCCAGACAAAGGCTCTCTTCTGCTTAAATGAAATTAGAACTATTTCAGCTGTCTTCATGTTTTGAGATTGCCAGACCTGACAAATATGCTTCCGAAGGTGCCTCTACAAGTACTCAAATGCTATACAAAAGAAATGAATAATACATGTCTCAATTTAATGATAAAATAGCGCCAAAACAAATACATCTGGGTGAGATTTCTCTAGTTTCTCCCACCCATCTCCAAAGCAACAGTGAAGGTTCTGATCAATCAACATCTGGAGATAGGTTCCAAGGCTACACGGTAGAATGGGTCAAATGCTAATACAAGACAACAAAGTGAACCTTAGCTAACCTTATACTGTTGTGTGTGAGCTGCTGTGCCCAACTGAACGAGCAGTAATGTTGGTTATACGAGCCGTAAATGGGAGAAATTCATTATCGGGCTTGCAGACACCGCTTACATATCAACAGAAGACGTAATTAGACAAAAATCTGCTAGTGTCTTATAAACACTGGCCCAGGCTCTAACCTCTGTCTTATTTATGAGACACTGTAGAGCAGTAGCCACTGTTGAAAAGGTCAGATTACTTTATGCTATGTGTGATATGTGCGTGAGGTGAAGAGGCAACCACAACAGCAGGTGTAAATCTTTATTATCCCTGAAGGGCAATTTACTTTATAGCACGTACTGTAGCCATTAACAAGCAGCTCTGATGTTACGGATACAGCCCACCTCTGCAGAAGGAGACGGGGGCTAGGCCACAGTGCACTGAAGGCGAGTGATTTCCATGCAGGCTGCGGGGTGTAAAGTCACTATGTACATATTTATACTAGATAGTAAAGAGCAGCTGTTGCAAAGAGAGAGTTTATTTTATTCTAATATAGTTATAATGTGTGGAGATACAAGTCTTGAGGGACGGCTTTTGGCGCAAAGAGAGGTTTCTAGGTGAACAAAACACACATAGGCAGTAAACAAATGTAAATATTGTTATTGCATTTACACAATAAGGAAATGGGATTCACAGGACAAGCTGGACCGAAAACGTTTTGTCTTCAGGGATCGCAGGATATTTGTTGTATCTGTCTCATATATTCTTTCACTTATTGTAATTATTTTAGCTTTTATTCATGTGTATATTTTTGCATTGTATTTCCTTGTTTTAGTTGCTACAGGATAATAACATTTTTCTACAGTTGTGTTCGGAAGTTTACACACCCAGACTGAAATCTAGGCAGACTGAAGGATGACGCACACTTATTTTGTAGTTCACAAGCCAGATGTTGTCAATTAAGGATGTTTTCTATTTTCAAACTCTAAAGACAAACATAAACTACTCCCCTGATTAGAAGTTTCCATCCCCCAATTCTCAAAAGTATGTAGTTCCCCTTTAACGGTAGGTGCGGATATGTTTCTTAATCCCGTCTGATGGCAAAACTGTCTGTTCTTCTTTGCAACCCCCCGCCCCTCGAGTTTTTGTAAATTCCTTGGCCGCCTTGCATGAGCTGTAATTTTGAGATCCATATATAACTTCATGATGAGATGTTATAATTCGATAATAGAAAACAAGATTATTTGACAATTTATAGTGTCTCACAACCACTTAACGATGAGTGGAGGGAATCATTCCTAATCTTCAGAGTATGGCCAAAACAATGTCCTTCCTGCCAGGGCCTGTACACTTTCGACACTCTCGCTTTTAAGCAAAAAGGTCCTGGGTTCGGATCCCGGTCTGAACAGGGCCTTTCTGAGTGGATTTTGCATGTTCGCCCCGTGTCCGTGTAGGTTTCCTCCGGGTGCTCCGGTTTCCCCTACCACTAAAAACAGTTTTTTGTCCCTGTCTCTACACCTTTTTCACTCCGAAGCTCAGATTATCTCACCTTTTCTGTTCCAAGAGTTTGTAAAGAAGTTGGTCGCAGATCATTTCAGTACAAGGCTCCCTCAGACTGGAATAAACTCCCCACATCCATACGATCCATTCTGTCTTTTGGTTTATTTAAGTTTGAATTATTTAGGTTTCTTGAAACTCCTTGTTTATGTCACTAATGTTCTGTGTTCTGTGTCATTATTGTTAATAGTTTTACTTTGTCCTTTTATAAATGTTTAATTTTAGCAGAGGGGAGGAGTGGGGTGCGAAAGGGCATTAGTTTCATTTTTTATTGTTATTTTTGTTTATTTTTTATTTTTTTGTGCTTGTTTAATTAACTTTTCTCATATTTAATTTGCTGTAAATTGTTATTGTGTATGTGTGTTTGTTTATATGTTTGCATTTATGTTTAGGACCCCCTCGAAAATGAGATGATTCATCTCAAGGGGTTTTTCTTAATAAACTGAAACTTAAAAACATGCACAATAGGTATTAGGGGTGTGACGATATATCGATTTTTTGATATATCGCGATACTTTCTCCCGCAATTCGATTATCGATATGCATTTGCCAAGTATCAATATCGATTTAAAAAAATAAAAATAAAAAAATGATTTTTTTTATATATATATATATATATTTTTTTAATTTAATTTAATTTATTTATTTATTTATTTAGAGGATAAGCCCCTTGAGATGAACCATCTCATTTTCGAGGGGGTCCTCGAGATTTCACAAAGTGACAGATACAGCAAAACAGATGCAAACAAAACAATTGGTATCAATACTTAATATATGGCTACATTACGCATCTCCATTCTTTTAACCATGAAATAAAGAGTATTTTTTCTTTTATTTATGCCATAAATTGGCATATTGTATATTTCTGACCAATATATCAATAATCGTCATATTGTGATAAAATCGTTATTGTAATATCGTTATCGTGATATTATCGTTATCGTGCGCTTTGTATCGTATCGTATCGTGAGGTACCCTTAAGTTCCCACCCCTAATAGGTATGAATGTAAATGAGAGAGTGAATGGATGGTGTTGGTTGGAGCTGATGGTCCAGTGTGTTCAGAGACTCGCTTCCGTCATCACTGTGTGTGGAATGATTGGAACAATATCTGAACTCTGACAATTGTGAAGTGCTTCGGGTGACCTTGGTCTGTAAAATGCGCTATATAAATAAACATAACTTACTACTTACTTACTTTCAAACTCAACTGGACATGCCCTTTTGCTTTATATCTATTTGCACGGGATATTTGTGTTTGATATTGTTATATTTCAGCCTCTCCCCGCTCGTGTGGTTTTGCCAACAATACAAGCTAATGGCTGTGGGCGAGTCTCGGGCCGATAGCATCAGCAGCAGTTTGATTTGTGCGCCGGCAGACAGAAATCTCCTGTGTTGACTCACTTTCAGTTTTTTGGCAATATTTTTCTGGAGCAGATAAGATAAGAGCCCCATTCTGAACTCCCTCATAGTCTGACAGACAAGCTGAAGTTTGTCATTTGTCAAGAGTCTGTTTTTTCATACCGTGTGAAAGGTGTTGTATTCTCATTCCAATGTGATCAGGAGTTAATGCATGGAGAGGAAACATGGAGAAGAGTGTCTTAGTAAATGTGTTTAATATTAACCCTTTAGGCACCAGAGGTTTTTTAGATTTTGACATCTTAATCTCTTAATAAATTAAAAGTGATAAGACATAGAGGCTTTATGTAAATTAGAGAAATGGTAAAGATGACCCAAAGTTTATGTAGGAATTAAATGTACCCATATAATTTGAATATTATGACTTCATATGGTGGTGGCAATGGTGGATTTTCATGAAATGTATATTTTTTTTACTGACAGACACAGATCACTAGGACGTCATGAACACACAAACAGAACTCACACTGTACCACACTCAAGGGTCAGGAAAACAGTAAAAATCATAGTTTAGCAGGAATTTGAATGAATGTTGACACCCTGTTTGACACAATCGGTTGTTAAACAGTACCGCATACTGTCGATTTAAGTCAACCGTGGCGCCCAGAGGGTTAAGGGATCCTTTATTTGTCTGACAGTGCGGAGATTTCAATATTACATCACAGGGTATAGAACATTTAGGAATGAGGAGCGTACAAACACATAAAAACCATGAATATTATGTATAGCACACATCAATACTTGAAAAATACAATCTTCATCTTTAGCTCAAGAAACCTCAAAATATGACCATAGAAAGTATAAACCTATATATACTCCAGTACAAAGAAATATAGAGTAATATGTCAAAGTAATGCAGTTAAGTAACTCTGATCTCCAATAAGTCCTTAGCTTTGTGGGTTCAAATATACGTTTATTGTATGGCACATATGTGAAGATATTATATCAAATTATATTGTGCTTTTATCATCTGAAAGCTTCAACTAACCTCAAATGCTTTTGTTATGCCACTTGTTACTCAAAGCTGTTGTCGAAACATGTATTTAAACTAGCATGCTATTCATAATTGTGTTGGGTTTTGATTTTGGGTTTTTCTTTACTTTTAAAACTAAGCTATTCAAAAAAATCTGGTATTTTAATCATATGTCAGACGGTTTGTTTTAAATCACCACTTTATGTAGTCCTTTTTAAGCTGAGGACCCTTATTTTTTTATTTAATCATTACAACATGTTTGTCCCAACAGAAAGAGTCCTGTAAAAGCACAATAGTGTAAATAAATAGAACCACAACTTGCTGCCGTGCTCTTTTGCCTTGTTGAAAGAAAGAGCCACAGAGTCACTGTTTGCCACTTTGAGCTGAAAGTTGTGTGACTCTCCCTTTGTTAAATGTTTTCTATATATTTTTATGCCCTCTCTTTTTTGTGTGAAGTGCGGTTTCCAATATCTTTCTGGAGTTATGGTGCGAGGAAAATCCCATCTGTAAATCAACAAAGTATGTGTTTTCTCGTCTCATGTTCCCGTGCAGCTGACATGTAGAGCATATTTAGGACCGCTGTGGTTTTAGTGCACATTTTCATTACGTCTTACAGCTAGATAATCTCACCGTTGACACAATTTACAGCTTTTATGGCGCTATTGTTGAAAGCAGTTTCTATAAACGCTACAATGGCCCATTCTGCAGACAAAGAAGCAGAAAGAGCATGTGGTTAAAGTGGTTCCTGTTCTGTCTGAGTAACAACCTTTAAGTAAGATGGGGTCAAATGATAGAGGCGGGTATAGAAGCAGGGCAGACGATTTACAAAACTAGACAAACTACTGATTTAGAGATATTAGATTGACTTTGTTCAGTCCACAATAAATAACTCGCCATAAATCTATTTCCATTCTTCTGAATTAAACAAGGCTGAGTGGATTGCGCCCTCGCTTCTCTGCAAAACGGTCCTGGGTTTGAATCCCAAACGGAATTGCACCTGTCTGAGTGGAGTTCTCATGTCTGCGTAGGTTTCCTCCAGGTGCTCCGGTTTCCCCTACCATTACAAACATACGCAATAGGTCTGAATGAGTGGGTGAATGGATGGTGTTGGTCGGGTTCTTTGATGGGCACCAGTGTGTTCGCCGTCCCGCTTCCGTCATCACCGTGTGTGGAGAGACTGGAAAAATATCTGAACATTGTAAAGCGCTTTGGGTGTAAAAAGTGCTATATAAATAAATATTACTTACCTACTTACTTAATCAAACATTTGGATATTATGGCTTGTTCATCGCAGTAGGTGCAGCAATCCCAGCTATAAGAAACCAGCTTCATATTTGGGTTCTCGCTCCACGTTTTTAGTGGCGTTAGGGTTAAGGTTAGGGCAAACTCGGAAAAACTGAGAGGAATGGTTCGACACACGACTCAAGATATTCAGTTCTATGGTCAGTTCTACAGCAAATACATTTTAACTGGTATTTATTTATTTTTCCATGTCATCATAATATCATCATACATCATATATACTATCATTACGAAACATGAACAAACAGGAACAGAAGGAAGACACAATGACTTATAAATCCTGTCCCTTGTTTTGCTGATTACAAATACATTTAAACACTTCCGCCCCATAAACTGCTTTACAGAAAGGTAGTTGTATTTTGTTTCATTTACTAATATATCAGTCTGCTTTTACAGGTACACTGTGTAGTTTCTACTCCCATCTAGCTTTGAGATCATTTATTGTAATTTACGGTGCTACGGTAACTTTGTAAGACAATATGTCGCCTTTTACAATGGACCCCAACTCCTTCTTTTTGTCCCTTATAAACTGTATTTCAAGATGGTGCATTGCCATGTAAGTAAGTAAGTATGTAATGTTTATTTATATAGCACGTTTTACAGACCGAGGTCACCCAAAGCGCTTTACAATGTTCAGAGTTCAGATATTGTTCCAATCATTCCACACACGGTGATGACGGAAGCGAGTTGCCGAACACACTGGACCATCAGCTCCAATCAACACCATCCATTCACTCTCTCATTTACATTCATACTATTGTGCATGTATTTAGTGGGGGGGGGGAAACCTACGCAGACACAGGGAGAACATGCAAACTCCACTCAGAAAGGCCCTGTTCCAACCGAGACTCAAACCCAGGACCTTCTTGCTGAGAAGCGAGAGTGCTATCCACTCAGCCACCGTGCCACCTCGAGTAGATTCCTCCAGCTTCATGGACAATTACAAGTCAAACTCTTAAGTCTTTGACAACAATTCAAAAACATGGTGGAGGTAAATATTCTTAAAAAGGTCACATTTGTTTTTGGTCAACATGTTTTTTCTTTTGGACTAACTGTAAAAATTACACAGAGTACCTTTAAACTATAGACATGTAACTATTGCATTAAACCTTTATTGCATGTCATCTCTTGTAGTTTCACAAAAGGAGGAAATTCTCTCCCATATCTCCCGTTTCCCCAAGTGCACTCCATATACCCCGAGTCAGACGAACAACAGCGTTCTTATCAGCCGGCTTTACCCCTCACCCGCGTCCCATTCCTCACTCTCCACTCCGCCGACGCGCTCTTGCCTAAAGCTTCCTTCCTTGTCGGTATTGTGGCCAGCCGATGCTACGGAGAGAAAGAGTTGAGGTCAATAGTTTCTCTCTAAGCCTTATAAATAATATGACTCACCCACTGTCAGTATGTGCTTGGGTGATATTTTCTTTACTACAACACCACCAGCTCAAACCCTCCGGCCCCGCTTGTATAATGCAGGTGACAAATAGATGCTTGACATAGCCGCCTGTTGCTGTTTTCTCGGCGTCTGAAGTGGCATTTTTTGTGGAGCAAAGCACTGTGTTTTTCTCTTAAGAGCCGTGTAATTGCATTGGCGTACTATAATTTAGTTTGCCAGGCTGCAGGGAAATGAACCGAATCTGCTGGTTGGAGATTGCAGATGTATGGTGTTTTGTTTACTTCATGAATGTATTTTTAGGGTAATACTATTGATACCAAATGTGTCATGTCCTTGAGCGAGTGAAGCAGCGGCATGAGGTAGATCTATTCTCGTTTTTCAGCGATAGAATTCTCCTCATCATGTGCTCATGGTTCTGCCTTGTCGCTGTCTGACTCTTTCACAATAAGGCTTTGTTGTGGTTTCATTTTTGCTTAGAGGCGATAAAATCCATACATTATCCACATATTTTTGTATTCATTCTACAGCTTTTTGAGATACATTCTATTGTTTCTATCTATTTGTATTGTTAAAATGATGTGTATAAATCTTACACTAAGATTATTACAAGTTTGTGTCAATTTCATTTTCAAAACAGTATTTTGTTGTGCAGGAAATAAGCAGTGCAGGGTCTTGTTAGCACTTGGATAAGAGACCGCTATTGCCAGGTTAGCCGCGCTGCAGAAACTTGGACGCACAGGTTACTTCCAAAAATGTATTGTCATTGCAATGAACCCGACAATTTACACCAGCAGAGGAATACATGCATAATTATACTGGCTGTAATGTATGTTCCGGGGCACTGAAATATAGGATGGATTTCTAAATTGGGGATACATCTGTCGTTAAGCAAGACACATGAATCTGATGTGTGGGAGAATGGTTGATGGTGGTGGGAGAAGTCAATGGCACGGATTGTTGGCCTTGCTTCCGTCAGTCTACCTTTGGGCAGCTGTGGCACCACCACCGTGTGCAGTGTAGCTCAGTTGGTAGAGCATTGGCCTTTGAGCCAGAGGGTCGTGGGTTCGAGCCTGACTTTCACCATCGACTCCCACTGTCTGCTGTCGTTGTGTCCTTGGCAAAACACTTAACCTCTGGGAACACCAGCCACAGTGAGGCGGCTGCGGCTGTAAAGTGCCAAACTGCCGTTGTGTCCTTAGGCAAGACACTTCACCCCCATTGCCTAGAATGAGTCTTGTGTGTGTGAATGGTTGGTGGTGGTCGGAAGGGCCGATGGCACAGACTGGTTGCCTCGCTTCTGTCAATGTGCCCCAGGGCAGCTGTGGCTACAGTAGTAGTTTATCACCACCGTGTATGGAGTGAATGAATAATGACATGTAAAGCAAAAAGCGCTATATAAAACTGATGCATTATTATTATTATATAAGAATGGATGGACTTAACTTTGATTATTGACGTCCACAGCTCACATGGGTTTATTATATAACACTCATACAAAACATGGACGATGGTCTCAGCAACAACAATAATTCTGCGTCCATGCCTTCTCCACAAAAGTGACCAAACAAAACATTTCATTTTTAAATAGATAAATCAGACAGCCGACACATTTTTTTTTCATACAAATTATAACACAACCCTATACCTTTTTGTATTCAAGTTTATCAATCAAAGGTTGTACCGAGACAAGGGGGGTTGAATTAAATATGACACACACTGTGACCGCAGAATGAACCAGTAAATGCAGTGTGATTTGCGCTCACGTGTTGACATCTTCATACATGCACAGGCGGCTGCTACTGTTTGTGTTTACATTTGCCGTCGGGTGCCCACACGCTCCATTGGGTCGGCAGCGTTACAGTCCAGTGGAGGTCCCAGGACGGGCGACTGCGGCTGGGGAGACGGCGAAGAGCCTTTAGGGGGGGAAGGGGAGGCACAGAGACATTTCCTGCTTTAGGGTTGAACACCGGTGTCAAGCGTAGGGTTACAGCTCACTACGGCGTGCACAGCGATTTGTCTTTACTTTGAAGAAGTATTAGTGCGTTTACTGACTGCGTACACACAAATAGAGATCTATTCGAGCGCACCAGCCTGAAATGAAAGCCCAAAGCAGCATCTGAAAACCTAACCAGTCATCTGAATCAAATGTGTCTGTTCAACTGCCAAGTGCTGTGAAGAGCTGTGAAGTGCTAATACCACATTAGTTGCACAGTTTATGGCGTTCCGTTGCAAAAGTTATTGTGTAAGATCTTTCAATTTCTGGGAATTGGATTATCTTCTTCCCCAAGGCTTCTGCTATTCAACTATTTTGGTAAAGCCCAAAATCACAATGGGAATCTGTTTGAGAGAAAACAGTAGATTTTAAGCAGTCAAACAATAGGTTGTGTTGGCGTGATATCACAGCCTATTGTTTAAAATGATGGTAGAGGGCATCTGAAAAAACTTTCCTGGTTACTATGGTAATTGTCAAAAATCAAACCAAGGCCCTTTTTTCTGTAATCCCAATCCACATGAAAAATCACACAGTTCCACTTAATATATCAATTAGGTTCAAAAACATGCTTGATGTTGGCCAATAGACAAGACTTTTAGACATAAGAATAATATGACGGGTTTTCTTGAAACTATCAAATAATGGGGAAAACATTTTTCAACATGTCTTTCAATAATTGCTTCCATCCTTTAAAGTTTTCTTGGCACCTGCCCTTCATTTTATACACAATACCAGAACATGAATACAAACCAAGGACAAAAAACAAATACAACGTTCAATAAAACACCTGAGCATCTGGACCTTTCTTGCAAGGACAAACTATATGTACAAGTAAGGATGCTTTTGTCACTTAGAATGGAAGGTCTCTGGTAGTCTTGTGTATATGGAGATGTTACTGCTTTAGAAGAAGAAGCAGATATACTTGATTGATCTCACAATGGAGAAATTCAGTTTGATGAATACACATATTTAAATCATGGCATGCAGCGTATTATTACTTCCGCGCTCCTTATAGGCAAAGTGGCGTAAAGTGTCTTTCCCAACAGCACAACGACAGCACACATCTGTGGAAGTCGGTGGAGAAGGTGGGCTCGAACCCACGAGGTTCAAAGGCCAATGCTCTACCAACTGAGCCACTGTCGCCTCCAACTAAAAATGTTCTACAATATTCAATTGATCTATCGTCATAAAAAGTCAGATTTATGCAGAGGCGAGTTTTCACATGAGACTTGGGTGGCATCTCTGACTGTCACCCCCCTGACCCAGAAATGGATTAAAGGGTAGAAAATGGATGGATGGATGGAGTTTTCACACAGTAGCAGCGGATGTTTTGTGATCAACAGAAACACCTTTACGTGCAGTATATGTTTACATTCATTACAACATTCACCATTGTATCGTGAAGACTGCTTACTCATGCCGTTTTTATCATCTTGATTATTTGTGTCTAGTGTGCTTTCAGACATGTGTCAAACGCAACAATACAAAACGACTAAATAAAAATGCGTTTATTTGAGAGATAGCCGAGCGGAGCAGTGTCTTGGATTGAGCTGTCTGCACTAACATTTCTCCAATGCAAGATAAGAAGCAGAGAATGAAAAATAATATATACGAATCCACTCCAGTACAATCAGTATCATCAATCTGAACAGTGCCATAGTCGCACATAAATCTATCCTACAACACTGTTTTTTGTTCTTTTTTTGCAGTGGGAAGAGTTGCTAAAGCCGAGCGGATATATTGTGATTGAGCGTCTGCTTTGCTCTCTGCAACACTTTAGCAACACGGTTTGAAATGCCACTCCGGCTCCAAATTGACTCTTCAGGGTTCCTGTGCTCTTGCTATCTGTCGTTCAGCATTAAGGCAAACGCAGCCGCACTCGCTACGATCCCCACGACTGGAGAATTTAAATGTAAATTCGCTAGTGCGAAATATATTAGGCTGTTTTCTGGCTTTTCACTTACAGTTAATGAGCAGATTTACTCTTGGGGGAACATCTGAGCTTCTTTAAAAGCTGCTGTGGTTATTTCAAATTGTCGTTGTTGTTGCTATTTATGATGTACTAAAACTGTGTATATTCTGTTGGGTGTACATGTGCATCTGAAATCCTTTATTTGAATTTGTTTTAGTATAGCTCTGAATCACAAAAGTATAGTCGTCTCGAAGAACTTTACAAAGTTGAACACAGTAATGCAAAAATACAAAACACATAGTAGCCATTGGGCAGAAGAGAGCTGGATCCTTAAATGTCCCGAATCATAATTGTCCTTGGACCATTGGCAAGGAACAACTCAAAAACCTAATGGGAACAGTGTGAAAATTAGCGAGTTCCACGTTGAGAGAGGGATCCGCTCCCACAAAAATACAAGATCCAGGACTCTGTAGATTCCAGACTGTAGATCCTGGACTTTGTTGATCCAGGACTGTAGATCCAGGACTCTGTAGATCCAGGACTCTGTAGATCCAGGACTCTATAGATCCAGGACTCTGTAGATCCAGGACTCTATAGATCCAGGACTCTATAGATCCAGGACTCTGTAGATCCAGGACTCTATAGATCCAGGACTCTATAGATCCAGGACCCTGTAGATCCAGGACTCTGTAGATCCAGGACTCTGTAGATCCAGGACTCTGTAGATCCAGGACTCTATAGATCCAGGACTCTATAGATCCAGGACTCTATAGATCCAGGACTCTATAGATCCAGGACTCTATAGATCCAGGACTCTATAGATCCAGGACTCTGTAGATCCAGCACTCTGTAAATACAGGACTCTGTAGATCCAGGACTCTGTAGATCCAGGACTCTGTAGATCCAGGACTCTGTAGATTCCGGACTCTGTAGATCCAGGACTCATCAAAGGAGGCGCACTAAGGCTCTATGTTCCGCTTACTCCCTCTGAGTATTGATTTCCTTTGTGTTTTATGTTCGTATCGATCTCTATTGATGCTCTTCTTGTTCCCATTGCATTTTGTTTATTGCTGAAATAAAAATAAAGATGTTATTGTACGGTAATATTGTTTTAATGCGTTCCATGTCATGATACATGTTTGCAGCAAATTAAGTTAACGGAGCCTGTACTACACCCACCCCACTGCTTTGTTTTGACTAATGGAATTTATAAATGAACATATTCCATCCATCCAAATGTCGAAAATGTAAAAATATGGAAATGTTTTAGTTGAAAATGTCATAACCTAATGCACAGCTTACGTGATTATGGAAACACAAAGAAAAAGCATACTGAGCTGTTTATTATGCATGGCACGCTCTATTTGTCCAAGAACTAAAGAAAAGCTCTTCGAGGGCTTTTGTGTTTTCTCTTTTCTTCTTTTTTTTTTTTTCTGGCTGCACTTAAACTATATCGTCTTGTTAGGCGTAACTTACACTTTGTACTTGTCAGTCAGCGTCTGCCTCTGTCAAACCGAGCAGCCTGTTGTGCTGGTTGTGGAAGTATTTATGGAGCCCTGGATGCCTGTGTGGACTGGCAGGCTGCTGTTGGGGTTTGTGTTGGTGGCAGTTCCCTCCCAGTAGCAGCGCTCTCCCAGTGTCGGTAATGGACTGATGTATGTGGCTGAAAGTCCGACTGCTCCTGGGATGAACTCTCTGCTCTCGCCTCTGTCTGAAGGCAATAGGATCAACTCTGCTGAAATAGTTTAAAGTGATCTGGGTTTGCACAAATATTTTTTTTTCACAGTCTAGTCCAGAATAGCAGATAAAACAACAATGATATTACTCATTCAAACACAAATCAATAAAGTTTATCTTATCTTTTCGTGTAATGGTCCATTAAACGACAACACTCATTCAATGTAGAAAGTTAATTTTGTCTTGTTTAAGGCTTTAAAGGTTCTTTTAATAAGACAAAAAAGCAAAAAAAAACACAGAACTTTCAATAAAACATACATCGGATAAACAGGAAGAGCTTTCAGCACCAGAAGTAAAGAACATCAAAACGAAAGCGAAAAAGAAACAGCAGGGCGACTAACAAGATCAACCAAGGAAAAGGCAACACAGGCAAACCTCAAATCAGCAATATCAGACCACTGCAAAAGAGAAAATCACATCATGGACTGGGACAAAGCAAAAATAGTAGGAACATAAGAAAATAAATACAAAAGATGGATACGAGAGGCGATTGAGATCAGGAAGCGGGGAGCACGGACCATCAACAGAGGCGACGGGGCTTTCACCTTGGCTCACACTTGGAATGCACCTCTCCAGAGATTTCCATTAATGCATCAGCTTTGGCTTTTAAATTGTGCCCTGAATACTTGGCCACCGCAGTTGTCCTCATCTGTGTGTGTGGTGAGGTTTTACAGCCTTTAAACAACTCCAACAGTCTCAGAATAGACCATAGACGTGTTCAAGGTGCAGCCCACAGAGATGACAGTATCTTTTTCAGAATTGAAACCGTGACTGTTACTGTCAACAAGTTCTGATTCAGATTCAGTTTATTTGTCATTTGCAGTTGAAAAAACACGTTGGCATACCAGTGTGTCTGCCAATGCCAGAAGTATATGCTGCCCTGTCTCTGGGCCATTTTAAATTGTAAATCTGTCCATTACTGTACATGTCCGTCTTTTTTGTGCTGAATATTTTCTATTTTGTTAAATATTTCAAAATAAGATAAGATAAACTTTATTGATCTCACAATGGAGAAATTCACATGTCACATTTGGCATAGATAGAATCCCTCAGGGTGTACAATAAGGAAACATAACATAAAATATAGTCTCTTTTGTGCAAGATATTGTATGTACAATAAATAGACTGAAGTGTTGGAGTTTGGTGTCAAAACATTGAATAATACAACGTTTTCTCTGTTACTGAAATGAATATCGGCTTTCTGGTTTTCTGACTACTAAAATAAATATGGGTATTGCCCTGAAAAAAAAAAAATCCGTCAACCCCTTATCTATCTGTGTTTTCCCCATGGATCTATTATAATAACTGGATAGGCTATTGCTAGTTTATAGCTGAAGATCCATGTGCTTGGGGGATTGTCGCGGTACTGCAGACTAAACAAGACTAAATTCACGTGAGCTACCCAGAAATGTTCCCCATAGAACTCAATGTAAATTAAAACAGCTCGACCTCAGCTGACAGAGAACCTACAGCTTTCATAAAGGTCGGATTTTGTGGGGATTTTAGTGTCCCTTGTCATCCTTTTTTTTTTTCTTCTTAAATCCTTCGGTTTTCTTTAAATCCACACTTTACTGCCACAAACTCTGCCCGTCTGGCTCTCGCTCTAACTCCAGCTCTGATTGGTCAGAGTGCGGCCGAGCCCCTCTGTGCGCGTGCATGAGACCCACACACGCGTATTTGGCGCAACGCATCATGGGAGATCATCCACTTCGCAGAACCGGGAGGACCAGACGATGCCCAAATACAGGCAAGTTTCCCATGAATCTTTGCGAGTTCCGCTAATATGTCAACGACCGTGCCGGCACAAAGCGCCACTGAGCACAACCATTAATTTGAATACGGCGCCATCTTGGATCGCCGGGGCTTGGTTTTCCCTGATATTCACTGCTTCCTTCATGTTGATATAGTTGTCATCCGCAACGTGCAGCTGGTTTCCTTTGGATTCATGACATAGAAGCGGCTCACATTTGAACATTTCGGTTACCAGTAGTGACATCGATGCTCAAATTAATCTAAACCCGGTGGCTTTTAGACACCATCAGATTATTAACAGCGTCTTTGTGATGTGGCACAGCAGGAAACTTCAAACACACGTCTCAATTTGTCAGTGCGCCTCTAGCAGCTCTGCCTGCAACAGTCCCAGTTTGTCTAATCTGATGCCCCTTCACTCTTAACTAAAAAGAGACGTAATGTTTCTCTACTGGATTCATCTCATCTGTCAAGGCCTATTAAAATGACTGTGCAACATTGTCTGCCGGCCAATCCTTCTGCTTTGAGAGATGAGAAAAGATTAGAATGGGCCAGAAAAGCAATCACAATTGATTCATTAGACAAATTGGAACAGGGCGATCTCGGATGTGATAGCGGTGATGTGGTGTTTAGCAGTATTCACTGACTTAGCATTCATTTTTATCAATTATGAATGTGCAATCACTTAGTCATCATAAAGGCTTTGTGTATATAGAAGTAATTTTAAAGTGCATTTTACTTAGTGCACTTGTATTTAGTAGTAATTTCCATTCATTCATTTTCAACCCCTTTATTAGTCCATTTCTGGGTCGGGGGGGTGGCAATGAGAGCTGCCACCCAATGCTCATAGCACCAGTCCCTCGCTGATCCTCTGCAGGTGGTGAGTCCACAGGAAGATGGCTGCTACATCAGTGGTGCCACAGCCTTGGTGTTTCACCGCGAGCTTTAGGCAAAGTGGGGTTAAGTGTCTTGCCCAAGGACACAACGACAGCAGGCATCAGTGGGAGTAGTGAAGTAGGTCTTGTAGTGGGCTCAAACCCACAACCTTCAGGCTCAAAGGCCAATGCTCTACCAACTGAGCCACTGTCGCCCCCATTTTTTTTGCTCAGCATGTTCTTACCAACATGTTTTAAAGCTGGGGGACCTAACTTTTTTTCAATCATTTGTTTGTCCCTACAGGAGTCTTGAAATTCAGACCACAGTGTGCTGGCTACATGCATGTAAAACCCAGCGATAGAACCATAGACTGTATATATTAACGGACAGAGTCACGGCTATCTCCGCCGTTCATAGGAGTTGGCCATGAAAAGTGCTTTCATGGAGCTATCCAAGATGGCCGCGAGTGGTCCCGCCCACAAGAAAAGTGGGAAAAAACGCATCTGCGCATGCGTCAGCCGGCGCAGCTCCATTCATTTGAACAAGTGACTTCAAAAATTCACAGCGAGTAAACTAGAGTGGACCAAAAAAATCACCCCCCTCAGCATTGACACATGTGGAACGGAGCTTTGAGCCAAGAGCCAACTTTTGGACCATCCTGTAAAGACGTTTTCGAGAGGTCTGCCAATGCTATATGTTAGCATTGGCTAATTCTTCTTCTGGGTCCACCCCCAACGGCCCGGGGTGGTATTTCAAGCATGTCAGAGCACGTCATTTTGGCCACTTTTGAGCTGGGACCCTCCCTCACTGGATAGAAACAAACTGTTTTGCAAGCGGAGAAACTATTATATGGATTTTCCTATAGTGCAAAATTTGGTACTGTAGCTTTAAGTTAATATCTTGTGAAATGTTGTTTAAAGATTTTTAAGAGCTGTGCACCTCAGAATAATGTAATCGTGAACTTGACCTGATGTTTAAAGCACAACTGTATCTTTTATTTTTATTTTTTTTTTTTTATCAAAGAGAGATGCATTTTTGTTCAATAAAAATCAGGCACTTTCCAAAATTCTGAACAAACATTTGCAGAACGCCATGAATGCAAGCATATTCTGCACTTCATATACATCATTATGAGCATTAAATACACATGGCAGAGTTTATGATAAGGTCAGAGCATTGATTTGAGTTTAATGTTTGTACAATGAGGCAACAATAGAAGAAAACAGTAGTCAATGTCTTGGGAGGATTAGAATAGAAAATCAATTTTTATGCATAAATATTACGAACTTAAGCAAAGAGAATTATTGATTCATGAGCCATCATTGCTGCTGATCATGAATCTTCTGCTTAATGTGTTTAGCGCAGTCAGCGGCTGCATGAAAAGACTGGCAGCAGTTTTTCAATGGATTGTTTCCATGGAGATGCAAGCTGGTCAAATGTGGCTTTTGGAGTTTGGGTTGATGATTATTCCTGCATTCAAAGAGGAATTATGGCAAAGTGTGGTTCTCATAGTTGCAAAGAATTTACGCCAGACGACCAAGCACTTCTGGTTCTGTCGTGACTGTATTTATATTTAAATCTTGTGTTTCTGTGTTTTTATGTACCCTCACTGGTGCTCTGTTTGCAAATGAAGTTCCTCATGGATTAATAAAGTTATTTGAATTGAATTGAACAGGGAAAGGCAGGGCAAGCTTATTTGTGTAGCACAGTTCAAACACAAAATAATAATAAAAACAATCAAAAAGGCATTGAAATAATACATAATCACGGTAAATGTTTACAAAGTGGATGGAATCAGTCTGTTGTATGCACTGTAGGCCTGTCTCAAATTTTTAGGAAGACTGTTCCAGATATCAGCTGCATTCTCCCCATTGTGTGTGTCGGTTCATATGGCACTGGTAATTGATCTAAAGCCATCTAGGTATTTCTGTTTTTTTTCATTCGTTCCTTTTTTTATCTTTTCATTCAAAATACTAAAATATCAGTTTTAGTTTTTTTCACCCTGCGCCTGTGATGGTCAGGGCACGTTTAGACTTGAAATAACCATGCAGATGTTATTGAAACCACACCAAACTGAACAGACCAAACGAAAGACATAAAGTTAGAAATTCAAGTCAACAAACTCATGTTGAATAAAGTTCCTCGCAGCTCTTTAGACGGTGTTTTTCTGCTCTTGTGAGAAGCCTCTGCCCTCACAGACGGGAGAGGATGTGGGTATGGCTCTGCTGCAGTCTGAGTGGCCTACTTGGCAGCCGAATGAGAGGTGACCTATTACAGACAACACATGAGCTCGTGGAAGCATTCATCTATGGCTAATGCGTGGAGGTATAGCATCGTGGCCCTCAAACACACCGTTAAGCCAAAAGGTAATGGACATTGTGTTCATCATGTGCATTGTATATAGTAACTGTGATCGTAATAATTCTATTTTAAATCATTCTTTTTTAAATTTCCAAGTCTGTGACTCCTTGTTACTTCCGTGGCGATAAAAATTATTGTGATTCTGACATTTAGAGCTGAGTAAATATCAAGACAAGACACAACTGCTGGTGTGTTAATCCTATAGACCAGGGGTGTCAAAGGGTGTGGCTGCAGGATTTCATTCCAACCAAGCAGGAGCACACTAGACTCCACCCATTTCTGGAGTCTGGTGTGCTTTGAAATTATTGCAATGCATTTCTCTTCATTCATTTTTGTGGATTGTTATTTGTACCACTCCTTCTGTCATTCCCACTGAGCAACAACACCTCGCCTCTTTCTTGCACACTGAGAGAGGCGTGATGTGGGAACACCATATAAAACATTTAGAGCAAGTTGCTCACATGTGGGTCAGGGGAAGAACATTATAAAGCTATACACATGTCACAAAAGGGACTATAGACTGTACTTTCTGAAATGTCCCCACTGTGGGATGAATAAAGGATCTCTTCATCTCTATGAATGTGTAACAAAGCTGCTTTTTCCTTCATGAAGATGTAAAATATGTTTGAAAATGTTTACATTGCTCCATGTGGATGACAAGCTTGCTGTAGTCCATCGTGATTGCATTTCCTTCGCTCTGACTTTTGACTTGCCTGCAATTCAGATAAAAAAAACAGCTTCAGTGTTTACAAGTAGGGATACACCAATACCTATTTTTTCAAATACGATACGAGTCCCTTAATTTGAGTACTTGCCGATACCGAGTAAGTACTGCATTGTGTTATCCCTGGAAATTCTGAAAAAAAAAAAAAAACATGTTTTATTTCTCATTTCAACAATAAGAAAATGCTTTTACAATTAAAAATTTTAGCAAATATTTTAACAGCCAACAAAGCCTACAAATGGCACAAAGACACTGACATCTCAATGCACTTGAAAGCCAACATTTTGCACACACAAAAGTGTGTACAAAGTTTGTTGTAGAGTTGGTTGTTTCTGTGTTCCGATGCTAGCAAAGGTCCTACACTCATGACAGTTTTGCCTTACACAACGTACAGTCCACTTTACTCCTGTCACTCTTGTTTACTTTAAAAAACGGCCATACGTCCAATATCCTGTCCACTTGCTGCTAGCTTGCTTTCTCATTGCCAACTTTGGGAGATCACCATGGCAGCACGTGCCGCACAGCTGGCCGCTGTCGTGACGCTAATGTAGATTAAAAATGTGGGCACCGGTTGCCGGCATCGGGTCCTATGGTATGAGTACGAGTACAAGACTATGGTACATACCCGATACCAGTATCTGTATCGTGCATCCCTTTGTCTCAATAATCCTTTTTTTTTTTCTTTAGCAGTGCTTTTGTCTCCTTCACTCAATTTTTTTAAGATGAATGTTTCTTAAGGGGATAATTTGGGCTCCATTCATTATTCCAAATTCCAGTAAGAATAGCTCTTTAAGCTTGTATGTCTTCTTCATTGTACATTAATGAACCATATCAGATTGGCAAGTTATACGATGACAGATCATTCACTCGCACATCAAATTACAGCGATACAATCAAAACACGTGGGTGCATATCACGTTTACAGTTAGTGCTGACGCGGTTATAGAATAGCAAATTTACAATCCAATTCATTCATTTCACAGCAAGTCTCTATGACAACTTTGTTTGGATGCAATAGCTGACCAAATCATTATTGTTTGTGCACAGCTGTGTTGTATAAATGCATGCCCACTTTATGGTCTGGTGCTGCGATTGCTATATTGGATTTTAGTGGCTCCATAAACATAGAAAAAAATTGGTAAGTGTGACTAGTGGAAAAAAATCTTGGCTCTTGGATTAAATGACCTCTATAGACATTTATGTATTTGATTTAGTATATATGCCTGGGCAATGTGCAGGCAGAGCAGTGTATCCGGTATCACTCCCTTGTTGGCGCTCATGGTCTGTCTATAGCTCCTGCTTGTTCCTTCTCTCATATTGTAGCGTTATTGCACTGTATGCCAGGTTTGATGTAATCCTTTATCGACCGCGCTACCGTATATTGTGTATAATCCATTTGTGCCTCCTGCCTGACCCAGCCTGCCCGCATCGGACGTCTACATCATAAGACACGAGGAGGCGATTATTGCATGGGAGGGAGATTGGAGTTGAAGGCCAGGGGTGAGTCAGAGGCTGTGAATGAGACAAACGCACTGAGGTGAGTCCTCTGTGTGGGCAGCAGAGGCGAGCAGGGGAGGGGCCAGCGAGTTATAGGCAGTCACGCATGGCACAGGTGACCGTCCTGTTCTCTAAAGCATGTATGAAGCTATATTCTATTCAATTTCATTTTTGTGTAGCCCTAAATCCCAACAGTAGTTATCTAGGAGGACTTTACAAAACTATTGAATTTGCCAACACAGATGTGAGAATCAAGCAGTTCACAAGACATAGAACCGAAAATACTTACACTTTCACAGGGATCTAAAAACACAATTTGAAAACAGCAGCGATTGGCCCAAAACAGAAGTGTGCACAGAGCAATAAATCACGGCTGTTGATTCGAGAGAAAAAAATCATTATGAGTTGTACCACATTATACTTGAAAATACAGAGCAGCATCCAGGCACCAGGAGCAGAGGCCCAGTCCTGCTTCATGTGTGCGGAGAGAGCATCCCTCCTCTCTGCCCCAAAGCCCAACATCTGCTGCATTTGCGGGATAATTAAAAGCACTGGCTTCCAACTCATTTCCGGCCTCCCATGGCTAAGCAACATGCTGCTCGAGACAAGAACTGCAATTATTTCGGGAATTAAGAAGCACAGATTGGGAAGAGAGAAATCAAAAGTGAGCAACAAGCAGATGCTTTTATCCCCTGTTCTTGTAAGGGTTTCTTGGTTTTTAACTGCTTAATGGGCACACAAATAAACACGATCTGACTACTATTTTTGGAACATCACAAGAATGTTTTCATGTACGCTGATCTGCTTTCACTTACGTTCTCCTCGGGGGGAAGAATTGTGATTTTAGTGGTGCACTTTGTGGTTTGAGGTGTTGAATAGAAGCAAAAATGCACCATAGAGCAAACCCCAGACTTGCCTTATAAAACAGTTGTACATTTACTTCTGTTAAAGTGATAGTCTGGAACGCTAAATGAATTACAAATTTCAAGAATTGTATTAAATTGACCTCCTGGCCATGTTGATATAAAATAAGTCATTTTAAGAATTCTAATATTTTGGGTAAGTCCCGCCTTCCCTTCTCTTAACTATAGCTCAAGATCCACGATGCCGTCCACGTTAACCAATCAAGTGATGCCAAGGGCTGTCAATCATCGGCGCTCATGCTCGTAGCTGCTCATGCTCAGTTGTTTGTTTTCACGGAGCCTCAGAATCAAGCCTCCATTAGGCTCTGGAACTACATGAAAACTGAACAAAGAATTCTGAACATCCGCGCTGAGTCACTCATTTATATAATGAACCTATATCCATAATCATTTATATACTGAACCTATATCCATAATCATTTATATACTGAACCTATATCCATAATCATTTATATACTGAACCTATATCCATAATCATTTATATACTGAACCTATATCCATAATCATTTATATACTGAACCTATATCCATAATCAGATCCTCTGCAGATGTGTCCTATAATGTGCAATTCATGATAATAGCTACTTCCGGCTTTACCGCAATCACTTTTTATGCGCATCAAAACATTATTTTTGTCATGAAAACTTTAACAGATCATTCTGAAAACCTCCGTGCATATGTATTAATTGATTGATTGTTGCGGAAACGTAGGCGTAGACCAATCAGAAAGGAAGGGGGAGGAGCTTGGGTCGTTTTTTTCAAATCATGTACCTCTCTCTTTTTTCTCTGACAAACTCCAAACAATCACTTTAAGACTTAAACTTACAGTATTATTTTACATCATAGTCCATAAAAATTGGACTGTATTTTTTGTGTGGATGACGTTTGCGGAGTATCTTGCATGATAATTAAACTCTTCGACCTGTGCAGGCAAGCAGCTGCATCAAGCTGTAAATGTTTATTGTTTGATGATTGTTGGGGAAATCTCTCACTTACTTGATTACTTTGAGTCATGCACGTGTGAAAATGTCCTTAATATGCACTATAGTCACAATATATAGCTACTGTTTATTGGGCGACAGATGGAATGTTCTATGAATACCCATGTACTGACTACATTTCATAAAATAGGAATATATGACAATTTAATCATATGTATTTGTTCACCTGATTGTGACTTAACCACACATTATAATACTTATCTTTGCCCAAGACAAAATACCAAGACTATTCTGTGCTATAATTCCCGGAAAGCGGTAATGTCTGAATGGACATAAGCAGATGGCGGCCGTTCCACAAGTAAAGTTAGACCATTATAACACTGGACTTTTCAAATAAATCTGCATCGCAAACATATATTAAGTCCCTTCCTCTCTAACATACAGGCGTTTATAAATCTAGAACTCAAATGCCAAGCAGATTATTCCCCCTCCTCTGAACAAATGTGTTCTTCGCTTCAGGCATCTTTAATCCAAAGCCTATAGAGGTCAGAGTGAAGGATGTCTTGCCTACTTTCTTGTTTAGCTGTCTCTGCACATGCACTTGACACTCTGCAAAGGCCAGATTTAGTGATCTGTGAAGGCAGCACCAACTGACTCAAGGCACTACAGAACTGCGCTTTGTTTTTCACCCTCCACCAGTTTCTTTCAAGGGGACACCCGCTCAAATTCTCCATCACAGAGAAGCGGTTGTTAGCATGCGTTTTGAGAGCAGGCGCAGAAGGGAAATATCACATCACCTGTAATGACTCTAGAGTGGCTGGGATGGCCATAATGAGTGGGTGTGAGAGCAAAGAGCTGGAATGTTGAAACATTGTGGTTCACCAATGGCCCAAGGCTATGCTTTGTCTTCCGAGCAAACGGCAGCACTAAAGAGGAACTATAAAAGTCATGATTTCATTTAAAGAAGGATATTATGTTAAAGGATATCACTTCCTGGCACAATTGAAAGATTATTGGATATGATCTATTATCTTCTGCATTCATGTTCAGTGGTGCTTTCCTACCAGGAAATTATTGATTGTTTTAGCATTCATACAGTATATATCCTCTTCCCACAAGATGAGATGAGTCTAGATAAGATAAGGAAATGATTTATATTACATTCAGACATTCAAACATCATCCTTTTTAGAATATTGTATTTATTTATTTATTTCCACAGGTCTGCATAAAACAGTAAAACAAAGCACTTTTGCAATTTTGGTGTATCAGTAATTCCCATTTGCTCCACACTCAATGATGAGAGAAGCGAGACCCTGGTGAAGTGAAGCCGTGACCGTCCCATTACATTCAGACGTTTTGTACATGTTTTCAGTGGTAGAAGAAACTAGAGCACATGCACACAGAAAGGCCTGGAGGTGGAATCGAATTCCAGGACCTTCTTGCTGTGAAGCACAAGCCCTGACCATTGCACCACCATTAGCGCCATTTACAGAAATGTATGGCACAATAAATCATCAACAATAGATTAACAAAAAATTCTGATCTTAACAACGAGGTATAGCATGCCTATAACGATGGAGCTGAAGTTGGCTGGATTGTCGCTTGCGTTTTCACCCCCGTAACACAGTCTCCATGTAAACAGCAGGACAAACTGAAACCCAACTCTTAACCTTTTACAGTCGCATCGTCCCTCTATAAACGGGGCCAAAGACTACTACTACTACTACTACTGGCTGGGCGATAAAACGATAACTATATATATTGCGATAGACACGTGTTCGATATCAATAGAAAACGGGGTCGATAGAACTTCGATAGTTTCACTTCAGTCCGTTCGAAAAAAACAGGAACAAAACACAGGAAGTAAAGCCGCCAGAAGCGCACGGCATTCTGGGGGATGTAGGCAAAGGCTTCTCGACCTATCACAGCTGACTACAAACCGCAAAACTTTCTGGGAAAAGCAAAAAAGCACCATGCGTAGCGTCCATGGATCATGGATTTATTATAATAGCCATGGATCTAAAGATGGCGTTTCAGTGCCGTGCCAATGGTTAAACACGTCCGTGCAAGGAACAGCATGTGCGGCGCGGGAGAGGCAGTTGGTACAGAGACTCCATGCATTCGGCAAAAGCAAGAGATTAACTTTTTCCGGAGCCGCCACGGGGACTAAACCAGGACTAAACCAGGACTAACTATGGGGGAGACTGCTTGTGAACATTTGCCTCCAGCCTCATTCCCCCGTGACTGTAAACAAGGCTGCTAACATGTGTTAGCCAAAACGACAAATGTATTTAAATACGTTTTAAAAAATAAATAAAAAACAATCAATATATATCGTTATCGCCCGATATTAATTACTTATATTGCGATATAGTTTTCAGCCATATCGCCCAGCCCTAACTACTACTACTACTGGCCGGGCGCTAGATCTACATTGTTTTCATGCGCCTGTTAATTGCTTTGCAATGTCTGCGCAGCACCTCCATCTAAACAAGGCCTTAGTTTGGACAGCGTTTTAGATCTATTGACTATTGATTGTCACAGTATTTGCCCAGAAATGATTGTGTTTCTCTTTGATAAGTCCCTGGGGCCTCGTTAGTCTCTTGAATGGCATTTTGATCTGGATCTTTTCGGACAGCCTCCAACTCTGTGCTCGGCCTGCATCCCTAGCGCCTGCCTCCTTTGTGGGACACCAGTCATGTGAATAAGACCCCTAAAAGAGCCAGCTGTCCTCTAGCTGCCAAGTCATGTGCGAATCACAAAGCGGCAGCCACACTTGAAAGCAAAAGCAATAATCAATGTTGTGGCGTTAGCCTTAGAAAGGCGCGTTTTGTTCTACATGCTGAATGATTTAGGAGTGAGGGTCTAACAGCGGCGTTAACAGAGCACAGTGAGCGTCATTGTCCTTTGACCCACCCTACTATGCGAATAAGTACATTTTTGGATCTCGTAATGATTATGTTGCATGTATGCATTCCCAATTCAGACACACCGTCCTGTGTGCTTCCAGAAAGACAGTTCACCACCCACTTCTCCAGTTTATGACAATTTGCCTGAATTTTGAGTCTAGAGTTTGAGTGGGGCAGCAGACGGAAACTAAAGCTCTTTTGTTAAGCTGGTATCTGTAAGTATTTATGGCTGCCACAATTGGCTTTTGTTGGCAAACAGGGGGGAGCTGGGGTGATTTGCACACTAGCTTTTAAAGTCTTTTGTCAGGGCCAGAAGAGCATCAGTCAAGCCTTGCCGCCGGCTTCACTGACTGAAACTGACAAAAACACAGCTTTGCTTTTCCCCTGGACGTAGTTTATGAGCTGAGGATGCAGTCAGAGGCTAGTGTCTACGAGGATGGTGTTGTGAGATTTGCACTGTTTGTGTCTGTTACAGAGAGATGAGGACATAGCAGAATGAGGAGTTTGCTTACCTAAACTCGTCTCTCCTGGATCAGTGTCTGTACAGTCTGCGCACACTTTGTCTGTCTATACACACAACAAAACACTACAAACTGAGAATCCATGTTAAGTAATTCCACATCACAAACAATTATGCCACAGTCTTCCCATTCTTTTAGAAGATTAAACCAGTCTGTCTGAAAGCGTTCTCTTAATAATAGAGTGCCATGTGCTATATTAATTGGTGAATACTACATCAAGCCGCATTTTTTTGTCTCTGGATACTCTATGGGCGAATGGATGTGGGTCATTCCTGAACACCTCTACACCCTTTCTGTCCATGAGTCACAATGAGGTTTCTCTTCTTCCCTTCTGCGTTTGTTTTCGAAAGCTTTTTCTTAGTCTAAAGACAGCATTGCAGACCGTTTGCTTAAAAACAAAGAATTTGCCATATTTGTGTATACATTGGTTTATCTTCTGGTATATTTAGATCAATGACAGTTTTCTGTGTATGATTTTTTTCTTTTTTTCTTGTTTTAATTAATCAATCTAAGAGCTTGTACAATTCTGTGAGATAATAGGTGTTTTTATTGAGCCTTTTACAGGAATACTTTTATTTATTTCAGTTCTTGGATAGACTTGCCCAAGGTTTCAATCTCATCTTTGCTTTTTCACTGCTCAATTTCCCATTATTAAACTGCGCTACTTCAGAATTGCTATTCTGCGGCACGGTGGCTGAGTGGATAGCACTCTCGCCTCTCAGCAAGAAGGTCCTGGGTTCGAATCCCGGCCGGACCAGGGCCTTTCTGAGTGGAGTTTGCATATTCTCCCCGTGTCTGCGTAGGTTTCCTCCGGGTACTCCGGTTTCCCCTACCACTAAAAATATGTACAATAGGATTGGCATGCGCCTGCTGTTCGGCGACCCCGCTCCATCTCTGTGTGGAGTGAGAGACAAGTGCCCAAAAATAACAATTGTAAACCGCTTTGTGACTCTGGTCTGTGAAAGGCGGTATATAAATAAACATTACTTACTTACTTACTTACTATTGATAAAATAAAAAAAATTGGGAGCATCACAGTTTGTCTTGGAGCATTACAAATTGCAGAGTAGCATATCTGACAATGCATTTGAACATTTTCCAGATCAACAAAAGCAGTTCCATGCTACAGCCCCAAGCCCTTGAAACCAGAACTTATTTTTTCGGCTTATACAGTAGTATAGAAATTTGCTTTTTCCAGATGAGCTGGCCCTGAGTCTTTCCGGTGGCCGTCCTCCCTTTTTCTCTTTGCGAAGGTTATGTTCAATCCTCCTGCCCTCCAGACATCTGCCCTTCCCTTTGCCTGCTGGGAAACCACAAGCCACCAACCACAGATCGGCTGCACCATCCCAAATATACCAAACGCTGCTTGGTCTTGTTCGTGCTTCCTCTTTGCCTCCGCTACACTTCACTTCCTGACCTCCACGCTCCTCCCACTGGTAGCTACTATATCCAGCCAGGCTTGTACTTTTGGACTCTGGAGATGTCCTATTAGTGAGATTGAATGAAAATACTCTCAGAGGTTCACAGTGAGTCCCGTTCTGGATGTACCATGTAGAATAAATCTCAGTGAGGCCTCCATGATGGATTATGAGAAAACCCCATGACAAGATTCATGGAGGAAAGGTTATGTGATAGTGGAAAGAGTTACCAGTGCATTTGCTGATAGTACGGTAAATCTAACAGCAGGAACAAAACACACGCGCCCCCAACCCCTTCACTCTCTTTGTTTCTAGGAGTACTTTTGTCGGTAATGATTTTCCAATACGTTTTTGTATTTTCTCAAACAATTTAAAGCCAGACGTCTTGTAACATAACAAATGGCAGGATGATACATGAAGATATAATAACAAAATCATAATAATACTATAATTGCTGCTATACAGATACAGGAACCTTACTATTATGATGAGTTGCGTCCCTTTCGTCCACTACTTTTTGAGGAACCGGATGATTTATTAGTTAGTAGATTAAATAGTTAGAGTTTGTCTACTTTTTTTCCCAGGGACTGATCAAACTAATATTAATGACTTAAATCAGAAGAAAAGATTTATAGCAACACAAAACCCAAGCAGTGTAAACAGTACACCCCACAGAATGTATATTTGACCACAGCAAAATAAATACACAAGTAAACTTCCAAAAAAGCGCTAATGTACCCCTTTTAAATTGTCTTACCTACAAATTATGTTTTCTTTGTCGGCGTGAACAGGGGAATAAATGTCATATTGTATTTCTGGTCTTTGTTCTGGTGACATACTGTACATTGCCATTGACAAAAAATGAGACTTTGCATTGAATATTATAGACATTTCCTGTCGCCGTCACACTTTAGGTTCTCGGATTTCCTGCGCAAGCCGCTCAGTAAATCTCCAAATATACGAAGAGTTCCTTTCACTGGCTCTGTGCTGATTTAGTGAAATGCATATTTAATGTCTCGTGTGGAAGGAGTTAGCCATCCGTCTTGTGGTTCTGAGGCTGCGCTAGTCCTGCTTACTGAGTCTGCTAATCCCCTACCTGCTGAGTTGACCTTTTTAGAAAGCAAACAGCGTTTCACTCAGGCGGAGGGGAAATCATACTGCACTGCTCTTTTCATTTTGACAAACCTCTTACAAACACTCCCGGGGAATTACTCACAATATTACACAGTGTGTTTGCCTTCTGTCCTAATAGTTGCTAAGATTAGATTGTACATAACGATTGTACAACACTGTTTATTTCTGTTTAAAGAAAGGATTAATGCAACATAAAACCAAGATGTAGAATTAAATGACCTTCAATAGGGAGGTTGGCAAAAAGGTTACAAATGATGTTCAAACTTTATCACATAACCAGATTTTTTGTCTCTTTACACAAACCAGTCTGACCACTCTTGTTTTTATGTACTGTACATTTATGCAGTTGACCAGAGCAGCCTTTGTGACCCTTTCTAACGTCTTGTGTTTACCTTATCACTCAAACTTTGGTACTGGAATTGTAAATACATTTGCCAACACACATGAAGCTAAGGCGGAGGTTCAGATTGGAAGACAGGAGAACTGAGCTCACAGCGCTGAAAGTCCTCCCACTTTTGCTCTCGGCAACAGCAATCAGTCGATCACACTCTGCTGCAGCGCCACACGCAGATCCTCACCTGCAGCAATCAGGCACTGCCCGCCTCAGCTTCATATCCTTCACGCAGCAAACCTTCTCCTCCTCATCTTTGCCATGTTCCAGGCCAGCTCTTTCATCCTTCTCTTAGCTACCACCACCAGGGTCTAGGCCGCGGGGGATTTCCTCTCATAATCTCTTTTCCCTTCTGCAATCGCGCAGTGCTCTGCCGGGGTCTAAGCGCCAAATCCCAACCACATTCTTTTCAGCACAATAAATGTAATCTTGAAAGTAGAGATGCACCGATCCAGCTTTTTTACTACCGATACCGATACCAGAGCTATGGGTATCTGCCGATACCGATATTGACCGATACCGGAAATGATCATGCTAAAATGTATTTAATAATTGAACTCTTTGTTCAAGTAACTGCAAAAGCAGTGGATGAACTAAAGCGCTAAACTTTCCAGATAAAAATGGATTCAACATAAATGTGCAATACTGCAACTATAAAGAGCTGCTCAATGTTCACATTAAACATTCCAACACTGTATTATACCTTATACATTTATTGAATATAAATATAAATGTACTTATATTAACTTATATTATATTTTATATAACTTATATTATATTTTATATTAAAACACCCTGCATGAAAATGTAAATAAATAATAGTACCGTAGCTTTAACTGGATTTCAGATATGTATTTGGCGACGGCATGTACCTGGGTTCCAAATGGTCTATGGGGCTGCGAGCCCAAACTGATGAACTCCAACACTTTGGGATTGTTGCTGAAAAGCTTTCGATGCAAAAACTCCCCATGCTGTTTCTCGTGGTGCTTAGTCGTGTTGTATTTTGCTAGTTTACCGCCGCGTGAACAACGCTGAGTCTTTCCTGCGCTCCATGCTGTGTTGTTGTTGTTGTAGAGCGCCACGAGGAAGTGACGTGTACGTGAGATCTGATAAATTACTTTTAATTAATTCATTTTATACGTATATGTACATTATGCACAATGTATTTTAAGACATTGTGCGGTACCTGGTATGTATTAAAAAATATATGTAATTTTTTTTTTTAAAGAAAAGAAAATGGATCGGCAGCACGGCGCCTCTCTCTACGCAGATATCCGATCCAGAATTTTTTTCTGGTATCGGTGCCGATATCAATACCAGTATCGGATCGGTGCATCCCTACTTGAAAGTTTTGTTCTCAGAGTCATATGTGTAACTTATGCAGTGTCAGATTACTTGTTAACCAATATACAATTCTAAAAATACCCATGTTTTGTCAGTTCGAGTATCTCCAGATTTAAACAGTGTGAGATAGATAGATAGATACTTTATTGATCCCCGTAAGAGAAATTCAGGTGTCCAGTAGCAGCAAAACCGCATCCATCCACACAACAAAACCAAACAAAACATAGCACACCTTTGCCAAATGTAATCCAGTTCACTACAAGTAAGAAAAGGCAAGTTTAGGCATAATTCATACACACGACAACTTAAAGTCCTGAACAAAACAAGATAAAGACAGTCTATCTAAAATCATAAATAATCGCAGCACATTAAAAAGACCAAAGCTAAAATCTCTCAGACAAAGTTGTTTTTCATTTTATTTTTGTAGTGCAATTAAACGTACCATGTTTCCTGCTTGCAAAACTAAAACAATGAAACATGTGCGACAACTTTGCCGTGTTCAAAATGAGTGGGTGTATGAGTCCAAATACATGCATTTCTATGACTTTATATTCTACTGCATCATACGCTTGGCCTTTCAGTTGCACTCATAGTAATCTTTGCTTCGTGATAAAAAGACTGGACTATCACACCTCATTGCCTGTTGCTCGATCGATTTAAATTGGACCAGGCGAGTTATCCGGTTTTCTCTCCTCCCTTGTTATTATTATTATTATTATTATTATCTTTATTTATCAGACTCGAAGTCCATAAAAAACAAACAAACACATCACAAACACAACAGACAAACCGTTAATTATTATTGTTACCTTTTTGGGTTGTAGTGCTACTGGACAGATGGAGAAGGAGAAAAGGCTACGGCTGTTCTTTCTCTCTCTTTGGAGGCGTTTAAGTAACAGTGGGAAATCTGTGTGTGTCTGCATCTTTACCCATCGAGTCAGCAGAGACGTTAACTTGTAACAGCATTATTCTGTCTGATATAAGGAGGGAGTGGATATGCAGGATAGGTTATCTTGCTCCAATCGCTTTTTTTGTGTGGTGTCATTGAGGATTTTCTCTCATGTTACACATTCAGCACAAAAGACAAGACCAACCAGCTTGAGCTCAGCAGCAGTAGAAAGATCTAGATTATAAATTGTCGGAAAGTTATCGGTCTAAATAAAAGAAATTGTTTTAAATGTAAACAAAAAAATATACAATGTTATTGGGTGGAAACTGCCACTTGACGGGGTATAGGTGGGTTGACAGTTATTCGCTCTTATTCTCGATGAAGAATTCAAATAATATATGCACTGTGCACATTACATAATATAATATATTACTTACTATATCGACTTCATCATTCCATAATTGACAGCTGTAACAATGTATTTTAGAGTTCAATAATTATTTATTTTTTCAATCGCATGAACAATTAACTCTTTTCTATGTAATTTAGTCGGTGTAGTTTTGAGCTTAAGAGAGTAAGTATTGCTCAACCCTGCTGATTAATTTTCTTTTTAATGATATGAATACTTTCAAAAGTGGATTACTGGTACGCTAATTTAATCTTGTCAGTGGCACAAAGTCATTTCAACGTCCTTGTATTTAATCCATAATCATCAAATGTATAACGAACAAAGGGGCTTGGTATATGTTACTTTGTATGTGATGCACATTTTAGTTCCAGCCTAAGTCAGAGCTCAACAGACTCCGCCCATTTCCTCAGGTGAGTCCAGTTTTAACCTGAAAATTTGAGGAAATGGGTGGAGTCATTTACATAAATAAATTCACTTTCTTTTCTTAGTGTCACCCGTACTTCTCAGGTCTCCTCACAATATATTATTCCTGCAAAAAATGTTTGAATGTTTGAATCATGGTTATAGTTATTCACAATACGCGACTCGAAACAAACTCATCATCACCCAAAAGATTACAATCCTATTAGCACATGATACGCTTTAATAAATCTAACTTTCCGAATGATTAAGCTGCAACCTTTATAATCCAACCAAATAAATAAGACGATATCTTCCTGTCTGCGAGCACGGTGGGAGACAGAGGTGGCAGATGTTGGATCATGTGCAGTGGTTTATCACAGAGACGAGTGAGCGGAGGTGGGGCCGCTGGGTGAGTGGTGGTCCCTGGGGAGTGCTCTGGCGGTGGCTCTTATCTTGTCTGCGTCTGGATAATAAAACCTTTACAACATTACAGAATGACTCACGGCGCAGTGCTCTGTCCAGGTCTAAGCCGTCACAGCTGCCACTCACACAAATGACACTGACCCACTGACCGCGGCTGGCCAGAGATTGCTTTGCCAGATTACCGAACTTGCCTTTTTGAACGTTTGTAACTACATGGATTTGTGTCTTTGGTTAAGTAATGCTTTCCACATGTGTTTCTTTGAGAGTTTTGAAGAGGGATGATAGCTAGGCCCTTGAAGAGTATGACTTTATGGACTTTGTGTTCAGTAAATGATGGATGAAACAAGATATTTTTGGGCTCACTCTTTGGCGTGAGTGGACGGTTTTTAATCTAATCTCTTTGTAAAACCATAAAACCTTAGATTTAGAGGGTTCAATATTACTTAAATATTAATAAGACATATTATTACACAGCTTTAACCATGTTACAACCTTGTTCCTTCATCAAAAACAGACCTTGACTTGTTTTTAGATCCATCCATGCTAATATCAGCAACTTTTGGCGCAAATATGTATCTCCGCCCCCTCTGTATTAAAACCCTGTGTCAGTCCTGTGATAGTATGATGTCATTGTACCACTATGACATCACGCTCAGAGCAACTATTGTCCATACATTTGTTTTGGTAATTTCTCAGGTGAAATGAAGTGAAGCTGTTTTTCAAATGTGGAATTTACCTAAAAACGAATTCGACTTCTCCCTCTGGTGGTAGCATAGGGAGTTACAGACGGGATGTCTTTTTTGCCTTTCATCTATGTTTCACCATATATTAAATAAAATACATATTATGAAATGAATAGTAAAGTCCTTTTAATTTTAAGATTGTTCTACTGCGATCATCCTGTTATATTGCATCAGTGACATGAAATAGTTTCAATATTATTATCATTCCTCCATCAAAGTGAGTTGTTGTGACAAGCCTAGCGGTAATTTAGTGTTGTCTGTTCTGTTGTGGCCAAACAAACAATGGTAAGTCTGAAAAAAAGATATCAATCTATTCATTTGCTGGTGTTGTCTACTTTTCTCCCTGAAAGTTATGTCTCTGCCTCAAATGTTCGATATAATTACATCTATATGTTGTCTTCACGCAGTTTTGTGGTTTTTGCCATTTTCTTTTATTCAAGCAGTGTCGTTACATCTTTTCTATGCACCTTCAGCTTGACCTTGGGTTCCTTGGTTAAAAGCAGATAACAGACCCTTCAATAATTCTTACATAAATATCTTTCATTCCCTTAAGTACCAATTTACCTCAAATATTTAGTGAATTAAATTGATTGGCAGGGATACAGAAACGTGGTGCTTTATAAGAACATATCTGAACAAAATTGAATCTTTTATCTAAATGTGTATTGAAACGACACACACAAGGTTATTCACCAGGACACGGAAACATACCAGAAATCCCCAAAAAACTCATAAGTTGTTAATATAAATGGGTATGATGTTTCGGAGCTTTAATATTAATAAGGCCAGCACAGAGTCAGACGGGTGTTTGCAGAGTGGCTTCATTATGCAGCAGCAGTGCATCTAATATTCATTATGGACTGAATTTGTAATACAATCTTTTGCAGTTGACAAGATAACACGGCACTTTGATGAATATAAATGATGCAATAGACTTGATATCACAGTAAACATCAATAGATTTTTTTTCATAGGAGCTTTGAGGACCACACTGTAGTTGTAGTAGTAGTTGGTATTTTTTATAGGTACATGTACACATTGATGAAGGCTATCAGTTATGTTTCTTTTTGAGCAAATTCTGCGGATTAGGGCTATAACAATTGATCAATTATTCAATGATAACAATAATAATAAACCATACATCACACTTTTATAGCGCTTTCTGGACACTCAAAGGTACATTACAAAAGGACAGGCTTGTAAGAAAAAATTATATTAATAAAAAAGCTAAAATAAACAGTTATAAGTAGGCAGTTTTGAACGTGTGGGGTTTGACCAGCGATTTGAAGTTCAGAAATAAGTTCCTGATGTGTTGTTGTGAATGAGTTCCAGAGAGTGAGGGCAGCTGCAGCGAAGGCTCCGGTCCCCAAGTTTGTTCTGATGGGAGAGATTAGAACTGTTTTTTTTATTTTTTATTTTTTATTTTTTGATTTAGTGCTAGCTGTTCTGTTTGAGGGCTGCAACACATGTGAGAGGGGTTGTACTGAAATACAGCTGTTGAATAAGAATTATAATCATAAAGATAATAATAAATATATTCATAAATGTTTCACTTAAATTATGTTATTATATTTTTACTTTGTTCCTGGAAATATTGTCTACAAATTTCCTCCTGTTGCTTCACTTAAAATTGTCTATGTCAAATTGATATCAAACGTGCTCTAAACTAGAAATGGATTATTTAAAAAAAACAGAACATTTGTTACAGCTCTAAATGAAGGACATTATTTTATTTAGACAGCATTCTTGTGAGATTAATCCTTTTAATAAAGATTGAATGTAATGATATTAAATCCAACTTTTATTTTCTTTCTTTTGAACGTTATTTTTGTCCGTATATCTCACTCCTTTACTAAAGACCAGACTATACTCAAGGCTACAACACTTTCTCAGGTGGATAGAAATTCTGTTCATATTTTTGCATTGATATGGTGAACTATACGCAAACCTCAATACAAATGAAGTCTCCTCATGACCAACACTATTCACACAATTTATCAAAGTGTAAGATTTTTACCCGAAAGCGTCTCTGGGAAGGGCTCTCTCTGAAAAGCCGTGGATTCCTCGTGCTTCTTGCTACACTTCCTGTACTCTATATTTAACAGCAGCACATTAAAATTTCAGCGCGGGCCTTGATTGCTTACATTGTGTGTGGTTCTCATCTCCTTTTGCAAAGACGCCTTCCCCCAGATCACACGTCCCTGGGTGTGAATAAGAAATGTGGCTATACTGGCTTGAAATGAGGAAGAAAGAAAAGAGGATGTGGGCAGGTTTTGGTTGAAAAGAAAATGTATGCGTGAGGCAATTTGAAACCGCTGTTTAGTTTAGTAGTTTAGTTAAGTTTAGCTGTTTATGATAAAGACATGGATGATGCTGTAGCTATTAGACATCATGATTGATAGATTACAATCTGTTTTATTGTGTGTCCGACCTGGAGCCCTGATTGGGTGATAACATTGGAAACATATACATAGACTGTATTATTTATTAGCTCTCAAGTGTTTTAGTGACATTTGATTTTTCTGACTTTGCATTATTATGAGTTTTTTTTATTGATTATGCTGACTGCAGCGCCTTGTAGACACTGTTTATGAAAAGTGCTATTCAAATAAAGATGTATTATTATTATTTGTTTTAACTGCATGGGCGGATTTACAAAGTTGCTAAATAATTACAATTATAATTATTTAACCCCTAATAATTATTCAATTCCCTTGTTTTTCTTCTAAGTGTTTTTCCATTTGCAGCCCGAGCACTGGTTTGTGGAGCGATTTTTAGCTTCACAAATTAGTTAGCTCAATAAAGTTGATCTTGTCATGTCATGTCATTTTCTACCCCTTTATTAATCCATTTCTGGGTCAGGGTCGGGGTCGGGGGGGTCGGGGGGCAAATCAGAGCTGCCACCCAAGTCTCATAGCACCAGCCCCTCGCTGATCCTCCTGCAGGTGGTGGGTCCACGGGAAGATGGCTTCTCTGTCACCGACGAGATGGCCTTGGTCTTTCAGCGGGGGCTTCGGGCAATGTGGGGGTAAGTGTCTTGTCCAGGGACACAACAACAGCAGACATCAGTGGGAGCATGTGGCATGGGTTGTGGTATGCTCGAACCCACAACCATTAGGTCCAAAGTCCTGCTGTCGCCCCTAAAGTTGATCTTATCTTATCTTATTCTTTGGGTGCCTGTTTAAATATCACCACTTTATTTATTTATTTATTTCCTTAATGATTTTAAGGTAGTTTCTAGATTCATGAGATTCATCATCAAGGCTGTCTGAGCAGAAGAAATATTTGATAATAAGAAGAATAATTCAAAAGGTCTTTTTCTTCACCCTGGAATATCGACACTACAGTCCAAAATTGAGAGCTGCAGCTTTTTCAAGAACATCTGAAAACTCTGATTCCAGTGAAATAATGGAACTCCTCTTGTTTTTGGCTTGTTAGATGTTACCGCCTTGGATCTTAAGCTCAGATCAGGTCTCAATCACGGTCTCAAGCCCCCACTGCCATTTCCTCTCTTTTATTGTGTGATTTCCCTCACTTGCTGGACCCTGGCTTTTCTTTGTGTCCCCTTTGCAGCCGGTTCTCGATCACTTTACCATATGACATCACGGATGGAATTGCACTGGCGTGAATGAACGAATTATAGAGGGTTCTTTTCAGGGCAGTGGGATAAGTCTGTAATGTCCACAGTAAGTAGTATCCCTACGTTTATACTTTTTCTCACACGCAGGTAAATGGCCGCTGTAAATGATAGAACTTTATAATATATATAATACCTAACTTGTGCGTGTAGTAGGGGCTTGTTTGGCCTAGAGAGCTTACCAAAAATCAGACAGACATTAGTGTATATTGATTAAAGATTTTTTATTTTTCTGATTATTGATTTGTTTATTGTGGGAGGGCACCATAGTCCGTCGTTGTCTTAAACTTTGGCAAGACGGCTGATAAATACATATTTTATCATGCAGTAATTACAGCCATACAAGTCATACACTCTTAAACTTAAATAATTGATTTTTTGCAATTAATTTTATATCCAGTTAGTTGACAGATTATTCTTCCAATTAATCGATGAGTGGACAATGTGAAAAGTACAAGATTTCTTATACATTTGATTTCTTATACATGTTAAGCGATGCCCTTGGAGGACATCTTCAAATGACTCATTAACAGTTTTTAATTTAATTCTGCAGTCATTATAGAACTATCTCAGTCATAAAGCCTCCTCTCAGCATGTTTAAGTGTATGTATGGTTCAAAAACACAACTTTTTTAATAATTGCTTGATTACAATGAATTGATAAACTAGTTACAGCCCTACAACAACATATATCTTTTTTTTTTTTTTCAATTTGATCACAGCTTGTGGAAAATAAGCTGTTGGAATGGTAAATTGATAGTACCTAATGTATATTCTTCTGTTTTATCGTGTGTTTTTGACCATACTTACACATCAAGATTGTTGCATTCATCAACCTTATAATATATGCAAAAATAACCCTGTATTCTGGGAAACTTGCCGGATAGATGAATTGCACTCTGCAGCAAAAAAACCAAGCATTATTTTGTTTCATTGACCATTTTGTTGGACCTCATCGATCCACACTGTCAATTTGTCGCCCATATTTCCCTGGATCTTCTGTAATCCGCTAACCCCGTGCTTTGCCGTTGATGTATCCTCGGCCTGGTGTGGTTGAACTCACAGTAGATTGCCAATGCCTCTAAAGCTGCTTACCGCCAGCAGCAGCCCAACAGCAGCCATCACTCTCTCCCAACCCCCCCTCCTCTCACCTCGCTCTTCCAGTGTTTGACAAAAAGCCACAGGAAGCCATTGCCGGCCTCCTCCTTGGGCCCATAGCACACCACGCAGGAAGTAGCCATCAATCCCTCCTCATTTCCTCCGCTGTCTGCTGCTTTTCGTTCAGGCTGTCTCCGACCCGCACATCATCAATACGCTCTAATGACGGGAATTATCCGCTTGATTCTCACACCGTGTTTGGTTCTCTGTTTCGTCCTTTATATGTTGTGTGTGTCATTTTAATTTTTTTTGCAAGGGCCAGAAAGCAGAGCGAATAACATTGATTTAGCGGTGGGCGATATGAGAGAAGTAGTAGTGGTTTTACATGTGGTAAGGCTTAGACCAGAGGAAGCTGATTTTGAGCCCAAAAGCCCCAGTGGCCTGAGTACATTTTTTCCATGATCACTTCTTTGTTCAAACTGGAACAAAGGCAGGAAACGTCATGAGAAGACTGAGCTGGTAATGCAGCCGTGGACAGCATTGAGATCCTTGAGGTATTTTTTTTATTCGCTCATGTACGGTCTTAAGCCTTTATGTAGGCTTAGTCCATAGAATGATACAGTCTTGCAATTATATAGAGGCTTGGTGGTTGACTTTGTGCATAACAGAGAAAATGTAGGACATATTTTAAAAGGAGAGATATTGTGCAAAATTCACTTTTTCTGAGCGGCTGACCATGTTCCCTCATCAGAAACAGGCAAATTATCAAATTGGCCATGGTTGTAAAAGCTATAGTCTGTGAAACTAGAAAATGACAATATTGTTCAAAAAATATACTTGTGTTATTCAATTTACAATGTGAAACTAATTATAGACTCATTACAAAGTGAGATATAGCGACCCTGTATTTGTTATACATGTAATGTTGATAATTGTGGCTCACAGCTTTTTTTAAAACAACCAAATAAAACATCTCAGCAAAATACAACATTCGGAAATGGACTATAATCCATCAACATTATAACAGAGGCATTGTGACACTTTGGATGTATATTTGCATACATGTCATATATTGATTACTGTAGTTCTACCTTTGATTTAAAGTTGAACTACATAAGTTAATGTACTTTTATACAGATTTTTATAAAGTTTTCAATTGTCTTTAAGAGAGCACCAAGATGGTACTCAGTGACTCTCTTTATAAACATGATTGTAATGCATTACAGTTACAATGATGGTATTCGCATAATGTAAAACCACTAAAATGTCACTTCAGATTATATGAATTAGAATCAGAATCAGAATCATTTCTATTGCCACGTAAGTAATAATAAAGGATGCAGGATTTTTGTACTTCAAAAATCCTGCATATGTTTCTGGACTGTGAATCTATATGAATCTAAATGAAACTCTATGAATCTATATGAGTCTATATGAAACTATAGGGCGTAATGTTTGGAGATATCTGTTTAAAGTCAAAAGTGTTGCTCTTTCACACTACTCTGCTTCACTTCACTGGACAAATTGTGTTTCCCTTTGGGCTTTACTCGTGTATGTAAAACCACCGAACAAACGAACATGTGTCCGTTAGTCACTTTTACATCCTCTGAAAAGGATCTGAAGTGAACCAGACCAGCAAGTGTGAACGCTGCTAGTTCAAATCTGGGGTAAATAAACTATTTTGTTCTGTTTAGCTGTGCATATACAATTAAAAGATTGTAGCTTCACTCTTGTTAATGCACTGTGATTATTTATGACTTGAATGCCTTGTGTGATTCTTTCTTTGCTTCTTGTTTTGTTAAGCACTTTGAGTTGCCTTGTGTAGGTACTGAACTATACAGATAAACCTGCCTTGCCTTGCCTTTAGATTGGTATGTACAGAGTTATTATTAGGAAGACTGAACTGCCTACAAATACAGTATGTTAGTCCAAGCTACTGTATAACTTTTTTTTACTTAAAGGAGCGGTACGTAAAAATCTGGCCAAAAGTGGTACTGCACTCTCCCTGACTGGTTGTAAGAATAAAGAGTTTTGTCAATAACAAATCTATAACTAACACCTTTTTACAAAGATATAAATCCTGTTTTTTTTCCCTTGTTTTGATTTGAGAATCATAACGAGACCTTTTTTAGTTCTGTGGCCACTTGTTACTTTACCAGCGAGATTAGCTTGATGCAGTGAGTTCTGGCAAACGCATCAAGGACTTTCTGACAGTAGAGGGCAGGACATCGAAATGAAAACTATAACCAGATTTAGGGGCTATAAAACTAATTCTGAAATCTATCTAATTTTCAAATATATTCTCTAATTTTCAAATATCTCAGCTGAACTACTGTTATCAGTTAGATAAGTATTCGAAAAGAGCATGTTTTGTTAATGCCTTTTGACAGATTAGGGCCATTCAATGATGACTTGACATTAAAATCTTTGCTTGCTACTTTAAATAATTGCATATAATAATAATTTGGTAACGTGATAATTGTGACTTATCAGATCGCTATTTCAATTAGCGCGTTGTTAATATTGCATATGAAACTAGATTGACACCAAAATGAAATCCGATAGTTTTAGCTCTTAACTTGAACTTGATGAAATTACCGGAGCTGGATTAAAACTCGTGGACCGTGCCTGCCAAACGCTCCCGAGAAGCATTAACAAAAATACCCACAGTTTGAAGCAGCTCGGGGCAAACACACCGATGCCATAACACTTCTTTGCAATAAAGGCAAAAACGCTTTTCTTTCAACTCGGAGCTCAGATTAACCTTTCTACTCCACAATGATGAATTAGTAAATAACATTTAGCCTCTGCTCGTATCCGTGGCCAGCGCGGTGCTCCCAGTGATTATGTCAGCTGTCCATCATCCGGCAGCGATGACCCCAGGATGACTTCTTTGGCTGGGGAGGATATTGTAGACTTGTCTTGGAGCAGGCACTATACAATTCTTTTCATTTAGTTTGCTGGGTAATAACAGCAGAAGCCCTGGAGGTACAACTGTAGCCGCACCTTTGTGATTTTGCCCAAACTGGCTATATTTCAACTGTGTAAACTTTTTATCGCTCTTGCTGCTATTATGTTTTTGGCTTATCTTTTCTGGCAGGCCCCTTTAGTTGTATTTTTTGGCTTTGCTCTGTGTAAACGGCCCATGTGTAGAAATGGTTTTGGGCAGCTGCGATTGATTACTCCTGACCGCAGCCTTGTGTTCACCTCTTTTACTGGGTCGGCACCATGTTATCTAATGCTCAAGTGCCTCTCGTTGTCATCGTTAAAACATTTATTGAAGTTAGATTAAGTTAAAGTGGCCAAACACCACTTAGCTCCCGCTCAAGAGGTAAAAATCATCGCCAGTGTTTGTCTGTGAGCAACAAAACACGTGAAAGATATGGGACGGATGACATTTTCTGGCCCAGTGAACAGTCACCGTCTGGATGAGGTCTCTCTAACCTGTGGCCTGGGAGCTACCAATAGCTCGCCACTCCCTTTCAGGTAGCTCCCCAAAAGATTCAAGAATTTACCACATGATCCTGAAAGATTCACCTTTGCGTCATTACTAGGGGTGAGAACCTCAGGGTACCTCACGATACGATACGATACGCGATACAAAGCTCACGATAACGATTATATCACAATATGACGATTATCAATACATTGGTCAGAAATATACTGTTATAGAAATCTTTTAGTAAAGCAATCTGAACAAACACAAAATAGTTATAAGTGTAAGTTATTAACTAATTCTAAACTCTGGATTCGAATACAGCTCATATTGGCATAAATAAAAGAAAAATGTTAAGTGAAAAAATACACTTGATTTCATGATAAATGGAACGGAGATGCGTAATGTATTTTTTATCGATACTTGGCAAAAGCATATAGATAATCGATCGCGTGAGAAAGTATCACGATACATCACAATATCGATATATTGTCACACTCCTAGTCATCACATATCTGTTTAACTATAAACGTTTATCTCTCTTCCATTTCTCTTTAATAAAAGTAGCTCTCTAATTGATAAGTTGCAAGATTGTTTCAACTTAAAATAGTCTTCAATAATGGACGTCCTGCATTCCCACACAGAATACAATAATTGACTGTCTCATTCTCAACATTGAAACATTTTGTTTAGGGATCATTGGCATTTCTTTGTTTGTCTGTGAGCAACAAAACTCAAAGTTATGAGAGGATGGAGGTTATGCAAATGCCAAACCAGGTCTGAATGTCTGATGACTGCGCCTCTAGGTTGAAGTCTGCGCTCTACGTCTGTTTTTCTCGTTATAATACATCGCAAGAATGTTTAATACAATCAACAGTAGTCATCTCAGAGACTTAACAAAACCATTGAAATCACCAACACAGATCAGAGAATCAACAGTTAAGGCACAAAAAAGAATATATAACACATGTTGAAAATGTCCACACATGTTGTAGAATGTTAAAGTGTCCTGGATCATCTCCACAGTCCTTCTTGTTGGACACTAACTGCCCAACAGACCCTCCTGCATCGGCAAAGAAAAACTCACAAAAACCCAGTGGGAAAAAAGGGGGAAACCTCGAGGAGACCCACATATTGAGAAAGGGAACGTGGACAGGTCCGGTGCAGGACTGAAGCGCTCCCAGGCGGGTCGGGCAGGGCAGTCCGCAGGTGTAGATGGAGGAGGCCAGGTTCAGCAGTCCTGTCGTCGCACCATGAAACAGACAATGGGACAACGGGTGTATAGCAATGAACAAACTACAGTCAAAATCCTAATAATGCAGACAGATAAAGTCGGGGGGAGGAGAGGATAGTGCTCTGTAGAAAAAGTGATCACTCTGGTCTGTTTGTGTGTGAGCAACATTTGTCTGATGGGCCACTTCACATTATATGATTTTATTTTTTTTAAAGGTCTGAAACTGCGCCTCTGGGTCGAGGTCTGCACACTACAAGGGCTTTCTAGCATACCAAATGGTCCTGATTCTGCAAGCAAATACACCATTCAATCTCTGATCATGATAGATTTGTTTTATTGTCTCTTCCTTTCGAATCCCACTCTCCTCCAATCAGAGACGCAGCTAGCTCACTGAATTATAATTTGTTTTTTATTTCCTCATCATTTAAGTTTCTACATTTGTACACACTCATTACCATGTCCATTTTGTAGACTGGTTTTTACTCCAACATCAACTTGATTTTGACTATTTCTATGCAGATTTCAGTCTTTGATCAAATAATTCCAAATGTTCTTTTGTCTTTTTAATGGTTATTAGTGGGAACAGCCTTTGAGTGTCGGTTTTGTTACATCACTCATTGCTTGTATGTCTGGCGTCTTCAAAGCCTAATTTCAGTGGGTTCTCGTGGGCGGCAGGGGTGTTGGTGAATGGCGTATGACACATCAAACAGCCTCAGACCAAATCCAGTGTTATGCATTTGCAGCTTATCATTCAGAGATAGGAGATTTCTCAAAACTCAAAGGAAACGCCCCAAGAACAACACCATAAACTGGATGTATATAACAACAACAAAAAACATAAAGTGCCAATGGGACAAGCAAAGCATTTATTCTTTCAAGTACAGTAGCATGTTTTTCTTATGTCACACATTTATGCTTGTCCCATTGGAAAACCTTTTCTTATTCATGTTGAGTTGGTTGTTAGTAGCCCAGTCTTAGATTTGACATTTATTTTCAACAATTATTATGAAATGTGTGTGCCACTAAAAGTTCAGATAGGTAACTATACCTTAGCTGACTCAATTAGATGCGTTCAACTTTTACCACCAAGAAAACTGCAACGAAGAGGAAAGTTAGATTATATGAGACACAACAATCTGTGTTTTGTTTTGTTACAGTAGTAGTAGAAACCTGTTGTTTTCATCCCATTTCAGACAATTCTAAATTCTGATTTTCACAACCAAATAAGTGTGAGAGCCATCTGCCCTGTTCCCTGTGAGTTTGATTTTTAACCTGCTGTGATAAGTGCCTCTGATCGCTGTCATTTGTTGCTCCCTGTGTGTCTGGCCCATAATACGGAGGAATATTTTTTTATATACAGGTACAATGACACTTCCCTTCAAAACTCCACAACTAATTACTGGCTGTTGGCCCCGCCCCTTCACATGGCAACTATGGTGGAAAGCATTAGATTCCAGTTCAGAGGCAAAGTGCAAATGTACCATCATCATAATAAAACAATCATGTACATTTCTCCGTTGTGAGATCAATAAAGTTTATCTGATCTTATCTTACAGTTGGCCTGGATGCTGCTGCTGGCAATGTACTGATTTCAAATACAATGGAGCAAAGGCACAAACAAAAGAAAGTCTATCCTTGTGCAGTCTGTCTGTAGAAGTTTAATCTGCCCACTCTGTAATTAAATCATTTTCATTTCGAAATAATGTTGAGCATAATGCATCTCAATAGTCTCGTGTGATGTGAACAATAGTGACGTGTCGATGATTAGAGAGCTCTTATGAGAAGTGCTCTGCTTTGCCGATTCCTTTTGTTGTCATTAAATGCTCCATTATTGCCCTGCTTCAGGAGGATTTTCATTTCTCTTTCATGGAACAAAGTGCCTGTGGCCTATTTTCAGCTAATGTTCTCCAGGGTATGGAGGTCTATTGTGTTCGGGCAGATAGTCTTTTTAGTTACACAGCCTTTTGCACTGATTATATGGCTCCGACTCGGGGCGTGTGGCTGTTGTCATTGAGAACTGTTGTCAGAGGCAGGGATGCAGTAAGTGTGCACATCTGGCGCAAAAGACCACACAACTTTGCACATTCTTTATTTAGAAATAATAAAATGGGTTGGTTGCAATTAGAAGAAACAAATGTGGATTATCAACTACTTATGACGATACGTGGTCGTTCAATGTTAGTGTTTATTGGAAAACCGTATCTAGTGGTCCTTGAACTGATTTTCAATATTTTATTATTCATTTGTAGTATGTAAAAATGGCTACTGGGGCACGTTATACCTCATTTTAAAGGGTGCACTTTATTAATCCCCGTAGGACAATTCAATCCTCTGCATTTGAACCATTCTGATGCCGCGAAGGCTTACGTCAAGAGCAGTGGTCGCCGTAGTAACAGCGCCCGGGAACCCATCTCCAGATGTTGTTGCTCGGCTTGTTCAGGACTACTGGAGCTAGTGTGCATAGTTTTTAAAGCGTGTGTTCCCATTAAAACATCTAATTTCATGTTTAAACAAGTAATTAGGTATAGTAACATTTAAGAAAGAAAAATCATTGACATATCAGTCTAAACTTACAAGCATTCACCACTCAATATTGAAATGTCACATCTTCAAAACAGCACTCACAATATACAGTATTTATCTACACAGCCCATTCTAAAACTCTTTGACTAAATGAAATAAAAGCACTAAGTTCCTTTTCAAACCCGTCTTCTGTCCGATGATGGCGTTGTGGTGACTCAGTTATATACCGTAGTTGAAGTCCATTTTGCCAGGACTATTTGACATAGTTTTCTCACTTCTCTCATTATTAAACCAGGATGTTTGGTGGCAGAAGAAGACTGTTATCTTCTGAGACAGCGAGGGGGCAGGCCGACAGACGTGGCGAACATCCTAAACAGACTGCATTATTAGGTACACAGCTGGAAGCGCACAAGCCTCTCATTTGTAGCGCTGCGGAGGGAGCGTAAACAACGGCGTAATCTGCCCAACTTCAGTGATGTAATCGGTGGTAAAAAAGTGGCAATGGTGCAAGGAACGCTCCGGCTGTGGCACTGATGCAACGCGGCTCCCCGGGTCGAGAGCACGGTTGGCGTCAGCATGGCTTTCATTGTGTCTTCCTCTGCTGTCAGTGTGCAGCAGGAATGTGCTTTACAACTGGAGCTGGTGTAACTCTCTCTGCCGTGGTGGTATTGGGTAAAAAAGTAGTGAGTTAAAGATATAATACAATACAATACAATTTATTCTTGTGTAGCCCTAAATCACAACAGAAGTCATCTCAGAGGACTTAACAAAACCACTGAAATCACCAACACAGATCAGAGAATCAACAGTTAAGACACAAAAAGAATATAGAACACATGTTGATACATGTCCATACATGTTGTAGAATGTTAAAGTGTCCTGGATCATCACCACAGTCCTTCTAGTTGGACACTAACTGCCCAACAGACCCTCCTGCAAATGCAAGGAAAAACGTGAAGGCGGAAAGTTGTGGAATTTCTGTAAAGAGAATGGTATGGTAAAAGTATGGTGGTTACACAGTTGTTTTCTGTAGAAGAGGAGGTATAACATGCCATGGTAATCCACACTTGGTTCTTCTATCCACATGTAATTGTAGGAGTTTTACTTTCTCACTGTTAAAGTTCAAAGTTATTAGCATACCAGTTTTGTTGACTGCTTTTTACTCTATCTTTTTACTTTATTTTAGTTCCAGGCAGAATCCCACATGCCTGGACACTTGGAACGGGCAGATCTTTCTTCGGAATTGCGACTTCACTCTGATTGGCTAGTTTTACTAAATGGGCGTAATGTTGACGTGAATCCTGAGCCTGCAAACAGAAGTTGACTTTGATGTCAGCTCAACATAACGTTTCCTTCTCTGGAAATGTGGCAGTTTATCGTAAAATCAAGTCAGCGTTTGGTAGAAAGTCTCTATATCTGATTTCCAGAGTATCTCTTGTTCAATCTTCTCTGTGCTGAGGTCCAGCTCCTCTCGAATACCTCAAAGTCGACTTGTATAGCACAGTTCATTCACAAGTAGAGCTGCAACTAACGATTATTTTGTAATCGATTAATCTATCGATTATTTTTACGATTAATCGAGTAATCGCTTGGCTGTGAATTGTGTAGAAAAAAAAAATGTCATCACAAAAAGCTAAAGTGGCAACACTCGAGGACGTATTGATGGCGTAAACTTAAAGTAAATGTTTGTAACAGGCTCTTTGTGCTAATTCTGCTATCTGAGACAGACAGATATTCATGAAATTATAAAAACAAAGTTGGTTTTAATCAAAAATACTACATTTTCATGTAATTTTTGCTCTGTTTGAGTCCGTGTGAACCAGAAAACGATTAATCGATTACTAAAATAGTTGTCGACTATTTCAATAATCGATTAGTCATCGATTAATCGATTAGTTGTTTCAGCCCTATTCACAAGGCAACAACAAAGTGCTGCAAAACAAGATACAAACGATCGTGCAAAGCATTAAATCATTAATAATCACATTAAAAAGAGTGAAGATACAATTCTATAGTTGTATGCACAGCTACAGTACACACAACTGTTATAACCTGGATACATTGTCAAAGTGGAAGCCTGTCTTACATTTTCAGGTGCAGGTGCTTAAATCTGAAATGTTTAGTTCTGACTCTGAGCATCAGCATTAAGCCAAGAGGTCATATAAAACACTTTGATGTTTTTAATGCCAATAAAAGTCGATCCAGACTGCAGCAGTTTCAGATGAGACTACAGTTGTATGTCTATAAGTTGGTTTTAACCTCAGATATTAGTATGTAGTGAAGGAAAGATGTATTTGTGAGGACAGTTTATAGTCCCTCTGAGAAGCCTGAGCAAGCGAGGAAGTCTCACATTAATAAAGAATGAATTGGCCCGAAGCCCCATCACTGATCCCATGGACCTGCCGCAGCCCTCCAATGCCTTCTCAAACACAACACAAAAGCTCTATGTTTGGTGCAACTATTTTACCAGTGAGCTGCTAACTGCATATTGTATGAGTGCATTGATACAAAAAAATTAAATACAAACCATTCCAAGTGCGCTTTAATTATATAGCACATTTCATAGACAAAAGAGTTTCCAAAGTGCTGCACAGGAGTAGGCAGTAAAGGGAAGAAAAGACAGCTATAAACAGCAGGTAATACAAATGATATCCTCAATCTGACTTCGCTGGTTTAAAAACGGTCAAATCAATTAAAACCGGAATAATAAATTAAATAAACCAGATAAAAAATGAACCGATAAAGATAATAAAAAAAAAATAGAGGATCACGCTCACTTCCTGTTAAAAGCCCCCCAACCCCCAAGTTTTAAGTATTGTTGAGCTGGAGCAGGCCTTAAGACCTCAGTACGCGGCACAATAACAAATATTTACTGATATTGTAAGTAAGTAATCATTATTTATATACCGCCTTTCACAGACCAGAGTCACAAAGCGGTTTACAATTGTTATTTTTGGCACTTGTCCTCTCACTCCAGACAGAGATGGGAGCGGGGTCGCCAGTACAGGAGGCACATGCCAGACCTATTGTACGTGTTTTTAGTGGTAAGGGAAACCGGAGTACTCGGAGGAAAAATAAGCAGACACGGGGAGAACATGCAAACTCCACTCAGAAAGGCCCTGGTCCGACCGGGATTCAAACCCAGGACCTTCTTGCTGGGGGTGAGAGTGCTATCCACTCAGCCACCGTGCCGCCATCATTGTGTGAGACATTAATATAAAAATCACTGTCTACATGTCATTTATCACTTATCATCCTGCCCTATATGTACAGTATATAACTTTGCACTTTACGTACACATAGATAGAGATATTTTATAAGATTGATATTGAAGCATTTACAGCTAGCTAAGAAATCTTATTCTGTAGCTGCTTGTTCAAAGCTAGACGCATGCCGGCATCTCCAATCATAACTGAGTTCATGTTACAGGGCGTGAAAGTTTCAGTTGAGTTACAACTTGGAGGATAGTATATTCTGAACATGACAGTTGCCTTTTACTTTCTTAAGCAACTTTAAACCCTGGTGCTGAGCTTTAACAAAGCAGCTTTTGTCCCTGAAGAAGCTGGAAACGACACTCATCAGTACAGTGTAAGAACTCTGCTGCCTCACACAGAGCCGGGGGCATTTTATCACTCTCACTGCTCTCTCATATACACACACACACACACACACACACACACACACACACACACACACACACACACACACACACACATACTCCAGCAGTGTACTCATACCCTCAGAGATATAGGGTGGTTCTGCTGTTCTCTGTGGGGAGCCCCTTGCTGCACTTACAAGCCTCCTCTCCTTTTGGAAACATGCTGAGTGGCAGCTCGGCACACACACACTAACATAAAAATACACTGAGCTATTGACAGACAGATGCCTGTGCCCACTCACTGTGTCTCCTTTTATACCCAGCTGATCCACATAAGAGCCATCAGGATGTAGACAGAGGAATGGCAGATTGTAACTCACTTCATTTAATACTGCTGAGTTTATACACGTTTAAGTTTATATACTCACCTGCTCTGATGATAAGGCACTAGTCACTTCACCTGTTGTTGTTATTACTGCATTACTACATATCCATTCGTCTGATTTTTCTGTCATTCACTAGTCACTTGACCTGCTGCTATTATTACTATTGTTTATTTTGGTCATATTCTCTGCTGCTAAAGTAAAATATACACGTCTGTAAATACCTCCGAACCAAGTGCAATTATAGCTCCAGAGTTTTCTATTTTTCTATTTTTATTATTTATGGACTCATTATTTTATTATTTTTAATGTTATTATCTATTTCATTCCATTCAATCTTCTTCGGCTTCATCCGTTGCCGGGTTGCGGGGGCAGCAGTCTAAGCAGAGACGCCCAGCCCTATCCACACACACTTCCTCCAGCTCGTCCGGGGGAACACCAAGGCGTTCCCAGGCCAGCTGAGAGACATAGTCCCTCCAGCATGTCCTAGGTCCTCCCAGGGGCCTCCTCCCGGGGAAGAGCTCGCCCCGGGAGGTTATTATGTTATTATCTGGTAACTTAAATAATAGTGCTCTTATTTCCTACCTTTTATTCTTCTGTAATGTGCACAACTGTGTATCTCATCTTATCTTATACAGGGCTGAAACTGATGAGTATTTTGATAATGGATTAGTTGTTGAATCTCAAAAGGTCTGTAATTTTTTTAAATACATTTTCCCAAAACGACGCTCAAGTGATGCCCCTGGAGAACGTTGTTACACTTTGGGCTGTTTGATTAAAATACTTTGTAAACATATTTTCATTTCATTCTGAGGTCATTGTAGACTGGTTGGCGAGTGATGTCACGTGCCTGTGATCATGAACTTGCTTGATGCCTGAGGGCAGAAGCAGCACTGTGCCCTTCAGCGCTGTGTTGTGGAGGTGTTTGTAGACAGTTTCTATGAAGATGTCTGTGAAACAACTCTGAGGTACATATTTGTAGTTCAATGGATAGAGGACACTTGAATAATTCCAGACGATCAAACCTGACAAAGGCAATGTCTATTTGAGAAGAATGTGACTGGGGGATTCACATCTCCAGTGCTTGATTTATTATAAGGGAGGTGACTGAACATGGCAAAGAAGTTGATCTAGTGAGAGTGCTTTTGGCAGTCACTAATGTTAGGGATACATGCCTGTCTCATGGTTCACATCAACTTGATCTCCCATGAGCCTTTGCACTTGCAGCGTCAAGTTCACGGCATTCACTGAACAAAATTATCGACAAGAGACAAGAAGCATTTTACATTCACGTAGTCGTAGCAGATTTAAGTGTTGAATCTAGTTTTGTTTTTAAAATTTGCACAGTTGCAGTGTTGTGGCTGCACTTGTGGTTTGCTGTTCTTGTAACTCTGTGTAGTGTTGTTTTCATTCAGCCGTGATTTACAGTGTTAGACGATAATTAATGCATTTCAATTATTCAACAACAATCAAAGGACTTTATTAATTGTACATTTCACGTGTAATATTGTGTAATATTTTGATTAAACTCATTAGACCAAATTAATTATAGGCTATTTTATTTATTTTCACCAACCATGAGCGAGACGACTATGCCAAAGAAATACTTTTTAACCTACCCAGTAAGTTCTCTTGATGTTATACCAGTATCAGTTATGTAGCCCAGAAGCGTTATTGTTGTTAGTAATGATATATTTTGTTCATGGGCATGATTGGAGGCATTGGATCCAACTTTGGAGGTTCCGGCACACATTAAGCACTGCATACAGCATTTGAGCCAATATCTCCTTGACTTTTCTGTGATGACTTCATTGGACGTATGCACATGTAAATAAGGCTTAAATTGCACATATCGTTAGCCTCATTCCCCAGATCCTCGGCTCAAAGGTGGTCTACATTTGTGATAGAAGTCTGTTCTGTAAATTAGTCATGGTTCACTGCAAGATAGAACATTCTTCTCGTGGCCCGGGACTAAATGCCAAGAGTTTAATGAGTAGCTATGAAAGTCAGCCTCCCAGGTTTACACAACACAGGTTTATTGAATTATTTGAGCCATAAAACCTCGGTCTTTAGTGGTTTCCTCATCTATTTGGTCCATCACCTTTTGAGTCAATATATCTACTTTAAACATACTTGGAACTGAGATATACCTCTTTGGGGCATCTCACTTGGTTTTAGGCACTTTTACCACAAAACTGCATCTCAACCATTTGGTAAAGGCATTTAACAAAAAAACAAAAACAAAAAGAGGTTCAAACAAAGAACGTATTCGTAACAAAATTTTGTGATTTGTGATTAGTGCTCCTACATCTTAGAAAATCCCCCCAAAATATGGTTAAGGGTTAATTGTATGTTAGATCCTAAAAAATATTCATAAACTACTTAATTAGTTCAATTGTTTAAATGTTTTTGATTAGTTGCAACTAGGGCTGGGCGATAAAACGATAACGATATATATTGCGATACGTGTTCGATATCAATAGAAAACGTGTTCGATATCAATAGAAAACGGGGTCGATATCAATAGAAAACGTGTTCGATATCAATAGAAAACGGGGTCGATAGAATGTTCGATAGTTCAACTTCACTCCGTTAGTGCGCGACATTCTGGGATGTAGGCAGAGGCTCCTCGACCTATCACAGCCGATCATGGACTGCAAAACATTCTGGGAAATGTAAAAACAACAACCACAGCATGCGTAGTGTCCATGGATCTATAGATCGTTTTTCAGTGCCGTGTCAATAGTTATGCACGTCTGTGTGAGGAACAGCATGTGCGGCGCGGTAGAGGCAGTGGACACAGAGACCTGATGCATGCGGCTAAAGCAAGAGATACATTTTTTCCTCTGGAAGGCTCTATGATAGCCGCACGAAGCCGTCACGGGGACACACTCGAAAACAGCCAAAACAGGAGCTAAACCAGGACTAAACCAGGATTAAACAATGGGGGAGACTGCTTGTGAACATATGCCTAATGCCTCATTCCCCCATGACTGTAAACAAGGCTGCTAACATGTGTTAGCCGACACCAAATGTATTTATTTAGGTAAAAAAAAACAATCGACCGATATGAATTACTTATATTGTGATATAGTTTTCAGCAATATTGTCCAGCCCTACTTGCAACAAAGATTTAACTGAAATTGTTATGCTGTAATATAATTCTCCCCGGTGCAGACATAGATAGATAGATATTTTATTGATCCCCCGAAGGAGAAATTCAGGTGTCCCGTAAAATTTATCATTCTAGAAAAGATAACAATAGTAATAATCAGCAATCCTCATCTCTATAAGACTCGTACGTGTGTTTGAAGTCCTGGAAGTGTAAATCCTAATGTAAAGACAGAATTTACACAGTTACAGAATTTAGCTGCGTTTCCAAATGTAATCAGTGCACAGATTAATGACACCCCCTAATTATGTAATAAAGTCAAGACGTTCTTGGTCTTTTGTATTTCCATGCCACAGTTCTCTTTTGACACAGTGTCTGATAAATGTATAGTCTATGAAGGCGTGTGTGGGAGGGGGCAGATGGTGGCTTATTATGTTGTCACTGACTGAGGCAGAACAGACAAGCAATTTGTCTCTATACTGTAGTGAGTTAATGTTTTGAAACAGTAATTACCTTTTGGATGTTTGACAAATGATAAGAAAAGCCCAGCGATAGAAGACACATGCACTTTTTACTAAGCATTCACGTTGGACAGCGGCTTTGACGGACAGGCAGGATGTGGCTTCTGACCTCTGCTGTCACATCAGGGGTGATTTGCCTCCCATCATCAGACAGGGTATATTTTTATGTGATCATTTGAGGCCTGGCTGACGGACATTACATTTGCCAAGAGAATCAATCCCTATAATAGCTTTTTTTAGTGGTTTTTTGTTCAATTTAATATATTCAACTCATTACATACTCATTAGGTAAAATAATTAATCAATATATTATTTCACAACCTTTATAACCCAATTGTACTGCATAAGTAATCACAGACAAATCATAATCATAATGTTTGTGGCCTGCAATTACTTAAGTTATTATGGACCCGAACTCTGACTCAAGACCCGGACAAAGACCAGACCCAGACCCAGATCCAGACCTGGACCAAAACCACATACGAGATCAAACCCAGACCAAGACCAGACTCAAGACCAGACCTGGACCAAGACCGGACCAAAAACAGACTAAAAATAACACTAACAACTTTTACCCCTAATAGCACAAGTACTACTACTCCCAAATACTACTAGTACTACTGCTACAATTACCATTACACTCAGATCTGTCAGCCCATAGAACAAGTGACCTTTTCACTGTTTTTACTTGAGCAAACATGTAGCACGTCCGATGCCTTTGTGCAATGCATCCAGTCACGTTACATTAAACCCACATTTAACAAGGCACTCTGGGACTCCTGACCGATGTAGCGGGCCTGTCACACACCAGCGCTTGGCCGCAGTGATAAAAGACGGCATAGTGCATAACCTCTCCATAAAAAGCAGTAGCATTTAAAAGATATAGGGGTGTGTTTCTGAAAGGACGCCGTAGGAGCTGCCGGAGGTAAATGCCACTATAATGTCACGCGCTCGCAATGTACTGTACGTAGAGATGAGCTGAAGGTTAAGTTGTTATGTTGTTTGGGAATTTGCTCTGTGAGTGGTTCTATTCCATCAGGATCAATGTTATTATTATGGGCTTTATTTTGCAAGGCCTTAGAACAAGAGCATGAGGCTGCGTGAATTATCAGCAGGATTAAGCTGCGGCGAAGAAAGAAATGGAGGTTTCGTTATTAACTTCTTGGAAGGTCAGCCGTTTATACCTCTTGTGTCGGCATTGCGCGATCGATATTGCACGTCTGCTCTTTTCACAGAGAGAAGCAGCGACATACATGCATTCTCAGGGATGTGGAGAGTTTGGGGAGGTGAAGGAATACTATCACTCAAATCTTGCTCCTCACTTACAAAGCCATCCACAACGTCGACCGCTCCATTTCACTTTGTCCCATACGCTCATGTACAGACGCATACATATAAGTTAAGATAAGATAAGATAAACCTTTATTAGTCTCACAGTGGAGAAATTTCAGTGTCATCGTTGCGTACATTACAGCAGAGAAAGGAAATAAGAGCACTCAGATTGCACATATCAAGGTCTATTATTTAAGATAATAGACAAGATAAAATAAAAGGAAATAAGATAAACTCTGGGCTATAATTGCACTATACAATATACAACTATATATAAACATACTAGAATATACAGTACTTTATACTTGCTTCTTATTATGCTAAAGGTAGAATTTTAAACTTCAAGTCAGAGTTTTTTGTACTCATTATGCTAAAGATAGAGATGTTATACTTGTTTCTTCTTCATGCTAGATTTGGAGGTTTTTATTTTATTCAGAATTGAGTGATTGGTCATTGATCTTGTGCTGCGTGCTCCTCATTCCTACTGTTCTGTAACTGGTGATACAACACTGACATTTCCCCACTGTGGGACGAATAAAGGCTCTCTGAATCTCAATTTTAATTTCTCTCTGAACTCCTCCACACTTGCCATCCCCCTCCAGCTCCCATGGCGCCTCCTGCCCTGCCCGCCTTGTCTCCATGGGGCTCTCTGGAACACTCTTCCCACTGACCTCTGCAACATTGACGCTCTCCCACATTTCTAGTCTGCACTCAAAACACATTTATTCAGACCGGCCTATTCACTGTGACTCTTACAATCCACTGCCCATTTCTAACTGTATGCTTTTAACTGATTTCTTTTTTGCTTTTAACTTGGTACTTTTGTAAGAAGACCGTGATTCGTTTTCAATTCGATGCAATTCAGTGTGTTCTTGTATAGCCCTAAATCACAACAGCTGTCGTCTCGGAGAACCTAACAAGTTGTTGAGAAAGAGAAAGGGTAAAATAATTAATCAATATATTATTTCACAACCTTTATAACCCAATTGTACTGCATAAGTAATCACAGACAAATCATAATCATCATATTTGTGGCCTGCAATTACTTAAGTTATTATGGACCCTAACTCTGACAAAAGACCCGGACAAAGACCAGACCCAGATCCAGACTTGGACCTAAACCACATACGAGATCAAACCCAGACCAAGACCAGACTCAAGACCAGACCTGGACCAAGACTGGACCAAAAACAGACTAAAAATAACACTAAACAACCACAACTTTTACCCCTATGGTGTTTGCTACAATAGAAGCAAACACCATAGGGTCTATAGGGAGCGGGGTGAGAGATGTCTGTAAATGTTAATACATGTCCAAAATTGTCCTTAAATGTCCTGGATCATCACTGTCCATCACTTCCATGAGTGCTCAAAAGGCTCTCATGGACGGTCTATTTTGGGAATGTTTTTCTTCAACTACGTAATACTTGTAGATTCAAGAGTAATGGTCTCTTACATTAGCCAATTGGAAGTTTTGCTTTTTACTCCTGTTATTTGATTAATTGATTATTCCCAACTCATCAATTATTGAAATGAATAGTATTTTCAAGCAATTTGGTCTGCTGCAAGATAGAATATTCTTCTCGTTGTCCTGGACGAAGGAGCAGTATGTGAAAATCTGGCCTAAAGTGGTACTGCAACCTCTCTCACTCTCCCTGACTCAGGTTGCCAGATATGCAGACGAATCTAACAGGGACCATGATAGCTGAATAGACAAGAGTTTTTCACCACATACCTTTTGACATATTAGGGCCATTTAATGATGACTTGCCATGAAAATCTTACAGTTTTTTGCTACTTTTACAAAAATCGTTATGCCCTTATATAGTACATTCTCCCCGGTGAAGTGGTTCTGTTGTGACACCTGCCCAACCTCCAACTGAAATCGAATTCTACAGCACGAACACAACCCTGCTGGTCGCTCGGACGTCTTTCTTCATCGATGGAAACCCAATTGAAGTTTAAACATGAGTGGAACCCAGCAGGCTATAATCGCGCTAAACTAAGGCAGTGCTGAAGTGAAATGAGGGCACTTTTAAAAGCCTGGACATGAGAGGAACAGACCTCCTTAAGTCTATGCCCCGAAGTCATTAACAGGCTGCGGCGGAGAGAGAGCGTCCTCCCCTTGAGAGCCCATGAAGATAAATGATGGTTCATGAGCTGCGGTACGTGTGCGATATGGCTTTTTATGGAGGCCGTAAAAAGTTTGCTCAAAGAGAAACAAATTCGGGTCAGCTGAGGCTCGGGCTTGTATATTGGCAGGCCCAGATGTCCCTCAGTCTGCCAGCTCTCCCTGTGGATAACCTATAAGCAGACAACAACAACATGCACACACAAAGGTGATCCAGCAGTCCGCTCATAAAGCCCCATGAAACACCAGAGCAGGCGATGTGCTGTGGAGGCAGGCTGCCCGCTTAAAGTGATTTTGAGGAAGGGGCTTTGGAATGCAGGCTGGAAGGACCGTGTTACTGGATGGGAACGATACGCTTGGCATTATGGAGCTGGGTCTGCTCACAAAAGAGAAGCACGCACAAAGGCAAATATACAGAAGATTTGTGAGATTATCAGATGGTTGCCGCGGCTCTTGAGGCTGCACGATCGATCGCAATTGTCATGGTCACAATTGGCAAATCGGTAAAGACTGAAATTATATGAGGTCTTTGTCAATATCGTGCGTGTTTGAGGACAGGTGACACTTGGAAAATTATAATATTGTTTGTGCATTTACTTCTGTATTTCTACTTCTGAACAAAAAAAAAAAAAAATCAGTTTCCCCTGTGTATTTTAAAGATTTGTCAATGGAACAAGCAAGAATCTTTCGTCTTGTTGTCGGGCAGATACATTATTTTGTCTTTCCAAATGAGACAGCTCATCTTTTTCATACTGCCAAAAAATCTGTTGCCGGTGTGTGAAAATATTATCCGATGTTAAACCAGTCCTTGTCACTAAAGTTATTGGGGATTACTGGCCTAGCGTGTTTTGCTATATTCTAAAAATTAACAATACAAAATAGTGAATAGTATTAGTCCAGTTACAGTGATGAAAAAAACTTCAAAAACTAAAGCATTACATAAAAAGCAAGTGGTGGCATTTTAAACTGTGTATGAAAATGTTTACTGCCTTTTCCATACCACCCTAGATGCTTGCAGCTTACATTCAAAAGTCAAGTGTAGGCTATTTGTAAGAACAGCTTTCATAGTGTTGTCATTCCCAGATAACAATCTTATTACAATTACACAAACACGTCTCTTCTAAATTTGCTGCACAGTAGTTTTCACCTCCTCCCTCAGTCAGAGCCACATAGGGAGATTTTCATTTCTTTCACTTAATTGACTCACAGTGCTGGCTCTGGAGAGCGGAGAGGCTCTGTCAGCTGTCACTTTCAGATTAGGAGGTGCATTGTGGGAGAGAGAGACAGGAGCCATTGTGTTTATCTCCTGTGTCTGCTGGATGCCTGTGATCTGGCACCTGCCCAAAGCTCCACCTCTGACTGTGGTGGCCCTCTGCTGTGCCTGCTTTTTTGTACTTTGGGAGGAACTCTTACCTCACAGCAGTGCATGTGTGACCTATATTGACTCAGGGCAAGTAGAGTTAGTGGTTATTCACTGGCTTTATGTCAGTCTCTCTTGTTAATTTCCCATGTGTTTATTGAAGGCCAGGCAGTATGATTCAGTCTGACCTAGGTGATACAGCAGGTGGTCAAACTCTGTGTTTGCCAATTACTTGTCCGGGCCTCCAGCATTCAGACTGCCTTGTACCCTACTGTGCCAGAGAGCTTATTCTGTGATTATTTCATCATGCTAGCAGTTGAGCCGCACTAAAATGGCAGCAAATGAATCGCAGTTTGGCCTGTGCTCTGTTTCTGCTCTTCATTTTCACAGAGGGGGTCTGCTCTTGTTACAGACCAGTGCCTCTGTCATGGCCACCTGATGACTTGGCAGCTTTCACTTGTACCTTTTATAAGGCAGCATTCACACTGTATTACTGAGTAACTCTGCAAATGTGTCAGAGCTGATACTTGAGCAACGGTTTGATGTAGTTTCCAATTTCAAAGTACCACGAGGCAGAAAGCCACTCTCTGGAGGGGGCAGGGAGAGGTTAGCACACAGGAAATTCCTCTATTTGTAAACTCAAGGGTTTGTTTGTTTTGAGCTGATTTGCTCAGCGCTAGCCGTCTGTTCACACTCTTGCTGGTGCGTTTGATGTGTCTCCTTGCTCCTTATGCAGTGTTGTGTTGACATTTGACCAGAGTGCTTCTATAATCTGTTTTCCCTCTCACTGCTGTAAGCAGGAGCTGTATAAACATGTCGTTCTATGACAGGAGGCAAATGGATCACTCCTCATTACAGGAAGTCAGCCAGACAAGAGGCTGTGCAGTAAGCATGAGGGCCTGATGTTTGGTCCTCTTGTTCTATGGACATTTATATAAGCCCTTGTACAGGTATATGTATATATAGAACATGTATATGCTTGAAATGAAGCACAGACCTCCCTGTCCTCACACTGGAGTGTGTGAATCTGCTCTTCCTCTTGTGTCAGCTGTGACTGTCTATGCTCTGCTCTGCAGACGGCGTCTCACCTGAGAGCCTCTGAGCCGCTTCGCCTCGCTCCACTTCTCTGACACTGCTCTCGCTGATCAAACATCATGCTGTCTCCCTGGACTCTCTGTGGGGCCACTGCCCTGTGTTTTTAACTGCCTCGCTGAAGCACAGGGGGGACACTAACACAGACATTTACAGTTACTGACATATGTACATGTAGTTCTTATCACTGGTCTCTGGACTGCTGTCACAACATCTTTAGACCCTTTATTGTATGTTCCCATTTACTGGGTACTTACTAATGAGCTCTGTGTCCTAAAAGCTCATTGTGTGCCAAACGGCAGCATGACCAGCCTTGACTCTGAGAACATTGTCATGTGCTCTCTGCTCTTTGACATTTTCTCCTTCTCTTTATCATCCTGAGTGGATTCCACCAAGGCCTTAGGCACACATAATAGCCCCTCTCCCCTCAGCGGGGCTCTGTACCTGTTAAACATAGGATTAAAGCGCTCTCAGCGAGGTGAAAGTATGGTATAGCTGTGATAGACACAAGGCTCTCCCTCTGCTCTGGCTGCTCTGGACTGGCGGTAATTGTATTGCTGTCAGCTCATGGTTGATGAGTTGCCAGTGTAATTGCTTTACAATTTGACCTCTGGTTTTTCAAACACGCCCTGGTCAAGGATCTGCACTGTGCAGATGAGGAATGAAAGGTGCACACAGGCTCTCTGTGTGTGGTGTTTGTGGGAGGAAAACGTGAACTTCTAATGCTCTGTGTACACTGCACATAATGTTTGTACCTTATCTGTTGTTTTCATACAAAGAAAGTCACAAGTCTGAAGTATGTAAAGTAAATAGCTTTTTAAAAATAAAGTATTGCTCTCACAAATATATTTCTAAAGCAGTATTATATTCTCCTGAAATATAAAATCCATAAAGCTGTCTCTTAAAACCACACAAGTTCATACAGTATTAGACCAACATTTTTGTTGGCACAAGACATTCCTGTAAATATTATCCTCTTGTGATATTCTGCTGAACAATAAACGAACCCGCAGAGCTGGTGGGAGTCCAGGCTCCAGCTGTAAACTCCTCAGCTGTGAGGGAAAAGGATCTGACAGCTGTCAGGAACTGGCCATGTGCATCCAACTCTCAATCGTAGCTCTATATTTTGCGCACAATTACTATCTGTTGGAGCTGTAACAATTAATCACAATTATTTGTGTGTTTTCAATAATATAAAACTGCTTTCTTCACGTCCTCCAACGCTGTGCATTTATCCTTATTTGTTTTATAATGAATATCACAAAAGAAAAAATGATAATTGTAAGTGCTGTGAGGTGTGATTTTAAGACTCAAACAGAAATGCAAGCATGTTTCAAACTAATCATAAACTAGTTTGTCTGGAAATACTATATACTGTATTAGAACAGTTTTGGGCTCAGGGGCCACATTGGAATATTGTGGAGGGGCAAACTCGTTTTCATGTAGTTACTGCTTCATTTAATTTGGAACTACATATTTGAGTGTTAGTCCACTTCAGTGAAAAGTGAAAGATACTTGAAGATATACAAAGTTATTTTTGCGTATTTACTTTACGTAGCACTTTCCGGACACGCTTTTCTCCCCGAGTGGTTCAACAGAAGGACTTTAAAACAAGTTAATGGTCAGTTTAGAGAGAGTTTCAGCCGCTTGTGTATTATTCATAACATCATCCCTTGTCTCTCTCTTTCCCTCTCTGTCTCTTCTTCTAAGGCATGAGCGCGTTTGCCGAATCAGCCCTACTCTCTCCATTCCCTAAACATCACTTTCACACAAGCTGCAAAAGTTCACGCAGATCCATCACGTCTTCGCCGACATCAATCGATTCATTTATGCAGATTTAGGCTTTAGATGAAGGCGTTGAAAGAGGAGATACTGTATGTCTGAACGTTCTCCTCCCATGTTGGGGTTCCGTCGCTCTGCCAGCCCCCCTGCAGAGACAGAACCACCCCCACCTTCCCTCCCTCCTCACACCGCCTCAGAACACAGCGGGACGTCTGCGGAGTTTAGCTGAAGTCAAGTCATGTTTGCTGTCGTCCTGTGAAGGTGAAGTGAAGGGAGATGTAAAACACGTCTGGTGGACTCATTTATTTGGTAGTGAGATTATCGGGAGACTGTGTGATCTTTAAACGGCTTTTTAGAGAAAGAGGCTGTAGTGATTTATTGAGATTTGACTTGAGCTTAGTTAATGTTAGTATTTTTCATTAAAGCCTGTGTAGTATTATAGTGTTTTTTGACTATTTTCTTTCAGGCTCCAAAGACTAATAGTTGCTACTATAAAGTATCTGGGACAAAATTGGAAATATTCAACCAACGTTTTATTTATAGAGCCTTTTACAACACAGAATGTGACTTACAATCCAATCAAGGCATTAAAACATGTATCAACGGTATTGCACTTTTTTTTTTTTTCTTTTAAAGCTGGATCAGTGTAACCCTAGTTTGTATCACTCTTGTTGTACTTCAAGCTTTGAAGTTTGTCAAGATGATGGATTCTCAACTGCAAACTGAGAAGGGGACGGTGCACATTACAGAAGCCTCAGCAGTTTTCAGTTTTCAGCAGGCACTTGTATCACTGATAACATACAAAGAGAGGCTGTGTGAGGAGTCTTGCACAGATCTCAAATGAATACATACATTTTTAAAACATACACCATTTTCCTTTTGTTTCCTGGAATGAAAAATCTCCATCATTCATTCATTTTCATCCCCTTTATTAGTCCATTTCTGGGTCGGGGAGTGGCAATGAGAGCTGCCACCCAATGCTCATAGCACCAGTCCCTCGCTGATCCTTCGGCAGGTGGTTTCAATACAATACAATACAATACAATTTATTCTTGTATAGCCCTAGGTCACAACAGAAGTCATCTCAGAGGACTTAACAAAACCATTGAAATCACCAACACAGATCAGAGAATCAACAGTTAAAACACATGAAAAATATAAAGCACACACAGAAGAAAATGTCCATACATGTTGTAGAATGCTAAAGTGTCCTGGATCATCACCAATCCTTTCTGTTGGAGACTAACTGTCCAACAAGACCCTCCTGCATCGACAAGGAACAACTCTTAAAAAACCCAGTGGGAAAAAGTGAGAAACCTTGGGGAGCACTAGGGAAACCCACAGGGAGGGAGACCCATATGAGAAAGGGATCTGCTCCTCCGGACGGACAGGCTAATGATCTAGGACCTAAGCTAGCTACAGGACGTGGACCAGTGGCCACTGAACGTGGACAGGTCCGGTGCAGGACTGAAGCACTCCCAGGCGGGTCGGTGGGTCCTCGGGAAGATGGCTGCTCCGTCAGTGGTGAAACAGCCTTGGTCTTTCAACGGGGTTAAGTGTTTTACTCTAGGACACAACGACAACAGGCATTAGTGGCAGCAGTTGGAGTAGGACTCATGGGGGGATCGAACCCATGACCCAAAGGCCAATGCTCTACCGACTGAGCTACTGTCACCATCATAATTAGGTAAAACAATTATAGGTAAAACAATCAATATTGCTTATGTCATCACTGGTCCATGCTTATTTAGTCAAATTCTGATTTCTTTCCATCCATCCATCCTTCTTCTTCCCCTTAATCAATTTCTGGGTTGGGGGGGGGGGGGGTTCACAGAGCACCAGCCTATGTGAATGGTGATATCTGTCCTTGTTCTAATATTACATTAAAGCTGGGGTACTTAAAATTCAAACCTCAAAATGTTTAATCAAATCAATGTAACTAGTTCCTGACTATCTAACCAAAAGCAAATACATAGTTTTCACATGTAGTTTTTGGTCACTGCTTGTTCAGACTGACAAGAGTAAAAGAAAGAGTAAAAAAAAAAACAACCCTATTCAGCCAATCACCACTCGGCTCAAAGTGTCAAATAGTGACTCACAGGGCTCTGTCTTGTGTGCTAAAGGTAGAATATACCCCAGCTAGAATATGATATAATTTATAAATAACAACTCAATTCTGCAGTTTTAGTATATTATGTTTAGTTTTATCTTTGGCACCATGAAAGAACAAGTCATTTGTTGTCAGTTTTGGTCCCAGCATATGTTTGTTTTTATGGCTCCCCCCAGTGGGAATATGTGTTTCCGTGGTTACACTTCCTGCCTCAACATCAGTGTTATAGTTCTTCTTTTTTTTTATTATAACAAGGTTTTTAGGCCCTATTTGTGTGTTATATTTGCTGGGTAACTACCGCTATGCTGCTCATGTGGAAGGAAGAGTGTAAATGTATATGATGTTTAGGTATAGGAGGGTGGGAGCTTATGAGTTTGACTTCTTCCCACTCCTTTTTCAGCTTTGTAGAGTGAAAAAAGGAACCCTTAAATGTATGTATGAATGTATATACAGTACAGACCAAAAGTTTGGACACACTTTCTCATTCAATCAGTGTCCTTTCTTTTCAGGACTATTGACTGTAGATTCACACCCAGGCTGTGTAAGGGCTGTTTGACCAATAAGGAGAGTGATGGGTGCTGGGCCAGATGACCTGGCCTCCACTGTCACAAGACCTGAACCCAATCCAGATGGTTTTGGACCTGAACCCAATCCAGATGGTTTTGGACCTGAACCCAATCCAGATGGTTTTGGACCTGAACCCAATCCAGATGGTTTTGGACCTGAACCCAATCCAGAGGGTTTTGGACCTGAACCCAATCCAGATGGTTTTGGACCTGAACCCAATCCAGATGGTTTTGGACCTGAACCCAATCCAGAGGGTTTTGGACCTGAACCCAATCCAGATGGTTTTGGACCTGAACCCAATCCAGAGGGTTTTGGACCTGAACCCAATCCAGATGGTTTTGGACCTGAACCCAATCCAGATGGTTTTGGACCTGAACCCAATCCAGATGGTTTTGGACCTGAACCCAATCCAGAGGGTTTTGGACCTGAACCCAATCCAGATGGTTTTGGACCTGAACCCAATCCAGATGGTTTTGGGGCTGGACCACAGAGTGAAGGCAAAAGGGCCAACAAGTGCTAAGCATTTGTGGGAACTTAGACCATTTCAGGTCCTCTTGAAGCTCATCAAGAGAATGCCAAGAGTGCAAAGAAAGGTGCTACTTTGAAGAACCCAGAATATAAGACATATTTTCAGTTGTTTCATACTTTTGTTTTAGTTACGTACACAGTTCCACATGACTTCATTCATAGTTCTGAGGCCTTCAGTGTGAATCTACAATTTCCATAATCATGAAAATAAAAAAACTCTTTGAATGAGAAGGTGTGTCCAAACTTTTGGTCTGTACTCTACATATGTATGTTTCTATCATGTATAATTTGTAATTGCTGGACATTCTATAATCACTTCCCTGTTTATGAGCTTGAAATAAATCCAATCAATATTTGCCAAAGAAGGGAAATTAGAGCCGCCATAATTATAGCAGAAAGCCGTTATACTGTTGTCAGTAAAGTTGGATTAAGAATTTCTACAACATTCTAAAATTCTCACTATATGTACCGTCGGTGACATAATGTTTTAGAAATAAATTCTAGAATTGGATAGATTAATAGTTCATGGTATCACAATTGTTATGTTTTTAGATCTTCAAAACCATAAGAAACGTGTATGAAGTGATGTTTTTTTCACATTTTATACCGTCAGGCTACTTTGTTTCAATCCCGATGTATTCCTATAATGTCTAAATATCATCACAAGAACAAAGTATTACCTGCTGTGTTTTGAGATCAAATGGTTCCAGACTTGAAGTGAATAATTTGCCGTCAAACCCTTGAGAACAGTCGTGATGAATTGTCGACCTGCTGAGTGATGAGAGCAGGTTTCCACACAGAAGCAGCTCTGTGAACACGGTCATCTGAAAGCTCATAAACCCGCTCGATATGTGCAACTTAGAGAAGGAGACGGCAAATCTGAAAATGTCAACTCAAATATAAAGTAAAACACACCGTTGGGATTAGTGGTTTTAATTTAATACTATATGTTCCTGTATTTAGTCATTTTAAGTTTTCTTTTCTCTTCATTTTGGCTTAGCAGAATGTCAAACTGCATTTCCCCACCGTGGGAATCTTAATCTCAGATATATTTTTTTTGTATGTTTTTTCAACAATTAATCTTGTATCTATATATCGAGGCAAGCAGCTCACTTCCGCGCTGCTTATAGGCAAAGTGGGTTAAGTGTCTTGCCCAAGGACACATCAACAGCAGACATCAGTGGGAGTTGGTGGAGAAGGTGTTTGTGGTGGGCTCGAACCCACGACCTTCGGGCTCAAAGGCCAATGCTCTACCAACTGAGCCACTGTCGCACTGTTTCACTGATTCTCAAGACCCACAGCATATTATTTCCTCAGACTACATTAAATATGAAACCAGATCCTGAAAGACTGGAATGTTTACTTTTATCAGCAAAAATAAGTTTGTTTCTAGCTATTTTTATTGTCCTGTAATCCCCAGTCAAATAGAGGGTCTCAGACAAATACGTCAAGGGCAGTTAATGAGTTAATTGTTATATGTTGATAACAATAACTCACAGCTTGTAAAAACCCCAAATAAAAAATCTCTGAAATGTTGATTTAAATAAAGGCATATGTCACTTTGTGTTAATTTAATCCACTTCATTTATTGGTTTCACATTTAAAATTGAATTACAGAATCATATTAACTCTATCCTAGTTTCCAGAGTTTTACCTGCAGGTACTATTGATCTGTATTTAAAAGTTTAGACATATATAGTTTTGAAAGAAATGTATCATCGTGAAATCATCAGATATTTCACTTTTTTATGCGTATATTGATTTTGTTAGACATTATTGTGCACGCTGCTCATCTTTTGTCCACTAAAGATCTCCGTGATCTTTGTCTGCTGCCCCGATCCAACCAGACAGACATAATTTCCTGTTCCGCTCTTGAGACATCTTCCGATCCATCTTCGGTGCATTTCCGTTTTCCACAAACTATGAGCGATGTCGTCCATCTTGTATACGTCTCGAGTGGACCGTCTAGTTCTTTCATCTTTATTTTTGTGCTGTCAACTTTTGGTTTGCGTTGCTTTTTAGACACTTGCTTTTGCGAACGTAAATGATGTGGTAGTGACAGGTGGTTGTGATAAAGCTTCTCTGCTCACATGAGAGTGACAGGTGGAGCGCCGAAGTGTTTGCAGCCATAACTGTAAAATATTCTGTCAAAAAAACTCTATTTTTATGCTTTTCTCCATTCAGCTGTAATTGAATGGACTAATGTTCCACCTGCTAGTTCCATGTGATATGCACCGTGGTGGAACATTAAGTTCTCTGTCATGTGCTACATCCTCCATCTGAAGGTTATGTGCTTTCTGAGGATTTCAAAGTGCCTTAAGGGACCAGACATTTTTTTTGTGTAGCCCTGAAACTGTATAAGAAACAGAGGACTACTTAAATCAATAACGTACATATAAATAAACAGCAATGAAAGCAAGAAAACTATTGGAAAAGGTTTGTGTTAAGATAAAGCCAGGTCGCTGTATAGAAAGTGTCCTTGAATCAGAAGCTCATATGCTAATTCTGCTACTTTGACACCTACAGGGTTAATCTCCTTCTTTTATGCCTTCTGTATGGGCGTTCATGTTTTATTTAAATTATTATCAAACTTGACGCAGACAATGCCTGTTTACAACATTGTGTTTGCCATTTGCAGTAAAACCACATTGGAAAAACTGTGCAAGACTACCCCAGTGTGCTCCAGGATAGTACACGCCATAAAGCTCTTGCCACTGCGATATTTTTTACGGATTTTTTCTGGTTTTGGTAATAAAACATTGCTGTAGTGAATGATTTGCAGCTGACTGAACGGTTCCAACAATGACAAATGTAGTGGGATTTGTTTAACCTTATAATTACATTACATTTCAGGGGATGTGCTGTTTTTTTTTTCATACACACCTTCTAACAGGGCTAAGCAATTTCTCCAGATAAAATAGTTTTTGCTTGTTTTCATATATTTTGCATGGATAAAGGATTAAGTGGATGAAGGTGGATGGATGAATTAAAATATGTGTACATGTTTTTTTAAATATATATATATATATAATACTCATATGCTACATGAGTTCTATGGCAGTTCGCAAATCTTAATATAATGTTTGTGTTTAAATCGTGTGTTCAAGTCTTTCATAGAATAATTTGTTACATTGTTATGAAAGAAAACGACCTAATTTGTTCTAGCTGAATAATAATGTAGAGGGACTTGTTATTTATTGTATTTATGTGTTTATTTTTTGATGAATTACTCATTGTCTTGAACCTTTTTTTATTTATTTATTTATTTTTAGTTTTGAGTTTCTCTGCCCATCACAAGAGTAAAGAGAATGTTGGGAACAAAAATGGGACAAAAAGTAAAGTGTGATGCATGCCAACCAGTGCAAAAATGTAAATACATGTAACACCTCCGCTGCCACGTGTAGAAAACTAAACTCCGACTGTGTCCGTGGTTCGGACTTTAGAGGCTGCGCTTTTGGCACGATTTTCCAAAGGATTTCTGGGCCGTTGAGCAGATTTTGAACGGCGTTATCGGTGCATTCTTCTCCCCGCAGAAGCCGCTGGCCAGATGGTGTCACTCCAGGAGCCAAGTCAGTCTCACAGACGACACAACAAACAAACAGGGATGTAGCGGAGAGATGCTTAGACTAATGCTTAACACGTCTGAACAACTGCTGCTGCCCGGAGATTTTACCTGCTGCCGAGAACTGACAGCACGATGCGTATGTGAAGATTAGATAAGAATTATTTTTTTGTCCCACAGTGGGGAAATTTCAATGTTGCAGCGCACATACAGGACAGTAGTAAGCACTCACAGGGAGCAAATGTTGACTTACAAACAGCAAAGATGATCAATGAAAACAGTGACTGGTTAGAAACAGATAAACAATGGGAGTAAGCAAATTGATTATTGTCCCAAATCCTCTCAATGTTTTTTCTTCTCCGGTTTAACAAATGATATTGAATGAGTGCATGTTTGAGCCTTTGTCACTCAGAGAAATCTCTAATGACTGCAGAAGTTTACAAAGTGGTTTTAATCAAACAAGTGTTACAAGGCATCACTTAACAGGCATCACAATTGACCGAATAATTATCAGAAAAATCTATTCAACTAAGTCAATTAGCAAAGTAATAGTTCATAATTACAGGCCTAACTAAAAATAACAGCTGTTTGGTGTCATCTGCTCCATTTGAACATACTTCATTCTGAAAGATAGAGCGTGATCAATAAGCAAGGCGAGATTTTTATATAGCACAGTTCATACACAAGGCTGGTGCTCACTTACTCACAGGGACACGTAAGCGAGAGCACATCACCCCTGTGCTGGCCTCTCTTCACTGGCTCCTGTTACATTCAGGGTTGATTTTAAGATTCTGATGCTTGTTTTTAAATGTTTAAATGGTTTGGCCCCTGTGTATCTGTCAGAGCTGTTATCTCTGTATGTTCCTGTCAGATCAGAGAGGTCTGAAAACCAGCTCTTGTTGAACGTGCCCCGGTCTCGTCTCAAAACTCGTGGAGACCGAGCCTTTTCTGTTGCTGCCCCCAAACTGTGGAATAGTCTACCTCTGTCCATTAGAGCAGCTCCTTCATTGGAAGTTTTTAAGTCTAGTTTAAAGACACATTTTTACGCCTTGGCTTTTAACACCAATTGAGCTTTACCACTTTACTTTTACATGTATGTGTGTTTATTTTATGCTGTTTATTTTATTTTTTTCATTCGTGCCTGTGAAGCACTTTGGGCAGTTGGTGTTGTTGTAAATGTCCTTTTACAAATAAAGTTGACATTGACATTGACAAGGCAACTCAAAGAAAAGTACATCAAAAAGAGTGCAGATACAATCCTTCAGTTTCTAGTTCTATAGAAACTGGACATTTATTTCGTTTATTTCGTTCTTATCATTCTTTACGGCCCTAAACCGACCCTCCCATTACGCTTGTCGCCTGTGATTTCGTTGGAACAGCTCTATTCACGTGTTCCATTGTCATCCCAGACATCTGCTTGTTGCACAAACTACTCTGCTCTCTCAAATTGCCCACATTAAGAAAAATCCGAGAAAAAAAAAAAAAAAACAGTTTATTCCCACTGGTTGTCTATAATAGTCTTTTGAATAGATGCAGAAGTGGCAGCAGCGGAGCGACAGCGGCGAAGACAGATACTATAAAAATCACTCGTTGCTTTGGCAAGTGTGAACTGTGGAAGCCTGGTGTATTGTTGTACTTTCAAACAAACCTTTTTACAAGGACTTTGCTGTAATCCCGCTGTCAGTCTCTCTGTGCTGGAGTTATGTATTTAATTTCTCATAAAGCCTGATATTGTCCAAGAACCTTTTCATATTTGACCACACTGCAGCTTGAAGAGGAGTCTTGGGAAATAAATTATGCCTTCATTGAGAGGTGTGACTGTCTGTGTAATGATTGGAAGCTAGAAATATTGCATAGTGGTGTATTCATAGTGACATGGTGTATTTTAGTTTGTGTTTGTGTCCAATCTCATTTACTCAAGGTTTAGTTAATTTGTGGTTGAATATCATTAGGGTAATTTATAATTTATTGTTAAATTTGTTCTTTGCATTTGATTCCTCCTGCATAACCACCGGGGACCATTTCTAGATGCTGAGGCTCAGCTTGGTCAGGACCAGAGATGAAAGATTTTACCCACATGTTGTTAGTGTAAGGGGAAACCACGGGGAGAACATGCATACTTCACTCAGAAAGACCCTGTTCCGAGCGGGATTCAAACCAGGACCTTCTTGCGGAGACGCGAGAGTGCTATCCTCTATCCACTTAGGCTTTTTTTTTTTTTTTTTGAGTTGTAAAGCAGCCTTTGATGTTGTATAATATACTATGCCGCATTTTTCATTCAGGGGTGGCAGTGGCTCAGTTGGTAGAGCATTGGCCTTTGAGACTGAAGGTCGTGGGTTCGAGCCCACCATGAGACCTACTTTACGACTCCCACTGATGACTGCTGTCATTGTGTCCTTGGGCAAGACACTTAACCCCACATTGCCTGAAGCCCCGCTGATAGATCTCAGCTCCTGTGGACTCACCACCTGCAGGAGGATCAGTGAGGGGCTGGTGCTCTGTGTACTGGGTGCACCTCTGACTGCCACCCCCCTGACCCAGAAATGGATTAAGGGGAAGAAAATGGATGGATGGATGCATTTTGCTTTCAACACAGATACTCACTGTTTATTGCAGATAATATTTTGTATGCTAAATAGAATAAAAAGGAACTCATTTCTTGACCTTAAAAGTTTGGCCAAGCCTTAAAGTATATTGTTTTTTGTTTTTTTATAAACATATATATAACAACATCTAATCAACACAAAAAGCATATTTTCATATTCTGGGGACTCGGACAAGCTCACTGTTTAATTCAATTGCTATTTATTGGTTTTGTTTTGCAATATACACCTGCAAAAATAAATGTCTATATGCCGTTATCTACTTTCAACAAATTTTAGATGTTCATTTATATATTTTCGTATTTACATTATGGACTAATTCATATTATTTCACATTAACAGTAAGAAACTGAAATGCCATAATATGTATTCTCAAGATCATATTCAAGGGCCAAAAGGAACACAAGCAAAGCAGTGTCGTTTAAGACCTGTGTAATCCATGTTTAACCGACATGTTTTATTAGTGGCATTAACAGTTATGGTAGTAGCAGTATATGTTGAACTATAGTACAGATGGACCATTATGACTGTAGTTCTTTGGCACATGTTGCTGCATGCGGACACGACCTCCCCCATGTGTGGCTTTTCAACTTGAGGTCCCCCGCCCCGTCCCCCATTCCACCATAGCACAGGAAAACACTGTCAGGAAATCGCTTACACACAAAGGATCAAGCTTTTATCCGTGGAGCCAAATGAACAGGATAAATACAACCCATTGATTTACAAAAGGTGAATAGGATGTGCTTGATTTAATCCATGCACTAAGCAATTACGCCGCATTGATCATTGTGGAAACGTGTACTTTCTCGTGTTGGTATGCTGATAAGGCTTTTGGCACGTCTCTCGCTCTCTCTCTCTTTCTCACTGTTTGTAATACCCTGTGATTATTCCCCTTGAAAAGAGAGAGGGAGGAGAACGTGCAGCGCTCCGTTAGGCACAGGCTGTCTGAGGGAGCTGACACTGGTGTAGTAAAGTATTATGTCCTATAGCTTAAGTGTCGTGTCAAGAGTAGCAATTTAATAATGTATTTCAAAAGACTAAAGTAGTAATCTTATCTACTTCTACAATTCCTCTACGGACTTTTTTGTTTTATGATGACCCGTGCCCTGTCTCTTGTCTATGACATGGGTATTTCATTTGCTGTGATCTGATATGGCTAATTGTAGATATTTTAGTTTTGGTATAGTTTTTTTTTTTTGTCCTTTTTGTCCCCGCAGTCTATTTTTATTTTTCCATATAATATGTCCTTCAAGCCCAGACCGTATAAGTGGAAATATATGCTCTCCTGCTGTCCCTAACACTTTTACCTTGCGCTTGTGTGTTTCATAGTAAGAAGGTTCAGGGTTTGATTGCACCTCCAGACGGGACTTCTTTCTGTGTGGAGTTTGAATGTTCTCCCCGTGTCTGTGTAGGTTTCTATCAGGTGCTCAGATTTCCCCTAACACTAAAAAAAACATGTGCAATAGTTCAGGGTGATTGAGAGTGTGTTTTTGAGTATTTTGCTGATAGAATACTGGAATCCTAAAAATATACTGAATCGGGTATCGGTTAAGCCAACATGTGGACCTTTCGACTGATGTAATGAGCCTATTTACTGGCCCGATATTAACCCATACAATCAGGTTTAAGCTGTTATTCATACAAAGTTGTTGTGTCGTTACTTGCAGGATCGACAACAGTTACAGCTGCAGTACCTTTCTTTGAAACCACAAACAATGAATAATGTCATGAAATCCATGTATCTCTCTTTACATCAACTTTGTCAGTAGAAAAGAGAGTATACTGCAAAAAGTGCTAATTTGGCTTAATGTAGATTAATTTGAGCATATTTTGACTGCCTTAAAACACGATTTGCCAGTGGGACAAGCAAAATGACCTTGTTTTTAATATATCTTCCTTGAAATGAGAAAATAAATCAATAGTTCTTGAAATAAGACTAAATGGCTTTGTCCCATTGGCAAATATTGTTTAAAGACAGTCAGAATGAGCTCAAATTAAGATGAAAACCACTAACTTCAAGCATCAGCTCTCAGCCAATCAGCTCTCAGTGTGTAAAAGATAATATGGTTTTTGTGAGATGAGATAAGATAAAGGCAGCATGTTTAGTCGCTCTTTAAACATAACCACAATAACAAGTCGGATGTTATTTGACTGGAAAACAGTTATCAGTTCCTGGTGAAATCTGCTCACATTGGGTATCAATTCATATATCAGTGGTTTTTGTGCGTGCCATGAGTTTTGTATCCGTGACAGCTTCGAGACTGCGAGGCCTCCTGGCTCTGCTAATGTTCAGGGATCCTCATTCTGCCCTTTGTGGCTGTTGAATAATTACTGTCGTCAGAGCGAGATGAGAGCAGAGCAGAGAGTGCAGTGTCGTGCTGTAGATCCTGCGATTTCCCTTCTCCCTGGGATGCATTTGTGAGATTTCTCTTGCTTTATGCACGTCCTCGGAAGGCCACGGCTTGCTGACAGGACAATAGCGTGCGCATAAACCATCCTAAGGGAGCAGAACATGGCGGAGGTAAATGGAAACCTCAGCAGCAGCATGTAAAGATGTGCATTTTTCACATGGCTGTAGAAAGCCTGTGTGGCATATGAAGAGCTTTTATATTTTCACCTCTCATTTACTCTCTCAAAGTTGACTGATTCATGCATGTTTTATTCGCTTCTGCACCAAAGTGGATGTTGGATACTTTTCACTTCGTAAAGAGAGAGAAAAGATATGTTTTGAACCCAAGCAAAGGTCCACCCGCCTTAAAACGAAAGCTTGTTCGAATCCTTGATTAATAGGCAAGCTCTGTACGCATTGGTCTATTCTCCTCAAGCAAAGAGGAGGGACCATTTTATTTGTATTTATTTTGAACGCTTTTGAACGCTTTACATCAGGAGTCTCCAACCTTTTCCATTCAGAGAGCTACGTTTCTACAACAGAAGAGGCAGAGAGCTACTCCTGTTTGCAGTCGTAATTAAAATCTATGTAATCGTTACGACAAAACATGGAAAATGTTCTATAATACTGTTTATTACACGGCTCGTCACAGCAGCAGTAGAACGCTCCATTGATTTGAATGTAGCTTCAAAACATTCTACCAGTCATTATTTCTTGATGGCATGGCCCATGACATCGCACCCTCTGCTTGTGATTCAGATGTGTAGATTACTCCCGTAGTTCCGGCCACTCCGGAGCTAGCCACGCTCAATAAACGCAAATGCCAATCAATCGACATATTTAAATGTTAATCAGAGAATACATTATACATATACATTCTTAATACACATGCACGGAGGTTTTCAGAAGTATCTGTTAACGTTTTCAGGACGAAAATACTGTTTTAATGCGAGAAAAAGCGAAAGCGATAAACTGGAAGTAAGTAATCTTTATTTATATACCGCCTTTCACAGACCAGACTCACAAAGCGATTTACAATTGTTATTATTTTTTGGGCACTTGTCCTCTCACTCCACACAGAGATGGAAGCGGGGTACGTTCCGGGACATTTTAGGAACATTTCCAGAAAATCAAATTATGGATTTAGGTTTAGTTTATGTTTGGGTCACTCACCGCTGAATTCTTTGTTCAGTTTTCATGCAGTTCAAGAGAGTTCTAGTTTGGAAGTTGCTAGCCTAACTGTTGCTAGCATAGCCACAGGAAAGCCTTTGGGGACTATTTTATTTGCAGTCATTAAATGAACCTTTCGGCATTCATAAAAGTGGAAAGTTTATTTTGTGTGTTCTGTTGGTACAAAGCCGTATAATAAGCGGGATAATGTATAGTTCAGGTTCGCCCTGTTGGTACTTATTTTCCGATACTGACCTGCCCACTATACATTGTCCCTTACATAACCCTATATTCATACTTATAACAGATCATTTTTAAATTCTAAATCCTTTTGTGAGCGACCTGGAAGGGCCTGGCGACTGGTAGCTCCCAAGCCACAGGTTAGAGACCCCCTTTACATTATTGCACATGGTCGAGATTGTCAAAACTATTCCATCTTTTGAAAAACATTTAAAACTGTTATTATTTATTTGAATGAGGACTGGGAATTGATGAAAAGCTTCTGACAATGAAGGATGCAGGGTGAAAGAAACCTTGTTTAAAAATGTGTTTCTTTATCCTTGATACACATAGCTTGGTGGTATTGCACAGGCATTTTGGCACATGTTTTCTTTTTAAATGCTTTGCTACTGTATCATAATCTGTTGCTTGAGGCAGGTGCAAATAGAAGTGGGCGGTATGTGGTGAAAGGACTAATAGTACAATACATGTTTCTTGCTTGAAATAAAATACGCATAATCTTTGAAACCTTTAGAATTACTGAAATGTTGCGATTAGTTTTACTCTTTACTCAAAAAAGTAGACGTATTCCTTTCATAAGTTTTAATAAATATTGAGATAGACTTGTATTATGATCTTCATCTGTCATAGATTATTAACTTACCGCAGACAAAAGCACGCTGTGTCTTTTTCATAGCCCCACATGTGTCTTTGCGCTCGCGGGTGGTTGCCAGGGTAACACGATCGAGTCTCCCATCTCTGTTTATCTGTCTATCCTCCTTATCCTCTCCTCCGGCTCTACACTGTCAACTCTCTCCCTGGAGTACATGGTGTTTCAAAGCACTTCTCTTTCACTGTTTGTCCTCTTGTTCCCTGGATTGAATCAGACAAAAAGAAAAAAAAGACAAATTTCACTTCTTTTAATCATACACCAATTATATATGGTACAATGGGCTCTCATGTTCCATACAGGAGTCGATGCATTAAGGCCAACCATTAAAACTAGGTTACAAAACGTATAATTTTGTGCATTCAAAATTGTCTCCTGAATACATAATTATACGGTAAAATGTGCATATTATACCTTCACCTACAAAAAGAAAATATAGAAGTTTGATCTGTAATTTACTTGGTGGTTGGAGGTTGTTATATACTTGGCTGCTGATTGGCTGCTGACAAAGTCCATAATTTACTTTTGTGAAAGAAAAAGTTGCTGTACGGTAGCTTAACATACACGCAAGGATATGTAAAATAGATTTGAATAGATACTGCCTCGTAATAGGGACATCAAAAGAATAACTGTTGTGTTTGAAAGACAATGTCTTAGTTACATGTCTAAATTCCACTAAAACATGTTTATCTTTGCTCTGCTTGTGTCTCTCCATAACCTTGCACGTTTACAAGTACATCTGTGACATGTTAGTGCCTATGAAGTAACTAGGACTGCGAGGAGCACAGGGACGGGCCTCGCTTGACCTGTCTCAGTGCTCATGCAGTGTTTCTATAGTTTCTATTTTTGTCTGTATCATGCCTGAAAAGAACTGGCCTGTTACAAAGATGGTAAGGCTTAAGATATTTTGTTCTTCAATACCAGATCATTTAAACAGCAAAGTATGCCGTCAAAATATGTCAAGGTAATAACATCGTTTTCTTACAATAAAAGAATCAAATAACTTAATCTACTTAGCCACACCATAGTACAAATGACATTTCGTACTAAGGTCTGGCTTTGCTCCATTGAGCTCCGTTTACAGATAGGAGGGGTTAACTCCTTTTGCAGATTGAAACGATTGGATCTCAGTTTACCGTGACGTGTGTTTTTATTTTTTATTTAACCTTTATTTAACCAGGCGGTCCTGGCCAAGAGGTCTGTAGCACACGTCAAGGGCACTTTACAGAACAACAATACAATAATACAACAAAATACTAACAGTGAAATTAAAAAACATTTACATCATCCAAAAAAAACTAAAGGCAACAATAAGACAAGTTAAAGTTTAAAAGCATGAGCACTTGGCAATGGTTGAGAGTTGTTTTTTTAAATACAAGTGAACGAAATGCGTTTAGCGAGAACAATTTGGACCACTTCAATTCTGACTGCAGACTGTTCCATGCAGCGGGAGCAGAATAACTAAATGCCTGCTTTCCCAGCTCCGTCCGGACACGTGGAACATTCAGGAGGTAAAAATCATTGGAACTGAAGAAGATGACAAAGTCTGGGATCGCGTCTTTAATTCGTTTCCTCCTCCTTTCATCATCGATCCCGGCTCACCTGATTACTTGTTGTGTCGGGCGCCGCGCAGGGTCCGCAGGAGATCCAAGAAAAGAGGCTCTCGGTCCGGTGTCCAGGTTAAGTGAAGGCGTGCCGCATCGCGCTTTGGCTCCGCTGTCTTCGGCCGCAGGGATCGCGCTCGGTGCCTGCGCCAGATTCCTCTCCTCGATGCGTGTGACAGGGTGTCCACGCCGACGCCTGCTCGGACTACAACGAGTGTCCTGGACCCATCACAGCGCTGGAGTTGTGGTCAGGAGCTTTCATCGCCATCGTTTACTTCCGTGTTTGTGCCTGCTCTTCCAGCATGGACCAGCTGGAGTCCACGTGACCGCTGGACGTGCCTTCGACCAATCCCGCTGCTCAACACGGACACTGCCTTCGTGACGTCATCTACAATCTGCGTTGGCCTGTTGAATGCTCGTTCAATTGCGAATAAATCTCATTCATTGAACGATCTTTTCGTTAGAGAAAGCTTGGATATCATGTGTCTTTCGGAGACTTGGCAGAGAGAGGAAGAGTTCATTCATTTAAATGATCTCTGCCCAGCTGGCTGCTCTGCTGTCGGGAAACCCCGCCCCTGTCGCCGTGGTGGTGGCCTGGCATTTGTGCACAGGGATGTCCACAAATGCAAAGTGACCCAGTCCCAAGAATTCTCATCTTTTGAATCCTAGCTGGTCAAGGTGGGCTTTTCATCCCCATTTTACTGTGTGTTGATCTACCGTCCTCCTGGCCCCGCTGCTGCCTTTTTAAAGGATTTTAGTGACTTTTTATCCTCTATAATAAAGTTGGAATCTGTTTTAATCCTTGGGGATTTTAACCTTCATGTTGATGACTGCTCATCTTGCCCCGCAATGGAACTGCTTACATTGACTGAAACTTTTAATTTTGAGCAGCATGTTTCAGAGCCCACTCACCAAAAAGGCCATATTTTAGACCTAGTTTTTACGCTTGGCATAGACATTTTAAACATGTCTGTGATTGATGTCCTTATGAGTGATCATAGTCTTGTTATGTTTGATCTGCACTTTAGTCCTGAGCCCAAGCCTTCAGCAGTCAGGTCTCAGAGGCGTCATCTCTGCTAATACCGCAGATAGTTTTTCAGAAATGTTTGACCCTCTTTTAGTCATGGACTGTTTTGATGTGAACAATCTCATTCACTGTTTTAATAACCACTGTGAAACAATTTTGTGTTAAAAATAGTTAAAAATTTGATTCCTGTTAAATCAAACTTGTCACAGAAAAAAGCGTGTCCTTGGACAAATGAAGATATCTTAAGACTCAGGAGGCTGTGTCGAAAGACTGAACGCCTGTGGAAATCCACTAAACTTGAGGTGCACAGGCTCTATCTCAGGGATCTTGTGTCATCATACAAGGTGATGATTGAAAATTCCAGATCTGAATATATCCGTCAACTGGTAACATTGAATAAGAAAAATCCCAAAGTGTTGCTTGACTCGATTAACTATTTTGTATGTCCTGCTGCTCCAGTTACCCCTGTCTTTTGTGAAGCTGACAGCAATGCCTTTTCGAGATTTTTCACAAACAAAATTAAGATGATCAAGGATAAAATCTCGCCCCTTCTGTGTGGTACCAATGCTGTGTTTGAGCCTGTGTCCAGCATGTGGTCTTCATTTAAAACGGTGACATTTGCTGATATTTCAGCACTGGTGTCCAAGATGAAGCCCTCCTCTTGTTCATCTGACATCCTTCCTTGCAGGCTTTTTCAAAAAGTGTTCGAGGTAATTGGCCCTTGTGTTACCAAAATGGTTAATGTCTCTTTGTCAACTGGCGTGTTTCCCAGTGCCTTTAAACATGCCATAGTGGAGCCATTACTAAAAAGAGCAGGGTTAGACCCGACCGATCTTAATAGTTTTAGGCCTATTTCGAAACTCCCGTTCCTGTCCAAGATCCTTGAGAAGGTGGTCTGTGAACAGCATACGTTCTTCCTGGATCAAAATAACATCCATGAGCCGTTTCAGTCTGGTTTCCGTAAACAACACTCTACGGAAACGGCCTTACTGAAAGTGTCCAGCGACATTATGATGTCTGCTGATTCTGGGAAGCGCACTGTTCTAGTTCTCTTGGATCTATCCTCAGCATTCGACACCGTTGACCATCAGGTTCTGCTGAAAAGACTGAGGGATCAAGTAGGACTGTCGGGGGCAGTTCTACAGTGGTTCTCCTCATACTTATTGGGGCGTAGCTTCAGTGTTACAGCTAACCAAATTAGGTCTGAGTCTGTGGGTTTGTTGTGTGGAGTGCCTCAAAGGTCCGTTTTGGGTCCTGTCTTTTTTTTGTTGTATTTGATTCCTTTGGGAAAGATCATCCAAAGGTTCAGTGATGTTTCTTTCCACCTATTTGCTGACGATATCCAGCTTTACTGTTCCTTTAAGCCGTCTGAAATCCAGAAGCTAGACTCTCTGCTCCATTGTCTAGTGGAAATAAAACAATGGCTCAGCGATAACTCTCTGCAGCTAAATGCAGACAAAACCGAAACACTGGTTATCGCACCTGATGATGCAATTCCGGGGATTAAACAGTACCTGGGTGACTTAGGCCAGTCAGCGAAGCCAAGTCTTCGAAACTTGGGCGTTATCTTTGACAAAGACATGTCATTAGTCCAGCACTGTAAGCAGCTAACAAGGAACTGCTTCTTTCAACTAAGGAACATTTCTAAACTTAGGAATATGGTCGCACGTAATGACTTGGAGCTTATCATTCATGCATTTGTGTCTTCATGTTTAGACTATTGTAAGTTTGTTTTCATGTATAAATAAGAAGGAGCTCTCTCGACTGCAACTAGTGCAAAACTCTGCAGCGAGAATTCTGACCCGCACTAACAGGAGGACCCACAAATCTCCTATCTTAAAACAACTTCATTGGCTGCCAGTGTCCTATAGGATCACGTTTAAAATGTTGGTTCTAGCTTTCAGAGCCTTGCGTGGTCAAGCTCCTTCTTACCTCAGTTTTCTGATCCAGCCTCACACCCCTGCTCGGGCTCTGAGGTCTGTGGATCAAAATCTGCTAAAGGTTCCACGCACTTGTTTTCGTACAAGAGGTGACCGATCCTTCCAGGCTGTTGCTCCCAGGCTTTGGAACGATCTTCCGCCCTCTTTGCGCTCTACTGACTCGGTTGATACTTTTAAAAGCAATCTTAAGACTCATTTATTTGTTCAAGCCTTTAATTAGCTATTTTTGGGCTGATACGATTTCTGTGTTGTTTTGACCCTTTTTATATTGTATTTAATTTTGTGATGTTTTACTGTGTTGTGAAGCACTTTGTGGCCTTTGTCTGTGAAAGGTGCTATACAAATAAAGATTACTTACTTACTTACTTACTTTTATTGTCGATGGTAGAGACAGCACGAACAACACGAACAACAGAATGCAAGTGTATACAGAGCGGAGGCATGGAGACCTCCAATCAGCAGCTTCCACGGTGTGCTTGTAGCTTGGCCTTCAGATAGACAAAACAAGGGAAAAGTACTGGCTTCTGCACATTGATAGAATGATGAGTTTAACTTTAACAAAAGTTGCTTAAAAGTGTTATGAAATCTCACAGAACGTAAACTGCACAGGCTCCTGGTTCTCTGAAGGAGGGAGCACAGACAGACAGGAACCAAACCAAGAAGAGCTTTGTACACCAACAGCATCCAGTGTGTGTACCTCCTCACTGCCGGTGAAGGCCACTGGGCTTTACCATAAAGTTCACAGTGATGTGTGAGGCGACTACTGTACATCCTGTCACGTACCTCAGAGCACTGTGATACCCAGCGTTTGGTGACTGCAGACACTGAGCTGATGCAGACATATAAATAACATCACCATAGTCAATTAAGGGTAAAAAAGTTGCAGAAACAAATCGTTTTCGGGCTCTAAGGGTGAAACATGAAATAAAATCCTAGCTAAACCCTTAATTTTCTGATCAGAGCTGCTATGTGCATTTTAAAAGATAGTCCAGAGTCAATAACAAAACCCAGATACTTGAAACTATCCACACAATCAATCTGTTTGTTGAGTAATGCACCTGAGTAATGCACCTGAGTAATGCGCCCAAGTGAGTCGTTAGCATTTAGCATTTAGCCTAGCCATCTCCTTTGCCGCTAACGGGCCCCGTGGGGAGTAGTGCCACAATTTTCCTCTTGCTCCGGCTTCAATTTCTTGATAGAACCAGACCAGATTACTTTACTATCGCATTTTTTCGCCATTGCCAAACCACAACCTTCCCGTTCGACGCAAACTCTTGACGTCACCCACAACTAAATACACTAAAAACACTCTCCTTCCGCGCTTGCTGATTTGTCGGTCGAAATTCAACCGATTGTAATCGCTAACACAGGGACCAGACCCAGACGTTACATGCAGTGAAATGATGATCGAGCGGAGTGGATGGCTAAGGCCAGGCTATAATCTACTAACAGGACATGAAAAACCTTCACTAGGCTGTAAAGATCTTTGTGACGGAGTTGGGATTCCTCCAAAGGCTTTAAAAGTGTATAAAAGTGTTGCAGATCTGTGTGAGGTCACATTTACTGTCAAAGCACTTCACATCAACAAACCATTCACCCACACACACATTCACACACACACATTCACACAGCAGTGTTGACAGACACAGGGGACGAGGTGGTTTAAGTGTCTTGCTTTAGGACACATGGGAGCTAGTTTCACGTCAGCCTAGTCAGCCAACATGCGGGTCAGTCCATCTCACCGCTCAACCAATATTGTGTATGTCAGGACCCAGATTCAAAGCACTCACCTTTGACCCGAGAACACACACTGTTTATGTAGTGCATTCCCCTCTGCCTTTAAGAGATACAGCCGTCTCACTGTGATTGGTTACATCCTCCTGTCACTCGCTCAGTTCCCGGGGTATGCTACTAAATCTAATGTAGCAATTATTAAGGTACAATTGTAATTTTACCTGATTTTTTTATTTAGTAATATAGATTTTTATTTTTATTTATTTTTTTAGATTAAAACATTATAGATGTATACAGATATTTAGATTATGTTTTGATACTATGACAATTCTTCATCAATAAATAAAATATAAATGAACCAATACATAACTACTGTATATTTAAGTAGCTAGTGGGAATCTGAATAAAAACAAACGAATAGTATTGCACTTTTGTAAAAATGTGGCGGAGCATTAGATACTGGCCCAAAAGGCTTTTTTTTTTTTAACCGAATCAATACAATACAATTTAAAGATGGAGGAGGCCGGGTTAAGAGGTCCCGTCGTGCCATGAAATAGACAATGGGACAACGGGTGAATAGCAATGAACAGACTACAGTCTACAGTAGACCTATTAGGGATTTTACTAGCTTTTAACCCTTCATGTATCTTGTTGATGTATTTATGTACTTCTGATTATTTTTGCTTGTTTTGTTGTTTGTGGTTTTGTGTTTTAATCTGCAGCACTTTGAGGTTTCCTGGATATGTAAGGTGCACTATAAATAAAATGTATTATTATTATTATTAAAATCCTAATAATGCAGACAGATAAAGTGGGAAGGAGGAGAGGATAGTGCTCAAGTTACAATACTTCTCCCAGCAAACTGACTCCCTACGCAGCTTGACTGACAATCTCAGATGTTTAGCCTTCTCTGAGTCCTGTGTGAATTGTGCCGCAGTGTTGATGTGTGTGTGTTGTGTTATTTCCAAATACTTCATCCCAATAACCCACTCATACTCCACTTGGTCATCTTTGAGAGGTTATATCAATCCAATGAATGGCAGCAGGTTTTTGCTTCTGGTTTGAAAGACTTCACATTGGCTGGTGTAAGGGCTCTTTGTGTAGAATACTGTCCACACCATGAGAGAAGAAAAAGCAGCTCCTCGGGCTTCTGACATATGGAAATGATATTACAGCTAAGCGGTTGCTGGCAGCTACTCAGAGATGGATGGTCCTCCTCTCCTACTGCTGTTATAGATCTGCTGTCAGAGTGGAGCTCAGTGAACAAACAGAAATGACACACTCAGACAATTAAAATGTGTTTATTACTGACAGGAAACAGCTGGAGAGAGGAGGCCAGCAGGACTCACTGAACTGGCTTTGTTATTCACAATAATGATCGGTGTAATGAGCAACCACAAGTAGTTCATTATATATGTGTGTGTGCTTGTGTGCGTGTGTGTGTGTGTGATTGTGTGTGTGTGTGTGTGTGTGTCATTAAACAGGCACTGACGGTGTTAATCCTTACATACTTCCATTTATTCAGAGCTTGAAAGCATCTATGGGTCCTGTGTACAGTGTATGCATTACTGCTTTTCTAATCTCCTTCCGTGTTATGTGATAAAAAAGGGACGTCATTTGTCAGTATTATATCAAATTAGATCAAAAATGTGTTTATAAGACACATTTAAAACTGCCTAAGCCAACCAAAGTGCGGAACGATAACATTCATGAAATAAAAAAGATACAAATGCAAAAGGGGAAAAAATATGTTTTGAAATGCCAATGAGAAAAGGTACGTCCTTTGCTGATCTAATGTGTGATTAAAGGGGACATAACCTGATTCTGTTCTCTATTTAATATGATCATCTATGACACCCTTGGCGCTTAATTAAATGTATGGTTCATGTGAAATGTTTAGACTGGGCTAACACAATGTTATAGAAGACATGAGTCAGGGAAACTCTGCAGACAGATAAGATTTAGATTTTTTACTTTGGGGCAAAAAATGACCTCATGATGCGAGTGAATCTTCTGCACATTTAAGGCTGAGTTTACACGGAGACAATGTGGCAGTAAAACGGTATAGTTGGATGTCGGTTGCTACCAACCGTTCATACGAAGACAGTGTTCCAGGGGGGTGAAAACGTAAGTGTTCAGATCCAGCCTGCAGAGTGGGACAACTCAGAAACGCTGCACAGCAGGGAGCTTCTTTACACCCGCAAGAGGGGAAAAGGTGTGAAATCCCCCTCTGCTCTGACCCCCGCCTCCGCGCTGCTCCCCGCACGTAAATTTGGACATGCGCAGTAGCGGAGAACAAACATCAACAATAATGGCGCCGCCCACACAAACTAGCTTCGTGGGCTTCCAGCGCGGGACAGAGGATAATTCTACTCCTTCGTTCGTCCAAACGAGACCACGCAAAGCTCTAGGTTCAGTTTCCATTTTCACAGCTGCTGTTAAAATGCAGATAGATGTTGGTGCGTTCTGAGGGTCTGGCACAGGAAGTGAGTACACTGCCGAGAGGGGGGCTGGGCACGGAGCTGGGGGTCGTGTGTCGTGTTGTAAAGTTTCTCTGCCCACTACTGGCCGGGCGCTAGAACTACATCGTTTTTCAACTCATGTGAACGCTGAGAAATTTGCATTAGGGGCCAGGTCGTTTCTGTTAATAGCCTGGAAACGTCTGCGCAGCGTCTCAGTATAAACAGGGCCTAAGAATCAGAAAAAGTGTTAAGTGCCGGTGGTCAGAGCTGAGAGATAAGAAACGATGGCACACGTACAGTATATGTGGATATACAGTGGGGAAAACACGTTTTTAGTCAGCCACCATTTATGCAACTTAAAAAAAATGAGTTGCTTGTAATTTTCAGGTTCACCTCAACTATGCGAGACAAAATTAGCAAAAACAAATCAGACAAAAATCCGCTTTTTTTTTTTTTATAATTCTTTTGCAAATTATGGGGGGGGAAATAAGTATTTAGTCACACAAACAAACAGCAAGATCTCCGGCTCTCACAGACCTATAACTTCTCCTTTAAGAGGATTCTTTGTTTTCTACCTGTATAATTGGAACCTGTTTACACACGTTATCTGTATAAAAGACCCTTCCCCACAACCTCAAAAACACTCCAGCAGCAGTGTGTGAAAACCTTGTGAAGACTTACAAGAAACTTTTGACCTGGGTATATACCAAAGTAGACAAGACAAGTCAAGAAAAGTTTATTTGTATAGCACAATTCATACACAAGGCAAAACAAGATAGCATTGAAGTAAATACTGCTAAATAATAATTAATAAATAATCGCAGTGTAAGAAAAACTTTTGTCATTGACTAAATACTTTTTTTCTCATTGTTGTCTCTCATAGTTAAAAGAGCTGTTGACAATCACTGGCATCTCTCATCTTTTTTAAGTGGGAGGACTTACACAATTGTTGGCTGACTGAATACTGTTTTGCCCCACTGTAAATATCTAAAAAATGGGTTACCTGTGGTCAAAACAGCAGGATGGCTAAAAGCTGAGAGAAGTACATGTCCACTTTAAAGTTCCAGAGTCTGAGCACCTCCACGCTCAACAAATTCGTCCCTCTTTTTGAACAATTTGAGCTGGTTACCATAATGATTATATGTGTGAGCGGCCATGAGGCTGAGAGTGCAGTGTTCAGTGGAGCGCTGAGGAGGAAGGTCAGTCCTCTCTGTTAAAACTCAAAACGCTCATGACTGACAAATGCCTTTTTTTACAACGCAGTTTATCACTCGTCACTGCCGGCGGATGACAACTATAGCATAGCATATAAGCCAGCTTACTTCACACAGACGGTACACCTTCACGTTCCCTTCCATCCAAATAATACAGTTACATACAGTATTCACTCCTTTTCATTTCTCATTCTGCTTCGTTCATGAGCGCCTCCAGACGTAGAACATGTCAATTATGAATAGCTCTGGGGTTTGCCTACCTGCCAGCTGCTGTAACCTCCCACCCTTGAAGCCAATGATTTGATTATCCACATAGAGCTGCGGTGAGTGAGCAATGCCAGCTGTGAACAGATGTTGAAATGTGAACCGCAGCCCTCAGGCTCTGTGCAGCTTCAAACACAGGAAGGGCCACTGCGCCTATATTCACTGGCTTCAACAGATTGGACAGTTTTCACACTAATTATGTTGGCTTTATGTGTTCGGAGAATATGGTGGAATTTACGTTGCAGTGGTTAGACCCATGGAAGAAGTTTTTTCACTTACTTTACCTTACCTTACCTATAAAAAAAATAGTCCTCTCACCCTGTAATTGTCCGAACTAAGACCAATAAAGTAAAGTCTCTGCTAATTCAGCGCTTCTGACATAGTTCCTCCCGTTGATCTGTTTTTACTCGGTGTACAATATTTTAAAAAGTAATTGTTGATGAATGATTTGCCAGAAAATTCTATGTAGTGACATTTCATAATTCATGTTTGATGTGCATGGAACTCGAAATAGATAAACGCTCAACTCAACATATTTTTTGTGCTGTGAGCTGATTGGCTGAATGAGGGCATGGATAGTATTACATCATTTATGGTGTGTTTTTTTAGGGTTTCAAAGTTTGGTACTCTAGCTTTAAATTGGCTTTAAAGCAGAAAGTGTTAGCCATAAACTCATTAGACAGACTCAAGACATAATAGGTTGCGTTCCAAAGAGCCTCTGTGGTGGAGGGCAGCTGACAAATCTTTACTGGAAACGTCAATAGTCAGACTTCTCGACTTAGTTTAGAGCCGGTTTTTCTGTGATTCCTGAGCCTGACCACACAAAACACAAACAGCATTTTTGTGTCTGTGTGGCCTAATTATTTTCTCATATTTGGAAGTGTAAAAAACATGGGTGGTTTTGGCCAGTAGAAAGGACTTTCAGACATGATAATTAAATGGGGTTTCTCAAATGAGGTATGTCATTATCAAATATTGAACTGGTCTCATTATTTTTCAAAAGCTCCTTCCAAAGCTCCTTTCCCATAGAGTTGTATTGGCAGCTGCCCTCCAACTGAAAAATCACAATTACTATTAAAATGCTCGTCATCCCTTCTTCATGAATCTCCCCATTGGCCCTAATAATGCTTGTATTGAAACCGACTGAATTTATTTTGCCTGGTGTGATTTTTTTTCTTTTCTGCTCATCCTGTGAAACGGAATAACAATTTCTCAATAGAGCAAACTCTCACAAACAGCCAGTGGCTCTATCTGCCTGTTCGTGCAATACTGAGGAGACATGAAGTACCAGGCAAATGAAAACCACTGGCTTAGACACCGAGCCATTTGCAAATGTTGTTTGAATACCAATAAATAAACTGCAAAACCCACACCGCTGCACTGAGGCATGAAGGCTCTGCTGGTACTTTTGGAAGAACAGCTTAGTCATATCCAAGTGTACATTGAGCGACTGTGTGTTAAAAGCAGCACTTTATATCATAAGCTCATTATTCGTGAGGCATAAAGTGATTATGAGCTCTGGTAAGGCATTGTTCTGCAGCTGACAGGATTAAAGATGACTTTCCGGAAAGAGAGGCCGGGTGCCGCGCGCTGTCAGAGTGTTTGTTTTCTTTGTATAAGCCAACAGTGAAAGGGCTGCCGTGGCTCCACTCCCCATTCATCTCCTGCCATTCTGTCAATCCTTCCAGATGGGCGAACACTATACCGTTGCTCTCTCAGGTAGCCGAGATGTTGTTTTCTTTTCCTCAAACTGATATTGAATTGTTTTGAGGTTTTCAAAGCGATCCTTGAAAGACTGTAAAGGCTGTAAATCCCACTTGTAAGCCTGACATTGATTAGCTGCGGTGTCATGGGAGCGTCCACGATTCTGTTCTATGAAGACTGTTGACGGCAAGAAGACGTAATTGTTTCATCTTCTTCTCGGCGGGTTATTGGCAGTGTGGGTGGTGATTCTGATGATTTGTAACCAGGAAATCATTTGTGAATAAGATGTGTTTCAAGCAGACACTCAGACTTGATTAGAAATGAATGTGTCCCTCAATAAATGTGTCCCTGTATGTCCTGCATCTTTAACATACAGTAGTGAAAGTTAGGCTCACCATAGCTACAGACAGAGGAACTAAAAGTGGCTAAATTTAGAACTACTTTAAAATCAATGTGTATCTCTTTGGAACGGATTAACAGATTATTTAAAACATGTCGATTGCATTTAAGAAAGAAGATAGTATGTGTAGGAAAGAAAGTGATGCCTTCAGCACAGAGTAGTGGGAGAGAGGTGTAGGGTCAGAGAGTGTTTGGGTTATATATATTATGGTATATGTAACATGTGTGCAAGAATTTATTTAACTTGGCGGATCTGTGTTGTTCTCGATTGATTGATTAGAAGAAAAATCGAGGCAAAACCAAGTACATTGACCAATTGAAAGACTCATTCTCCTTTTGGACAATATTGCCAATGTCAGCTTTAATATAGAAGGCCTTAATATAAGTTGTACATCATCGACATTTTATCTCAGGACACGTTTAGGGAATGTAGATGTAATTCAAAATGAAAGAAACATACTGTCCCTTTAACTAAATATATGATTATTATATGCTATGTCGTTTTTCTAATGTATTGTAAATGATTCTGCTTCTTTTCACAGGATTGTTCCAAACTTATTTTGATTAAATTACTATAGCATTGCTTTGTTAACGTGCCAAATAGTTTCAGCACTATATAGGCCTTCTTCAGATGGTTGCTTCTGCTCAGTTTTAAGCCGTTGGCATGATTCGAGGAGCACCGTGGCAGAGTAGTTAACACCTCTGGTTCACAGCACTGCATTAGAGCTTTGATACTTGTGCTGATTACAACATAATCAGACAGGCTTCCTCTCACCATCCAACTGTAAGCATGGAGCAATAATAACACTAAATTGCCTCTCTTGATTGAACGTGAACATGGATAGTCAGTCGTGGGGTCTGTGATTAAGTTTTAGGGTTTAAGCCCTGCCCAATGCATTCTTTTACTGGAATTTATCATATTTTTTATTCGATGGGGACAGAGCAAGAAGCATTGTTAGAAATAGCAATGCCATGTTCAATCCAATCCAAAACACTTTATTTATAGAGCACATTTTATAAAACATTCAGTTGTCCAAAGTGCTGCACAGAGATTTTATATTTATTATATTATATTTATCTATTTTGTTCCCTTTTTTCATGGTAATGCAATACCACATAACAATAATCCATCAAATACAACAGTAATACATTCTATAAAAGGAAGAACAGGGGTAGGATGAAGACAAAAAAAATCTTATAAACTCCTACCCCAAATATACAGGTTTGCCAGCTTCATATGTCTTTAAAAAAAAATAGAAAAATAAATCATTATGTACTCGGTAAAAACAATTCAAATGTAATAAAAACAATAAATTACCAGTTATCCAATTTAAAAACAAAAAAAGGTTGTTCAGATTCTTTATAGCTAACAGCTGGTCCCTAAGTCCCAAGATCCATAAAAATACAATACAAATACAAATAAATATTTAAAGATTATTATAAAAATAGTACAAAATCTTAACAATAGAATATTAAAGTCTGGCATTGTGCTCACAAGTTTGTTTCCTTTTGAGCCATTGTTTAACTTTATATAATCCACACACAAAAAACGGATTGAATCGCTTCCATATGATCTTCGTAGACGTGTGAATAATACAGAAATGTCCTTGTTTTCAGAAAAAGATGGCGGTGAAGAACCAGGAAAAGTTGGAGCGGTGGAAGGTGAAGAAGGCAGCGAAGAGGCAGAAAGGGGAGGACGGAGAGGCCGGCGAGGAAGAGGAGAACGTCCAGCCGGTGGTGATGGATGCTCTGGAGAATGGCTTCCTGCACCACGCACAGAGAGAGCAGGAGCGCATGAACGAAAGGCTGCTGAAGAAAACCTACTCCAAGAAGAACAAAACGGTCAGTGCGCTGGTCATGGGAGTTTCAATCACAGCATGGCAACGTACACTGCTTTTATAACACGCAACTTTGGCTTGTGACCATTTTGGAGTTGTTTTTTCTTTGTAATTTGCACCCTCAGTTGTTTTTAGTTTTTTAGATCCACAGATTTTACTTAGTTTGTTTGCCGGTTTGCGAGGAGACAGGTGGAATTTCACTTTTATCTGTGGTAGGAGCCTGATTACATTGATATTTGCAAATCAGATGAGAGGTTTATTGATAGATAGATGGATAGATAGATCGATGGATGGCGAGATATATAGATAGATAGATGGATAGATAGATAGATAGATACTTTATTGATCCCAGTAGGAGAGATTCAGGTGTCCAGCAGCAGAAGACTCATCCAGGTTCGTTGTACAGTCTGACAGCCGTAGGAACGAAGAATCTCTTGAAACGCTGTAGTGTCTGTTATCATAGTGTCTGCTGTCGTAGAAAACACTTCAAATGTTTACTTTCACTCAACTTAATATGCAAAGTTACACACACGTATGATTACAAGACGTTCTCCCATATCACAAAGCAACAGTTTTCTCCATTATGGTTTTATTTGATCAAAAAAGAGTCAGTTTTATGTTTTCAAATGAGTCATTATCGTCAAATGCTTTGGTAGAATACATAGGAGATTTCGAGGCTGTTTTGTACGTAGCGATCTGGCAAGTGTTGCGTTTGTGTTTTATTTATGTAAAAGGCTGTGTAGATAGGATAGTCCTCGAGTCTGGATCCTCCCTGACTCCCAGTTCAGGCCGCGATGGACTTTAAATCCGTATATCTGTTCCTTAAGCTCTCTGCAGTCTGGCATCTTCATTCATTTCTGATTTACTTATGAACTTGTGCTAAGCCTGGGATCCTTGGACCTCGACCTTTTCGCTGTTTCGCCTGTGAAACTTAAAGTAGGAAAAGCAGCTTGTTCCCAGTATGCTACTTGTAAATTGACTCCTATGGTCATTTCAACTCCAGACTCACTTATTTAGACTTTCTTATCCTTTGGCAGTGACCCTCAGTCTTTGTAAAGGATATTGAGTTGAGGGCTATTTTGATAATGGAAATGTTGGCCAAGTACACGTTGAATTAATCGTTTAGTAGTTGAGATCCCAAATGAATCAGTGAATACAGGTTTGATACATTGGACCAAAAGAAAGAGATGATTTATTACACATTGGGTTGTTTGATTGTAAATAGTTTGTCAACACTTTTTCTTAGCTTTTCTGCAGTGATCAGAGATATAGAATGATCTGAGTCTTTAGCCTCATCTCTGCATGTTTAAGTCAAATGTAAGGTTACAAAAATTATTAATCGGTTATTGAATTAGTTTCTGTAGGGAATTAGTTGTGTTCACTTGTTACAGCCCTAAAATACAGTATTTATCTTCATTTGAATACACTTTGACTGTTTTATCTGCTGATGGAAAAGCAAGCGCAGTATTATCAAACTTAGTTTTAAGCACCGTGGGATTCTTAGTGTGAATTAGAATTGTAATTTATTTAAAAAAGAAAAGAAAATAGAACTTGTTTTTAATTCTCCTACTGGACTTTAAACATTACCCTGGCATCATTACAGAAATTGCAAATCAAATCATAATCTTAAAGGTTATGTGAAGGCCGTAATTGAGTGTCTGCTGAATGAAATGCGCTGTATAAATAACATTTTCAAGAGTGGCTTTGTTCTGCTCTGACTATATCCTCTCACTCACTTTGAATGCATTGAAGAGTCGTGGATGTTTTAAGGGCAAAATGGCTGCAGTTTTGTTTATCCAGCGAGAGGACCAGCATCCTCCGCTTCAAACAGTGCAAAGCCACAGCCTGCGAGTCTGCTGCGCTGAGATAGGCCATCTGAGTGTTAACAGTTTGTTTAAATGGGCGGATGTTTTCATGCTTCTGTCCGTGGCCAAGATCCACCGTAGTGTTGCCGAGGATAAGGGGGAAATGTAGCCAGGAAGCCAAACTAAATAATGAGGCTGTGTAGCCCGGAGGCCTCCCTCTTAGACTAAAATATCTCTCTTAGATAAGATTTCCTCCGGAAGCGAACATGCTAGAAAATGACTCTGGCTGTGATATGTGGTTCGCAAGAAGACAGTTGAGTTGGAAATGATGTGTTTAGCTTTCATCTGCAGTGTGAGCCTGATTACAGAGGCGGATCAACATTTGCAAATCAAATGAGAGCGTTATAGTGTGCGCGACTGCTGCTGTCATATAAAACACTTCAAATGTATAGTTTTCCTCCTCGTTAAGAGCAGTTTATATGCACAGTTATACACACTTATGATTATAAGACTTATTCTGGCACTCTCATTATGGTGTTATACTTACAAACGTCTCAGTTATGTACATACATGTATGAGTTGAAACAATAAGTGTATAATGTTGGACTAAAGCACAGTGTCTTATACTGCACACGTACAATCCACTACATAAATAATCTCACTATACTGTATGTGTCGAAATGTGCAGCTCCTAGATATTGTTTTAGTGATAGTTATTTTAAATACTATAAATATTTAACCAGTTTGTGTCTGTTTTGAATTGGACTAAGAGTCTTTTTGAACACTTAGTACAACTGGAGTACGGCTATAAATATTGATACTGAACAAAATGTACTAAAGAATAACACATATATTTTCAGTATAGTTATAATATGTTCTTGTTGTACAATCTAGAAAAGACTGTTTGGCCATTAAGCCTTAATCTAAATCGGGTCTGAAATGATAGTATTGTGCCAACATAGTTGCTGCAGATGTGGATGGAGTATTTGGCTTCAGTGGATTGGCTGCAGCAGAGACTGTGCATGTGATGCTATCATGCACTCTGTGATAGATGAATTGCCATGCATATAAAGCAAGGCTGCTTCCAGATGGACTGCTGTTTGATGAGAAGCCCTTTGTGGGTTTATCTGCCATGGAAAATGTCCTTGGTCTGACTGCCAATAGACACCATCATGAGCTTGTTTTGTATTCACAGCTATTCCGGCTGCATGTTAGTTTAACAATGCCTCATGCACAGTTCAGCTTACATCCATGAGGCAAACGGTGAAAACTTTGAAGTAACAGACGCTGGCTCCTGTGGGCTAGTGTGAGCAGAAAACAAATGAAAATAAAACATTTTCATGTTTTGACTATTTCAGTGTTTTATTGAAAACAATGACAATTTCAACCCAGAGCAGTATTTTTAGATAAAAGACACAGGTCTATTTGTGATCTTTGCTGTGACACCCATCACAGAAGTTGTCCCTAATGTATGTCATTCACAATGATCATTCCCTGAGGGGATACACAGGTCTCCTGGTGGCACCCTGAGGTGCTAGAGGCTCAAAGTAGCACCGGCGTAAACCGGGTTCAGAGCTGTATTCAGCGCAGAGGGCTGTGGGGGCAGCAGTTGATCCAATTAGATGGCTTGTCAGGTCCCCCCTTTCTGCTCAGTCACACAGCTGTCAGGAGCATTACAGCGGCACACAACCTGAGACGAGGCTTACTCACATCTCCCTCTCAACCCTCTGCACCATGTACTCTCATTTGTTTTGCATTTAAATGTAACCCTAGACTCAAGGTTGTTAAATCTTGTGGAGAGTTTATTAAAGACCTTATGCAGGGTTTGATTTGTTTAGAAATACAGTTTTAATACCATTTTATATTAGAAGAGAACTACTAAAGGTTTCAAAATCAATTGTTTTTATTTTTTTTTGTTTGATCCCCCCAAATCGAGAAAAGACCTTAGGCAACGTCCTTAGAAACAAAAAAAATTCACAGCCTCTTCTCCCTTGGTGACGTCATAGCGGGTACGTTTCAACCGGCTGTTAGTTGTTTACAATTTGGTATTTGGTATTTTTTTGCGGATATTCAAGATGACAAGCGGTGTATTGCAATGCACTGCTCTCGAACGCACAACAAGCTTTATGGGTGGCCAAAGGATAAAAAAAGAGCGAGGCTTTGGACGGCATTCATCCAAATGCAGAGGAAGAATTGGCAGATTTCCGTTGACAGTACTGAGAAGTGTGGTCCGATGTTGTGCTCTCAACATTTCGCCGTGGACTGTTTTGCAAATTTGCTTCAATATTAAAGTGGACACGGCAAAAGGTAAGTAGCACCTGGTGGGTGGGTGGTTATATGTAACTTGTTTTTTATGTATGTGTGCCCCATTGTATTGGTGCGGTGATAGCCCAGTGGTTATGTTACAGCGCTTGCACTTCGGTGACTGGGGTACGAATCTGAGTCTAACAAAGTTTTTACTCGAGTGCACAAAACGGCAAAATAATATATACGTTTAATAAGCAGTGGACACCTGTAGAGTGCAGGTTTGCGTCAGACATCAGCGGAGAGAAGAGAGGATAGCGAGTATGGAGCACCCGCTATGACGTCACACACGGGTCTGAGGCCGAGACAACGTATATTCATTAAAAACAATTTTTTTTTTATAAAATGAAGGATTTTGCCGGAATCTATTTCAGATTGACAGTAATTGATTAACTGTCATGCAATTTTGATATCCACAATAAAAAATTACAAAAACCTGCATAAGGTCTTAATGTACTACAAAAAGCTTTATTTACTGCATGTCTCTGCGTCAGCTTTTTCTGTAACTTGACCGTCAGTGTTTTCATTTTCCAGTGAGTCCCTGTCTCATTCAGGAATGATGTGTGTACCTTCATTCACTTTGCTCTATTATATACATAATAATTATTGAATTATGTTGACCAATCATTAACACTTCTCTATCAATTATTCCAATGTTGGACATGGGATTTCCACATGATTTATCAATTTGTCTGTTAAACTAAAGTCACAAATTAATAATCTCTAATAGAGCTGTAAATATCCTAGTCAAATATTTAGCAATAAATATAATAATTCATCGGTTTTATACAGCGCTTTTTTGGACACTCAAAGACGCTTTATGTGTCATTATTCTTTCAATCCATACACGGTGGAGATAAACTACTACTGTAGCCACATCTGCCCTGGTTGCCTCGCTTCTGTCTCATTCTAGGCAATGGGGGTGAAGTGTCTTGACTAAGGACACAACGACAGTTTAGCACTTTACAGCCGCAGCCGCCCCACTGTGGCATCAGGTGTTCCCAGAGGTTAAGTGTCTTGCCAAGGACACAACGACAGCAGACATCAGTGGGAGTCGGTGGAGAAAGTCTTGTGGTGCACACACACACACACACACACACACACACACAGACACACAAACACACACACACACACTTACTCAGACAAGACACAGGCCCAAACACTCTTTGACCCTACACCTCCAGACGATCATAAAGGATTACCTTATCTAAACTCTATACAGCAATAGCCCCTGTTCCTTATACTTGCACTGCTATAATGTAATATTGTCAGTATTTGTGGATCTCTCTACTTTGTTATGCTAACAGACTCACCGCAGCCCCGTACAGACCTGAGGTGGAGCCCCTTGCACCCCGCTGTACCGTTGTAGCCTCTGGATTACTTCCTGAGCTCCATATCTAGGTGTGTTTATAAGCAGTAAGCCAGCCGGAGACCGATCAGATTAGCTGGGGCATTAACAGTGCACTGGAGCAGAGTTCAGGGGCAGCGGGAGATAGATGCAGGCAGGAGCACCTCTGGCTGTGAGCGGAGAGCACAGAGCACAGAGCGGTGGGTGTGGGTGATGTGGCTGACTGATAACAACATGGGGCTGGTTATCGGGGGAGCAGCGACCCTGAGCGGCGGCCGTTTGGCTCGGGACAGGCCCAGCGGAGAGCGAACCATCACCTCAGGCGCTCACTGTTTCAGAGACAGGTCGGGGATGAGGCACTACTCCTGGGGCGAGCTGACTTTAAAGAAACTGGACTAATACAAATTGTTCATGTTTTTGTGTGCCCTAGTTGTGTGTCAACCACTTGTATGTCTCCATGGAGAAATGCTTTGGTTCTAGAGTAGGGAAACACGGCCATAGAGACGAGTCACACGTCACGTCTCTGGAGCTGCAACTCAAAAGAGGACATTTAAAGATATTAAGAGAGAGCGACCAGAGCGAGAAACCAGAGAGAGAGAGACTAGAGTGAGAGAGACTAGAGAGATAATAAAGAGAGAGAGCCGAGAGAGACTATATATATTATCCACTTTGTTATTTGAAACATTATTTTGACTTCTGGCTAAGTCCTTTTCGGTCTTTAAAAATCTATGCTGTCAGTCTATGATAGGATTATGATATGTGGTGAAACTGTTTTTGTTAGGGTTGGAGTTAGAATAAAGAATAAAGAATAGTAACTTCTAATCCTCCCTTATTTAAGTTTATTTTGTTGAGGACAATGTGCAGTTACATTAAAAAGACTGCACTAGATTTAGCACCATGTTACTTAACATCCGTCTGTAGTCCTTAACAATACAATCATATAACATACATATTCAAATATAGTTCAATAAGAAGTGCAACCTTACTTATGTTAAAGCTAGGATTCACAACTTTCAACCCTCAAAACATTTTTAACAGTGTGCTTTTAAATTGTTTTTTAATGTTATCAATGTGAAGCACTTTGGATTACAGTACGTTCAGTATGAACTGTGCATATATAACAGTTGATTGATTGATTGATAATATGTGTTAAAATCCCATTTGGCTCTATCGCAAATTTTCACATGGATTTTTTAATTCTATTGTTTGGCTTCTGTCACATCTTTTTTGTGCCAAAGAACGAAAAAGAGAGAACCACACTCACTCACTCACCCTCAGCCAATCCTCTCCGAGTCCCAAAGTGTCCAGTAGTGACTCACAGGGCTGCCAGTGTCAAGTATACAAAAGATAAAACATGTTCTGAAAAGATGATGACACGCTCATACTTGTAATAGACTCTTTCTGTTGGTACAAACAACATGCATTATTAATGAATGAAAAAATATGTAGGTTCCCCACCTTTAAACATCTTTGTCTTCATCATAAAGTGTTTAAAATCTTCCTCCCACACTCTTCATTATTAACCTCTTCACACTTATTCCCCTGAGACTCAAAACCTTCTGCTTGGCTCGCTGTGTACGGTTGAATGAGCCTTTTGAAACCCTATCCAGTGTTTTACTTGAAATGAGATCAGCTTAAAACGTGGAATCCTTTATGTAATTATAGGTTTGAGGAGCTGTTTAAGAGGGGAACAAGATGGAAAAGGCCTTTACTGCTGTTACCCTGGTTAACCGTATTATTATTAAGATGAGGAGATAATGAGGCAGGCTGGAGGTGTCTGTTGCGTGAGAGAGGAAGTGGAGCGTGACTTGGAATAGACTGAGGCAAATGAATGACTTAGTTGCTTGTAACATGGCATGTATGGATAATCATAGGAAAGATAGGCCTAATGTCAATACCACTTAAGACATGTTGGCGGATATACAGACTGGAGCGAGTGCTTTCATAATCAAAAATATCTATTCAAGGCAAGTGTATGTATATTCACAGTTCATACTCAAGGCAACTCAAAGTGCTTAACAGAACAAGAAAATAAATCAGATTTGTACAAGGCATAAACACAGTACTTTGAGAATGGAAGGTACAATCCTTCAGTTGTATGCACAGCTAATCAGCACTGCTCCAGATTTTAGCGACATGAATCTGAAATTCTGCCTTCCCATGTTTTTTCCTGACTCTGGGCACCAGTAGAAGGCCAGTCCCTGTGTTCCTCAGAGTCCGAGTTGGTTCATGTGGCAGGTCACAGATGTACTTTGGTGCGAGGCCATGGAGAGACTTGGACGCAAGCAGAGCAGCTTCAAAGTCTATTCTCTGAGCCACAGGAAGCCAGTGCAGAGACCTGAGCACAGGACGTATGTCAGTAAACGAAGGGTTTTAGCCTGTTATACACAGAATATGTCTGTTTTTGATAATATACAAACGTTGTTGAGCAGATGCAATATAATGCATCTTGATAAAACCCATGCACTATTGCTTACCATAGTTATATTTTTAAGGAGGCCAATAACATCGTTAAACCTTGTTGCCCGTTTCAAACTAAATATAAATAGTTGTAAATATTAAAGATAAGATGAATGTTATTTAATCTCAAAAACAACCAAACTAAACTACATCAGGGTGATCATTACGTTGACTGCTATCTGCCGGTTGGTTGATTGCAAAGGGAGTGACATTTACAATATGAGAATCCTTACTTACTTACTTGTACTTTTAGTACATGTTTAAACTGATAACTTAAGCCTTTTTCTACCAACAAAATGTGAATGGACATGACTTGATCATGAGTCACTAATGTATCATGAATCGTAGCACCCACTTGCAGATCACGGCTCAGTGGTTGTAGTGAAGGTAGATCTTGGTTTGATAAAGTGTGGGCACCCCTGAACTACATGGACTCAGGAAGAAACATCTGCTGATAAATGACACGTCACTAAGGCGGGCGACAGTTCTGAAGATGGTTCGCTGCTCTGCAGCTCAAAAACATGTTAACAAGGTAATACATCTTACTCATCTTTCAAATGAATCACAAAAAAACATTTGAAATATATAGATTCCCCCCACGCTCGCAGTACAAGTACTGCTCTGACAGTCACTATGAACACTATGAACAACAAACCAGTAGTGTCCAAAGATGCAACATTTGCATTACTTACATATATCATTTACGTATGTTTGTTTGGCCTACATATAAGACAAGATAAGATAATACAGACTTTTTTGATCTCACACTGGAGAAATGTACAATAATTTTACATTCAGAAATAGGAGGGGAAAAGTAGGATAAAAAGGTGACGGTGATTGAATATGTCCTATATGTCCTGTAACGCCTGTACGGTGTAAAGCACCACCCAATAAACATGTGAACACACATTTAATAATGTCAACAACACCACAGTATTCATTTTCCTTGAAGTCATTATTGAAACCCACAAAGGCTCTGTGATTATGTTGCAAAAGTAAAGTAGGAAGCCCCATCAGAGCCTCCCTCTCGTTCCATCACCTCCTCACTTCATCAGGCTACAGCAGCTGTCTTCATCCCCTGAGACCTGCAGGGAAAGCCAGACATTCTGTGACCAAAAATAGAGCAGGAAATGAAAGGAATGACAAAGAAACGGCCAATCCTGGAAACCTCTGTGGCCCGCGTGCTTAACCAGGTGAATATTGCATGGAGCTGTGCGCAGTGATTAATGCCAAGCCATGTAAGGTGCTTGGCCTGGTTTGCCGCTTTCCACACACATACGCCATCACTTTAACTAGCTGCAGTCATAGAGCTCCTGCAGGGGCCACACTCCGGGGACAATTAGATCTGGCAACAAGAAATTAGCAGGGAGTCAAACACTGTCAGGATAATACAAGGAAAAAAGCATGACGAAGGTGAAAATAAGCTCTCTTGTGTTGTTTGATGTTGGGCTGAAACGATTCGTTGAATTTAATGAATTGTTTAATTATGAAAAATTGAAAAAGAAAACTACGGGAAACCATGTAAACTCCACACTGAGCTGTTTCTGCTGAGCGCCAATTAGGGACGATCAATTTGGATTTTTCACATCCAAAATTGATTACATTTTTTTTCTCGGGATCCTGCTTTGCCGAAAAGAGATTACAGAACGTGATGTCATAGTGGTACAAAGATATCATACTAATTCAGGAATGAGACACGAGCTTTTAGACAGAAGTGGTGATGGATGGATCTGATAACATTTCCGGGTCTCTTTTTGGAAAGAACAATTTTGTAACATTTTTGTTTTGGCATATTTCTTCTAAGACATGGTGTTGTTTTTGTATTGTCACGTTTACAGTCACTAAATCAAGGCGCAATATCATACTATACTAAAATTACCTAAATATCTATATTATATTAGTATAATGTCAGTCTCAGCATAGCATTGATATAGTATAGTAGAGTATTTAGTGTCCCTCCGACCACCACAAACCACGCACACAGACACCAGACTCATTGTAGGCAAAGTGGGTGAAGTGTCTTGCCCAAGCCCCGGTGATCCAAGATGGCGCCCTATTCAAATGAATGGCTTGTGCTCAGTAGCGCATGGGACTTCATGGAGACCGGTGTTCTGTGGAGTTGGTCTGCCCGTCGAGATGATCTGGCTCAGCTGTTAATGATGTAATGCAAACCTGCGCATGCGCGTCTCACGGCAGCCGAAGCAATCCAAGATGGCGGACATGTAGTCCGCGAATTGCTTTAAAAGTTTAATACAAACGAATTAAGACACGAATGTCACTTTTAATGCAATTTGAGGCGAGATGTTGATGGTTCCACGTTGTGATATGTGCGTTTTAAGAGTAAGCGTTTCGTGTAAAATTTGTTTTAAGCAGTCCACTGCTCCTGTGAAACTACACTGCTGCTGTGTGATCGCTGTCCCTGAGTTGACTGCTGCATACGTCAGGCCCATGACGCGTCCTGTGACTGGTCTGTCGGGTTGATAATGGAAAAAATAAATTACATTTTATGCATGTATCATACTGTATTTAATATGATTAATAATAGTGTGTTCAAACGAAATATTTAATTAGATTTGAGTTTTTTCCCCATTCTGGCGGGTTTCTGCGCATGCGCAAATCAGATTTGGGCACACGAGCAGTGTAGTTTCACAGGATCAGTGGACTGCTTAAAACAAACTTCACACGAAACTCTTACTCTTAAAACACACATATCACAACGCGGAACCATCAACATCTTGCCTCAAATTGCATTAAAAGTGACATTCGTGTCTTAACTCGTTCGTATTTAACTTTTAGCAGCTTTGGCTGCCGTGAGACGCGCAGTGCTGGTTTGCATTACATCATTAACAGCTGAGACAGATCATCTCGACAGAACACCGGGAGATTAGCAGAACTCGCCTATATTTGTCCGATCATCCCGGTTCTGCGCAGTGGACGAGCTCCCATGATGCATTGTGCCAAATACGTGCGTGTGGCTACGTCTATGGGACTTTTTTATCGGTAGCCCGCGTGAATTTAGTCTGCAGTACCACGGGCGCCCCCTGTGTCCCTGGGTGGGACAGCTATAAGCTAGTAATACCCTATCCAGTTATCATTATAGATCCATGGTCTTGCCTAAGAACACAATGACAAATGTCTATAGAGCGTTGGGTTCTAAATAAAGCCCACAAATAAAATTCATTATAATATTGTAAATTGAAATGGCATTTTGTAGTACTAATCACCTATAACCCTGCACATTCTCACTAACTTGTTTCTAAATTCACATTATTAACTAGTCCTCATGCCAGCCTTCTAAATAAAGTGTACTTGTGTAGTCTTCGGAGGCAGATATACGTAAGGAGATGTTTAGACCAAGAAGACTACAGGGAGAGGTGATTTATTATATTACACCTTGTTATGATTCATGCTGTTATTGTGATATGAAGACCAGTCAGTGCTCAGAGGCAATCTGGAAATGTGCACAGCAGGAAATCTATGATGCAATGAAGGAGACACACTGACATGTCTCATTAAGGCGTATGAACAGGCAAACCAGCGCGGCTTTCATAGTACCAGCAGGACGACAATGGTGATCACGTTCTATTGAAGAAAGGTTGGTATTTAACTACGCCTCAGTGAACAATGTGCAAGTGTCTTCCCATTTTAATATATTAGACTTAGTGCGTTTTGCATACTCAAAGACATAAATAAAAACCTAGAATTTTCTATTTTATCACCAAACAGACCTCTGATATGACAATAGAGGGGGATATTTCCTGCCTCAAATGTTATTACATTTAACTTTTTATTCTTACTTAAAACATATTTAAAACGTTTTACCTTTCATCATAGATAGATAGATAGATCCAGTAGATGCTTTATTGATCCCCATCAGAGAAATTCAGTTGTCCAGTAGCAGCAAAAATGAAAAATAAAAAATTGATAATTCTAAAAAGCGAACAATAGTAATAATCAGCAATAGCCCTTTAGGTCACAGCAGCAAAGGTGGAGTAGCCTCTGGGTGGAGCAGGACAGGTCACAGCAGCAGAGGTGGAGTAGCCTCTGGGTGGAGCAGGACGGGTCACAGCTGCAGAGGTGGAGTAGCCTCTGGGTGGAGCAGGACGGGTCACAGCTGCAGAGGTGGAGTAGCCTCTGGGTGGAGCAGGACAGGTCACAGCTGCAGAGGTGGAGTAGCCTCTGGGTGGAGCAGGACGGGTCACAGCTGCAGAGGTAGAGTAGCCTCTGGGTGGAGCAGGACGGGTCACAGCTGCAGAGGTAGAGTAGCCTCTGGGTGGAGCATCATGGCCGCTTTCTCTCTGCTCCGTGATCCATGCTACTTGAATCACCAGAATGATTGATAACTAGGAGTCTATAGGATCCAGAGTTCTGCATATTCAGTTTTGGGGTTGAGTGGCAGGGAGACCAGAGAGGAGGCTAATGCAGTTGTGGAGTCCATCATTAGTTTCACTTTGATGAAATACAAAAGCAAATAGACTTTTTGAACGATTAAACTTAATTTCCGAGTTTAGCCTGTCAGACAATTGCCCTTTTACAGCTTTACAGTATCTATCAGAGTGGGTATAGTAGAATAGGTTGGCGCTATCAAAAGCATATACAGAGGTGCAGTGTCTGTGTTATGCTAAAGATAGAGACGTTATACTTTTTGTTTCTTCATGCTAGAGTTTGAGATTTTAATTTAATTTGATGTATCATATTTAGTATTTTGATGATGCAACACTGAAATTTCCCCACTGTGGGACAAATACAGGATCTCTTAATCTTAAAAGCCGAGGCATTAGTCTGCACTACTATGCTCTCGTCGTGTCCAGCGGCTGCCACCCTGCTGCCTGGTGTCTTGTTACACACTGCTTTGAGGCTCAGGGGATCTGGTTTTGGGACCGCATAATAGAAAAGGAGAGTGGGAGAAGAAAGGAGAGCATCATGTCGAGAACTTTTGTTTGAACCTGTGTGTTTTGACAAGACAAAGATGGGCAAAACAATGGCAAAGCTGTAGGTGATGCCCCGCGTAACTCAAGCCGCGACACACTTGGCATTTGTGTGGGAGTATAATGGTTGTCACTCGCTGGTTTACTCCGTGCTCTAGTTTTTTTTTACCAAATCACACACCTGCGTTTTTCAATTGGCGACTTGAAATCCAAGCGTTTGAATGAGGCTATCCTGCTTCATTTCCATAGTTGCGAGCTCACTACGTCACTTGTGTTTGTTTTTATGTTAAAGCTGGAATACATGGTTTGTTCCAGCAGAAAGTCTGTGGAAAAAGTGAACGAACGAATCAGAATTATTTTTTATTTCCGTTTTAAGTAACAGGAGTTCAGAAACTTGCTTTGGTATATGGTGCAAACAAGTTATAAAAAGTGTTTACATATTTATTTTAATTTTTTTTCGAAAGGCATTCATTATACAATTCTAATACATAAATACGCACACCAGAACAACATGCCTTCATCTTACAAAGCACTTTTGCATGAGCCAGTCACTGATTAGCAGAGTTACTGATAACGGATTGATCTGCAGATGTATAGATATAAATATGTACTTCGTGTTGCAGTAGTTTGTCCTTGCTTCTTAATTAAGCTACAGATAGAGAGTCTGCTATACTTAAAATTCAAATATCTTTTGTTGTGTGCTCCTCATTCCTACTGTCTTTTAACTGGTGTTGCAACAATGAAATGTCCTCATGGTGGGATCTCTTAATCGTTTTACTTTACCGCCTGAAAAAGCTGATTTAAAGATGTGACAGAGGCCAAAAACATACTTCCATTTTTACCTGTACACACTGTATGCAAAATGAGATTCCCCAGCTTTAACAACATTTACCCTCAGAACTGATCTGGGCACCTCCACTCCGCAGCTCCTCTCCCAGGCAGCTGGTTTTCTGCTCTAATGCAACACTGACATCTGCTGGCCATTGGAGGCATTGCAACAGCAGCGGTCTCTCCCGAAAATGACGAGCGCATTAACCCTTTGTCAGATTACATCACATCGTCCATTGGGGGTCACTGTTCCCATTTGCAAAGAGCAAGTGAGGTCTGCAGCTCCTATCCGTTTTCCTCTGCCATTTTGACTGCACAAGTAAAGCACAGCTGAGCTCTAGCAATGGAACCTTGTATTTGAGACAGGCCTCCTCTCTGACAATGTTTAAAACCAGGTTAAAGACAGTTCTGTTTAACTGTGCATACAACTGAGGGATTTTATATTTTTATCTTTCTTTTTAATGTTCTGTGATAATTTATGATTTTAATGCTTTCTTGTTTTGTTCAGCACTTTGAATTGCCTTGTGTATGAATTGTGCTATATAAATAAACTTGCCTTGCCTTGCCTTGCCTATTTTTTTTATTTTTTTATTTAGTCCCATCAACAGTTTTTTTCCTGCAGCATCTTATGGATGCTTAATGTTGCTGCAAAACATTACCATGAAAACAATATTGTGGAGGATAATGAAACTGTGCTGAGTTTGAGGTGTGCATTTTTGTCTACAGTATACAAGCGTTTGGGGCTCATTAAAATAACAACCGGCTGCTGTGGTCAAGGTCACATGTAGCTCTAAGAATCCTGGATGTGGAGCATAATTGTGTGCACACCTCACCACCTCGTACCCCCCTGCTGGTTAAAAGCTCTTGTTCACTGGAGGGATGGGAGAAAAACATCAGTTTCGTCATGTATACATTTATAATTCATATCACCATCTGCAGTTACTGAAAACACATTTTCAGACATGTTTATATCAAGACTCTGAGACTATACTCATGTCTCATCCTTGTTACATTTCTGTTTCGTTATGTATTGTTTTAAATAGATTGTTTTTTTCAATTTTTAGGTAGCTTTTCTATAGATTTTTGTTTTCTGACTTTGTATGTATCTATTTATCCTTCATGTTATTAACATATTTTTTGTATTTAATATTTTTATTTATTGATCTTTATTTATCTGGGAAAGTCTCACTGATATCCTAATCTTTGTTTAGGTATCTATATATTTATTAATTTATATCATATATCATGGGCGGCACGGTGGCTGAGTGGATTGCTTTCTCGCCTCTCAGTAAGAATGTTCTGGGTTCTTGGTTCTAATCCCGGTTGGAACAGGGCCTTTCTGAGTGGAGTTTGCATGTTCTCCCTGTGTCTGCGTAGGTTTCCTCCGGGTACACCGGTTTCCCCTACCACTAAAAACATGTGCAATAGTTCAGGGTGAATGAGTGTGTGTTTGTGAGTGCAAATGTGGGACAACGGATGCAAAAGCCCATAGCTATAATCCGGAGTGATGTGTTCATGAACATGTACTGTCCCAACCAAATAAACACTAAATAAAACATGTTGGTACCATAAAAAACACTATATTGCTGTATTACTATTATTAATAAAGTAAAACATGACTGTGGTATCGAAATGTGAATCAAATCGTTTCTAAATTGAGTTTTTAATTTTAGTCTTGTGATGACGGTACCATACACAGTGATGGAAACCAGATTATACTTGTAGAACAATCTCAAAATGAATGCGAATTTCTCTTCAACGTCGAACGCATCTTTTCCATGACTACGGCAGGAAAACGCAATGACATTTTAAAGACATGCTTCCACTTATGCCTTTACACTGTCAGGCGTTAGTTTGGCTCCTATTCTCCTCTTTTAAAGACCATTCACACAGTAGCAATTGAAGCAAGAGCTATAATAGTGTTTTCATGTACTATAGATCCTGTCATTAGGCCCCTGGGTCCGGAGGCAGTTATATGATGACAGCTGACAAGGGGGCGCGGCTCCTCTGAGGGTAAAAAAAGGGTTGAGGGGGTCCGCAATGCACAAAAGCCACAATTACTTCCCCGTCCACGTCCCCTGTGCACAGCGGTTGGAGTGTGTATGTAAAAATGATGTGGGAGAGGCCATTTGCAAAACAAAGAATAGTGAGGGCGGGGGGATAAGAATGATTGCTTTTGCATAATAGAGCATGTACACTCCGAGGCAATAGGGCTGAAGTGGCAGACGAGGGTGGTACGCCCCTTTGGTAGTCCCGCGAGGAAGCAGATGGAGGTGGTTCTTGTGGCTGACCCCTGAGTATGTTAGAAAGGGCAGGTCTCCAGGGACTGAGCTGAGTGCTGTGTTGTCGTCTGAAGTCCCAGGTGTGTTTTAAGAAAGTAGAGTATTGTAAAGTACTCTGATAAGGTATAAGGTTCTTTGAGTGCGAACATGGCACTCTTCAAGATGGTTCGATGTTTAATGAACGTACAGTGGTCCCTCGTTTATCGCAAGGGTTATGTTCTAAAAAAATATCCCGTAAAATGCTAAATAGTAGCAGCTTGATGTTCTAAGGCTGTAAAACCCCTCATCACACACTTTATACACTTTTCTGAACTATCGACTGCTGAAGTGCGATTTTAGAGTTTTGAAGGTAACTGTCATTGAAGCCATCCCTGTCCTTAGACCCTTCTGCATTAGCAAGCAACGACTCAAAAACCCAGTGGGAAAAAGTGAGAAACCTTGGATGGAGTTACAAGCAGAAAGCATTTTTAAATCCTTTGTAGTCATATCGTATATTTTCTCCTTACAATACAATTCTATGTAAATGGTCCCATTATCAAAGTGCATAATGTGTCTTATTTAAAGTTATACACAGAAAAAGTCTATTGCTTCCAACCATAATACATGTCTACCAATACTTCCTCGCTCTCAAAACATTTTTCGTTTTTTCTTTGCTTTGGTTCAGTTTGCGTCAGTATAAGGAAAATTTGTTTCAGAGAAAAACATGGTGGACTGATTTGTCCCAATCTGTTCACATCTGTTGCTTATAAAATGCTGATTCGATGAACTGTTATGATACTAATTAGTTATGACCATACTCCATCAATATTAAATGTTTCCAGTGATAATTATTTTGTATTAATGTAGGCTTCACTTTGTCATTGGATTCAATCAGTTTAAGTATTGTTCGTTTGGCAGCTTTTCACACACACTTGATGCATGGTCGAATAAATACTGTACTCCTCATGACATATTTAAGATTAATGTGCATTTTTGTGCTTTGACACAGAACCACACACATACAATTGCGCTCATGCCATAGTGATGAAGTCATATGTGAGGCATGCGCCGGGTCAGACTGCTACATTAGCCTATGCGCCCTAGGTTTAATTAATGAAGCACAAGTTGTAACATAATTGCTTTTGAAAGTGTTCTGCTCTTAGATTCATATGTGCATACACCACACTCAATTTAACTGGCCAGGTCTCCTCCCTCTGGTCCTGTCTTCAACCCTCTCCGTACGGCCAGCACTGACCTCCAGCCACTAAGGGACACCCGCTCCTCCTCCTCCTCCTCGTACGGCATGTGCATGAAAAATTCAGCAGCCATTTTCCCCCTTTGTTTGACATAATACCTTGAAATGTTAATGCGCTCCCGTTGCTTGTTTTAAGTGGAAGTCGTCCCAAGGTATATGAAATTGGAGCACGTCGTGGCAGGAAGCTCTGTTAAATGTGCGGCGGCTGTGAGCGTAATCTCTGGTGCACTTGAGAATAGTCGCAGACACGCGCAGGGGTCAAAACATGGGCTCCTTTGAACAGGTTCTTATGTGTATTGACATCATTGTGCAATATGTGTGGGTTTTCTTTAAACTTGCAAACACAGTGTACACCTGATGTACATGTGTTACACTGGTATGTTTCACTTGGAGCTAAGGGCTTAAAGGAAATAGATTATACAGAATACAGGGTCTTTCTGAATGGAGTTTGCATGTTCTCCTTATACCTGCGTAGGTTACCTCCGGGTGCTTTGGTTTCCCCTAACACTAAAAACATGCACAATAGTTGAATCCTAGCTTGGCCTTAGCCCTCTATACACTCCGGTCAATCATCTTTTCCCTGCATGTAATGTCTGGGTCTGCTCCCTGTGTCTGCAATTACATCGGTTGAATCCCATCCGACCAATCAGCGAGCGCGGGAGGCGGGTGTTGTAGTTAGATGTGGGTGACGTCAAGAGTTTGCTCCTAATTGGCTGGCTGTAGTTTTGTAGTGTTCCGGTCTGGTTCTATCAAAAAAGTGAAGCCGGAGCAAGAGGAATGTATAGCTAATATAATTGCTGGTAAAGATTGTGGCGCTACTCCCCACGGACTCCGTTAGCGGCAAAGGAGATGCTTGGCTAAATGCTATGCTAACGACTCACTCGGGCGCATTACATATACGTTACAATAAACTCAGATCCAATCGTTTCAATCTGCAAAAGGAGTTAACCCCTTCCATCTGTAAACGGAGCTCAATGGAGCACCTCCAGACCTTAGTCCGAAATGTAATTTGTACTATGGTGTGGTACGACCAGGCTAGGTAAATCCTTCAGCTCCGATCATTCTGACCAAGCCAAGCATCAACATCTGGAGATGGGTTTCCAGGCGCTGTACTACGGCGACCACTGCTCCTGATAGATGCCCTTGTGGCATCAGGATGGGTCAAATGCAGAGAGTAAATTGTCTTACGAGGATAAATTACATAAACCTTTACCTTACCTTTACCTTCACCTTTTGAATCAAGCCGTTTGTGGTTTTAACCATGTTATTTTAAGCTACACTAAAATCTGACTGGTGGCTAATAGTGTCTGTGGGCAGTGATGAGACCCACTGTTTAGCACAGGAATGTGTTTGAAGCTGGTTATTTTAAAATTGTGAAAAAAATACATATATAAAAACAAATCTCTAGAGAGAAAGTCTAGAGATAGGGCAGACTGTATTTACCCTAGACTCTTGTTTCACCATATAAATTCTACTGAAGATATTGATTTGCATTTCAAAAAATGAAGCGACAGTTATTAAGAAGTCTTATTATAATTGTTAATGGCCAAAATGAATGCATTTTATTACTTCTTGAATAGTGACAGGTTGTTATCTTGTGTTGATCTGCTTCTTCAACCTTATCCTGCTAAAGACATGGCAATGTGATCTTATCCTTAAAGGCAATGCTCGCATCAAAATGGATTAGTGTAGATTTGACACTTTTCTTACGCTGAAAGTAAAGCAGTTTGTCGATGATTGTCAAACCGTGGTTCTCTGTCTGTGGTCTTTTGCTGTTTAGTTTGACCTTATTATGAAGGAGAAATCAATACTTAGTCAAATATTATTGTATTTAAACAAGATTCATTCTAGTGCTTGCTCTTGTTAAAGCTGAAGTACTATAACCACAGCAAACAAACTATGTACATCTGTAACAAGCACAACAGTTATCCTTGTAGTTTTACATACATGTGTATTTACATATGTGTTTTGGCCTCTGTTCGATCTTTGGATCAGTTTTTGTCAGTAAAAATCCTTCACTCAGCTAATCAGCTCTCAATGTATAAAATGGCAAATGTTTTCAAATAAGATGACACAAAAGTACAAGATTTTTTCTGTTGGGGCAAACACAATGTATTTATATAAAAAAAAATAATAATAATAATGCATTGGTTTTATATAGCGCTTTTCATGACACTCAAAGATGCTTCACATATCATTAATCTTTCACTCCATACACAGTGGTGAGAAATTACTACTGTAGCCACAGCTGCCCTGGGGCACACTGACAGAAGCAAGGCCCCTACTATCGGTTTCTTCTGTTGTGGTAGGATTAGGGTTCACACACACACACACACACACACGCACACGCACACACCAGACTCATTCTAGGCAATGTGGGTGAAGTGTCTTGCTTAAGGACACAACAACAGTTTGGCACATTATAGCCGCATCCGCCCCACTGTCGCACCTGGCATTCCCAGAGGTCTCCCATCACAGTACTAACAGACCCTGCCCTGCTTGGCTCCAGAGGTCTGACGGGATCTGGCTTTTGCATGCAAGTATGGCCATGTGAATGTATGACACAATGTGATTATAAATGGTTTATTATTACTTTTTCAGATGAAATGTAATTAACCTGCATTTGATTTGAAAATATCCATTGGCCATCCATCATTTATGAATCAAACAGAGCAGAACCAAGTCCAACTTGTTAAACATGCTTTAGTGCGTCACTATTTCTGCAGAATGTGTTTTAGTCCTGTGTGTGTGTTTTGTTTTCAGATCAAATCAGCCATGTTTGTTTTGATTGGGACTTACCCTGTGTTTCTCTGATTGGCTGATCTGCCTATCATGGCTGTTGGAGATAAGACAAAGGCCGAAACAAGGCTTTGTGTTGAGCTTTTCTGCTTTGATAAAAAAAAAAATAGAACACACTGAACTGAACAAACATGCAGGATTGACGGTTCAGGCCTGTTATTCTAGACCGATAAAGCTTTTACTAATCTCATGTTATTCTATAGATACCAGCCACTTCTGTTCTGTTTTGGCCGATCCCTGGTTGTATCAGTATTTGTCATGTGAGCCTCTGCTTTAGTTTTAATCTGTGGTATTCTCTTTGGTTTTAAGGTTTCAGAGAGAATTAGTATTAGTGATAGTGTCTTAAAAACATAAAATAATAACACATAATAAGGCTTATAGACTTGAGCATTTGACCAGGTTTCAACATTGTTCTCTCGTCAAAAAACAGACCTGGAGTGGTTTTTAGATCCATCCAGGCTAAAAAATCAGGAGCTTCTGGCACAGACAGTCACGCTCCCGTTCATGCTTGTATCACCAAATATTTTCTTATAAAATTATTTCATATTCTAAAACATGAAAAAGTAAATAGTCTGCATAATATGGCCTTATATGAAATGACTGTATTTGCAAACTGTTACTGCACTCTGCCTGGCTCTGTCCCTTCGCCCTGGCAGCCAGACATTAAATATTACTGCCATTTTACTGCGGGTTTGTAACGCGGTTATTCCAGTCAGTGGCTTCAGCTTCGTCCTGTCCATTCTCGCGGTGTCCTCTGTCTGACAGCGCAGGATCACTTGTTTGAAAAGGTCCCCACATTGTGATTCTTACAATACCTTACAGTCGGATTGCACACATTTGGCACGTTATCAAAATGCAATATTTCTGACCAGTGCAAATTCCGATGTCCTGAAAGTCTATTTTGTTTGTTGAGTAAAAATATCTTCAAGAGTTACATTTTAAAAAGCATATGAAGCAAATATGCACAATTTCAGAAAATGTTTATTGCGGGCTTACCTATAGTATAACCTTTATGTAGAAATATAAAATGTATTGCAAAAAATTTAAATATACATACAAACTCAAGTTGTGCACATCTTAAATCACAAAACAGTAGAGTACATTTGTGATGCATGTGAACTAATTATTAAAGCGTTGATGGAAAAAAAAAACGAATTTACTTTATGAGGTTTTAACCAGTAACAGGGCTCAGAGGATGTAGCATGACTTTCTCAATGGAAGTTCTGGCCCTGGGTTCGCACAAATGAGTTTATCACTGCTCTCTCGACAAAAGGAAATGACCCCTCCAGTGCCCTGCTTCTTCGCTCCCTCCTGGTGGAATTGATTAGAAATAATTGAAGGGAGTCGGAGGCTTAGGCAAGTGGCACTAAATAAATCTGGCTGGTGTTAATTGTGTCAGTGTGAGGCAGTGTGAGGGCTAGAGAAACACTTAGCCACTGGCTGACAATAGTGGATTAATTGGACTTCTTCAATGAACATAATTAGGCTGATTGTTGGGAGAGATAAAGCAAAGGTTTTTTGAGCGGCAGTGTCTGGGCCGAGGATATGATCCCTCTAACCTCTTTTCCCTCTTGGTGCTGTAGCCTCTGGTCTAAAATTAATGTGAGTCATTTCTCTCTGTGCTGTAAAGCAGCTGAAAGCTCACAGGTTAGAAGTGGATATCAAGGTTACAGATATCAGACTTCTTGCTGATATGATCTCAGATGAACTGCCCAATTCTGCTGCGACAACAGGGCAGGGCTGGGATTCATTGTGATTAGTTAAGGTGCTCTGGTGCTGAGGAATTTTATAATGATATATAAAGAGAAGTTTCACAGTTTTTACCGTGACCAGTGATATGTGTCTCAAGGATTTTGGACACTTAACATAGGGCAACTAAGGAAATAACATTTGGACTTATTCAGCTGAGTGGGGCAGTGAACAACGTTGCATCCAAAAAGACCAATTTATTTTCTTGGATGTTTTGTAATCTATTGTAAAATCAATTCAGTTAGGAATATTTCTTATTACTAGAATAATGGATTAAATGTCATGTTTTTATTCTGATCAAATCATGGCCTCAGCCAATCTGAGAAAGTCAGAATGTAAAATCCGACCTCCGCTTAAAGAATTCTGAGAGATCTTGAAAGAAGTAGAAACATCTGCACGACTGTTGTTTCCATGGACACCTGTCATGTTCCTCCAGAGCTGCGAGAGGAAAACAATGTAGGGTTTCTGACCTTAACTGAAAACTAAAAAAGTCAGCAAGCTTTCTATCTTGACTGACAAGCACACAGCCTGGGGGGCTGGCGGCTGAGCCGAGCTGCTGAGGGCCGGGTTGAAGACCTTGACTTTTGCTCTCGTGGTGTGATGGAAAGACTTGGCCTTCCAGCAAAAACAAGACGCCGGCCTCCACTCAAAGCCAAATTACCTAAGGGAGGCGTTTTCATGCGTGATGGGTGGAATAAAATAAAATGAAATGGGATCAGCCGCACCATCAGTAGTTATTGGTGGGGGGAAATGGTTGTTTAAAGCCCTCTGGCAAGTCAACCTAAGGCTACTTTTGTCTTCTCTCTGTATTCTACAACTATACAGAATTCCCACTGGTGCATAGAAAAAACGGTGTGTTTTGGATGATCTGAGGAAAAGCAGGAGCATCAATATGTCTGTTTTAACCCAGCAGTCCATGAAGCACAGAAGTGACTCCCTTTGAGGAGATTTCACTGACCTTGAGTGAAGTCCAATACAATCAGAGTTCTCACTTTCCTATTTTTCTCTTGCCTCATTTTAAAGCAGTTGGGAGACTTACAGCTTATAAATGAACAACAGTCCACAGAAGTCAAGGAGATTTGACTGTTTGATCCCAAGTCAATACAATCCGGTGAATTACTATAGAGATGGATATTTAGTGTTTTTCTTTTTATACATCAACTAATAATGACCAATGTCACCTCGATGATATGCCTGAGCACGTCACAGCTGCCGAGGCAGGTCTTCCACTGGAGGGGACATCTCACCATCACTCCATCACACAGTTGTTTTACCTTGGCCAGAAGCTAGCTCCCACACATCTGATGTCAGGTTGCAACCACTGAGGGTTGGCCAAGAAGTCACGGCCACAGATTAACTTTGCTATTTATGGCCCTGGCCGTCTGACTGCAGCCCCAGAGATGGGAAATATTGCTCACTTAGCAGGATTACTGGGTGCCGTAATGCCCCAAAGGCCTGCTTTATGGCAGCCCATAAATGTTCCCAGAGAGAGGCAGCGAGAGTCGGATTGATTAGCGCTCCGGAGGAAAGTCGATCTGTTACCCACGCCCCACTGGGGAACGGTGTGATGGATGCTTCCGGGAGGTGCTGAGAGGCAGCAAAGGGGTGGGAAGGAAGGGCACTTTGCCGTGCACTCCGCCAGTCCAGACATCCCCACAGTGATACAAGATGGAGGGCCCCGACCGGCAGCGGGGCCGCAGGAGGTTGTCAGGCAGTCACAGAGCTATAGCTCTATGACGCACTGACCCGACGCCATCGCTGTGGCAGACAAATGGAGAGTCGACCTTGCCTCATGCTGCCATTTACCAAAGTCCCACTTGACACCTAGCATGCTTCAGGCATCAGTCATTGCAAAAGATTGACCATATCTACAGGCAGGTCTGTTATAGCACAGGCCCTGGTGGAGGACATACAGCCCTTAACCCTATTTTCATCTAACGCTTTATTATCTCCATTTATAATCTAGATGCTATCCATTATGTTATGTTACTGACATTAAATGTATTTGTTTACAGGATTAATATACACATCTGATGTATTGACAATGTTCCTGATATCCATCCATCCATCCATCCATTTTCTACCCCTTAATCCATTTCTGGGTCAGGGGGGTGACAGTCAGAGATGCCACCCAAGTCTCATAGCACCAGCCCCTCACTGACCCTCTGCAGGTGGTGAGTCCACAGGAGAACGGCTGCTCTCCGAGTGTGAGCATAGCCTTGATCTTTCAGTGGGGGCTTTGGGCAAAGTGGGGTTAAGTGTCTTGCCCAAGGACACAACGACAGCAGTCATCAGTGGGAGTCGGTGGAGAAGGTGCAGAGGTGGGAATTGAACCCACGACCTTCTGGGCTTAAGGCCAATGCTCTACCAACTGAGCTACTGTCGCCTGATATTTGTAGTTAAAATGATTTACATTTGGTTGCCAAAATAGCTGAGGGCAATCACATAGCAAGATGCGGTGATACGATATGTGTGTTTCATGTTTCTAAACAGATAAATCATATTTTGCATGTTGACACTTGATGCAAATATATTTATGTCATGATTTACCAACCAGTCACTGACCTAAAGGAATGTGAGTGATACAGGCAGCAGATTTCTGTAATGATATGTATTATGATTCAGCTGAAGCAGTCTCTTGCCTTACTCACTTTGAAATCTCTTTGCGGTGGGCCATAAATATTGTGCAAATACCAGGCTGAAAGCTTCGTGGTAGGACATAATGTCCCTGGCCTGTCTCCTCAGGTAGTATGGACTTCTTTCAACACATGCTCAGCGTACTCCACCTTTCACCTCAGCCCTCTGCTCCCTGCTGGGCCCAGGTCTCGGCCATGTGCCTGCACGCTCACACTGTAGCTAACATTTTACAGCCTCTACAGCCACGGATACTTTCCAGATGGGTGATGTGGGCTTTTTCCACATGTCAACTATACGTTCTTTTGATGCGGGTGAAAAGAATTAAAGTAAAAGCGGTTATTTGTAATGTTAAAAAGAGTGGAAAGGTTGGTCCAAGGATGTTGTAAATTATTCCACGAGTAAAGATGTATTTATTTCATCACGGTAATGAGCCAAGAATGACATCAGAGACATTACATATTCTCAAACGCCAGTGTCGTTGTCAGTGGTGGTACACAGGGCTTTCTATTGCTAAAAGCGGTGCAGGTGAATGCACTAAGCGATCACATAAAACATTTAAAATATCTGTAACAGGTGAGGTGGTCTTCAAGAAGTAGGCCAAAATACAAACAAACAGTGAAGCAGTGGAAAGTGCTATCCAATGAGAACTATACTAAAGATACTAAAAGTTTCAAACTCTGATTCAAAAAAAAGTTCTTTCTTTTTATGTTGGATACCATAATTATTTGTTATTACATTGAAGAATGTGCTAACTGTGCTAACAAAATGACAGGTGAATTGGCGATGGTAACTATTAGATAAATTAGGCGTATTAAATGTTGTCTTTGACAGCGTATTTCTGTGCTGGTAAAAGTAAAAGTTGGCAAAGCAGTTATGTCAGTCTCTTCTTGTTAGAAATGTTTCATGACTTTTTATGAGAAAATTCAATGTAACAAGACTGGCCTTGCTTTTCCATTTAGCACTCTGCTGCTGCTGTGTGGGATCTGGGCCAAATCATCACAGCCAATCCAGACATCTGCCCACAAAGACAGAGAAATTGTTGTTGAAATGCAATGACTAAGCCTGTCTGACCTGTAAAAACTTTCTCTTAGATTGATTTCACATTTACCAGAGTAGTTTCTTATTTACTTCATGTCCCTGGATAATGAACTTTGGCCAACGGTTTGTCTGAGCAGTGCAGCCTTGTGCTTTTGTTCCATCTATAGATTTTAAAGCGTTGGATTTGCTGTTTTGTGAATTTTATGCTTTATCCTGTATATAGGCTGAACTGTAGAATAAAAGCCTTTTTCTCTTTGATCAATGCACCTTACGTATATTTCATCTTTGTTTGTAAATCTTTCTACAGGCTTAGGTTACTTCCATACAATGTTGTATTAACAATGGGGGGGGGGGGGGTGGGAATCTCGGGGAACCTCACCAATCTATCACGATTACGATTCAGATGCTGCGATTTGATTATAAAACGATTATTGATGGATTTTTAATATGTGTATATTGATGCACTTTTTCCACATATCCAGAGTTAAATTAATTTCCATTATATTTTTCACCTTTTCGATTCCACCTCCAGACCTTTCTGTGTGGAGTCTGCATGTTCTCCCTGTGTCTGCGTAGGTCTCCTCTGGGTGCTCCGGTTTCCCCTACCACTAAAAACATGTACAATAGGTCTGGCATGCACCTACTGTAGGGCGACCCTACTCCCATGTGTGGAGTGAGAGACAAATGCCCTCAAGCAAGGCTGGTCTGTGAAAGGCGCTATATAATTGTAGTAGGGCTGTCAAAATTATTGCGCTAATTAAATGTTTCATTAATTGCGTTAAAAAAACAAAAACGCATTAACGCATGTCCGAATGACCCGCCTATGTATCACATAATATCACTCAGAATGCCGCGGACACATGCGGGAGATGGCAACAGAGCAGGTAGGCCCTCCGGGAATTCAAGTTTTAAAAGAATATGTGTGACCGCGGGGCTGTTGTTTGCTGTGAACTGAAGTCCGCATCTTACGCGGCCACAGCGTTCAGACCCGGGGAAGCTGTGAGCCGCTAACAACAACACGACGAACGGCGCCGCGGTAACGTGGTAATATCCAAGACCATACATGCACAGAACTATTCTCTGCTTGTTGTGTGCGTGTCTTTGCGTAACCTGTGCAGGTATAAGTCAATAAATTCACAGCTGTTGCTGAACTATGGAGCCTCAGGAAGTGTCTGTGTCTCCTCCTGAAACGCAACTAAATTTGCTAAATTAAAGGTAACTCACTAAATTAACCTACATTTTCCCTTTCATTAACAGCTCATGTTGGTTGGTCCCAAAAGTAAAAGGTTGTGAGCAAATCAAACAGATTTAAGTACATTTGGCATCATTACATTTGATAATCTCATTTAACTTCAATTGGAGTGGATTTGAAATTTTCAAAATGTGATTAATCGTGGAATTAACCATTGCTATGCGATTAATCAACTAAAAATGTTTAATTGTTTGAAAGCCCTAAAATATAGGTTACTTACTACGTACTACTAAATGTACCCAGCCTTTCTTCATGTAGCAATATTGAGTAGTAAATCTTTCTTTTCTTCTTTACAGGCAAGTAATGTAGCTAACACTTTTTGCATCTCTTATCACATCATAATTTCTTTTGGCTTCCTCATTTTGGATTGTAGTTACACCATTAGCGGTTCTTCTGGCACCCCCTCTGATTTGTTATTGTGGTTAATTTTTATGGCCTTTGACAGTCGCTCTGGATGTGTTATGTTATGCTATGGATAGTAGCTAATGCTAGTGATAGTATACGAGTCATTCAAACAGCAAAATTTCCTATTGTAATGAATGAGTTTACCCGGAGCCTCTCTGAAAGGCAACAAGTGACGTTCACATTCATTTTGTAGTAACACGCAGTTGTAGCTACAGACAATCGTCAAAGAATTGGTAGGTTGGCTAATACTGTCTATATTATAGTCTATTATAGCATGCACTTTGGCAACACACTACACTTGTAATTCTTTGTTTCCTGGCTTTAAAGTCAAATACTACACAAAAAGAACCACTAGTAAAGCCCAGTTAAGTCCAATGACGCATATACCCAGGGTCGGCCTTTCAGTCAGAGCTCATTGTTGACACAAGACAGAGCAGTTAAATGTCAGGCAGAATCAGTATGTGGCCTGCCCTGGTCTATCCTAACACTCCAACGCTTTGCTATTGATTTAAGACCAAACGAGTGCCCTGATCGTACAGAGTGGGTGGGTTCACAGACATTTGAATTCAACACAATCCCAGATCAAACAAGTTCACTAGACTGCAAGGCTCATTGTTATTCTGATACCCAAGCTATTCAACTTTATTATTAAGACAGACTCTAGGTTCATTTAAAACATAAAGACAGACAAGACTCTTCTTTATAAATGCTCTTTGTGGGGAATACACTGTCATTTGTAACTCACAATAATAAAATCCCTGCTGATAGAGTGTAAAATGTATTAAAACAATCTGTTTACGTTATGTTATTTAGTCTTGATACTTGTAAGTATTGAAACATACCTGAATTTTCTTTGATGCCTGCATGAGAAAGTTTTGTTCTCGTTAGTTTTGCTGGCATTTGCAACCACCATGGACAGGATTTTGAAGTGAAGATACAGTTTAAGCCAAATCTACTCAAGTTTCAAGGTGTTTGGAAAAGTTTCTTGCTCCAACATAAGCACTTCAGAGCTCAAATGCATTGGCAAGTTTTTTTTTCAAAGCCACTAAAATGCATGAAAGATCCACCTGTTCACCACTTCGCCCAGTCCTCCGGCTTGTCTCGCAGTCCTGTTTAGTGGCTTTGGCCCTGCAGTCTCGCTCACGGTTGTTGAGATTCTGCAGACAAACACTACCTCTGGGGATCTGACATCATTAGAACAGGGAGCAGCTCCTGTCTCTACCATCTCCAGCTTCATGGAGAGATAAAGTAGAAGAGGGGCAGAGCGGAAGGCGGATTTAAGCAATGCAAGGTCAAGATCGTGGCACAATTACCCCAGCGCCGCAGTTCCCCACCAGGACCAGCACCCCTGACTTCTCACCCTGCCAAGGTCGGTCCGGGCCGCTCCTTCAGACAATTAGCCTTCCCCTATCCCCTGACATTTCCATATTCACCGGCTCTGCTCTGCCAGGTAGAACATGTAGGGCAGCGTCAGTGCACTCTGTAGTCATGCTGCAAGCTTGATATAACGGTGTCTGGGAATTATGATCTCCTGGACAAACACACAGTATGTAGTAAAGCAAAGTGTAATAGCACATTTCAAGTTAAAAATATTTACAGCATATTAGAAAGAGAGAAGATAGCACCTCCAGCCAGAGACTTTCTGTGTTGAGTTTGCATGTTCTCCACATGTCTGCATAGGTTTCCGCCGGGTGCACCGGTTTCCCCCAGCGCTAAAAAATGTGTACAATAGTTGAAGGTGAATGAGTGTGTGTTTGTGAGTTTGACTGTGGGACAACTCTCCAGTTTAAAATAGTAAATACATATATTGGCATTAAATAAGTTGGCAATTTCTCAGGCAAAATGACTAAACACATCAGTCTTAAACGTGATATTAAAAATTAAACAGTCCCATTATAGTTTCAATAGCCAAAAGTGATGTCATACTTCTTCTTTGCAATGTTCTGATTCTATCTGTCAGTTCTGCATACATGGCATTGGATCTCTCCTTTACTATATGGTTCTCCTTGATTTTTCCTTTTTCTTTGCCAGAGAGGTTTAATGATTGGCCTAATTCCGGACCAATAACTGTGATAATTTTTTTGTTTTTCAAATTTTGTACAAACAATAATTGAAATTAGAGAATACACATGGTCCTACGTTTACATACAAGCCAAAAACAAATGCAAATATCACACTATTGTCTTCTGTATTTAAACCGACTCGTGTCTTTGAATCATTTGCATTCTTAACCGATTTAAAATGGTTGCTTTATGCCCCAGACCGCTTCAGCTGATTACAGACTCAAATTCTGCAGACAGCGGCCTGCCAATTAGAATGCACTCTGAATCCGCTGTAAGCTTATTAAATCACTATTATCCCTAATAACACAACGGACAAGCGCCCCTTCTCTCCACTGCATCCTGTCTGTAGTCTACATGGTGACAAGCCGGGCCTGTCAGATCATCGCAGTGGTGAATTCTCTCCCGTACCCAACAGACACAGACATATAATTGTGCTCAGGCATTTCGCAGATACGGGAGCCTCAAATCCCAGCACATGTCAGCGTTTTGAGGGATCATATAGATGCAAATGCGCCCATGTAATTGCACAAGCGGAGGATCTGCGCTCTCCAGGCTGGATGCTGTCATGTCAATGGCTGATTCCATCTGCTTTTCATTGCAGAAGCTTTTTTTCTTCCTTTTTCCAAGACCTGATTTCCATAGCAGCCAAAGCTTTACAATCCTCTCATCTTATCGGCCTGTTTGCCTCCTCCATTCGACGCCCCCTCCCTGCGCGCCGTGCCAGTGCGTCTTTTCTGGTCCAAGCCACAGACGTGGAAGTGACAGGAATAAAGTGGAAGTCACAGTCAAAACACCTCGGATGAGCGCGAGGAGCCGGTCTCCACAGCTCAAGTTTAGTGTGACAAATACCAACCCCCTAGCCCTGAATCTATTCCATACATTGCATCAGGAGGTATAGTTTTTCTTTGTACATAACACACATTTGTTCCATATTAAGCAATGTTAAGTTGATTTTAAACTATTCTGTATGAGATTAAATTCAACCATCTAGATTTTGTTTATTTAGTGTTTAATTACTAAGAAATGCCTTGGCTTACATTTGCCAAAAAGTTGGTGGTCACAAGGTGGAAGCCCCCTCACTGTCTCGCTGGCAGTTATTTAAAAAGGGGATCATTAGCATATGGGAAATCACATCGCAGTTTTGATTGCACAGATTTGTATATATATTTAGAAAAAAAATGAAAAAAAGATGGGGTCACCTTCATAAAAACAGTATTTTCATAGTGCAGCTTACACTCACAAATAATTTATTTCTGCTCTTCATCTCTGGTATAAACGGTAAACCTGTTTCACGTGTTGCAAATATGTGCATAAACATGACATAGGGGGGAAATAGTCAAAGTGGATTTTCCCAAATAGAAAACCAGGAATTTTACAGCTTCACATCAAACTTATCACAAATTTAGCGATAATTTAAGATACCTCAAATAGCTGAAATCTTCAAAGTAAAGGTTCTATAAGGGCACAGACGATGCACCAATATAAATTCGCTCACAGACTCTCCCCTTCAGCCCGGAAGACTTGCTGTTGAATTGAGCGGGTGGCGTGTGTGCTGTGCAGGCTGGAGATAAGGTCCCAGAAGTTTTCCAAGGGCAGGACGGGCGCACAGACATCAGAGAGGAGCCGAGTCTGATTCATTACATGTGTTGCATCTGCCTCCTATTAAAAAAGCCCAGAGCAGTGTGTCTGCTGCTGCCTCTCTCACACTCTTCCACCGCAAAAGCTACCTCCTGACTCCGCACACGGTCTGTTTACTCAGAGCCAGCACTTCTAAGCACTTCCAACTCAAGCCACTTCTGTGCTTGACTGAACTTATCTACTCTGAATGTACATGTTTCTTGTAGCATACCATGGTGGGACTTTTCAAATATCACTTTCTTATCTTGAAAGAAGCCGGGCGGAGAAAACGTTCTGAGACCCACGCGGTTTGGGCTGTATCAAGATCAAGTCTACACCCCAAGCGCTGGAGAATGGTCCCACTGCTTTTTGGCTCTAAAAATGTACAATGAGACTTTTTTTTCCTTTCAATTCATATTTCAGAATGTTAAATAATATATTAAGTAGGAAATGTATGGTGAAAAAGTATGAAGGGTAAGAAAAACGTCTTCTGCTTGTAACGCCCGTTTCTACCACCAGGGGGTTGAGTTGATTTTTATTTTTTTGCAAACACAGCCATTCAAGTGTGAAGAATGTCATTTCACCTGAGTAATCGCCAAAACTAATTTATGTATAGTACTTTTTGTTTTAGAGTGTGATGTCATAGTGGTATGATTATTAACTTTCACAAGAGACTTACTTACACATAAGGGGGCGGAGTTACATGTTTGCTCCCCACAGCATTCACACAGAGAAGCAGAAGGTGAATTCTTCAATATAGAACATATAATGATAACAATGATAATAATGCTACATTTTGTATTTGTATTTCAATTGCGCTCAAAGAATATCTTACCCTTTTAGTAGTACGTAGATGTAAGTCTCAGCGCATCCAGCAGCTTGTATTTGTTGAACCTTATCCAAAGTGAGTGAGTTTTACTAAAGTGACTGTTTGACGCCTCACATTTTTAATCACTTGCTCATTTCCTGTGGCTCATAATCTCATCGACAGTGTTTTAATTATGCTCCGGTGATGAAACACTTAGGTCTATGTGTTTCAGTAGACCTGTTCAACTGAGCTTTTTTACCAGAACGCCGACTTTATCTGATAATTATTACAGATTTCATTAGAGGAAATTAAACATTGCTGAACGTGTGAGAGTGACAGAGTTGTCAACTATGTCTGCGAACATTGCACTTATGAAAAAAATCTTTTTTTCTCCAGCAGCTAATCAATTCATTTTCAAGTGTCAAAAATAATGAATTGTGTCATTGCAGTTAGTCAGAGGTGAGGGGTTACTGTATAAGTATGCAATATACTATACCAAGGGAGAAAAACATCATTGCTGCACTCAGTTGTATTCTGAATAAAGGGGATCCTACTATATTACAGTTAGTAGAACATACCCAATACAAGCACCAACCAATGTCATATATTGTTAACTTTGTGCTTGTTTGAAAGTCTCCATGTTACCGTACCATCGATATCGTTATATATCACATAAATATTGAAAGATGCAACTATGAATCATGTTGTGCCATGAGGCGTTGTACCGCTTGATAAGGCAAGCAAGATTATTTGTATAACACAATGTATACAAGTCAGCATACTTCCATCTTAAAGCACACTAGCTCCTTTTTACATAATGAAATCTTGATATGTTACAGCTAGTTTAGGAGACTCCATAAAATTCAGATTCAGATTCATTTATTTGCCATTTGCAGTAAAACCACATAGGAAAAACTGTGCAAGACTACCCCAGTGTGCACCAGACGACACACACCAGAGCTCTTGCCACGCTCTTACAACGAAATATCATATATTGTGACTACAGCAGTCGATAGCTTGAAACATGTTTGAATTTAAGTCTCTGTCTGACTTTGCCATATATTTTTCATAGGACATCTATTGAAAGTTACAACCACAATGAGTGTATACAGTATAAGTTCATTGTACCTATACTAGTTGTTTATGGTTATGTTGTTTCAAAACATCATCAGGACATAACTATGAGGTATGAGCTATTTTATCCTTTCCAGATTTGACATATATATTCACGTTTGTTTTTCTAAATAGAATACGGGCAGAAACTATCATCAGTGCCTCGGAAAGGGCTCTGTACATGTTGATCTGCCCAATGAAGTCATCAGAGAAAAGTCTGATTTTGGCTCAAAGTTTGTATGAATTCGCACATTTCAGTAGCCATTCACTTCACCGGATTTGATGCTTGAAACTGTGTCCTGTCTGTCTTTCGTCTAATTGTGCCTGACCTTGAACACATACAGTAATAATGAAAACACTAACCAGAAACTTGCACTATAGGTTACGAAGGGCACAGGGATGGCTTCTGCTTCTGCATCAAGAGACTTAATGAACATGTGGGTGTGACATCACTTGTCAACCAGTCCATACAAGGGCATCTCAATGTGCTTTACAAAACAAGATGAAACATTCTAATTATACAGGTAAAATCATAAATCATTGCAATGGAATAATTGTCAAGCCAATAGCTGACATTGCTTGACCACATATTAAACATAAGTCAGCAAACTCTCCAAGATTAAAAACAATTTATTCCATTTTGCTGACCACCTTTAAGTGCAAATGTAGGATTTCCTGAGGCATATACCCCTGAACCCGATGTTGTTTCTCTGCTTTGAATATGCCCTCTTGTTTGAAAGCCAAAGTCAACTTTGAATTGCAAATACCCATGTCAAGTGTAAAAGAAAACAGCGCTAACCAGGATTTGAATTCTCCTTGTGCATGTGCTTTGCATGTTACACAACATGGAAACTGCAATCGAAAACACAACATGATTACTTTGTCATCAAGCAGGGTTGTCAGTCTTTAATAGTTTAGTCATTTAATCGGTTGATGGCGTTCAAATCAACCAAAATATTGCAAAACAGTCCAAACAAGGTATGGAAGAAACAACAGAATGTTTTTACTTTATTTGACTTTAAAGCCAAGCTATCAAGTTGAATTCACCTTTTTATTTTTGGCTTTATTTTTATTTTTTTGAGTTGAAATTTAGTCATTATGCAACATGGAAATTACAGGTTTTGAGAGCTTTTCTAACATCCCTTTGAGTTGTAAACATCGATCGGTAAGGAAAGTCTTTAGTCGATTTCTTTGATGGAGTTGCTATACTTTTGGGAACTATTTAAATTATAACAGAAGAACAGTCTTTTCTGTTTTGGGAAAGGGGGGACCACAAATTTCCCAAAACATAATTATTGCCGTAATGTACAGTAGGTGGTGCATCTACGGGCCAAACAAACAGGATGGAGTACCTTGGCTGCTCCTACAAGGCCTCCTCTTATCAGCGCAGGGCAGATCTGTGGGGCGTGGGCTGTGTGCCAGTGTGTGTCTGTGTGTTGTCAGAGGGCCCTCGGGACAGGTGCTGAGGGATGGCTCTGTGTTTGGGAGCAGGTGCACCTTCCCTCCCTTTCCCTGCGCTCCACTCTCGCCTTGTTCCCCTGATCCCCCCAGAGGCTGAGGAGAGAGTGATTGGAGAGGCGATGCCCACAGGGATTGCTGCTCTCCCCAGTTCATCTGTTCCAGACAGGGCCCGGCGGGACACACGGCTCTCCTGAGGGCCTCTTTGGCTGGGAATCAGAGAGGAGCGGTCTCTTCTCTCTCAGCCTGACTGCTTTGTTACTGTGGGGAGGTCTCAGCAACCACAGCCTTTCACAGTAGAGCCAAATAATATGCACGTCAAAATGCCTGCGCAGATATCAGGTTATATAGTGGTTTATTCTACGCTTTTAATCTGCCATCTCTCATCATGTGAAACTTTACTGGATAGGATTTTGCAACGCCATATTTGCGAGTGGCTTACAACTGTGAATTAGCTGAGAGCACTAGCAGAGAGAGTTATAGGGGCATTTAGAGCTTGTATAATATGTGTATCCTGTTTTATGTGGTCATTTATTATAGGACAAGTTCCATGAATAATTTATGATTAAATGGCGTAATGGATACACTGGGACTCGTCAAAATAAAAGCAAAAATCCATTTGCTTCCCCTGTAGTAAATCGGCAAGCTTGTCCTTGGGCTAATTTTCAACATGGGACTTGGTGGGGGAGTGAGTGGATGTCTTGATAGCTGTTTCGCAGGAGTGGGTGTCTGTACAACGAGGGGACGAGGGGAAGCAAAAGTGAAATGAGATATAAAGGGAACACCACTCGGGAACACCTTTTTTGTTGGTTCCCCTCCCCCTGTACGTACACAGGTTTTATAAGACTCTATCTGTTGCTTCCCTTCCTTCGATCACAGCTCTATCTCACACAATCTTGGAGCGTTATCGTCGGCCTTCGAGCAGCTGCCGCGTCTGAGCATCAAAAAAAATGAAGGCAGATGAATCAATTTGCCCTGTGGCCCTAAAGTGCACTTGTCTGTGCTCTAGCCTTGAGGGGAGCGGGATAATGAGCCGATACATTGAGCCAATGGCACTGAGCTCCGAGGTGCTGATAAAGGCTCGCACCTCACAGACCCCCCTGATGCCCCCCATGTGAGAGAGCAGTCTGTCGCTGGGTTAATAGGGGTGAGGGTCCTCTGCACAGAACACTTTTCTGAACAAATTAGAGGAAGGATCTGTATTGGTCCTTTGCAGCCCTCTCTTATGGATTGGTCTGGCCGTGCACAGAACACCCAGGGTGCTCATTGGAGCCTGTAGTTCAGGGGGTCACATTCCAAAGGGGTAATACAGACTGACGGGGGGACGAGACTGAGGAACAGCTTCCCTGAGTGCAGCTGACAGGTGATGGCAGGCTTTAGCACAACAAGAGAGAAACCCAGGTCACGGCACACGATGGGGAAAGTGCTTCGAGACGGTGTAACTCTGAGGCAGCACGGCAAAGACAAGTCTAGATCAAAGAAGAAGGAAAACAAAGTCTCACCTGCCCACCTTCAGACAGGTCCCCGATGACAGCGCGGAGATAGACTTACACTGCAGGCCAGCTCTCTGACCGGCCTTGTGCACTTCACTCCGGGTTAGAAGAGTATAAATGAGCAGACCCATATCGGCAACACAAGTTAGGGGGAAATTAAGATGCTGGAGGGCCCTTTGAAGATAATTAAAGAGCACAGAGTGGCAGCCTCCAGAGACAGACTGGAGACATATTCAATACCGAGACTAATGGGGCTAATTTTCAGTACATTATTCATGTAAAACACAGGCACTTACTTAGCCGTGTTTTTTTGTACGTCTCATTTATAGACAACCTTTCTTGCAGGGATTATCTGCTTGCAATGGCAGCTATATTAATAAAACATATAACGGATATGCACAAATGTCAGTTAGACACTGGACTGCAATATTAGTTTACATTTACAGTACACTGACCTTGTAGTGTTCCACAACAGCATCCACAATACTTTGCCTTGTCTTTGCCTGTCTTTTAGCGTTAATAAATGGAGAAAGGCAAAAAACAACACTTGAAAGCTGTAGGGTTGGGAGCTTAGGGCCAATTAAAAAACCTCCCTAGACAGGAAATTAGTCCCAGCCTTAATCACAGACAGTCAGGGTTGCCAATCCGTCAGAGTCTGCAAATTCCTACCCAGATCAATTGCTCTCGTGTCCTGGTGAACGGTGGTGGCGGGAACGGCTGTGTGCTGCATCATTAACCTAGGTGGCTAATTAGAAGCTGTGCTCTGATCAATAGCAGAGTTGATTGCTGACTGGGTAATGTAGCCTGCGTCCCCATAGGAGAGAGAAACACTTAGGGTGCCTGCAGGAATGTGTCAGTATGCAGATGCTGGGTAAACAAAGTAATCAACAGCTGCACTTGAAGGCGATGTGATTTGCTGTGGCCCCGTCTCCCCACTGCTGTTTGTACAGTTCCAGAGCAGCAGAGGTAAAAAAGGCCATCATCTATTCTGAGATGTAAGGAGTGATTAGACTGGCAGTTTCTAGAGCGAGACTGAGAAATGCATTGGCAGAAGAGGGGAGAGTCGGCCCACCTGCCAGGGCTGTTCTCCCCCACCATGATTGCCTGGCTCCATGTCCTCCTTTTCCAATGCCAACCTTCGCACCACTCATGTCACTGCTGACCCCACCTCGCTGCTAATACCCCTTGGCCAATCAGTGCACTTGCCCCAGCGGTGGCAGGGTAATTAAAAGGGAATTGTGTCTGGTTGGCATGTGAGGTGGTCGGCACAAGGGTAGACAAACAGTCCCTGCCACCTTGCCTTCCTCCTGCTCTCCCAGCCAGGTGCTAGCGTACAGGACCTGTCAGATTAGCTGATGACCCTTTTAATTCTAGCTCAGCCGGGGGCCATAATTGATATTTACCAGGAAAGGTTAATTGCAGCAGTGATCTGCTTAAATTACAGTGGAGATCAAGAGACCAGGCCCAGCCACTGTGCGAGCCACCAGGGGAGCTACTACACTGCTGCATGCAACTCAGATGAATTATAGCCCACAGCTACAGCCCTCAGAGGTGTAAGCACAGGCCGAGAGAGCGACCGATGCTGCACCAACAAACTGTCTATTTACATAGCAAAGAGACCACCGGTAACCAAGCCCATGCCAGGTCTGGCCTGGCCCGTTTTTTTCTTACTTTCTTACTTTTCTGTAGAGTTTGCATTGCAATTCAAGTTGTGTTGTTTATGGCTTGTGCCTTTATGTACTCAGGTTCAGGAATTTATCCAGCTATACATTTGCCTTTAAAGGGTCAGATGATATTGTTTTTCCTCTTAGAATAACATCCGCATTACTTCTGTTTTTGTACTTGTACACAAAGGTATTGAGGTTGTAGGTGTTTTTTCTGCAGCACCTCTGCTTTGCATGTAGCCAAAACATAAATAAACATGCTTCTACATGTAAAAGAAATGTTTGAATATACTCAAACTATCAGAATAGATGGAATTATCAAGATATTCAAGATCAATGTGTAAATTATCAGGTTTATATACAGTAAATAAATATAAATATATTTTGTTGCTATACTAATGTGTTTTTTGTCCCTCTGCAGATAAAACCATTGGCATTGCGACCAGTCAAACTGGCTGAGGAAGAAAAGTTTCAGGAGCTGCTGCTGTGCAGGAGCCCATCGAAAGAGCAGCTGAATGAGGTGAGACTGGACTTTACCACTTCTTTACTGGCTGGACTTTTCTTGTGTCTTCACAAACTGGACAAGACCTGTGCCTCCTCTACAAAGATTAGACTGTCTGTTCTAAAGTGTCGGAGCAGCAAAGCCACAGAAGCCTGTGGACTGGCAGATCAGAGGGCAGCTGCTGCAGTAGCTCCTGCTGGTCCCTGTATCACCTCATAAATCCCCTCTGACTGCTTGGCAGGCAGCACACTGACAGGAAATGATTAAGCCTCTGGAGGAGCCTCACCTGGTTGACCTGGCATTATTTAAAGCATGGCATGGTAATGTAGACATGACCTAACGCAGGGCAGCCAGGTGTGGGGCGACCTTATCAACCTCAGGAAGGAACCAGTTAAAGACACAGTCACAATTATCAGTGCACTGGCATCCATATGCCAGTCCATTTAGACCATGAGTAGGTGGCAAAGCAAAATGAAGACAAGACATTGGTTCAGCATAACGGATGAAATAATGCAATTTAGATACAGGGAAAGTAATGAGAATGTATGCATAATCCCAAGCGCCTCATTTTAAATGAATGTAGAAATATGCTTCCTAACTAATGCCTGTCAAGCTCTGCTCCCAAACCTAACTAAATTCAATCAGGCTGTTCATTTAGCCCACGAAAGCAGGCAGAGGGAATAGAGAGGAAGCGAAATGTTCAGGACTCTTCCTCTACCAAGTGCAAAGTAATGGAAAGAAAAGGATTTTAATGAACATATTAAATACATTGTTTTAAGCCATTCAGGTTTCTGAAGGAAAATCCAGCCTTATGAATACCTTAACTAAATCACCCGTTCTAATGTATCCATATTTCTCCTTTTTCACGTGTATTGAAACAGCATCTCTTGGTCTCTCCTCTTTCTCATGTATTTTCCTCATTTTTGTGGAAAGGCAGTCTTTTAATGAAAAGTCAGAATGAAGACAAGGGTTTGTCAGATGAAAGTGATGCACTCGTTGACAGCTCTGACAGGGCTTTAGACAGACTGAGTAAAAGAGGGGTATGGTGCTGGGGTACTGGGGGAGTCGAGAATCGCCCACAGAATTCTCCTTTGGTGTTAGATGTGGCTCGTCTCTCTAATCCATTGCCAAATAAATGTTGCACAGACAGACGCTGATTGTTGCAGTCGTGCCATTCGCATCATCCGGCCTGTCTGCCATTTTCTGGCTGCTTTACAATACAACACAAACTTGATAGACACCTTCCTGCATATAACTCTTATTTCATTGGTCCATAAAATGTACTCATGCAACTAATTTTTGTAAAACGCGCTCCATCACATCAAAGTGGCTCCATAGCTTTCAGAGCTCTTAACTAATGATGCCGCATCGCCAGCAAGTGAAATGGATATCTCTTGTCTTTGCGCCAAAGGAAATAGAAACAAATGTGATGTGCAGACGCGCCCACCGCCTGTAAAAACAGTCATGCATCAATTTGGAAGTACAGGGTAAAAAATTACAGAGGGATGCTATGCTTGGGTCTTTATCTGTTTATTTTGACTAGGTAATTGTGCCTAGTGCAGCAGGGCCAAGCACTAAGCTGCACAGGGATTAGGCAAATGTGAGGAGGTGGCCATGGTGGTGTGTGGGGGGGTGCTTTCACTGCATCTGTGCCCTCTCCAAATGTACGATAAATGTGCTCCAAGGGTCTCCAGCCAACACATGAGCCATCTGGGACATGCTTGTGTCACTGATATGCATATGATGATTAGTTGACTTAGCTTTTAGTTATTATCCTTTGTTTGTGCAAAATGAAATGATTCTGTTTATCAGAATTATGATAATGTTGGAGATGTAGGGGTAACTAATTGCATTTGCTCATACAAAATGCAAAAGCTGTCATTTGAGGCCAGCTATGGCGTGTCTTTTCATTAGACACAGAACTCTAGGCTGTAGATGTCGACAATCACGTTCTTTTCATCTCCCCTCTCAATGCTGCACCTTGTTCGCTTCCCTCAAAAGCTCTGATTGGCTCACCTTTCAACCTCACTCAACAACAAAAACTAATAGTCTGGGTTGAGAGATGATGGACCAGACCTGCCTCACTTGTCATCATGTTTTTCTTTTTTCTGTTTTGTAGGAGAGTGGAGGAGGGGGCATGGAAATGGGGAGAGGATTAGGGGGCGGATTTAGCAACATTTCTCTTCTCTTGGCCTGTTTAGTTAACCCTTAAATGCCGCTAGCATCCGCCCGTTTCTTTTGCCACGAACCACTATAACCAGCAGAGCGCTCCCTCCCCCTCTCTGCTCTCTGGGGCGGGTTCTTAAATCCTTTTGAAGTCCTAAGCGCTGCAGAAATCCATTGAGAGCCATGTATAATGGCTTTTAAGAGCGAGTGTTTAGCTGTATGCCGACCCTATGGCTTATGAACCGCTGGCGTTTTAATGGATCCCCCATTCCCTCCCCGCTTTTCCTTCCGTCACCGGCACTAAATCCAATGGATTGTCCCTCATTATCATTTAAATAAGCCCCTCTTTCTACTCTGAATGCTCCAAGTTGAATGAACTCTACATAGTAAAGCTAATTCCAAATGGCCTTGGCCTCCCACCATCTCAGCTCCCACATATACAAACATTTAAGAGCAGTCACAATATGCACCCAGTCAACACATTATTGCCAGTGCAAAACACTTTATGGCCTTTTGAAACCCCGGATTTTGTCCTCTGTGAAGTTCTCTTCCGCACTCATTTTGGCTTCTCTCTGGTCACAGTGGTGCCGGGACTAAAGCAGTTGAGCAAAGCACGAATAGCCTTTTGATTCCCGCAGTGCCTGCTTTCCGGTTCACGGCAGGGCTCCTCCCTAATCGTCACCACAGGAGCCGTCAGCGAATCAGGCGGGCACACAGGCGTTGATGAGGCTGAGGCCTTGAGCAGGTGTGGAAGAATGGATGAGAGGCTATGGGAGGGTGCAAAACAAGGGAGGCAGTGGCTCAGAAGGTGTGGGGGAGGTTGTCTGGATTGAAGGTGGACCTATGGATGAAATTGGTCTAGCAGAAAAGTCCCCTCCAGAGACATGGGGGAAGAAATTGCCAATCTAGACGGCGGAATAAAAGCAGTGAAAAGTGGAAGTGGAGGGAGGGATTGGGAGATTGGAATTTGTGCTGGTGGCTGACGGACAGCACTAGAACAAACCCAGCATTCCATTCTTCTTCTCTGCTATTATTTGTCATTAACATAGCTCTGTCAGACAATCATAGATCTAAGCATTGATGACCCATACCTGTATGTGAAAACCAGATCATGTCAGATCTTTGAGGCTAAGCAGGGCAGGGCCTGGTTAGTCATGTGATGGGAGACCTCTGGGAACACCAGGTACCACAATGGGGCCAAACTGCTGTTGTTTCCTTAGGCAAGACACCCACATAACCTAGTATGAGTCTGGTGTATGCATTGGTGGTAGTAAGACAGGACAATTGCACAGATTAGTAGCCTTGCAGTTAGTCTGTCCCAGGGCATTTGACTTTATTTACTTACTCCTTACTTTAAAACCCAGTGGGGGCGGGTCCCGGCTCAAAAGTGGACAAAATGAAGTGCGCTGACATGCTGCAATACCACCCCGGCCGATGGGGATGGTGTTAGCCAATGCTAACATATAGCATCTTCTTACCTCTCGAAAACACCTTTACAGGATGGTCCAAAAGTTGGCTCTTGGCCCAAAGCTCTGTTCCACATGTGTGTCAATGCTGAGGGGGGTGAATTTTTTTACCACTCTAGTTTACTCGCTGTGAATTTTTGAAGTCACTCGTTTAAATGAATGGAGCTGCGCCGGCTGACGCATGCGCAGATACGTTATTTCACAATTTTCTTGTGGGCGGGACCACTCGCGGCCATTTTGGATAGCTCCAGTAGAGCACTATTTTTGGCCCATTAGTTAGAACAGCGGAGAAAGGCGTGACTACGTCCGTTAATTTTTACAGTCTATGTTTAAACCCCAAATATCTGTACTGTAAGTGAATAAATTATGGTTAGCCATGTTTCTTCTTTCATTTTCAAAGAAAACGCTGGAGTATCCTTCTACATTCCTTAAAACAATTGAACAGGGTTTCACGAGCGACGCTAAAAGTACTGTGCTTTCATATGAGTTGATTTTTATACATTATCTATACTTCTATTGACGTATTTAAGACTAGTACTTTTGTTACCTCTGGTTGTAAACATGTGTATGTGTGTGTATATAGATTTTAAACAAATTTTGCACGCATTTTTGTTTATTTTTGACTTCCTTACTTTTAGTACTTGTTTGCACAATATACCAAACAAATATCTAGTTTGTGACTTCCTGTTGCTTACAATGACACTGATATCATTCCCATAGTGATTCTGAAAAGTAAAAATGGCTACTTTCCTTCAACTTCATGTTTTTCAAGCATAATTTATTTTTTAGTTGCTGTTTTTGACCTCAACATACATTCCATATTCTCACTGAATATTTCAAGCTGCATCATGGAACAAACACGCATAAACCCACAGCGACTATAAGAAACACGATACAATTTATATCTGAACTAAAGTGAAAGCGTTTGTTTAAATGTCTTGGCCGCGTAGAATGTATGAGGGTGCAGTGCGTGGGCGAGGGTTACATGGCAGGGCGGGTAAAAGGTTAACGTGAATATTGATATTAAAGCGCTGCTGCTTCATCATGTCTGTGTCAGCCAGTGAAACGCTTCTTAAAGGTCACTCCTGCTCTCTCCTCTCTCCCCACAGAGCTCCACTCACTCCCTGTCAGGCCGGGGCTACTCGGTAAGTGACATTTTCATGCTTCATAGCTTTACGGCAGAATTACAATCTCCAACGACCCACTTTATGGCTGCGGCGCTCGACATTTTAATTATGTTAAATAGAGTAATGGAGAAATCATGATATTAAGGGCATTAATTCTGCCTGACTGACTGATTAAATTGTGGGAAGGTGTCCTGCTCTACCTTGGCGGAAAAGAAGCCAGTTTTATTGGCATCGATCAACAGCGTGAACCAGTTATGAGTCTTCCTTGAGTGACTCGGTGAAGATCGCTTTCACTTAAGCCTTACAAAGTATATTCATAATCCATACATAGAAATAATTTGAAGAAGTAATGTACGACTGAATTCCTTGAAGCTTTGACTATACGCTTTATGTGTTGATAGATATTCCAAATCATTATGAGTCCGAGCAATCTTTTATTTGTCTTGGAGGGATCTATCAACGTTTTTTTTATTAAGGTCATTCTCATTGGATCATTTAGAGCAGGGGTGTCAAGCCGGTACTCAAAGGGCCAGTGTGGTTGCAGGTTTTAGTTCCAACCAAGCAGTAGCACATCAGACTCCACCCATTTCCTCATATCTTCAAGTTTATGTATTTATTGATGCTTAAATATGGACATAATAATAACATTGGACGAACCAGATGCATTGCTGTAACAAACCATTACAACAGAATGCCACCCCCCCCCCCCCCCCCCCCCCCCCCCCGACCCAGGAATGGATTAAGGGGAAGAAAATGGATGGAAACAGCTCTGCTTGTGTACAAGTCTCTCCATGGCCTCGCACCAAAATATATTAGTGACATGTTAGTCCCATATGAACCAGCCCGGACTCTGAGGAGCACAGGGACTGGACTCCTGTTAGTGCCCAGAGTCAGAACTAAACATGGGGAGGCTGCTTTTCAGATTCATGCTGCTAAAATCTGGAACAGTCTTCCTGAAACTTTGAGACAGGCCTCCTCTCTGACAATGTTTAAAACCAGGTTAAAGACAGTTCTGTTTAACTGTGCATACAACTGAGGGATTTTATATTTTTATCTTTCTTTTTAATGTACTGTGATTATTTATGATTTTAATGCTTTCTTATTTTGTTGAGCACTTTCAATTGCCTTGTGTATGAATTGTGCATACATATAAACTTGCCTTGCCTTGGATGGATGGATTGATACACGTGAAAACCACTCTGTCTGGATCTTAAACCTGGACCTGGTTAAATCTGGAGTCAGTAATGTATTAGTACATCAAGAGAATTTTTGACTATTCCCACCCTTATTTTGACTGAATCAGGACTGTGGTATTATTATAAAGTCCTTTCTACTCGCCAACATTATACATGTGATTTTTTTTTTTTATTGACCCTACATTTATGACGTTAGTTGAAGTATACTGACAAGAGATTTGGAACTTTGTGATATGAATTTTACAAACACAACCTTTTCCCTATTGCAAGTAAAATGTGAACATGTTTAAAGTGAATTTGTATTTATGATTATAGAGCTCCGGACGTCACGTGACCCGTTTGTCTGTGACGCCATTTTGGCAGGAAGCCACAGGCGGTGAGCGCCGTTACTACAATAATAATGGACAGCAGCAAACAACTTTCCCAAAGCGATAAACAGCGATACATCGCTAAGCTTAATAGACTGCAAATTAGTGATCCATATTTAGCTCCCGGTGTGCTTTTTAAACCTTTAGATCAAGTGGCCGAGACCGTAGGACTCCCTAATATAGAATATCCTGACATATATAACTACCTTATAAACTTTCCTTCTGACTACACCGGAGACTCGCTGAAAGCGTACAAAAGCCTGGAGGGATATAAATGGACTCAATCTGGATTTGTGGCCGATGTTCTGCTGTGGATTTTAACTCAGAAGGATTATTTTGTTGTCACTGCACGAGTAAGTACCTGCCTTGATTATTATCTCATAAACTACTATGACAGCAACATTAGCACGCTAAGCTTGTAGTGACAGAATAGCGACAGTTTTACAGATGATTTTTGTTACAGGTAAATCATTCACAAAGATTAAATGACCCCTCTCTGAAACCATGGGCAGTGATCAGAAGAGATGGAGTAGTGCTTGGTGCTCATTGTAATTGCACAGCTGGACAGGGCGAGTGCTGCTCTCATGTTTCAGCTATGTTGTTCAAGTTATGGCAGCATAACCATGAAAGGGAGGAAGAGACAGCAACATCTAAAAAGTGTAAATGGGACAGACCAAGTGAAACGGCTATGAAGAAAGTGGAGTACCTGCAGGGAAAAGATATTGTATTTAATAATGGTCAAAGATCAAAAAAGCAGAACAAGGCTCAAACGCCCTGTGCAGCCCCCAAAGCCATCCCACCACTGACCCCAAGTGAGCAATCTTTGTTATACAACAGCCTGTCTCAGTGTTGTGCAAAAGATGGGCAAAAGATGAAACCAGTAGTCCTGTCTCTTGTGAGGGAGCATTCAGCGTCATATGTGCCTAAAACAGTGAGCTTGGATCTGCCAGATCCTCTCACAAGTCTTTATGAGAAAGAAATGAGAGATGTGAGTAGTGAGGAGCTGCAGAAAAGAACAGAAGCTTTGTTTGAGCAGCTGTCAGTGAGTAAAGAGCAGGTAAGGTGGTATTTGTTTTCTGTGTAAAGTTATATCAATCATGTTTTAAATCATATTATTTAGGTAGTAATTTTGTATTTTCAGAGTGATATTGTTGAGGAAGAGACACGAGACCAGTCAAAGTCACAAATATGGTTCGAACAGAAAGCTGGTAGAATTACAGCATCCACATTCAGAGCAGCAACTAAAACGAACATCATGAAGCCTTCAGTATCACTCATAAAAAAAATATGTTATCCACTGTCATACAGTTTTTCAAGTGAGGCAACAAGGTATATACTATTCTCTATATTTACATATGTGGTTAGGATATTAATGTTTGTTTTTGTAAAAATAAGTTGTCAGATATTATTATTAACATTTCCTTTTGTATAACAGATGGGGCTGTAAACACGAAGCTGCAGCGATACAACACTATAGAAACCAACATCGGCTCACACATTCTGACGTTGTGGTGGAAAAGGCTGGGTTTACCATCTCCACAACTCACCCATTTCTTGGAGCATCACCGGACGGTGTTGTGTCTTGCAGCTGCTGTGGTACTGGTGTACTGGAAGTTAAGTGCCCCTTTTGTGTTAAAGATTTAAGTGTTTGTGATGCTGTAAATAGTGTTTCAGGGTTCTGTCTTGAAACAGACATGAATGAAAACTTAAGACTGAAACGTGACCATACTTATTTTTACCAAGTTCAAATGCAAATGTTTGTAACCGAAAAATCATACTGTGACTTTATCCTTTGGACAGAAAAAGAGTCTTGTTCACCTTTTGTTGAGCGGATCTTGCCAGATGAAGTTTTTGCTAGAAAGGAGTTACTAAATGCTGAAGAATTTTACAAGAAATGTGTCCTTCCTGAGTTAGTGGCAAAGATTTTCTCTGCACCTAAAGTTGTGTGTGATAATAGTCAGCAGTGCTGCTATTGTCGTGAGGCTGAATCTGGCAACATGTTAGTCTGTGCCTCTGGATTCTGTTCTGTACAGAAGTTCCACCAAACCTGTCTGGGAATGAAAAGGGTGCCTAAGCACTGGCTGTGTCCCACCTGTAGAAAAATAAATTCTCAAAAGAAAAGTTAAGAAGACAAGTTTATTATTATTACATGGACATTTACTGAGCAGGTACTATTGATTCACATACATTGATGAGAGCACAACAAACTTTCACTAGTTTATCAAGATACATGACATCATTTTCTTTGTCAATGTCAGTAAATGTAATGGGTACTGTGCTTTGTAATAAAGTATATTTTTGACGAACAACTCCTATGACTCTTTCGATGTGTATCCTGAGTGACGCCAAGCTTCGGGTGTTTTCAATCTCAACAGGATCTAACTGCTTTTTCCCACGAGTAAATGCTGGAATCTTTAGGTCGGCTTGGAGAGATTGAACAGACTGACTAACATTAAAACCCCTATCTGCCAAAACTAGGTCTCCTGGAAGCAAGTGTGATAAAAAGTTACTATTTTCTGTGATAAACTTGTCACTTGTGCGCCCTCCCCACCCATTTGAAATGAAAGAAATTGATCCTTGTGGGCTAATGGCAATCAGATATTTCATAGTGTGATGTGATTTGTATGTTGAATAACACTGGGCACTAGCTAATAGGTTACTTGGCTTTTCAATAAAAATTTCAAAACAGTCAATAATACAAATAGTTTTTTCAAAATGTTTGTTACGGAACGCATTTGGAAGAGTTTTTCTTAAAATCTCTTTTTCTGGCCAGACAATAAGACTTGGAACTAATCTGCAATACATGACACTAATACAATGCTTGAAAAGTTTTGAAACTGTGGTGGAATCAACTCCAAAATAAAAAGCTAAAAATTCAAAGCTTAAATTCATCCGAAGCTTAATTAAAGTCAACAAAAACTGTTGAAATAATGTTAGGGCTGATTTAAGTTTGAGATGTGGGGAAACAACATTAAAAAGGGCCATGAGAATAGAAAATGTTGGTAGTCCAGTCAACAATAGAACTTTATCACTTTTTTGAAGAGCGGATTCAGAAAGTTCAGCTTTAGACAGTTTTTCCTTCAGCAACTGATTTTCTGCTCTTAAAGCTTGAACCTCCAACTTCAGTGAATTCTTTTGTGCTTTACAGTTGTCATTATTGCATGTAGGTCCAATGTCACAATCATTTAAAGAAATGACTGGTTCATTGTAGTCTCTGATAGAGGAAGGTCCGGCAGGAGGCTCACAGTCATGTGCTGGCCCTGTAGTGTCAGAGGATTCACCAGGAGGAATGAAAGGTCCCATGGGTGCTTCAGGTGTTTCTTGCTGTTGTTTTCTTTTTTTAGCGGCTTGTCGTCTGCTAAATGTGGCCATTAGCATCTTTCCTTTCTTCTTTACTGGAGAAGGCACATGTCTGAACACGGATGGGACGTAGTCGGGTGAAAGAGGATTGTCACTCTTTTTACCTTGGGACACAACACACAATTAATACAAATTCAGTACGGTTACAATGCAAATACAATGGAGAACAAGTATAAGTATAACTTCAAGCATTGAGCTGGATCTACACAACCCTTTGGCTGGCTATGTCAAAGTAAAAGTCTTATCACTTAGCTTAGCTAGCTATGGTTTCATATCAACATCTGCGGTAAGCACGGTCTCTAACATTTCCGTGGAAAGCCCTGAGCGTTATTTATTAAATAACATTATAAAACAAGGTATAATGATTTGTTTTAGAAATGTTACCTGTTATGAAATGATCACTGCACAAGCGGAAACCATTGGGCGACGGGATCCAGCGCTCGGTTTTCTTCAGTGTGCTTTGGGCTCGTTTAATTGCAGAAATCCACTTTTCCCTTCGAGCTGGATCTTTAGGAATCCGATAGAAGGCTCTGGCTTTACCTTGCCCTCTATGGTTTGTGCATCCAGGTGCACAACATGAGTCTACCATCGTTGCAAAACGTGAACAATGTACGCTTGTTTAGCCGCAGCCGCTAGCTGGTTTGTTCACAAGTTCCTGCCAAGAGGTCACGTGACGCGGTGTGTGACGTCAGCTACAGGAGCTCTATAGCAACATGTTTTTCAACCACACCCTCTGTCTTGTGATCAACGCGACGGTAGATTGTGATATCAACGTATGGTACATTTTAAGCTAAATGAGCCCTGGAGAAATAGTCGTTGTCATTCCTTTGAAACATATACACAATCTTACAAATTGTCAAAACAAGACTATTTTTGTCCATGCTACCACTGCATTTCCAAACAGTGCCTGTTCCCTCACCCCTTCCTCTGATCGCGTGATGGCTCTATTCTCTTGATAGTTCTGACAATAGTGGTCCTTTATGTCTTTTGCTTAAAGGCGAACTCCTCACCGCCACATCCTTTAAAGCGTTCTACTTTTAGCTAATGAGTGGCATATGGCAGTTCCTATTGCTATTTGGAAGTTATCACCGAGAAAAACAAAACAACTATAAATGGTTTGTCACCGTTAATCTGCCTCAAAGGACCGAATTTAAAGCCCCAAACAAAGCCTAAAACTTCTGAAGACATTGATTTTCGAGCAATCTCTTCTTTTTCTATATACATTTTGTTTTAATAGAACATGTCACATTCCTATTCCCTAGTGGCCACATACTCACAGATTGTAGAAAACAAACAAGACCTTCCCAAAAAGCGCGTGTAGCCCTTTGGCTCAGGCTGTCAGTTTGCGTCGGCAGGGAACAAGGCCGTCTCTTTATCTGCAAGAATCTCCGGGGGCATGCGGGGCTGGAGTATGTGGTAGGGGTTAGAGGGCTGGAGGATTGGCTGTGGGTTGGCGTTTGGGAGGACGTCGGCTACAACTTGCAACTCAAGCAAAGTCCAGTAACCCAGATGGGATGTTTCAGGCTTTCTAGCTACTCGTTTTGCGTTTTTTTTAACCAGGGCAATAGTGCAGTATGTATCCCATGGGAGTCTCCTGGTATCTGCCTTTGAATCTGGTCGTACTGCTATTTGTGAGGCCCAAGTCTGATTCCTGGAGTCTGTTTACATCACAAGTGCTCCTGGCAGCGGTATGGAGTGGGGTTGCAGGTCAGGCGAGCTGGCTCTTGGGAGACGCCAGGAAGGAGGTTGAGTGTTATTGGAGGTGGTTGAAGTTCAGTTCAGTGTATAGTGAATACACAGTGACACATTACATATTCTTTCAAATACAGATGCATACTAAATTTGGAAGATATTACTCTAGAGCTGAATGTAGGCAGAGGGCTATATTGATTTAAAGAGAGGTCAAAAAGGTGGATATAGAGGGAAACCTTGAACAGTTTAGTCACTGTAAACCGATGTATTGCTCTTATTGTGACTAGTACAGTGAGTTTTAATCATTTTATTGAAATTTGTTGAAACATTTCCCCTCTCACAAAGTGAAGGCTTATTATTGTGTTTTGACCATTCCCTATCCATTGATCCAGTCATTGTAATTATAATTTTGAGTCTACAGAAGTTTATATAAAAGACAAACAACATTTTTTATATCTGTTGTATATATATTGCCTCAATGCCACAATATTGATGTAATTCTTATTTAGTGTAATTTCAGACAGTGGGAAAATATTAATCACATATCATTTTACACAGTGATAATCATTTCCTACATTTCATTTTGTATCTTTTTCATCACTGGTGTATTCTTTATTCAAACACTCTTTAAGGGTCCCAGTAAAGAGTTCTTAGTGGTAAACAGCCAAATAACTGCAAGAACATTTGCGAACTCAGAGGCGTTTTACTTACTTTGGTAAAAAGGAAATAAATAGCTATAGCATAAGTCCCAATGCTATCGCTACATCCATTCTCCATTTCACTGCAGCAGCGTCACATGCTCGAGAACATGTTAAATGCAGTATCTGTTAGTGGATGACATGAGCACACAAACACATGCAGGCGCTGAGAGCTGAAGGCTAATCTCCGCACCATTGAGTCCAGCAGCCCGCCCGAGACCCGCTATCTCCCCCTGTGTGGAAGCCTGGATATGGAATTGTTTATCAGACCCACTCTGCTGTCTGCTTTGTGCCGGCTTCATTATAGCCCTGGCTATGTTTGGGAGACAATATCTGTTCCTTGTTTCCTGCACTGCTACCTGCTTGTTGTTCCAGAGGAGATGGGCCCAGGCTCCAGCGATTTATCATCCTCTCAGGGGCTGCTTGATAAAGAACCCAACATCCCCCTCTGTGTTGGAGAGATAGGAGCTGCGAGAGACAAGGAAAGTGTCGCAAAAATGTAACTTCAAATATCTGTCCATGCTGATGCTATCCCTGAGCAGGATACAGAAGAGATGTGCGCAAAGCCAAAAAGACACTCCCCCCGTCTGTTTCTATGTGAGCGATCCGTCGTCACACATGCCCAGGGCCAAGTTCAGGCTCATGTTTTAATGACTGATAAAAGGATAGACTGTATAATGTGCCTACTCTGTTTGGGAGGGCTTATCTTGGAGATGTCAGGAGGTAAAACCTTGCTCCAGTGATTGAGCTAAAGTGCTGGGAGCTTTCAGACACACCCGTTCCTAATTTCCCCACTCGCTTTGTTATAATCATATTTAACGCTAAATGAGTCTACACTCTAAACAGAGCTGTCTCTCAGTGTTCCTGCATTCTTAAACAGTCTTTTTTTAATTGATTTGGCATTCACAGTCTTCATATTGTGGCGAATCCACTTCTCTGTCTGACTGACAAGGCTCTTTATAAGATCTTTATCGAATACAGGGATTACGTCTCTTAATTATAATAGAAGTCATTAAGGGCTTCATGCTTTATTTAACAAATGACAGAGATCATCTGGATTACATTCTAAACACTCTGAGTGAAGGGAAATTGAGTGTAAATTTCAGTCAATACAAGGACATTTTGTGATGGCTTTTTTTTAATCAACGGTTTTCCCTTGACGTTATAGACAATATCTTAACTGTGTTTATTGTAATATTAGGCTCAGTCTGGACTCGGCTTACATCAGAACACACTGTGCAGGTGTGTCAACCACCAGCTTCACACATGGTGAAAATTAGTGAAGGAAACCAAGTGCCCAGCAGGAGTGGGCTGGGGCCGTGACATTGCCCTGGCCTTGGGGTGGGGCACTGCCTGTCAGGGGCCTCACTATGACGGCTGTCCGCCTTCAAAAACCTATTTGTTTATCCCTGTGTGAGGTCCAGCCTTAGATCCTGGACCCTGCTGCTCTCTGCGCACCAGGGACCTGGGCTGTTGCCGCTAGCAACAGATAAAAATTGCTGTTAACCACAGCAGGGCCCACAACACATCAATCAAGGGGTCTGCAGATAAAGGCTGCAGGCTTTAGGGGCCCCAGCTGAATGGCACTGCTGAAAATCCTTTCCAGTGGCTGAGCACCCAGCTCTGATGATGGGCTGCTAGCATTCAGGCAGCAACATAGAAGCTTCATTTTTAACGACGCATTTGCGGTTTTATTCTAATAGAGATGGATTAGAGGCACCCTCACAAAAGAAACTCTTGAGGTCATTTGAATAAAGGCAACGCTAAGAATTAGTGGTGGCTGGGCCTCAGGAAAACTTGCCCCGACATAGTGCACTTGTTCAAAATGAACTACTAATTGCTTTGCCACTTGGCATTGCTCTTAAGTCTGCTAAGAGCAGGGCAAGAAGCATTTTAAGGATGGATAACAGTTTTTATAACCTTTATGGATATAATCTAAACAAAACTATGTATAGTTAGCCATTTTATGGCTTTCATCCTTCTTCATAATAATCCAATCTTTCACAATATTTTCTACGTCATGCCCCATGTTGCAGATGCTTCAGATGAAGCACAGGGGCCCAGGAGTATAGTATTAGTTTTGTCCCCTTGAGCAAAACCCTATCTGGCTCGTGTATACAGTGTCCCTCGTTCCACATTTGCCATACTTTAAACAAATAGCTCTATAATGCACCAATCAAACAATGCTCCATGGGTTTGTTTACTGCAAGCTTTCTCCATTAAGCTTCACGGACACTGTAGACAAATAAGGTAGTAATTTCACTTTATCATATGTTACATATACCACAATCAAGCAGCAATTACATGCTCCTTCCATTTGTAAGAGCTCCCCGCACCGATGTGGATGTTTTAATGAGGGCTGTAATGAACGTTCGGGGTGTTTGGCAAGTCTCCGAGATGTTGCTGGGGATTTTATGGCTTCCTATTATAACCTACAATTTGCATCAGCAAATTACAATGCTCCATATCATTATCCTGCACCAAGGCCCGATCATAAATTAGAGCTCCAATTACAAACATCTATGTGGGAATGAGAAATGAATATGATGGCAGCTCACCAGACAGGCAGACAGGAGGAGAGAAAACCTCCTGTGGATCCTGGATGAGACGGAGGTGGGATTTTTAGGAATGTTTTGTGTTTAAACAAATAAGGCATTTCAGGAAATACTGTCAACTGCATTTTGTTTTGGAGCTTCCATATGTCATATTTCACACTGTAATTGAAATATGTTTCCTTTCTGAACTATCAATCTTACTCTTCATTTAAACGTGTTTGTCTGTTTGTTTGGCTACGCAAAAGTAAAGGTTATTTTTTTACCGTGTCTATTCAGAATGTGTCCCTGCCTTTCTGTCAAATGCTCTTTCTTTCCTCGTCGCCCTGATTACTCTGGAGGCAACGTTATAAATCACAGACGTTTATCATGCAGCGGCTTATTAATTCACCGCCACAAGTACAATATACGTCTGTGTCATTTAAAGCAGCACCAGTACTGTTAAGGCTGCCTCACTATGCCATTGAAAGAATCTTTGACAAACAGAACCTTTTATTTTGATGTTTATTTCCAACACAAGCTGTCTCTTCTATAGTATATGCAATCAAAGCAACATTGTCTCATACCAAGGAGGTTCTGGTCGATGATCGCAGCTTTCATCATTCCATGCACAATTCAGAAATCTCAAAAATCGGTTTGCAAACTAAATAACATATCTTACAGTTACAATTTACATTTTTGTGACTAGAAGGTCATTTATTTATTATTATGTTCATTGTAATGTATGTTACAGTCACACAAGTATTGGGGATGACTCAAGATTCAGGAATTTGCCATTTGCAGTAAAACCACATTGGAAAAACTGTGCAAGACTACCTCAGTGTGCACCAGATAGCACACAACAGAGGTCTTGCCACGGCGCAATTTTTCCGGCGAGAAAATGTGTTACATTAGTTTCATCAGGCGTTCACTCTTGATGCATTGCCCCTGTGCTCATACCCTCTACAGTAGTTTGTAAATTGGTTTTATCAGATGACACAATGGTTTTAGGCGATCATAAGGTCAGGATTACAGAGGACTTTTTTAACACTTTTGAATCAAATCGCTCGCACAGTGGAATATCACAATGCATTTTAGGGCCATTTAAAGGAGCAATACAAATCTGGCCGAAAGTGGTACTGCAGTCACAGTCCATATTTTGTAGTCCTCTCCCACTCTCCCTGACTCAGGTTGCCAGATACACACCAAATCCAGCAGCAAACACAAGGAATTATTTTATCAGTTATTTGTCTGTCTCCACATTGCCAAAGTATCTCGCCCAGATTCGAAACCCCATCCGCTGGGGTGACGACGCTATGGCTTAACTATTAGGCCACCTTTACATATAAAGGGATTCTGGATTCCAGGCAGGTAGTTGAACTGTCAATGAAGAACGCACTCAACGCAGCAAGTTGTTCTCAATTTTTCAAAGGCGTCCCGGAATAAATCCTCATTTTAGTCTTCGTTTTGTCATTAATGATTTGAGAATCTTAACAAGACCTCTTTCAGTTCTGCGGCCACATGTTATTTTAACTAGCCGCGGGGAGTTTCGGCAACCCGGACCTCGGACTTCCTCATTGGCAAAACAGCGGAGGGTGGGACATCGAAATGAAAACAATAACAACTTTTGCGGGTCGTAAAACTAATTTTGATATTCAAATATCTCGGCTGAACTACTGTTATCAGTTAAAGATGTATTTGAGAAGCGCATGATTTAATAATGCCTTTTGAAATATTGGGGCCATTTACTGATGACTTGACATGCAAATATTACATATTGCTACTTTAACCATGTTTTTTCAAAATAAAAGATATATACACAAATAGGAATTGTGAACCTATTTCTTATGGATGATTGCTGAAGGAAGTGTTTGGTTGTTTAAATGTGAAAATGTTGATTGCTTCTGTATGCAGCATTTAGCATCTGCAGCTCTACTACTTTTGCAGATTCAAGGCTCTACCACTAGTCTGTTAATAATAATGCATACTGCTTTTCTTGACATTAAAAGACGCTTCACATAACATACATAGGGTGGTCAATCACTGCTGTAGCCATAGCTGCCCTAAGGCAATCTTAAATCTTGTAACCTGGGGCCAATTTCCACACAGAAAGGTGAAACAAAAAGAATTAACAGACAGAGCTCGTCACAACCCTTTCTCATCATTCAGCAGCTCAAAACCCACAGCTCCCCAAACAAAGAGAAGACCATTTTAACAGCAAAAAAATATGTCTGATGAAGAAGATAGCAGATGAATGTGTATTTTTGAGTGATTTCTAATTAATCAACACCTCCCATCACACGCTAAAAGATAATCTTGAAGGCACAAAAACCTCAAATTGTGGCAATTATTAGGTGTTAAGTCATATTTAATTCATTTTCTGAAGTTCCACCAACACAGGAAAGTGAAGATGCTCATGAAATTCCAACTTGGCTTCTCTGCTTCACACTTGTACCCTATTGAAATCTTTTTGAGCCTCTACCTAAAGAGACATCATTGTGCCTATCACAGTACCTCTGGCAATTATCAGGGCTGTTTTTTAATGTTTCCACGAATCTATCAAAGTTCAACCCCCGATCGCTTTCTACTACCTGTACCTCCTCCTACCTTTTCCAGCCTGCACAAAAAGTTGCTCTAAGTAGGTCACGTTCTGCCACTTTCCCTCTAATCACTCGACAAAAGAACAGTGTTTGCCTCTGTCGCAGCCCCTAAGCTTTGCTCCTGGGATTTCAGGGAGAAGCAGACATGCATTTGATTTCTGCCATGTATTCTATTTTTTATTTATTTTTTGCTTTTTTCTCCCATGCCTCATTCTAGTTTTTTTTGTATTTGACAGCACACAAGCAACATCAGCTCTCTCCCAACTTGAACACATGCGACGATTCCACATCTCTCGGTGGAAAAGCTGTCTGACAGTAACAGCAGGTATAGGATAGGATAGGATTACTCACAAGCGCAGGCAATTACACCTCCAGCTGATACTGTTGTGTTTATGAGAAGAGTAACTGTTAATGACAGTGTTCTCGTGAGGCTTGTGGCACAGTTTAGACAAACCCACTGTTGGTGTCGGGCCCCGTCTCCTGCTATGCCAGTGTGCAAGACTATGTTGTTTTACGTTGGAAGGAACACAAAGCTCATATGCGCTTGAAGACGATATGCACTTGAAGTCAGGACATTTTTCTTAAAGGGGAAATAACATTCTAAATTAACTTTTCACAGCCATAATAAAGTTGTTTAGTAAACACGCAAAATTAACCCTAACCCTTTTATAGTAGGGCTGTCAAATGATAAAAAAATTTTTAGGTGATTAATCGCATAGTAATGCTGAGGTAACTCACGATTAATCGCATTTTTTACAATCTATTTCAAATCCACTCCAATTGAAGTTAAATGAGATTGTCACACGTAATGATACATTGTCATTCATACCAAATGTACTTTAATCTGTTTGATTTGCTCACAACCTTTAACTTTTCGGCACAACCAATATGAGCTGTTAATGAAAGGGAAAATTACATACACCAGCTTTAATTTAGCTGCAATTCAGGAGGAGACACGGACACTTCCTGAGGCTCCATAGTCCAGCTTCAGCAGTGTATTTATTCCTGCTCAGGTTACGCAAAGACACGCACACAACATGCAGAGAATAGTTCTGTGCGTGTATGGTCTTGTTGTTGTTAGCGGCTCACAGCTGGTGGGAACCTCTGTCCAGAGCGGCCGCAGCTGCCCCGGGTCAGAATGCTGCGGTCACGGAGGATGCAGACTTCAGTTCATACAGCAAAAAACAGCAAGTGCATATTCTTTTAAAACTTGAATTCCCAGAGGGCAAGCACGTACATTTTTTTATATGCGGTTAATGAAAAATAATTTGGGCCGCGCGGGTATGCTGCTATAGTGATTCATGCATGCTTGTGTAATTTGTATTCTCTTATATGCGGGGCCATCGTGCTCCCCTGACTCCTCTCATCACGGCCCAAAGTTTTTAATTTCTTTGTTTATACATTTTGTGCGAAATCTGTGACACGCGGAGGTCTTGCCAGTCTTGCGCAGGAATTTTTGTGCAAAGGAAAAACATATTTGTACATTGCAACTTGATCTGCAGTGGAAGGGGGATCTTTGATGTCACCTCCATTGAGCCCTTATATATTGCTGTTTCTCTTACATGTGAATTAGAAAAAACTAGTATCTGTTGAAAAAAACTAATATAGGTTTATGCTGTCTCCATGGACTCCCATAACACATAAATATGGAGCCCCATTCACATAAACCTCCTGCGTAAGGAGAATAAACAGTGCATAACTGTATATAGCTGACCCACCTGTTCAAAACAGCATACACTGTTTATTTTTAGCTTTTTTGTTTTGTTTGTTTACTGTAAAGCGTATTTGAGTGTCCAAAAGATAAGTATGATATATGTTTCTAGTATTGTTATTTATTATAGTAGCCCTCTTCACAAATGAATACATTATTTTTTTATTTCCTGAGCATTTTGCCCTGCCCTCTCGCTCTGTGCTATTCACATAAACACACTTGGAAACAGGAATGTTTTCTAAATCATTAGCTCTGGAGGTAATGGAGGTGAAAATACAAGGTGTGTACACATGTCCGCTTTATTCAGACATTTTTGGACACAACACGACTGAAAGTAGATATAGACAACTTATAACTGGACACATCATGATTTACTAAAATCTGATCCATGTTTTAACGCACCGACTTGATATGAAAGCCCCATTCATAACATATTATACAAGGTCTTATGGCGGTAATAGTGATGCAGTCTGTTTTGACACTAAACAAAACGATCCATTGGTGCTAAAACACTTCATGCAGTCAAAAAAAAAAATGCTATGTAGTCTTAGCAGAGTTTAAGCAACTTGTGTACAGCAAGGGAAGTCATCTTCTGAGGCTTCTGAGGGGCTGAAAGAAATAACGTCTCCCTTCCCTGGTTGCCATGGTAATTGAAGTGAAAGACAGGATCCCTGCAATTTACTAGGTACTGTCCCGTGAAATTATCGGCCCAAGAAAATCCTGCTACTTCAGGTGTCATTCACATAAACCTCCACATGTGAAAGTGCCAGGACTTTTTTTTGTGTTTTTCATGTATTCTGAAACTCCCCCAGTGTGGGACGCATAAAAGATCTCTTAATGTTATTAATGGAGCTTAGTTGAGATTAGATGAATTGATATCGCACTTACTATTTAGTATATATGCACTTTCAGTCAGTTGGATCTAAAGTCATAGATTTATAGCACATACAAAAGTGATCGCAAATAAGATAATGACTGGTCTCTCTTGGGTTGGACTGCTGTGCCCATTTCCCCCCTACGTGCTTTCACACACGGAGGGCAGACCGCACGGATTGAGTTTGTGTTTAGAGAAAGCTTAGTCATAATTACACCAGGCAAACTGGATCTCGACGGAGTGTCGCTGAAACCATTTGGAAGTATCCCGTTGGAAAGGAAAGCATCTTATATAAATATCCATCAGTTATTATTCTTGCGTTGGTTTAGCTTGTGTTTTTCAGACCATATAATCTTCTTTCACAGCAGTGGCTTTAATAATATATGCGTGCTGTTTCCTTATGCGTGTGGCAGTTGTCAGAACATGAAGTCAGACTGACCGTATGTAGAGCAAACCCTCGATATGCACTTGTGTTGGTGCCAGATGGTGCTAACATGGTGTTTGCCTTTGTTTCCTCAGAGGCAGCACCTGTTGGGCTGTTTGTGACTTTTTGGTTGAAATAAACTCCCAGCATCCCTGCACTTATGTCCCAGGTCTAGTCCAACCGTATCTGTGCTTGAAGAGATAATTTATTGGGCTACAACTACTATGTTTATTTTTATCCAATCCCCCCCTTCACAGCAAGTGCACTACTATGATGATTGTTTTGGTTCATCCTGCATTGGCTGATCAAGGGTCCGGGATTGACCCCATGGTTGCCATAGACCACAGAAATGTATTGCATTTTTTACCTCATTACCTCAATTATGCACCATTCTTCATGAATCAATCAATCACTCTTGAGATTTGTAGAGCGCTTTTCCTACACGGGGTTACACAAAGTTCTTCACAGTCCACATCACACAAGAATAAAGGCACCATTCTCCCCTGCCCCGGCCGTGACCCCGACTCTGCATCTCGCAATAGCAATAACATTGCTATTGTCGCAATAGTGGTAGTACATGTATATATGTAATATTTTTACAATCAAATAAATATGGAAAGCCTTGATTTGCAGGTAATTTGTGGCAGTAGCTATGAATGAATTGATGAGAGGACATTGAATACAAAAAGGTTTGGTGCTGAGGCAGAGGTCTTGGATAAAGTAAAAGTGTGACGCAAAGTCATGTGTTTGTTCAATATTTTACTCTGAAAATAAGTCACTTTATGATTAATTTTTCCTTATGTTTCCTTCTTTTGTCTAACTTTAGACTATGTCTTATGTATTGCTCCTGTAGCAGTGACCTCCCCTTGACATTTCTGTGGGCAGCCCATAAAAAGAAGAACATCATACACTTAAAGTAAAAACTGCTTTGTATAGCTACAGTAACTGCCTATAAAATGCAATTGGCCGTTTCTCCCTCGACTGCAGCCTCCCGCCCGAGAACCGTCCCCGCTGCACTCCAGATCCACACACCATGCCCGCACCATGTGCTTGGCCTTGGCCCCAATCACACCGGGGCACATGGGAGATTAACTGGGCTGGCTCACTCCACTCAGCAGGGCCCGGCGACTCCCCTCCACTCATCCAGGCCCAATCTGCCAGCCAGTCTCCTGCTCCGCCGAGCCATGGCAGCAGGGCACCACCAGCGCCGTCCCGCCTTCATTACGCCTGCCAGATGGGCTGAGAATTAGATTCGAACTCCCACCAAGCAGAGGAGGCAGCGAGCAGAGAACAGCATAGGAATAAACGGAGTAGGAAGAGAGATTTGGGTAAAGGGCGGAAGAAAGTAATGGTTTTTGTTTTCATTTATGTTGCAAGTTATTACGTTTTAATGCAACACCCCTAGGACCTGGCGATATTAAATGCCTGGCTTTTTGAATAATCGACACTAACCGCGAGCAAATGCAAAGGGAGAAATGAAATTAGCAAGTGCGGCAATTTGGCACAGTGATTATCAGCTCCTCGGAGGCACTTCCTGATGATTTAAGAATGCTAACATTTAAGCAAGTCAGATCTCATTACTGTACAAGGTTAAACGGAGTTGCGGCGGAGGGGAGGCAGATGCTTGATTGGAAATGGGGCTACGTCTTTTCTCCTGGCGTTTTAGCATATTTCAGCGGATGTTACTGATGCCTATGGAAGCATTCTGTGGAAAAGTAGTGATAGAGGTTATGACAACTAACTTTTGACATCCAAGCCCTGGAAAAGAAGATAAAACTTACGCAATATTAAATAAAATTCAACTCAAAAGCAATAACTAACACAGCACAGACCAAGTTATGGGGGAGAGGTGTAGGGTCAGAGAGTGTTTGGACTGTGTCTTTCCATGTGTGTGTGTTTTGTGTTGTATGAGTGAGAGAGGGTAAGGGCCAATTAAGCTGCTTCGCCCGAGATTGTTGCTTTGTCTTTTCAATTACGAACTTTTGAAACCGTTTTAGAAAGACTGCATGCTATAATGCTGTGCCACTCAAGCACTACTCAACTACTACGTCCGTGCTACCTCGATGAGGCACCCCTTTACATTTAAAAGTTCATTATGTACTGTTTGTGGTTTTTAAAAAGTGTTCTGCTGTTTTGATGGCTTTCAACTACTCTTTTAGTAATAGATTTTGAAATCACATAACGCAGCAACAGCAAACAAGCCATACAAGCAACATTATTTTATTTTTTTAAGTCAATTTTGTCCACACTGGTCCATGAACGCAGAGTTAGGGTTAGTGTCAGTGTTGCATCATCAGTTGCAGAACAGTAGGTATGAGGAGCACACAATACAAAAATAACAATAACTCTATACAAAAATTGAATAAAGTCTGTAAAAGCCATTTTAGTTGAAGGTATTTTTCCCCACTACTTTGTAACTGTGTTCACAGTATTTCCTTGTTTTAATTTATGAAAGAGCATTTGCAAAGAAACCAAGAATCAGTATTATCATGTTTTGGACCATGGCCCCCTGCACCTTTAACACCATGTATTTGTCTCTGTTCTCAGCCAAATTGTTAGAGGCATAACCTGTTTTCAAGCAATTCCTGCATCCGCCATGTTTCTCAGAGCCAGCTACTCCCCTCATCTCCTCGCACACACCAGCTGATCCAATTAGGTGACACCAGACAATGGATTTACTCCTCAATAAACCTTGCAAAGTGCCAAGGGTTCCCCACAATAAGGAGTTTTTCCCCCTCAAATCTTTTTGTAGGCATTTACTCTCTAGTGAGGTTTCTGGGATCTGTTATTAATTAATTTTTTTTTTTTTTTCAGAAGTGGGCTGCAGGTGTATAAGTTAGATCTATCAGTGCAGAGAATCACTGTATGTGCGAATGGAAGTGTTGTAGAAGATGAGGTCGGTTTGCTTGATACGGTTGTTTTTTAATCAGTTGGTATAAGTACTTCCTGTATGTACATTTGGTAAAACCATGACCTAATTCATTTAGGGTTGAAACAATTAATCAAATCAATTACAAACAGCTTTTGATTACAACTCCTTTGCCTTGATGTATTGGATAATTCCATCTACTTAGAAAACTAATGGAAGAAGCAAATTGCGCATCACATTATTTGTAAGTGGGTCAGTATGCAGCCTGCCTTAAAAAGGAAACTCTGAACAAAAACAACTCTAAGTAGATTCAAGATGCAGTCATTTATTGTTATTGTCACAAAAACTAGGAAGTCACATTTTGAGCGTCATCGTATTAGAGAGTAGAAGTAAGTAAGTAATCTTTATTTATATACCGCCTTTTCACTGCAGATCTGAGTCTCAAAGCGGTTTTACAATTGTTAATTTTTGGGCATTTGTCTCTCACTCCACACAGAGATGGGAGCGGGGTCGCCAGTACAGGAGGCGCATGCCAGAACTATTGGACATATTTTTTAGTGGTAGGGGAAACCGGAGTACCCGAAGGAAACCTACGCAGAGACGGGGAGAACATGCAAACTCCACTCAGAGAGGCCCTGGTCCGACCGGGATTTGAACCCAGGACCTTCTTGCTGAGAGGCGAGAGTGCTATCCACTCAGCCACCGTGCCGCCCGTGCAGTGGAAAGTGCAGAAGTTGTCAGGATGTAAACAGCACAGGGCTATATGAGGTAGTAACACAGCAACACAGTGACAGGATGTGAGTGAGTATGTTATAGCCGCAACAATGCACGACCAGCTCACAGTTATGGCAGGTATGTAAACGTGGAGGATAAAGGGGGGTCGGGGGGGGAGTTTATACCACCCTTCGGATTGCCTGCTCCTCGGCCTTTGTACGGCTTAAGAATCACACAGTATTTGTATTTACGATAAAATTACAAGACAATGTATTACTTTAATTGTGAATATTAAAGTTTCTTTTTTGTTCGATACCCCAATTCATATGTGTATTTTTGATGTCTTTAACTGTTGATGCTCTGATCTGTGTTGGTGATTTCAATGGTTTTGTGAAGTCCTCTGAGAAGTCTGCTGTTGTGATTTGGGGCTATACAAGAATAAGTTGTTGTTGTTGTTAATCTAAAATAAGAGCCACCTGATTAAACAATTTGTCCGACATAATATTTCAGAATTGATTGTCTATTATTGTTACGTGTTTCCAGTTAATGTGCAGTTAAGTATGTAAAAATAGTTAAAATAGAAAAACATTTGATTGTAACTGTGATTTGACAATACTTTGTAGTGGGTAGAACTGAACTGAAAAAGTTTTGTAAAGCTACCTGAAAGTAGCTATAAACACTAGCTTGAAAAGTTACGTAAAAGAGTAAACGCATCTCTTTGCAGACAAAATCAAAACCCGTGTCGTGATGAAACGCATTTAAAGCAAGCCAAGAGCGGCAAAGCTACTTTAGGGAATAAGTCTATTAGTTTCTCCAAGCTGTTGTTTTCTCATGCACGGGAGATCATTGCAAGTCAAATGTAATCATCTTGCCGTTGGGTTATGCTCCGTCTCGAATAATAATAATATTAGGTTGGTCCCTGGCATTGCCTACATAAAAATTGTAATTTGAATTTCTTAGGCACAAGTTCTGAGGCTGATGTTAATCACAGCCAATCACTAGTGTTGTCGTCGTGTTTCCCCCCTCTGTTTATGACTGCTTTATCTTCAGGCACATCTTTAAGTTTGCTGCATGAATACATTATCTACTCTACAGTCACAAACATCTACTCTCCACCCACTGCCCTAAAGTCTATACATCACATTTTGTCAGAGTTGTGGCCAAAAAGGGTTTTAGAATTCCAGTGGTGTAACTCCAAGAACGAGGCTAAAGCTTGTAAAATGTAACTAGGCATTTCCACATAAAACATTCACACTTAAGTACGATTAGTAGAGATTAAGGTGGGTTTGTTTTGCTTCTGTGAAGACCCCGTGACAATTTCCAAATGGATTCAGAGGAGCTTTGCCGGCTCTACTTCCTTAATCCTATGCCAGGAGTTCTCACCTACCTTAGCTGAATTATTTACGTTTCAAATCTCACATCAGCTTTGCAGCCAAGGGCTTCGAAGCATGTTAAAAAGGCAGTGCTGTGTAAATTCATGTTCAATATATACATAGCTCTTTACCAGATCCATTGCCCGCGTTTAGCTATAGCACCATTCACAACAGATCATGCGCTACTTATGCAGTCATGTTGTTTTTGTGTTGGTAGATGTTTAAACACAAAAAAAACAATTCAACCCTTTAATGGTCTCCTCAACCTCTTGGGAGATCACCTTTTGAGTCAATGTACAGGATCAACTTTAAGCTTGCTTGAAACTGAACTATACCTCTTTGGAGCCTCTCTCACTTGGTTTTAGACAAAAGGCATTTAATAATAAAAAAAGATAGGGGTTAAAAAAACCTTAAAAACAAAAAGAAAAAAGAAAAAAATACATTGCTTTCTTCAAGGAGTGAATAATAAAGGGTTAAATAAGACATATTATGAAAATACTGCTTTATAACAAACGCATAACCCTTCTGTCCAAAAGTTTGTCTCAGTCCAGTACCACTAGGACATCACTGAGAGCATTACAAAAGCATTGCACCACATTTTCAGGTAAAAGGGCATTATTTACAGAAGGATTGTTTGCAGCTGATAATTTTAGAATTTGGATAATAAAACAAATCAAAATTCCCTCTGATGGTAGAATAGGCATAAAGCAATCTGACAGCATGGTCTTCCCTTGATACTTGTTTCAATATAGTTGCTACTTACGATAGTTTGTAAAACATGAAATGAAGTGTTATAATAATACATGGTTTATTTTTTTATTCTTTTAAATATATATTTAGTCAAACCAGGCTGCATTTTGGTGCTCTAATTGTTTTGTTCCTTTTCATTTCCCTGGTTGATCTTTTATCTACCAGTGGTCCTCCCTTCTACAGCCAGAATGTGGATCCTTCTCCCCAGTCGAGCCACTCCCAGCTATGCCATTTCCATATTCTCTCTGGCATGTATATGAGCCAGCGTCCTCCCATGTGCTGTGTGATGCGATCCCTAGATAGATTCATTCAAACGTAATGATAAAAGATGGGTTTGGACAGGGCTACTTATTTGACAATCATTGGAGTGCCAGAGTGATGGATGGTGAGGAGGGCCCGTACCTCAAGTCCCTCCCTCCCCATCAACAGGGCTCTCCTCCTCTGATCCCTTCTTATTTATGTATTTGCCTGCCATGTTCAAGGTCTCGCTTCACTTTGAGAGAGAAATATCAAATTGAATTAAAATTGCTCGCTCACCCAAAACATAGGCCTTAAAATCACACATCTGTTCCCACAATTTATTGTTGCAAAGTCAATCCTTCTCTCTCTCTTTTTGGTCTCTCTCTCTCTGGCTGCGTGGTAATGTGAATTATTCATGCCAGTGGGGCCACAGCGTGCTTCATCATGTTAAAGTGCCCATGACATTACTGATGGAGCCACCGCCGCCCCTGCACTGCTGGCTATGTTAATGCATTTGGAAGGAGGGAAGAAAAGGCATGCCAGCATCTCCAGGGATTACCAGGACAAGAACAAATCACCAATTTGAAATTAGTACGAGTCCATGCCCTTGTCCAATCACAGGCCACCTCTTGCCTGCAAATGTTCTCCTGCACATCAAACACAGCTGTTGTTTCGGTGTTGTAGCTGCTATAAGTGCACATGTATGAACAGAACAGAGACAGAATGAGTAATACTGTTGTTTTTTTTACTACAAGATGGATTCTATTGTTTATATAGACATGTCATAAAGTACCCACAGACCACCCGAGTGCTGACGTCGCCCACAGTGTTTGCCGAGTGCAGGAGAAGCCAAGTAGAGTTAACTCAAACAGACTATTTGAGTGGGAATCTGGAGCCAAATGTATGCAAATCTGTGGGTAGCAACGACGTAGCAACCAAGAGCCAATCAGGAAAAGCGCCAGCCTCTACCACATCTCGCAAATAGAATAAGGCCAGATCAGTCAGTTGTTATAGGGGACGTATCTGGATTTAGAAAGACCTTATCAAAATAAAAAACACCAGGATCATTGAGAGCGCTAAACCATGGATATATTAGGATCAAAATGTCAACAGTTTCTGAGCCATGAATACACAAGAGACAAATATCTAATTTAAGCTCTATTTGTTTTTGGCTTTTTTCTAAAATGTTCTACAGTATGACAATAAACAAAACATTTAGACTGTAAAGGACAATTTGAAAAAGTCATTGGATGTTTGTAGTTTTAATTATGTAATATATTTGTAGCTGCTGTAATGATGAAAAATGCAACTGTATCAGGAAAGATACATTTGTCTATATAAACAATTGAATATACAGTACATATGTATTTTCTCACATGAGTTCCCAAACAGTTGGCTTAAAACCTTACCCGTAAATTGTGTTTATCTTTTAGGTTACATAGCTATTTTTGGGTATGCACTGTTTAGCAATTCTACCTCTCCAACTTCATTGTCATTGCTACTTAAAACAACCACATTTTGCCACATTGGGGAAATTTCAGTGTAACCAAGCAACAGTGCAGCCTTATCCTTACCACTTCCCCTCAACGTACACTGGCTTACACACATTTTACTTTAGAAGTCTCCAGAGAAGCTGAATCAGTCGAACAAGTCCCTTCCCCCTTTTTTATAATCTCCAGTCCTGGGATTGCTGAGTTTTCTGATCACCTCTCCACATCTCCCCTGGATTAGTTTCAACCCAGAGTTTGCGTAGCACCCTCGGGATCATCATGTTAGCGTGCATCTGCGCTGGAGGCTCTATGACAACCTTGCGTTTATTGGAACCTTGAAATTCAATAAGCCGGCTCAATTGTATGCGAAGAATGAACTTTGATGTTGCGATTGAATATGGAGCACTACTTTGTGCGGTGGAAGAATATGGTGGTGAATGGTGACATAAAGACGGTCTGAAGGGAGCGGCCATCTTTCAGTTCCTCCTTTGTCTTTTAGGTGTTTGTATTCGGCACTAAGAATGGCGTGTTTGAAAGATTTCTAAGCATGAGAGCTATCATATGACACATCTTTTCACTGTACATCCACACAAACCGAAAGCCCCTGTGCCGCTATATCTTTCCGTCTTGTAAATCAATATTTTAATGAGCCCGAGATGTTTTGCAGAAAAAAGCACAGTGGAGGGAGGGGCGAAGAGTTAGTTGTACTGGGTCTGCAAGTATTTCCACTGTCAGTTTGTGGCCTTTTGTTTAAGCTTGTTCTCGGCTTTTGAGAAAACCGCCTGCGCGTTTGTAAAGGTGCCGGGCAAGATGAGCACAAGCGATAGTGCCGTTCCCACACGCTTTGCTGTCTGAAATTTCACAAGTGATAGCGGTTGGCTGACAGAGGGGCGCAGATAGCATCTCACCTGATTAGAAGAAAGAGAGAGAAAGAGCAGTAAGGAGGAGGTGAGCTGACGAAAAAGTGCCGGTGATAGAAAGAATCTGAGGTTATGTTGGGTTTGTTTGACACATCTCCAGCCGACTGCAAATACACCACGCTGTCCACAAATGACTGCAGACAAAGCTACAAACCGCAGTTTATTTTCAGCAGCGCAAACTTAACTACTTTTGTTTTTAACCTGTTGGTTGCGTTCATGTTCGAGAATTCTATTTCAGTTGGAGGCCAGATGTCAAAACAACACTTAAAGGAAATGTTGAGAATAGAAATATATAAATGTATAATCTCATAGTGATTGGATTCAAAGTCCATAGTATTTTTTTGCCTGGTTCTACTGGCAACATGCATATTTCAAAAAATATATATATTGTCAACGCTTCTATACAACTTTATGAGATAAAAGTAGTCAATAGTTTGTTGACATGTATTGACATTTCAAACTTTGCTACACAGTTAGTTTAACTTGGATATCGGCCCAGGAATTACAGAGACATTAGCTCTTTACTAAGACAGTTACCATAGTTACCAGGAAAGTATTTTAAGCTGCCCTCCACCACGATTCTAAACTATAGGCTCTATGGAATCTTGTGATGTCACATGAACACCGCCTTATCTCCTATTATCAGTATTAAGGGTGCACTCAATTATGTTATTTTTATTTTTTGCTCACTTCTATATCATCAACAAGAGATTAATGCACTGGCAACAAACTGGCAACCTTAACAAAAAGTATAATAAAGCTAGAGTACCTTATTTTCCAACCAAACATTTTTTACTGTATGATAAAATCCATTGAACTAGTCTTGAGCTCTCCAAAAAGACTGGTTCTATCCCTAGTTTTCACATTTTCTCTGTCACAGCCAATCAGCTGAGGACACCATGATTTGTTGACAATATTTTTCTTCTGTTGGGACAAATTTAAGGTGTTATTTATGTAGAAAAAGTGGTGTACCCCAGCTTCAACATTATTTTATTTTAATTATAGTTTTTTGTAAGTGCCAGATCAGAAAAAAACGTTACATTCTTACGGTTGTTTACGACACATTTTCAGAATAATTAGTGTGTTTGTCTTGGTGAAAGAGGTTACATCCCAAAGTACTGAACTCTTTTATCGTCACATACAAGTAAGTAAGTAAGTAAGTAATCTTTATTTATATACCGCCTTTTCACTGCAGATCTGAGTCTCAAAGCGGTTTACAATTGTTAATTTTTTTTTGTGCATTTGTCTCTCACTCCACACAGAGATGGGAGCGGGGTCGCTAGTACAGGAGGCGCATGCCAGAACTATTGGACATATTTTTAGTGGTAGGGGAAACCGGAGTACCCGGAGGAAACCTACGCAGACACGGGGAGAACATGCAAACTCCACTCAGAAAGGCCCTGGTCCGACCGGGATTCGAACCCAGGACCTTCTTGCTGAGAGGCGAGAGTGCTATCCACTCAGCCACCGTGCTGCCCAACAAGTCATGTTTAGTAGTGACATATACTGTGTAAACCAGTGTGAGATACTGCTCTGCTTGTATAATGCTCACAAATATCTTTTCAGACACAATTATCTCAGATCAGCGCAACTTGACATTGTTCCATACATCATTGTGTTGCACAGATAAGACAGTTGTAAGAAGAAGTAGTAGTCCACAGAGATGAGACTCGCCCCACGTAGGCAGGGGGTTTGACCTGGAAATAGCGGCGTGGCACGGCTCCGGGGAGCAGCTGTGTACTGTAACTCTGAGATGTTATCTGAACATAAGCAGTTCTGAGAGATGGAACGAGGAAGGAAGGCCTGAGATGGTGAGATTGTCCTTATTGTGACTAAATTTAGCTCCGACTCTCTTCCCCATGATACTGTGCATTCATAGTTGGGAGGTCTTTAGGTGCTTTTCACTAGTGCAGTTTATCGATGAAGTAAATAACATTGAGAATTGTTGAAGTAACAGTTTGTGAACAAATCAGACGACAAAATACTTTCTTCAGCTTACTAGAACACATTTGATCTTTTACATATTAAGAGCTGATTGGCTGAGAGACGGCTGGTAGCATGTGAAAACTAGTGATAGAACCAAACAATTGTGAGAATGAGGAACTACTTTTTATCTGTGGAATAGCTTACCTCTGTTTAGTAGAGCTGCTCCTTCATTGTAGCACTGTATATCTAGTCTAACGACACATTTGTATGCCTTGCCTTTAAACACTTGTTCTACTGTTTCACATTTAACGTCCGTTTTTTTTTTCTTCTCTTTTGTGCTATATAAATATTTAGCATTAAAATTGACTTATGGATTTTATGTCAATGTTATCTTTGTGGTTTCAAAGTGAAGTAGTCCAGCTTTAAAGAAGAAATATGCTATGTGAATACTACTGTGGAATAATATCTTAATTAGAAACAAGTATGCTACCTGTCTGTTTGTCACTCCCTATACTATCACCAAACGGAGGAACTGCAAACACAGCCATGTGATTGTCAAGAATGTCATTGCAAACTCTAATTGAGAAGCTAAACTTTTTCATTGTGGTACAATTACTATATCAGGACGAAAGGGGGAAGTTACATGCTTGTCCCTAAAGTTACTGATATTAGCATGAATAGATCTACATACAGCTTCAGGTCTGTTTTGCATGACGGAACTACGACGGATAAAAGCTAAAAGAAAGTGTTTTTTAAAATAATATATCTTCCAAATTGTATGAACACAATCTTAATTGCAGTATGTATCCATGAACTATCAACATCCCAGTGTACATTATAATTGGATCATTCTTACCTTTCAGCCGGCCCCCGACTCAAAGCAAAGTGAAAGCTGCCACTGTGCGCCCTCCCTCCCCCTGTTAGCGACGCTTGTTAGCAGAGCTGCCATGGGCCTTCAGTCACAATCCATTACACTGACTGAAAACCTACCCATCTCTTAACTGGCACCAAATATTGGTTTTGCTGATAAATTCTGCCAAAAACGTCACATTAATGATGAGCAAAATAAACAGAAGGCTCGTCTGCGCTCCTGTGGGTGGCGGTCCCATGAGAGCGGCGTCTTGGGGAAAAAGTGAGCGTGCATTGCCCAACTGGGTGCTGTTACCTCCCTCCCTCCTCCAGTGTATCCCCCTGTGCCTCGCAGCTACTCCGAACTCCTTAGTAAGACACTTTTCATTTCTATTTACACAGGGCACCCTTTATGAGAAAGCCTAGAGGATAATGTTGGATCTTTTCATAAGTTATAAAGATGTAATTAGACAGATTAGCTCAGCAGACACTCAGGGTTGTGTTTTTAATGGCGTCGCTTCGCCTGGTAATTAGCAGGAATCACACGCTGTACCCAGGGCCTAGCTACTGCACGACACAGCGGTAATGATGGCACTTGCCTTTCCGTCCGGCTTGTAAAAGGTGCACGGAGTTTAGTACCTAATATTGTATTGTTATTGTTGGATTTTAGAATAGATTTAAAGCTACAGTACCTAACTTTGAAACAACAACAAAATAAACTTTGTAATACAACCCATGTAACTAGTTAATTACTGTCAAAACTGTTTGGTTCTAGCATTAGTTTTATGCATGTATTTTTGGCTTTTTTTGTGAAAAAGAGAGGACCACCTCACTCAGCCAATCAGCTCTCAGTAAAGATCAAAGAATTTCTAATGAGAGAAAGAAAGAGAAATGGTACCGTGGAAAGAGCTGTGGTGTGTACCTGGTGCACACTAGTCTTGTACAATGTGGTTTAACTGCAAATGTCAAATAAAATCTTGAAATCTTGAATTGTGGTCTATTTTGTTAATGAATGGTTACTTAAAGATATTTCAGAGTATTTTGCAGGAAGAAAAAAAGCGTTTTTTGATAGGGGCAGTGTTATTTTGATCCCCTACTGTCTTTCACGTCTTTTCAGCTACCTCCAGAACAATTTTTTCGCTTTGGCTGCTCTTTAATTCATGCCAAAATCACTGAGAACGAGCTTTAGCTGCTAACCGGTTACCTAAACAGATGACTGACTGTGAGGTGTGTCTCTCCAAACTTGTCTGTTGAGAAATGTATGTATTTGCACTTCGCTGTTCAGAAAAACTATCACAACAGAATGCGGAAAATGTCCCCACTATGAGACTAATAAAGGTTTCATTCATTCATTAGTACCAACATCTCCCTACATACCTTGAAAGACTTTATTATGAGAAAAAATACCAATGCCACAAACACTAAATCAGCGTACTGCTCCACAATTATTGAATAAATGTTGTATTACTTTGCAGAATGTCATACAGCACATTAAAATCCCTCAAACACAGTCAAAGTAACCGTATAAATCTCGCTCATTCCTCTCCGCTCGCTCGTCCTTGCTCGCCTTGTGTCATTCTTGATGCACAAAGCCGCAAAGTAAATTTCTTGTTCAGTGTATCATTTTGCTGCAGGTGAAGAGTGTCAGTGATGTATTCAAATCAAACGGATGTGTTTTTGCCTCACAGGCGCACACTTTCATTTGAGCCAATCTCCTTTATGGCTCAATTCATCAGGGTCCTGGTCTCGGCGTGTCCAGGTCTCGTGTTGTGAGTAGCACCCCCAGAGCCAATGAGCCATTTCCATACAGCCGGCTCCTCTCCCACTTTTAATGACTTGCCGATGGTGATTTTTACCAAGCAGCTTTTTTTATCGGTTTGGAATAAATTTCCCCCCCTCTCTGACACATTCTCCGAGACATTCTGCTCAAATTGGATGTAGGGTGCTGAATACCAAATTGGAAATGACCTAGCAAGACACTGATTAACTTGTGAGTGGATTTATTGGACTGTTTAACATGTGCCCATACAGTAAATTGTTTTTTTTTTCACAACCATGGTTAAGTTGTTTATTTATTTGCTGCTGAGGATTGATTTATCTTAGCATTTTTCATTCATATACAAGCAGCAGCTCTCGTCTGTTGCTTTTCACTTAACTTCAACTCTACTGTGTCTACAATGAAACAAGTCCACCCTAGCATCCGATGGAACGCTCTTTCCATGGATCTTCAGCGGACGCCTAAAACTGTAGCTGAAATCACAGCAAAACTGCACACATTGTACATTTGATTGTTAAATATTTGTAAATTTGTCATGTATTTATGGTCTTGCTATAACACTAAAGCAGTAGACAGTGCATCTTTATGACCGTCATTTTATGCTACTGTCACTTTACTGCACTGCTAAATGTCTATTGTGTGTACTTAGTGCACTTGTGTATAGTATTAATTTTAAGAAATGTTATGTACTGTATGTCTTTTATTTCTTTTTTCATGCATGCTCAATTCTATTTGTCTTCATATGACTTAGCATAGCAACGAGAGTCAAAGCAATATCCTAATTTGTCACTTCCTGTTAATGAAAATAAATATGATTCTGATTCTGATCTGGCCGGCCTCATGTACCTGCTGTGTCCAAAAAAGACAAACTTAACATAAGGCATTACAAAAAAGTTCTTTGTTTAGGATATAGTTTCCTGTTTTCATTATGAGTTCATTTTGGCTTTTCTTCTGCCGTATCATAATGTATTACACACTAAGTCAGTCATAATGTTATGGGTGGTTTGCATACGTAGCTGTTCAGTGACACTCCAGTGGCTCTATATGTCTCTGCGTGGGAAGGAGACCATGGGGAGCAATGTGCTTTGAATGGATAGCAGCACACTTCCACTGGAGCTTTGTGGAGTGCAGAGATAAGGGCCGGGCCCACGGCATGGCATGGCAGGCATCTCCAGGGAGAGCACACAGGACCGCTGACTGCAGCCTCTAGGCCAAAAGACTCACTGGAGAGGCATGGAGGCCAGCTTTAACCGAGACTAGTGCCAAACAGCCAGAGAGAGGATATAAGGACAGGGGGAAAGATACTGGTCACACTGGTGGAGCTACACTGGTGCAGCTACACAGGCAATCAGAAGTGGTATCATGTGAGGATGAAAACCACATTCCACATACCAAGCTCCCTGCAGCTCGTACCGCTGTGTCTTCAGGTGAAAACTGGCCTGTGAAAGTAGCAAGGTGGATCAAATGACAGTGAGGACTAACGTATCCTATGTGTTTGATTTATTATTTAATTTCCTGTTTTCTAATGGCTCAATTCTCACTTTTGTACTGTCCTCCATGAAGACTACAGTTGTGATGGATTGGTACACACAGCTAAAACTCCGAAAGCTATAAAGGCTTGATATATCTTATGCATGTCTATTATATATTATTTTTCACATTGTAAGTTGGAGCACAGAAGTAACAGTGCGTCCTGTGCTATACAAATACATTTTGATTAATTGATTGAAAACATATCCAACAATCACAATCAAAAAATTGTAGAATGACAAACAAAGGGTTTAGTATTGTATTGAAGCATGTTTTTTAGATTGTCTCTGCATGTGAAGCACTTTGAACTGCCTTTTTTATATGGAAAACCTGTGGTTACAGACCTAGCAATTAATAATACAATGTGTACACAAGATGGATCAGGATGCAATCATGTGTGTCTAAAAACATAATGTTTGTCTACTGAACTCTTATAATCTATATCTAACCAGATGTATTCACTTGGAGAAATAATTTGGTCAAAGACATTAATGTGTTGATAACTCTGCATTAAAACTAATGACATCAGTGGATCCAGAGCTGGAGGCTATGTTTTCAATTTGAAAGTGAAGTTATTTCCCCTGTTGAATTGAAGACGATCACACTGCTTTGTGTGTACGTGTCCAAAGCAGACGCACTGTAACCGACTGCACCGCGCTGGTACAATGAGTCAGAGGGTCAGACAGAATTAATCAACCTCCATCTTAAAAGGAAATGGCTGTCATTGCGTTGCGGCTGTATGATGATCCTCCGAGGGCACCATCTGAGTTGAAAAATACTTTTAATTTGAGCGTCAGAGTGTTTCAGGCTGGATTGTGGGCCATCCATTCTGTGTGATGTCTTTAAGTTCCTCTAATGGCATTTTGCAGTCTTTCTCTCCCTCTTGTATCTTATGTGCTTCTATGAGCTGGGCCTGCCTGTGGCACAAGACGAGTTGGATCATTTGATTCTAGCTAATAACTGGAGTTAGCCCAGAGAAAGCCATAAATGAGTTGTAGCCTCCCTCGGCTGTGGACGTTATGAGCACCAATGGAGACTTTCAAGCCTTCAGCTCTTTGAAAGCAGCCTGATTGGAATCAATGCTGGAGCTGCAGAACCATATTTTTACTTCCTTACTGACTTAACCCTATACCTGTTAGAAATTCTCCGGTTCTTCTTTGTATTTTGGCAGAGGTGGGACAAAGTCATTGTTTAGCAAGTCACAAGTCAGTCTCAATTCATTGCCCTCAAGTCCCGAGTCAAGTCACGAGTCAAGACAGGCAAGTCCCGAGTCGAGTCCAAGTCAAAGGCCAACAAATCTCAAGTCAGTCCCAAGTCCTACGGTTTGACTTTCGAGTCCTCTCGAGTCTTTTTGACCGCGATTTGTTTCTTGTTGGTCTCCACGTACTTTTGTAGGCAAACAAAATAATGTTAGGAATCATTTTGCTGGTGCATTCTCGTTGGTCTCTGACCCATGGACTAACAGTTTGTTCCATGTCGTTGGCTGCTGGTAAATCAAAACTATCTACGTGATCTAATTGGATGTTGTGCCAGATGCAGGCTCAGTTACACATGCACAGACCACACATAAAATCAGAGCAGTCCATGTCAACATACTTTTTATCTTTGGGGTTTTTAATGGGAAGTAGCAAGTGCAGCAGTGCAGCATATATGAATATGAGTATTGGGCTAGGACCTGTATCTATATAATCAGTTTAATGTCCGTAGTGGTTATTGTTCCAAAGGACTGAAGGGACCAATGGAGGGGAAGGACCCCGGCCTGTATGAACTGGACCAGCATTAGTAATATCTCATAATTACCAATATATCATTACATAATAAAATGTCTCATATAAATTAATTCAATCAGTCAAAGCACTGATTCTCATATCAATGCACCATAAATAATAGTGCAAATATTAATCTAGCTTAGTGCACATAATCAAAACAACTATCTAATGTATGCAAACTTAAAAATATTAAAAATATACTCATAATAATAGGCCTCGGCGCCCACACAGAAAAATATAAGAAAGAGCCAACAGAGCAGCGCAGGCTAGCGCTAGTTTGACTCACCAGTTCCTCTTTAAAACACGGCACACAGTGTGACAACTGCGTCGATTCAATTGTATGAGGCGCCTGTAGTGAAAGCATATCAATTACGGTTTGTAGAACAAAGTATGACGTTAGGTCGCGATAAATACCTGCAGCTCGCTCATTTCCAGCTCCCCTAGACAACACACCCACCGGTGAATGCAGTCCGCTTGTTTAGGGAAGTGTTGCTGCGCGAACTGCGGGAAACTCACGTTCAAACTCTCTCGCGAGCGCTACAACTACCGCGAGGCTTTGTTTCTTCAGAGACGGCATAGATAGAAAGAGAGTTACGCAAGTCTTTGCAAGTCAATTGGCGCAAGTCCAAGTGAAAGTCAGAGTCATTGATGTTAAAGTCCAAGTCGAGTTGCAAGTCTTTTTACATTTGGTCAAGTCGAGTCTAAAGTCATCAAAATCATGACTCGAGTCTGACTCGAGTCCAAGTCACATGACTCGAGTCCACACCTCTGTATTTTGGAAAATCACATTGACCGAGGTAATGCTAACAAACGTCTTACCATATTTGGGCAAAAGCATGTCCTTTTGTACAACTACACAGTCTAATGTCTAATCTTCTATCTCTATCTTTATCTAATTGATTATTGAAACATACCTGAACCAAAACATGCTCAGAAGATAATGTTCATGACTTATCACAAAGCTATTGTAACGACAGAAGGACATGGAATCGTTTTCAAAGTATTTCTTTTATAAAAGCAATGATGTTATATCTAGTCTCTAAGTACAGTAGAGTAGTACAGTAGTAGAAGTAAGTAAGTTTTTTTGTATAGCGACTCTCACAAACCAGACTCACACAGCACTTTACAATTGTTGTGGGCATTTGTCTCTCACTCAACACAGTGAGCGGGTTGCCATACTGGAGGCACATGCCAGACCTATTGTACATGTTTTTAGTGGTAGAAAAATGGAGCACCCGGAGGAAACCTGCGCAGACACAGGGAGAACATGCAAACTCCACACAGAAAGGCCTGCTCTGGAGTAGCATCACTTTAGTTTTGTTTTTGTCAAATGTATTAAAGAATGCATCATTCTTAGTGACAGCCTTTAAAACTCATAGAGTCAAAGTATAAATAAATATGTCATAAATATGGTCAGTAGGACACCATGAAGAACGCTGTTTTTAACAAGCTGTTGATTCTTGTTCAGTGAATTACTGCATAAGCTGAAGCTAAAGTAAGTGCACAGCAGCTTATGTAACATGTCCAAACACTCCCTTTACACACATTGACACAAGCCTGTATCTGTATTTTCAATAAAAGTGAAAACACTTCCTTGTTGACACGTTGTAGAGCTCTGCGTTTTGATTAGCAGGAGAAGGAAAGTGCTAATGAAGTGTGAACACGCTGCTTCCTTCCATTTGGAAACTGGCATCAGCTCATTCCTGCATTTCCACGCTGCACGCACCATTACGATTCCGTCCATGCACCGCTGCCAATTAACTCTGGCATCTCTCTCATCGCCTTTGTTGATATTCAATGTCAGAATGACTATTTGCTCAATTTTCTTTGCAAATCAACAATCATCATATGCCTGTTATGGATGAGCTGTGACATCATGTTGTCCGCTGCTGCCATCGGCAACATGTGGCTGATTTTGTTGTTGTTTCCAAATATGGCGACTGCTGTTGCAAAGCACACTGGCAAATGCTCCGCCATGTGACTGAGGGTACATTACACTTAAGATAAATGCCAGCTTCATCCCATATTTATATCCTCTGAAGGGAGACAACTCATTATTTTCTTCTGATTCACAACATTGTTTTCACCCAAACAGATCTCAACTTTCTGGTTTTGTTTTGATTTGAACAACACCTCATTGTTCGAGCTCTGAAAAACAAAAAAGTGTGAAATCACATTTCCCTTCGATCTATCTCGCCTGTAGAATCTGCAATAACAGTCCCGCCTCCGCCTGCCTTCATGACTGCTGACACCAGCCCGAGCAGCGCCTTGTGTGACAAAGACTGTGTATCAATCTTTTGTCATTTTTAATACCGTGATCTTATCTGGAAAAATGACAAACTTAAATGAGCTGGTGCTGCAATTAGCACACTGTGGCTGTGTGAGCGGAGATGTCCCTGCTGGTTGATAATAAGGGGCTATTTTATATATACTTTAAATTTGATTAAATACATTGTTGTTAATAAATGGCTTTGGAAAACACATTTAGGGTGTACTAATATAAGAATGTTTTACCAATTATTTAAGACATTCTATTTGTGTACTCAATGCAACTCAGTGCGCTTTACGAGAACAGTGTAACAAAGAAAATGTCTAAAGAACAATGAAGGGATATTGCCACAGCCTCAGCCCTCAAAAGGGTTTGTATTATAGACGAGCATGTGGCCCATTGACAACATTTGGCTTCATGGTCAAGCAAATTAATTGTGTCCAGACAAGCTTTGTGAAAGTGTCATATATGGACATTGTCAGATCCTCATTGTCAGTCTGTAGCTGTCCGCAGTGTAGATGTGTGTATATGTATGCACGCATGTAAAGTGTACGTATGCGTTACATATGTGCCTGCTTGTGTATCTGCATGTTTTAATGTGCGTGTGTGTGTGCGCGAACTTGTGTATGTGTGTAACATAAATGCGCGTGTGTGAGTGCTTTTCTGTATGTGTGTGTGTGCGTGCTTGTGTGTGTGTGTGTGTCTATAAGCCGGTGTCCGTGGGCTGCTGTCACCTCTAAACAGCAGAGTTTCCCGGTGACAGGGCCAGGCGATGACAGTTCAGCTACTGCCACTGGGCACGTTTGGGACGGGAGCCTTCCTCTGCGTAACACCCCCCCCCTCCCCCAGACCCCGCCCCTTCCCCCCTCCCCAAACACACACACACACAGACTGTCACTAAGGCCCGTGTTTTCACTGCTGCTGACAGGAGCTGCAGGTCCCTCACACCGTGTGTCTTTCTTGCTACAATGCATCTTCGCAGCACATTTTCTCCCAGCATGCTTGGACGTAGTAAATAAACGGGATGATTTATGCACTTCCACGTACTCTAGTGTTACCATACATTCAGTGTATTCACCTGAACAAAACGCATGAGTGCTTGTTTAGTTTCCTCACCAGGCAGCTGTTCATACACTTATATAGCGCGTAGAATTCTTATTTTTATTGTGTGTTAAAGTAAAGCAGTCGGTATTGAAGAATATGTATATGTCATTAGGGAAAATGTAAGTTTACCCTCCTCCCTCCAAAGAATTATTATTAAAATTATCCAAATTTACAATGCAGCGGTCCGTTCAATCAATCAATCAACTTTTATTTGTAGAGAGCCTTTCCTACACAAGGCAACACAAAGCACCCCACAACCCATATCATATCAAGCATAAAACATCAATCAAAACATTATCATATATATAAACATTAAATAATACAATTAAAATCCCAAAGGGCATTTAAACACACAATAAGATCACAAAAAAATTTAAATCATAAAAAATAAAACCACATAAGTACTTAAACACATTAAAATCACACTTTAAAATAGCCACAGTGCATTAAAAAGAGTAAACATTAAATAATTCAGTTACAATTCATGGACAGCTAAACAAAACAGACTTGAAAACTGCCAGAGTAGAGGCCTGTCTCACATTCTCAGGAAGACTGTTCCAAATCCTAGCCGCAAAAATCGGAAAAGCTGCCTCCCCATTTGCTTCTGAAGTGCATAGATAGATAGATGGTTACAGAGTTTATTGGCATTTTATACATAGTTAAAAAGTCAAAATGATTTACAACGGCAACTAGGCAGGCAGAGTCAATAAAACGTCCAAAAGGTTCACAAACACAAAATTCCCACAGATATGAGCGTAGGTTCAGTCAATCAAACACTCAAAAACAAAATGACATAACTTTGTACAGACGTGTTTTGAAAAGGGGTTAGATGAATGCAGATTCATATAATCTTCCAAAAATGTTGTCCAAAAACACTAGACAACAGTAGAAAAGTAGAACCACACACAAACACACACAAACACGCACACACACAAACACGCGCACACACACAAACACGCACACACTTCTATCCTAAAACATGAACAATTAGACCATAATTTACCTTCCTGTGTGGTTTTTGAACGCAGATTTCTGAAAAATACAATGCTGCCTCACTGTCTGCAACTTTCTCCAAGTACAAGTTTTCTCTGCTGTTGCCAATCTGTTCTTCTCGGGGCATTCATTTAAAGATGTGACATATCGAACTGGCGTGTGGATGTGTCATTTTGCGTTGGAGGTGCAATCCCTCTCCCGCTGAGGTGATTCAGTGTAATTTAACAGCCTGCAACAGCTCATCGATAGTTTGTCCCAGCGCACAAAGAGATGACAGTGCCACCGACGACACATTCTGCCTCTATCTTTATAAACACGCAGAAACAGATGAAAATGGATTTGAGCAGGAATACACTCCAGAGAAATATGTCTAGAGTCGTCGCCAGTGGACGCTGAGTGAATTTTAAAGTGGCCGATGACCTCAAAGCATGGATCTATGATAATAACTGGATAGGGTATTACTAGCTTAAAGCTGTTTCACTCATGGGCACAGGGGGCGCCCCCTAAATGCAGACTAAATTCACGCGGGCTACCCAGAAAAAAGTCCTATAGAACTCAATGAATTTTTGTGTCCCTTGTCATCCTGAACTTTTTTTCTTCTTAAATCCTTCGGTTTTCTTTAAATCCACACTTTACTGCCACAAACTCTGCGCACGTGCATGAGAGCCACACACGCGTAATTGGTGCAACGCATCATGGGAACTCGTCCACTGCGCAGAACCGGGAGGATTAGACGATACCCAAATATAATTTCCCGGTCTCCGTGAAGTCCCATGCGCTACTGAGCACAAGCCATTCATTTGAATAGGGCGCCATCTTGGATCACTGGGGCTTGCCCCAGAGTCAATCTCTGTCCAGGGTACCTATACTATAGCTTAAAGATGCATTGTCCATTTGTGTTTCGTTACACTTACTCATGCTTTTTTGCGTGGGAAGCTATAGTGCCTGCACTCGCATCTGTCGTCTGAATGTAAATATACTATCTTAGAGCTGGAGTAGCCAACTTTCAAGCCACAAATAGAGAAATATGTAATACAATCATCGTACAACAATACAAACATGGGGAGGCTTGCGTTTCAGATTCATGCAGCTAAAATCTGAGATAATCTTCCTGAATATGTGAGACAGGCCTCTTCTCCGACAATGTATAAATCCAGGTTAAAAACAGTTCTGTTTAGCTGTGCATACAACTGACTTTATATTTGTATCTTACTTTGTACAGTGTTTATTATTATTTTAATGCCTTGTGTGATTGTTTCCATATTGTTCTGTTCAGTACTTTGAGTTACCTTGTGTTTAATTTTTGCTCTACAAAGAAAAAGGGGTTGGAATCTTGAGGCACCTCAGGATTCGATTACGATTCAGAGGATTTGATTATAAAAGGTTTTTTATATACATACTATATTGATGCACTTTTTCCACATTAGAATGGAAATGCATTGGAAAACATTGAACTTTAGTGTACCGCTTAAGGGGCTTTTTGCAGCTTTCAGTGTTAGTTATGAATAATACGGTCAGATGGGTCTACTTCACCAACTACCTCGAGGTCAGTGCTAAGTTTCCGTTTCTCTTCCTGTTTACACTCGGCATGGATCTCAATCAATTGCGTGTGTGTGTGTGTGTGTGCCAGTGTGAGGCGGACACGGGAGTGCACCTTGGAGTAAACGGTGTGAATCAGAATCAGAATCATTTTTATTGCCACGTAAGTAACAGGAGGTCACAGACTTGGAAATTTCTTTGGCTCAGTGCAACAGTCAGAGAGAGAGAATAAGATAAAATAAAAAGAATAAAAAACACTTCTAAGGAATAAATTTTAAAATTAAAATTAAAATAGAGTTACAATGAGTGTGAGCGCCCTAAAGAGAGCGCGTGTATCGAAAGTGTGGCTTACGAGGCGACCGGAGCAGGTTGAAACTCAGTGGGGTTGGTTGGTTAGCTCAGCCATGTTTGCTGTTGTTTTGCTTTTTTCTGGAGGAGTGTGCTGCGGCCTTTGATTACTCATTTACTCAAATTATAAGTGGGAACCATATCTATACAGAGAAATATCAAACTCAGACTGTAATACAGAAGAAAGGTGGAACCCTTGTAAACGGGTTTGTTTCCTTTGACTCTTGATTTGACTCTAAATAAGAGCGGTACATCTTAATGGTTGATGGCATTTATAATATTTTATCAATTGGAAAAGACACGTAGAGTAAAATCCAGTTACATGGTGTTGTAATTTTTTTTTAAAGTCTTTATCAATCCATTATTCTGTGTGATAATAAGCAACTGCAGAGAAGAGCACTGTGCGATTAGCATACATTTACACTTCTGTGCCTTGCATATGGCTTCAGAGGCTTGTCAAACACAATGTAATTACAATTGACTATTTGTGTACGGTGAAATGTTCCCCAGAGATCCGGACAGGGGGGAACAAGCCAGTAAGAATAGCTCTTGTCATTGTTGAAAGAATAATGTGCATATTAAACATATCAGCATTTCATCAGAACCAAATTCAGCTCAGAGTATGGATTAGCTTATACATGTAATAAAGAAATTGATCGTATTTGAATTTGAACTCCTCATGAGTGTGCAGGCATCTTGATGGAACAATATTTCTTCTTGTGCGAGCAACACCTTGTCCTCCCCCGCTCCACCGTGTACAACCTTTCAACCTGACCCAGCTTTGATTATCCCAGAGAAAAATGGCTCTTTTGACTCATGTGGAGACCAGGCACAAGAAAACGTCCTTGAGCTATTTGTCTTGTAGCTCTCCCTCCCCTCAGCGTTCATCTGCACTAAGTAGAGTGAGCCGTGGACCATCCCTCCTGTTCCTCCTACAGTATCTCCTCCCTCCACAGTGCACTGGAGCAGCGGGCGGTCTGTTTGTGGTCCATTCATAATTGTGCCAAGGTAATTAAGAGCTTTGTGTAAAATGAGAGCGTTGTCAGGCTGCTCAGATGTTTCCAAACATCCAGCCTCCTAGGTGTTAGCAGAGCACATTCATCATCGTCATCTGGGCCTAATTACCAACCTATAAATCACTGCTCTGACCACAGCCGCCAACAAATGAAAGGAGAAAAAAGGGTCTTTAAAGGCGGAGCTGAACAGGCTGTAATTACTATATGAAAATTTTTTATAGGGCTGTCAAACGATTAATTTTTTTAATCGAGTTAATTACAGCTTAAACATTAATTAATCGTAATTAATCGCATTTCAAACTATTGGCAAAATTATGCCATATTTTTCTGTAAATGGTTGTTTGAATGGAAAGATAAATGACAGCTTAGTAAACATATGTACTGTATTTGTTTGTTATAACAATAAATCCATATAAAATGGAATTAACATTATTAACATTCTGTCTTTTTGTTTAGACTCAGACTAAAACCATTGTTTGTTACAGATGAAGGACATTTCAAAATAGTCTGAAATGCAGAATGTCATTAAATCTGTTTGATTTGCTCACACCATTACTTTTTTTGGCACAACTAAACATGAACTGGTAGTCGAAAGGAAAATTAGGTACCTCAGCTTTAATTTAGCGAGTGCGCTTCGGGAGAAGACACGGAGGAGACTGAGGCTCCACAGTCCAGCTTCAGCGCTGTACATATTGTGTGCATCGGTTACGCAAAGACACGTACGCACACTAGAGAATAGTTCTGTAATAGTTCTGTGCGTGGTCTTGGTTATGATCCCATTACGCAGCGCCGTTCGCCGTGATCACAGCCGCTGGAAGTGGGACCTGCTGTCTCATCATGCAGAGTTCACGCGTGTATTCTTTCAAAACTTGAATTCCCAGAGGGCTCTGCTCTGTCCCCATCTTACACACGCATGTGTCCACGCATTCTGAGTGTTATTATGGGATACATGGGCATGCGTCAAATGCGTTAATTTTTTTAACGCGATTAATGAAAAAAATTAATTAACGTGCGTTAACGCAATAATTTTGACAGCCCTACATTTTTATCAATATTACATTATATTGTTACCCAGCTATGAATGACTCTTGTGATGGTCTAACCATAACCATAACATAAGTGCTAATTGAGATACCACAGCACACAAGTGTTCTGACTTTTATGATAATATGAAGGTTAAGTTAGTGCTTTGTTAGATTTACACTGCCTTTCAAGCATCCTTCATTTCCACTCACTTACTAGATCAAGCAATCCCCGGCCAGTCTATAAAATCCCACAGCTTACTTTTCTTTAATTAAATGCCACTCTTAATGCTCCCCTGCTCCCTGTATATCAGCAGGCATTGCTTTAAAAAGCAAAGAGCCACCTTTAATACGGTGTGCCGTCTGCAGCTCTGCAGCACAGAGGGGACAGAGCAGCCAGGCATCCATCTTAACAAGGTCACAGCGTTTGATTTTTAATATAACGGTCAGTGCTCAGGCCCCGCGTCCTCCTTTGAAATATTAGCGCTCATTAATGATGTGGGAGCAGCCCCTCCCCTTCTTGCAAAAAGCCATCAGCAATCCTTCAGTACACGAGGGTGTGCAGACCTGCGCCCACTCAGTGCCATGGGCTGGCCAAAAGCCTGTTTTATAGGCCAGCTTTATGGCATTCATTATGCACACTTAACAGCCGCTGTAATTCTCTATGATGGGCTGAGGAAGTGAGGCGATTAGCTGCAGGGGCTAAACGTGGGTAGCCTAAGAGTTTGACCTTTTGTTTTGAACATAAAAGATGATGTCTGCCTCTTGCTCAGATACATCTATGTTCTGCTTAAAACCTCCATTATGGTGCATGCTGTAAATACTGGGCTGCTCTGAGTAATCTAGTGGGAATGTGCTCTGCGCCTGCGTGTCCTTGTGCACATACATGCACAACATTGTTATTGTGAATGTGCTTCATGTTTTCATCTTTATCATCCAGAGGAATTATTTTGGCCCGTTATCTGTCAGTCTGGGACACTTTCTTGAACACGTCCAAGGCTGCAGAAGGCAGGGAATTTATTTATGTTAATAAGGCACAAACATTCACTTCAGCTCAAGGATGCACTAATTCAACAGTGATCGTTGAAGGTCTCCATCTTCCCTAACCTTGTTATTCTGATATGTAAGAAGCACCTGGAACCTCTGCATATATTCACTATTGTCTGCATCTAAAATGTTGATGAGGACTTTTATGTTTGAAGTGTGATTTCAAATGTATGACACTACTCTCCATTAGACAATACAGCTCATTCAAGTCTTAACATTTGTGCAAGTTATATCTACATAGCAGCTCAGACTGACTCCTGACTGAGAGTGGAAGAAGCATTTATTGCTCCGCCGGGCTTTCAGTAAATGTAAAATAAGACATAAAGGATGGGTCAAAGTAACACATCATCTGCCTCCACAGAAAGCTTATTAGACTTTGCTATAAGCGTTAACATTTGCTCGTTCCTGCTTCCTACTCAGTTATTGTTAGTTTCTTCAGCAGTAAATTATGAGCAGGTTTCCCGCACTGTCCTTATTAAACCTTTAAGGCTTGGTTGTCGAACTATAATCAATATATAATCTCCATAAAGAATAGAGTTTAGACTTGCTTTACTATTATGAAAAGTGTACTGTGTTATTCATTGAAGGAGCATCTGCTGCTTGTCGTAAAGCTGTACCTAACTTTGAATCCTCAAAAATGAACTATGTCAAAAAATCTATGAAACTAGTTCTACTTCTAACAGTTTCTATCAGTTGTTCTTGGCCTTTGTCTCAGCTTTTTCAGCGAAGGAGAGGACCACCCTCCCTTAGCCAATCAGATCTCAGTTTGTAAACAGCATAGTTTAACAAGACAATATGTTGGGGTAAACAAAATGTATTTATGAAACAAACAAAAAAGTTGGGTCTTCTAGCCTCGAATGGAACATTAGTCATTTTTTGAATAATGGAGAGAGATATTTATTTTACAAGACAAGCACCACATTCTGACCCTCACTGCTTCCTGATTGGACAGAATTAATTTCAGTCCCTGACACACAGGTGAAACCCTTGACCATACGTCTAACTATTCTCCTCCAGCAAATCTTACTAGTTGTGGATATGCCAAGGAGAGGGACAATAATAGATAGTGAAAAAAGTAGTACCATTGTTGTTGATAAATACTGTACTTCCTTTTGTGAATATGCATTATTTAAAAAAAAATGAAATACAATACAGAAGTTACTGACAGCCCCTTTAAACGTGTCATCTCCTGAGAAATATTGGACGCAAACGTGTGTAAATTGGATGCTTTATGTCAACGGTCACGACAATTACATAACAATTTTTACATTAAGTATTTTGTGTCCTCTCTGCAAGCAAAATGGCGCAATCTTTTATCCATTGCTTTATGTGATTGTCCTTGTTGGATGCTTGGCACAGTTTGGAAATATGACCATGATCCAACTTTGAACCAGATTTGTCAATGTAAGCAGTTTGGCTATAACAAATAACAGCAGCACCTCCCTATCAACTTGACTGATCCTCCAGCGCTGATAGAGACACAGGGCCTCTCATACATTATTGTGCGTGTCCTGCCCTTGGATACTGTTTACAGAACCCATATTCTTCCCCGCCTCCCCCTTGGCACCATTTCCACACTCCAGGTCACAATTCAGTCAAGCCAAAAGCGAAGCATTTGGTCCGACGTCTCTATTTGTGAGGGAGCGTATCGGCGGTGGATGCCATGGGAAATTTGTGTTATAAATGTGTGACCAGTGACCTCATAGAGTGTGCTTGACCCCCGTGATGAGGACGGTGGTCGGATCATTAAGTTACAGATTAGATGTCGATGCGCAAACTACGTCTTGTCAAAGTTGAATTTAATGGTGGCTTCACATATACACACACACACACACACACACACACGCTGTGATAGGTTCTAGCCACACATATTCAGAAAGTAACACCAATATTCAGAGAAAAACATTATATTGCAGAGGTTTTTATGTTTAAGTCTAAAGCACTTTCAAAGCAATACTAGCACTGGTTCAGGATCAGGCTTTCTATGAATTGAGAAATGTATTGCACGTGCTACAGCAAGAAGGTCCTGGGTTTGATCCCAGTGACAGATGTTGCATTTCTGTTTCAAATATGTTTATTGAGAAGCAGTTCAGAACGTGACATGAACATGATACAGATACAGTATGCTTCTTTCTTAATACAGACATATACAAACACACACTAATGTAGCTCCCTCTCGGGTGCTACATTACTTTCAGATGAATCAGTCCATACTTTGCAAATATGACAAAAACGTCTTCCAAATCCGTTCAAAATCATGCAGTTTGTTATTTTGCATATACGTATCCTTTCAGATATTGCATTTCTGTGTGGAGTTTGCATGTTCTCTCCGTGCCTGCATAGATTTCCTCCAGGTGCTTCGGTTTCCCCTACCACTAAAAGACATGTGTCCAGGGGCCGTCTTTTAAAACTCTTTGGACTGGATTCAGGCTGTTCTGAGCTTTAAATGAGGTATGGCATGACCACAATGATTCACATATGATAGAAGTTGGTTGAAAATATTTAAAAAAAAAGATAATCAGCTACTTGAGAGCGCATACTCAAGTAGCTGATAATCATACTGTATATGCGTTTTTGTGCCCTAATCAGAAGGAAATGCTTGTAAAGTCAAACAAATTCAGTGACGGAACTGAAGAGATCACCAAAGTTATTTATAGAAATCTACAAATCCCAAGATCCACCACCGTTTTTAACTATAGGCGGCACGGTGGCTGGGTGCTATACACTCTCGCCTCTCAGCAAAGAAGGTCCTGGGATCAAATCCCGGTCGGAACAGGGCTTTTCTGTGTGGAGTTTGCATGTTCTCCCCGTGTCTGCGTAGGTTTCCTCCGGGTGCTCCAGTTTCCCCTTACACTGAAAATATGCTCACTAGATAAAATCCTCCAGCTCCGGTTGTCCTGACCAAGCCGAGCATCAACATCTGTACTACGGCGACCACTGCTCCTGACGTAAGACTTCGCAGCATCAGGATGGGTCAAATGCAGAGGACAAATTCCCTACGGGGACAATAAAGTGCACATTTACATTTACATAGACTCTTTTGAATATTGTGATGTCACCTACATTTAACCTACAAATGTTCAAGGCATTTTATTCAGCATGCTGCTTTTGTACTGTAAAACATTCTAGCAAAAGCAATCCCAGCATGCAACAACATGGCAGACCTTGATAAAAGCCCTATTGTGCATGGGGGTGTTTGTAGTCAATGCAACCACAAGCAAGCAAGTCTTCTGCCATTTTCTACATAAACCACTTAATGAAATGTACATATTTGCAAACATCCCCTGAACTATGCATTGATCCCAAATAACTACTTGAGCGCAGACATAATTGATACCGAAATCTGTGCCTGCTTTTGATACCTTGACGTTTCTGTTCTTTCTGTTTGAAAGCATGACTAAACTTGTTATACCAGGCTTTGTCAGCGCTGATTGCGTTTCACAACTTCTTTTTGTGCTCTTTCTTTGGGCTCCAGATGTTTTGTTGGGTGTGTAAACAGGATGACAAAAGCGTCAGGCGTAATGACAGAGAGAGGGGCTACAGCGATGGTATTGTTGTGGGGACATACAAAAACATAGCCGTATGCTTAATGTGATTTAGAGCAGAGTTTGGTGCGGGGGACTTTATAGCCTTTGAGAGAGAGGCTACCAAATTGAAATGCAAATCTTAACATTTTGGAATTCATTAGGGTTGGCACTGGCCTCTTGGAACAAGAAGGAAAGTTGAATGTGCTTTGTAAAGTAAGGGCAAAGGGGATTTTGAATCTGCTTTTGAAAAGAGATGAATCTGACCTTGTGACTCGGTTCACTGTTGATCTTTCAACTGTTGTCGGCTGGAATATTGGACAACGGATATCATCTATCATACTTATTTGTAGCAGGTGGATTGTAAATCGGGTAATTATTATGGTTAAATAGCTGTTTTAGTCCTGGTTTGAACCAGTCTGAACCAGAATAATACTAGCTCTGGCTTAGGATCAGGCTTCTAGGAATTTTGTTATCCTCATTTGACCTCGGTGGCGCGGTACTATAGCTCGTGTGATTCACAGCAAGAAGGTCCTGGGTTTGATCCCTGAGGCAGACGTTGCATGTTCTCTCCTGGTTCTCCGGTTTCCCCAACGACTAAAAACATGTACAATTAGTCTGAATGTATTGAGTGAGTGAATGTCTGTTGATAGTTATGTCTGTCATCACCGTGTGTGGAGTGAATGGAAAGTACACCATAATGAAAAACTAAAATAAATATTACTTCATCATACATTCTTTAGGCTCTTTATGTTTGGAATAATAAAATACAGCACTTTAGGTTTACTGAAGTGCAAGTATGGAATGATCGTGGGGTGCTCTGTCTTGATGTCCTGTTTTTCTATGATCCTACAGGTCTCTGACAATGCTCTTACCTGTGTCTATATCATGTATATTGTGGTGTAATTCAATGGGTTTGATTTCACCTCCAAGCCTTTCTGTGTGGAGTTAGCATGTTCTCCCCGTGTCTGCATAGGTTTCCTCCAGATGCTCCGGTTTCCCCTACCACTAAAAACATGTACAATAGGTCTGGCATGTGCATCCTCTATTGTGACCTCGCTCCCATCTCTGTGTGGAGTGGAAAACAAATGCACCAAATAAAAGAAAAAAATCAACAATAGTAATGCGCTTTGGGACTCTGGTCTGTGAAAGGTGGTAAATGATTAAAGATTACTTCCTTAATTACTTACTGACTTAGGTAATTGTATATGATGTCTGTGTAAAGCATGTGAACCCCTGTCCCAAGACAAGATAAGATAAACCTTTATTAGTCTCACAGTGGAGAAATTTCAGTGTCATCGTTGCACATTACAGCAGAGAGAGGAAATAAGAGCACTCAGATTGCACACATCAAAATCTATTATTTAAAATAATAGACAATAAATTTAAGATAAAATAAAATAAAATAAAATAAGAAAATCTGGGCTACAATTGCACTTGGTTCGGAGTATTTACAGATGTCTATATACATTTCTCCAATCTTATCTTACATTCATTTTAGTTTTGTTCTATTATTATCAATATTCAGGCCTTCTCTATGATGCCATTAAAACCAGCTTCTGTCATCACCGTGTTCTCTGTAATCCCCATCAGGAGCAGGTGCATCGGCCTCTGCTCCTCTAAAGCTGCTATGTAACATCTGCCAAGTGGTAAAGTGAGACTCGGTTTAACCCCGCGGTGTGACAGGCAAACGGCGGGCTCGCAAGGGCTGTATAATCTGCAATAATTATCTCTCTCAGAAATTGGATACATACTTGCCATCTTAATTTGACTGTAAGCCTTTGTGACCGGCCGTAGATCAAGACAAGGCGGTCATGAAATTGCCTTTTAAATGTTCTCCTAATACCTTAATAATTTTGCATTTGCCGTGTGTGATTAGTTGTACAATTATTAATGAATAAATAGACAAGGCAAGGCAAGTTTATTTGTATAACACAATTCATACACAAGGCAACTCTCTGAATAAAATAAGATGGCATTAAAAACATGAATAATCACAGCACATTGAAAAGAAAGATACAAATATAAAATCCCTCAGTTGTATGCGCAGCTAAACAGAACTGCCTGGTTTAAAACATTGTCAGAGAGGAGGACTGTCTCACACTTTCAGGAAGATTGTTCCAGATTTTAGCAGCATGAATCTGAAAAGCAGCCTCCCCATGTTTAGTTCTGACTCTGGGCACTAACAGGAGTCCAGTCCCTGTGCTCCTCAGAGTCCGGGCTGGTTCATATGGGACTAATGTGGGTCGGCACTAGATCATATACGGAAGTAGTAACAATCCTACTTTCGAATTAGTTTTAGACTAAAAAGTCATTAAGTGGTGACTGGTTAAGTTTTAGGTGTCTGAGTAAGATGGTTAAGGTTAGGGTTAAGGGTGGATTGGGGTTATTTTATGGGAAAAAAGTTAAGTTTAGGCATAGGTAGTTTGTTATATTTACTTCCGCTTCCGTCCCGATTCCGTATATATTATCTAGTGCTGACCGACTAATGTGATCGTACTTCCTGATTCTAGTCAGGACTCGAGCTGCTGCGTTTATACTGCAGTTGTTGCAGTTGTTTGGAGGCCATTGCAGTAGTCTAACCTACTGGAGACAAATGCATGGATAAGAATCTCTAATTCTGCTTTAGACACTATGTTTTTGATCCTGGCAATGGTTTTTTTTAATAACTATATGTATTCATAGACACACATTTTGATAAATCACCAGTATATAAAACAAGACTGCTTAAAACAAACCTGGGATAAAGATACAGTAACGGAGCCGATAATGGCCAGCGAGCAGGAGTGCCAAAAACTATTGGTTTTGGGAAATATCAATTTACCTCAACACTAGAAAAGCAATATTTGGCACTTCCATCAAACATTTGCAAACTTCTGCTACAGTGTGTCGGCAATTACTGCACTGAAGAAAGAGCGTGGTTACTTTGGAAAAAGGCGTATCCAAGTTCCTTTGAGTTGACAACTTCTATAAAGTAGAAAGCTATATTTTTCCTCTGTGTCAGCCTGTAATCGTCACATATTTGATATATTTGAAACCAAAAGACACGTAAAGCTCTGCACACCTTCCACTGATGTATGGCGAGTCCTGATCAGTATCTCGCACACGCGGCTCCCCGGAGGATTGATTAAAATCACAGAGACAGGCCTTGAACATTGCTGCGTTTTGTCTGAACATACAAAGGCGGATGGTAATTGGATTCACGTCGAGAGAGGTATTTAAAATAGTCTGATAAGTAACACAAGCTGTGGCTCTTTGTAGGCCACTGGTGATCTCGCCGCCGTTATTACCGGCTTCACCTTTGCTCCGTTTGACCTCAATTACAAAATGTTTCTCATTTTGTCACTACATTTTTCTTTTGATTGAATTATAAAAGCTATATTTTTTCAAACGTACAATGTTGAATACATTTTTTACCTTTTTTTAATCTCTTCTATTTGTCTTTTTTGTATTAGAAGATTTTTAGGGACTCATTATTGATGCAAAAAACCCCTGCAGTATGTAACTTTACTGGTGGAGGGTGTGATTTTTACTACATGAATCTAATGATTAATGTTTTCAGTTTAATTCCAATCGATTATCTCCCCATTCATTGATTATTGGCAATTTATGCATCTTGATTTACATATCTGGAGGAACACAATATTTCCTTTATATTGCAATATCTTTATTATGAATCATGTTTATTGCTCTTACAATTCCAAAATGAAGGACTATGCAAGTGCAAAGTAATACATTCTTTGTCAAAGGAAGCATTGAATAAAACCGAGGCACAAGAGGAGCAAGCGGCCGCAGGTTGTATCGTTCTGAGCGGCCGCTTCTGCTCCAGTAATCTTAAATACTTTTGTTATTTCTTATTGGTACACAAACGTTTGGTATTTCTTGTATTGTAAACGCCATAACTGCTTGATGCACAGGGACACGTGCTCAAACCACATTCAAAATGCAGCAGCTCGAGACCTGACTAGAACCAGGAAGTACGACCATATTAGTCCGGTCCTCAGGTCTCTGCACTGGCTTCCTGTGGCTCAGAGACTAGACTTTAAAACAGCTCTGCTTGTGTACAAGTCTCTCCATGGCCTCGCACCAAAATATATTAGTGACATGTTAGTCCCATATGAACCAGCCCGGACTCTGAGGAGCACAGGGACTGGACTCCTGTTAGTGCCCAGAGTCATAACTAAACATGGGGAGGCTGCTTTTCAGATTCATGCTGCTAAAATCTGGAACAATCTTCCTGAAGATGTGAGACAGGCCTCTTCTCTGACAATGTTTAAAACCAAGTTAAAAACGGTGCTGTTTAGCTGTGCTACAACTGAGGGATTTTATATTTTTATCTTTCTTTTTAATGTTCTGTGATTATTTATGATTTTAATGCTATCTTGTTCAGCACTTTGAGTTGCCTTGTGTATGAATTGTGCTATACAAATAAACTTGCCTTGCCTTGCCTTGCCATTAGTTTGTTAGAAATGTTTTGTTAGCGTTACATGGAAACACATCACACACATCTTTTACACACGTTCTGCCAGAATACGTCTGTGTGTGGCTGTGTGTGTGTGTGTGTGTGAGAGAGAGAGTGTGTACGTGTGTGTGTGGCTGTGTTTGGTTGTGTGTGTGTGAGAGAGAGTGTGTACGTGTGTGTGTGTGCGTATGTGTGTGCGTGTGTGTGTGTGCAACCTCTGCAGCCTCTCAGCCACATTGCTCTCGAACAGCTTCTCCATCGTCACCTGGCAATGCGAGCACGCAGTCTGGCTCAAGGTTTTGTAAATTTGTACATTTCTTTATATAAGAATAGGGTAAGGGTTTATAAAAAATAAAAATAAAAATAAAATCTACATCCTACTCCTGTTCTTCTTTTCATGGAATGTATTACCGTTGTACTTGCTGGATTGTTGTGGTATTTTGGTGCATTACCATGAGAAAACAGAGCCAAAATACAGACTAAAGACTAAATGCGCTCATGTGGCAGTCTCCATTCATGTTTCTTGCTTTGTGTGAAATGTACAAAGTTTGGCGCGTGTATACGGCAAAATAAAAAAAAACAATTACATCAACAGCTCCTACCTGAGGCACAGTTCAATCAAAGAAATAACATTTATAGCAGACAGCTCTATCGTACTCTCTTATTTACACAATCCACGCATATCCTTTTCACTTATATCATATTGATGCTACAATTCATACATCAAACTATTTCATTTTTATGGACTGAACACAAATATTCACAAAGCTTTTAATAGAAATGTTTAAATACAACTGATGGGGGTTGACACGACCGATGGGAGTAATCCAAATACCAGCACTTACAGATAATTAAACCTGTGTAAGGCTGATCAGAGGCAAGCAGACAAGAAATCAATGAAACATGGTTGACAAAGTGTGTCTGAATGTTTACATACCTGAGCCTGGGAGGCACAGGAAACCACAGGGAGCAATGACTGCCATTTTGTGTCTGCTTTTTTGAGGTGAATGTGATAAAGATCAGCTCCAGATGGCTGCAGTGGCGAGGGTTAGCGACTCCAGGCCCGGGGGGACACGCCGCCTCCTCCTCTCCCAGACACTCCATTACTCTCACTCTAAAGCCCAACTCAATCCCACTATATGCCCCCGATAGTGTTCTCACCTCGTCCCTGTCCCACTGACACTGTCCCGCTTCGGTTAGCACGTAGTTAGCCTCAAAGTGCCACTCAGTCTCCCAGGATTGGCCCTGTCAGGTGGAGTAAAAGTTGGAAAGGGTTTCAAACTGTGGTACATGGGTTAAGTTTTTTACCGTTTTGGTTGCAAAGGTTATTGTTTGGATCACATTTTGGAGGTTATGAATGAAAACGCACAAATGTTTTCTATTCTGTGTTTGTGGTTGAATGAAGCTATAGTGTTGTCATTTACACATGTTTCATATTTTAGAATTACAAAAACATGTAGACGATTCTGCAGGAACTGGCTGAGAAATTATACTTCTAGACTCCAAACTGTCAGATATTAAAAAGTTGTTTATGTTTTCATTGTAATTTGAAAATATACAGTATATTAGTATAAATATATACAGTTACTTTACAATGCATGACAATCACTTACAATGTGTTTTTTGGTATTATGGATAAAAATGAAATCTTTTAAGTACAACTGAACTTTTGTAGTTTCATTTCTTTGTTCATTTTCTTTGCAACATGGTTTAATCTAATTTCTCTGCATTGAATCTTATCTTCTTTTGTTGAACGTTTGCTGACTCATCTTGGTTGCGATTAAACCTAGAGTTCATGCAAATGATTCTTTCTGCCCCCAAACCGTTGAACTGCAATATTGCTGTTTGTGTGGGAATTATGGACATTCAATTCTATAAATATACGACTACTGAGGTAATATGGGTAGTGAAAATTGTAAAAAGTATTCATGCACTCATAGTGGTTAATAATTTGGATATGAGGAATATACGGAATAACTCAGTTTTAAAACGTTTTAAGACTTCAGCATTCACAAACATTTTTCCCATCTCAGTCCCTTTATAACTTTTTTTTCTCGAAGCGGTACTTGTTAGTGATTATGTGAACCCTGCAGTCTGGACTTGGTCTATTTACCGTCTTGTCTAAGCCGGTGATAAAGATAAGCCCTCTAATCAGCGCTGGGTTGTTGAGTAATGTTTTGCTTATATGAGTATCTTATCTGGCTTTGACTACACATTATCCTGTGGCTGTTTTCATTTTCTTGTTGGAGTGAGTGATCCGGCCGTATTTACTTTGGGTGTTAGTAGATCAAGGCCAGACAGAGTTCACTGGTCTCATCGCAGGTGCACTGTGTGCCTTTAGCTCCTACGGTCTCCACATGGTCTGTGGCTTACAAAAGAACTGGGACCTAACAAGCGCCTGTGTTTGTTTGAACTAAACATGGCTTAAATTCAGTCTTAAGGAAGAAAAAATACAAACTTGAAAACTGCAAAACCTGTGTGTTGTTGTATTTCTCATAAACAATAATTGCAATGGATCCCAGAAATAGTTAGAGTCTGTTGTATGAGACTGATGGTGATCCTAAATATATAGATAAACATTATTACAGTTTATTTCACATCAAGAATTAAAGATTCAAGAAGATATTTGCCGTTTGCAGTAAAACCACTTTGGAAAAACGGTGCAAGACTAGCAGTGTGCACCAGACAGCTTGCCACTCATATAAACTTGATTGAAAATAATTGTATATTGTGTAAAAGTTTGATATTCAACCCAAAAATTAGCCTTTAGTGCTTGTAGTTCTTCAACAAATCATATTTTGTTTCATACATCAATATCTGTATCTTCTTCTCACTCCATTTCAAGCTGAATAGTAAATAAGTTTTAATTATCAACACATAGTGAAACTGTTTAATATGGCGTGTATGCATACGGCTTATGTAACAAATCTAGTTCCGGCGGCTCTGACGACGGCGGAAGTCTACCGTAGTAAAGAAATATTAGCTTCTTTACGCTTTTGTCTTTAAAAGAACCTTCTAAGCGTTAAACATAAAGAAGATATAATGATCGTTTTGCATATGTATGTATTGTTATGTTCAGAAGGCAAAACACATAAAGATTTTTTTTTAATTAATAAAGATACCATTACAAAGCTTTGTGAAATATTGTAAACTACCCATTAATGTATCAATTCCTGCTAGAAAATAATGACTAAAGTGAATGTGAAAATCATGGCCAGTCAGCCACATTTAATGCTTACATAGGATAATCACAGCTTACTATTCAAATGGAGGTTAATAGGTTTGTCTGTATTAATCACAATCTCTAATAGAGGGAAACACAACATGATAAATATTTATGCTGCTAATTACTCTTTGTGCATTATTAATTGCCCTAAAATATCCCTCCAAGATTATCTCATTAGGGCAGGATATTAGTCAAAGCGAATAATGCTCGTAGTTGAAAAGGCATTTTTAAACATCATCTACATTTCCTGTCTCATCTCTCCGGCACCAAGTTCATAAACCGCACTCCGAATGCATTCATTACAACTACTATTTCCTCAAACTGCAGTTGACTGGAGAAAATTGTGTGTGATTAAATATTAGCTTGAATATAATTAGCATTTATTAACAAACCCGGCTTCGGCAGATAATGAAAATCTTAATGGAATGCTTTGTTGAATTTTGTGTCAGGCGCTTGTCGCTTTTTTTTCTCTTTTTTCCTGCATTTGTCGTCTGGCTGCAAAAATACAATCTGTCCTTTTTGAGAAAATAACATAGCGCTATTGTGTTAGCTTTGTGCTGTAGTGTTGCCATGCTGCGTACACACCGAAGCAGCAGCCCACAGTGAATTTAATAGGCTCCTCAGTCGGCTAGACTTATTACCAAATCCAACACAGGCCATTAGGCTGCATGGGCTTAATTGCACATTAATTGGATAATTAGTCCTGCACTTTTGTTTTCTCCCATTTTCTCGCATCTTCTCCTCGTTTGGGCTTGGAGTCAGTCACTCAGCAGATTCCTCTTTTGTGCTGAGCTTTCCGAGTCAATAGTATACAGTAGGCGGTGCAGTAGCCCTCTTGCCGTGGGGAGGCGTTGCTCTACGTGGGTGGGAGGCCAAGGCAGAGAGGATTGATGGAGCCCCAGGTTGTCCTCCCCCTGCGCTGCCATGTTGACCCACAATACATGCTGCGATTGTTGCTAGACCGGGAAGGAGGCATGCATACTTAAATAGGCAACAACTCTCTAGTGCGCAAGGTGCATTATTTATGAAGTTTTTAAAGAGATTTTATTCACCCGTTCCTCGTATTTCTCCCCGCCATTATTATTGTCTGCGCTTTAGGCGTGTGTCTCGGTGTGCTCTCAGATTGCGGCCATTAAAACCCAGGGAGCCATCTGATAGAGTTATCAAAGTAAACGTTTGGCACATTTGATGGCATTTGAAATATCCGCCTGTAATAAAGCTCTCCAGGGAAGGAAAAAGGGACAGGCTTTTCATGCAAATGGCAGCGGCGAATAGGTTTTCCGATACCAGACAGTGTCAAAATATCCACATTTATCTGCAGGCTTGTCAACAAAGAGAGCTCCCCCTGATAGGGAAGTTGATGTTTGCAGGATTGGAGAAGGGGGAAAAAGACTTTCCATGTGACATCAGCCCAGGCAGCACTTAATGAAATCATTATGCATGAATTTACAAGCTATTAATCCATGCTGGAAGCCTATAGTTCTAAGGCAGAGTATTCCACACAGTAATGGAACTCAAGGATGTGGTAGAGTCAAGAAAAGGCAGACATACTGACTTGACAATCGCAATATTATCAGGTAAAAATGTCATTTGTAATCATGTGGGCATGAAGTTAATGTATCAGTCCACTCATGTCCATCAGAACTAACCCTGCCATGATCATTATGAGGGATGATATATTTCTTCCTTGCGATAAATGATAATATTGAAACTACTTGGGGACACTCACACAAGTGCATTACAGAAATAGCAAACGTCACTTCACTTTTGCCAAGAAAATGTGGAGATGATCATTCTCCAATCCGTTATTGAGTGGTCATTTAGTATAATTTAATATAGTGCCAGGCACATCATCTTAGTTTTATATGATCAGTCTAGATTGGAAACATTTCAACTCACTTAAGTTCAACTTTGTATATATTATTTTGACACTATGGTTAACAACAATCAGTCTTCAATTAATGACATATAAAAGCGTCAATAGTGTTGCATTATTGTAAACATTTGGAGTGTTGTATAAGTGGTCAAAAACCTTTTAATTGTTACTGAATTTTTTCCTAATGCATGAAAATATATCACATTGAAAGTCCCCTGTATCTAGATATGTATCGTAGGCTCTGAAAGAAACCCAGCCCCAACTTAATTCCTAATTTTCCTTCTGGTTCGGTTTCAAACGTATAGGCTACTTTGAAAGCTAAATATCTAGCATAAAAAAGTCCCTCACAATAAATTGATTTTAGCCTGTTTTGGTATACTTCTTCATTTGGCAGTGCATAAGTGCTTTGGAGTAGTATCATGCCGTTCTGTGAGCTGCTTGATCATAATGAGCCAGCCATTGTCATCTTCTTCCCAGCTCTGATAGGTCTCCCGCTGATTAGACGAGTTCAAGCTCAGCCCTTTATTATTCCCAGTAGGAGCACCACTCGCTTTAGTCTCCACGCTAATAATAGCCATAAAGTACGATCGCTCCAAAGTGTTCAAATGCTTCTTACAAACCGCGGGCCTGTTTTTTGTTTTGTTTATTATTCATCTGGTCCAATTACCATTCTAAAGGGGGAGTGTTTCGCACCAGGCGCACAGGGAATAGAAGATTAAAAGGCAATGAGGAAACATCTGTGTCTGTGCGTTTGCCACAAATCTGCATCTCATTCTTACCACCACCGGCATCCAAATAGACAGTGACTACAATGCTTGGAGGGGGGGGAGTAAACGTGGAAAAAAAACGGCAACAATACAGAGGCTCGTAGGGGCTCGCAAAGGGAAGGAAGTGTTGCCATAGAAACACGTTGCTCGCATGGGTTGTTTTTTTTTTTTTTTTTTCCGGGCTGCGTCCTATCACAGGCGATCTGGAATTACCATGAATCTTTGAGGGTGGTGGTTTAGGTGCGCCGCAGCAGTGAATGACAATGTGTTGATCTTTGCATGTCTGCGGAGATGCATTCTGCCTCTTTAAATCAAGACGAAAATGGCATCAGATTGGTCTTGTGACAATAGAATGATGGAGAGTGCGGCTAATGTGTTTCCTTCATGCACTTTTCGGGGGAACACATATTGAGAAGCAGAAAATGGCTTCTCCGCGTATGTGTTTATGTCACAGCCATGATGGATGACGGACCAATCACGGCTGCTTCCTTTACTCATGAAACGGCGCTGCACATAATGTATATTGTGAATGTAATGGTTGTTATGCAGCATACGAATAGCAGGGCATGCTAGAATGTATGCTAAACTAAAATAGTTTTTGAATGGTTAGACAAGAAAACTCTGTAGCGTAAGCAATTTGTAACCATACATCAGAATAATGCTCCATGCTTTTAGAGGTTTTATGAAATATTCTAGGCCTATTTCCACTGAGCAAAAACACAGCTTTTCCACCCAAAAACCCGGAGTCGCCTCTTCATTACACAGTGAGGGGCACGGACTGGCACAACAATATTACAAATCTGTTTTATAGCCAGTTGCGTGCATGCGGGTCATTGGGTTTAAAAGCTGGTCTTAAAGTTACACAAAAGTCACATGGGGACAACACTTTTTTTTGTTTGGACTTTTGTACATGCTGCTCCTTCCTTTATAGAGTTTTAAGAGCATTTTTGAAGAGTTTTTTTTATTTCTCCACATGATGATAAACTCCCTGTAGTTCATTATAATGTGATTCCCTGAGATCCTGGGTGCACTGGAAAAAATGTCCTGTTTTAAACGTTAGAAATTTGTTTTGACAAATGTTTTATTTGAACATGTTTTCGTTGGCTTGTTACCGCGGGGGGAAAGCCAAGACACATCCAAACAACGCATCAACCTTTCCCACTGTTGTTCCGGGTCGACAAGTAATTTCAAAACAAAAAACTGTACTGAAGTAGAAGCATTACAAATCAGAATGCGTGGTTAAAAAAAGCGTAAAGAAATCAATACTTGTCACGTTGTTTTTTGTAGTACTTTTTTTCTCTTGAAAGTTAGATCTATTGCCTTGAATATATGTTTCTCCTGAAGGGCTGCAAGCGATCCTCAGAACTTAGGGAAGAACTTTTTGAATCAATACTAGTCACTAAGCCTAACATCGGACTGTGTTTTGAGCAGAACAACACCATTTATATGTGGCATTGCATGTTCTTCGTGTACGACCTGCAGTGTTGTGCGTGAACGAGTTCATTAGAACGCGTTCATGGAACACACACATTTTTTTGTGAACGGTGAACTGAACGCAACACATTTTTTAATAAAGAATTTGAACATGAATTAGTTAATTTTATGTGTCATGAACGGCAGACATCACTATGAACGTTGGAATTTGTTTTCTCTTTTGAAACGCAATGAGAGAAAGTTCCTTCGAAAACTAAAAATTCCCACTGTTTCCACCGTCTGTGAACGCACCCCAACTCCGTGTTGCGGTGGTTGCGGTGCGGCGCTGTATGCTAGTACTTTTCATGGCTTGTTGGACTCTCATGTGCCCGAGTCATGATTATAACACAGGGTAAGTTAGACACAGAACCAACTGTTTGCATTTGACATAAAGTATAGCCATGTAAATCTTGTCTGTTTTAAATAGTGATTTCTAGCTGGTTGTGTGAATTTTTTTCATTTTGTTTAATTTATTTGAATATCTCACGAAAAAAGTTAAATGAACTGAACTTTGAACTAGTTCAGAAATAAAATTGTGAACTTTGAACGTGAACTGTTCACTTTGAACATGTATGAACTGAACTTGAACTAGTTCAGAAAAGTTGTGAACTGGCACAACACTGACGACCTGCTTCTATCACCGCCTGAAAAAGCCGAGGCGTGCCAGAGCAATCAGCATAATTTCCACAAATGGCATCTCCGCCCCTCTCCTCTCCACCTGTGACCGGACAGCATTATCAGATGTGTTTGGAGCAGCTCCCATCACCGCGACCCCTGATATTGACTGACCTTTTCTACATCGCTCTTCGATATTAGCGCAATGTCCCACAACTTATTACCATGCCAACCTCTCGCTAAGTATTCCTTCTGTCTTTCCTCTCTGTTACTGTACCTGGCCTGTTACCCTTGTCCAAGCGTCTTCTCCTGAGCCGATAGCCTGCGCTCCCCAGAGACCCGGCACCGTTTTTTTCCAGTGCATGTTTCAAGTGCATTGAAGCAACCAAAAACAATTGAATAACTGTACTGTGCACTAGTAGAAGTATGGACACGAAAGAATGGTTAAAAAAAAGCGATCTTCAGTACTTAGTGAAGAACTTTTTGAATCAATACTAGTCACTAAGTATAAAGCCGGACAGTGTTTTGAGCAGAACAACGCAATTTTGATCCGGAGAGACTCAAACAGACCAAGAATGGGTATTATTTGAATTGTATATGGTTTTGCAGGTAATCTGACACTATATAAATTACAAATATGACTCTGAGGACAATATTTCAAGATGACATTTATCGATGCTGGACAGAAATGGTTAGGATTACCATGGGAACCTCTCGCTAAGTATTCCTTACCTCAGCTTCCGTCTTTCCTCTCCGTCACGGTCCCTGGCCTGTTACCCTCGTCCTGGCTTCTTCTCCTGAGCCGATAGCCTGCGCTCCCCTGAGACCCGGCACCGTAATCATGTCAGCTTGCGGCCCTCTTATTCCAGCAGAATTGCTTAATTGGTATGTGTTCTACATAACTGTTGGAGTATTAGACTCACAAATGAAGGTTAGAACCTTGGTGCTTGTAATCGACTGAGAGAAATTGATTTGTGCTCAGCTGCCCTTCTGGGACTACACTTTATGGTTCTCCGAAGAAATGAAGCTTTTATAATTGTGTGTTCTTATCCCCCTTGCTTTACCCCCACAAGCGCTTTTTCTCATTTCCTCCGGTTAACTGCTTTGTTGACATTCATCGAAAAGTAAAATGCTTGCAGCCTAAAGGTGATGGTCTGTTCTCAATTCATCCCACATACATACAGCCGCATATCTTTTAAATGGAAGCAGATGATATTAGCTCTTGAGTTTTGGGTGGATTTTGAGGGTTGGCGACATCTAATGATGAAAACTTATTTGCTTTATACTTTGGGACCAGTGATATTATGTTAGGGTTATTAGTTCATTCCATTTCCAAAGCTATTTTCTTTCCACACTTGAGGGGAATTGTAGAATTGAATGAATTAGCAAAATGCATGCAGATGGAATATGGTGTTTCTAAGACAAAATAGTTGTGATAGATGGCCTGAAATCAATTAATTGCAACTAATTGACAATTGAAATAGTTTTCAATTAATTTAGAAGTTGATTTAAGTGTTCCCATATTTATTGACTTTTCTGGATCAAACAGCTACTAGATTAGTTGAAAGAATAATCAATTATCAAAATAATCGATAACTTTAGCTCTAGTGTAAATCCTGTGCCTTTCTCTGTCCATCTAACTCTGTCTATATATAGCCGTAAACAATTTCCTCCGAGGAGGGTGGAAGAAGTTCCGATCACACACTCATTCATCCACATTCACACCTCTCACCCCTCGGGCTCGCCGTGTGCACTGGGCGGCAGCTCTGCCTTTCTCTGTAGTCCACCAAATACGACAAAATGTGTATCTAACAATGTATAATGATATTCATGTGGCCTGTCTCCCGGGGTGAAGTACTGTGTGTTGGCTAATCTTGACAGCTATTGGTTTTTCCACATATGAAAATGTAATCATCGGTTTCTCACTCTGTCAATGGAAACGTGATTGCATTATGTGTGATCAGGCACGAGGTGCAAATAGACTTTATATTAATGAAACCAGCCTGCATTTCACATTCTTCATTCTGAATTATAAACACTGTCTGCTAAGAGAAGTATGGCCTGACATGATTATATGTGTTAAAGACTGTAAACTAAGTAAGCTAACCACCGTGGCACTGTGGTTAGCGCTTGTGCTTCACAGCAAGAAGGTCGCCAGTTTGATTTCACCTCCAGGCCTTTCTGTGTGGAGATTTGCATAGGTTTACTCCGGGTGCTCCGGTTTCCCAATGAGAAAGCATGTTGAAACCTTTTTTTTCATAAAATGTCCCATATAAATATAGATGGAATATAAATATAAATATAGGAAGTGGATTGGATGGTGATGATTGGAGTCTTTGATGTGTCATTGTTTTCAGTGTCTCGCTGCTGTCATCACCGTGTGAAGAGAGAATGGAAATAGGACTAGAATTGGCAGAAATGTGCTATATAAAAAAGATGACTTACTTAAAAGTAGCATGTGTTGTTACTGATGTAGAAAATGTAACTAAACTAAACCAAACTGGAAACACGTATTATGTGGTCTGCCAAACAAAAGTAAAGTGTGTTAATTGTGTTGGTGTTGGATTTAACAATAACATTTGCTATACATTATTTGGACAGTTAGTTTCAGGTCCTTTTCACAGCACTTCTAGTTTGGTTGGTTGATAAGAGATGTGAATCTGAGAGCTTTGTGAACACGGCAGTCAGATTCTGGGAAATCATATGAGAGGAACTGAATGAGGTTGTGGCTGAAAGTCTGGTGTGGGCCAAGCGTGGTGAGAATGTGGCAAAAACAAACTAAAGTTTATCTTGAGCGCCCTTAGTCAGTAACATATGTAAACACGGCAATAGTGTGAAGAATCATGGGAAACATTTGCAACATATCAAGATCATAAAATCTCCTGTTGAAAAGTCCTCATGCTGTATGTGAAAGCAGGAGACTGAGTTGATTTTCCGCTTCTGCCTTGTGTCTTACGGCTGACAACTCCTCTCTCGACTTTCTGGCCCTGGATTATTCATGCCGGCTTTCCAGGTGGGCAGTGTGTTCCTGTAGCAGAGGTTTACTCTATGCAAAATCACATTTCACGCTCGCACTAATGTCATGGAGAGAGTGAGGAGCAGAGAGAGCCGGCAGGTGGTGTTTACAAATGAGAACAGCCCAAACCACAAGCCACCCTTTTGCCAGATGCTGATTTGATCATAGGGCGGCGTGTAAGACAGTATATTAATGTATGGAGCCGGAGGAAACGCCAATCCAAGTCAATTATGTCACTTCCACATGTGTCACATTGACTCTTTAGTTTTTTGTTCAATGTGATGTGGCACACGCAATACTAAACATGAAGTGGAAAACAGAAGTACTCCATGGTTTGGCGGTGATCCAAAATGTTCTCTTCTTTTATAGTAACGGTTATTGTCAATCAAGATATTTACTTCAAAACTTTACAGAATAACAAAACAGATGAATGAAAAAGACAAAGATTAAACTATTTTCAGACTAATTTCAGCCTTTTTGTCTATATAATAGTCACATTTCGGATTGGAAATTGTTCCTGGGTTGTCATGGTGTGGATTTTTATTTTTGTATTTGGTTTTATTTTGATATTAGTTCTCTGGTTTCATTTCAGTTTTGCTTCATGTCCTGTTCCCCTGTTGATTGTTCTGCCCGCCCTGATGTGATTCACCTGTGTCTGTGTGTATATGTACCATGTGCTTCTCTTCCCTTGTTGCTGGTTCATTGTCTTGTCAAGGTCTGTTCTGTCCTGTTCCTGTGTACCTGGTTGCTTTGTTGTTTTGTTTTTTACCTTGGACTTTATTTATTAAGTCTTTACAATACAATTACAATACAATTTATTCTTGTATAGCCCTAGGTCACAACAGAAGTCATCTCAGAGGACTTAACAAAACCATTGAAATCACCAACACAGGTCAGAGAATCAACAGCCAAAACACATGAAGAATATAAAGCACACACAGAAGAAAATGTCCATACATGTTGTAGAATGCTAAAGTGTCCTGATCATCACCAATCCTTTCTGTTGGACACTAACTGTCCAACAAGACCCTCCTGCATCGACAAGGAAAAACTCTTAAAAAACCCAGTGGGAAAAAGTGAGAAACCTTGGAGGAGCACTAGGGAAACCCACAGGGAGGGAGACCCATATGAGAAAGGGATCCGCTCCTCCGGACGGACAGGCTAATGATCTAGGACCTAAGCTAGCTACAGAACGTGGACCAGTGGCCGCTGAACGTGGACAGGTCCGGTGCAGGACCGAAGCACTCCCAGGCGGGTCGGGCGGGGCAGTCCGCAGGTGTAGATGGAAGAGGCCAGGCTCAGAGATCCCGTCATCGTACCATGAAACAGACAATGGGACAACGGGTGAATGGCAATGAACAAACTACAGTCAGAATCCTAAAAATGCTAAACAGATAAAGTTTTCAGATAAAGTCTTTATTTTGGTATTCCGGCGTTTGAGTCCTCACTCACCCCACCCCGTGACGCTGGGTGTCTGAAAAGGGATATGTGGACTAATCATTGAAGAAATCAATAAACAAATGCAAATAATTGTAGTTAAAATAAGATGTGAACTAAAACCGTCATGTTTTTTCACGTTGTACATTTCTGGTGTCCACTGTATATGTAACTTGCCAGTGTACTGCTTCTCTTGCTATTGTGGCAAGTATCACACAGACTGTAGGATTGAGTACTATTGGACGGCTAGTGAATTAAAAACAAAGTAAATTATACATTTACTACATTTACTGCTACACTGCTTTGGATTATCTTCAACTAAAGGCCAGAATTTAAATGCACTGATTTAGATGGTGGATCTTTTTCCTGGATTAACACAATCGCATCCGCAATCCACTCAAAGGTCTCTAGCTTCAAATCCACATTAAAACCATCAGTGCATCAGTATTCCAACACCGATCTCTCCAGGATCCTGACGAAGATTATCCCAGCTCTAACATCTTAGCCAAGCTGGTTAACACCTGTTTTTATTGACTTCTGAGAACCATCCTCGCCCAGTTTGTTTTCGGAGGGTTTATGGGATTGTCTCTTGCTCTTTTTGTTAGTTTCATGTTGTCTGCGGCTCACTGCAGTCCAAGCCATACTCTGTTTTGGACTTTGCAATGTATGTACCGTAACGATCGAAAGCACCCACATTAGAGATGTGCTATAATGACAAATAATCCTCTAAAATTAAATAAAAATGCATCAATAGTGAATAGTAGTGGGCGACAGTAGCTCAGTTGGTAGAGCATTGGCCTTTGAGCCTGAAGGTTGTGGGTTCGAGCCCACCATGAGACCTGCTTCACAACTCCCACTGATGTCTGATGTGGTTGTGTCCTTGGGCAAGACACTTAAACCCACTTTGCCTGAAGTGGGTTCAGTGAGGGGCTGGTGCTCTGTGGACTGGGTGCAGCTCTGACTGCCACCCCCCCCCCGACCCAGAAATGGATTAAGGGGAAGAAAATGGATGGATGGATGCATCAATAGTGTTGTATGGTCAAATTGCGTAGGCAAGTAAGTAATCTTAATTTATATAGCGTATTTCAAGCGCTTTGTGTGACCAAGGTCACACAAAGCGCTTTAGTGTGTTTGGATTATAGATATTTAGATATTTGTCCATTCTCTCCACATACAGTGATGACAGAAGAGAAACCTCGAACACACTGGTGCATCATAGCCTCTGACCAACACCATTCATACCCATATACTACCTGTATTTAGTGGTAGAGAAAACCGGAGGGCTGGGAGGTGGAATTGAACCCGAGATCTTCTTGCTGTGAAGCTAAAACACTAACCACAAGGTGGAGTGTCAGACAAGTGACCTTAAGACATCATTTGTACTGAACTGTATCAAATTGTTTATAAAATGTTTAAGTTAAGATACTTAATTTGACATAGATAGTATCACTCAGATTGTGCAAAAAGACATGAAGTGTGCAAACATGTTAAAGGTTCAAAATATAGTCTGTGCAGGATATATTATGTACAGTAAAAAGTGGCTATAGCAGTGCTGGTTTTTCAGGTCATTAGTGACTAAGTGTACTGAATTGAAAGCCTGTATATGAAGATATTTCTCAAATTGTTTCATGCATATCAAGGCGCTGAAAGATATCCAGCCCTAGCGCACAAACAAACACACACTTTACTATACAATCTTAAGGATTGTCTTTAGCATTTCATTTCTAGCCTTTTTATGTGTCCCTGGTTTACTACGTTTCTGAAACATTGGTGTCATGAGAACCAAAAACTAGTTTTGATTCCACTGACCTACATTTCACACCAACATAACCACACCATACAATTCAAGAATTTGCAAATTTTGTTTCCATTATACTCATGAACATGGAATGATTGATCACATATACAATATATTTTTTACACTGTGCAAAAGACGTGTATTCTTAATGATATCTATGTATGTTAAAAAGTCACACCTGAACGGTTAAGGTCGAGGGATGGTTTGTAGTATGTATCTCGTATATATTGAAATACAGCTCAGTTGAACACCTACGGGAAGAAAAGGTGTAGCAGTCAAATGTAATCAATAATTCTCCCATAACAGACCATTAGATTAGACAAGACCAACATCCCAGCTGACTTTTTAACTTGCCCAAGATGAGGTGTAATGATTTCTTTGTCATGGCAGTTGGATGAACACAGAAGAAACAAGTGCCTTCCTTCATTAGGACAAAGAGAGGTTGATCAGGAGTGCGTCTGACAAGCCCGTAACGCCTCATTGTCCCTGATCTCCAGTTTCATAAATTTCCACGGCTCTCGTTAAAGGGACGTGTCTCGGCTGCTGTCACCGGGCGCTAACTCGTTATCTCCTCGACGCAGTAAAACGCTGTAATTAACATTCAACAACTGTAACTGATCCAGCATTCCTGCTCTCTAGCCTCTAATTGCACTGCCATTGTGCTTGCTCATAAGTGGGCCTTGTGTGTTTCCACTTGTGGGTATACATTTCCACTGTTCATGTCGATTGTTGTGAGACGTGATGTTTACCACAGCTTAAAGGTGACAATTGTTCGCTCCTTGGAGAGAGTCAGGGCTTGGACAACGATTGAACGAATTGATTTTTTTTTCCCTTTGCTAACAGACATTTAGATGGGATTTAAAATTATGCCTTTTTCAATTGATGCTTTTAGCAGAATACTGGCTGGTAAAACAACCTGTGTTTTATCGTTGAAGGGCGCTTCAGAGGCCCATTTGTTGAAAGCACAATTACTGTAATTAAAAATTTCAAGGCAGTACCTGTCTGTAGTTGTAAGGACATACAGTGTTGTGTTATTAAGCCTTGCAGCCTTTTTCCTGGCACGCCTGAGCACCCAAAAAGAAATGTAGCATAATTTTTGGACAAAATGATAATATGATTTTTTTATAATATGGTAGAGAATACATGTATATGGGGAAACACGTACGAGTGGCCTATAACTCCCTATGCTACCACAAAAGGAATCCAAAAAGATGATTGTAGAGATTGTTCTTTCACTTAAACACTTCTGTTTTAAAAGGTTGAAAACTGCTCTGAATGCTGTGTTATAGAGTACCAATATATTGCCTTACAGGAATGAGGCAGGAGCTTTTGGACAGAAGGGGTGGAGTTAAATGTGCCAGAAGTGAGGCGAGAGCTGATCAAAGACTCTGACGTTAAAGCAGAGGACAGCTGTGTGGAGCTGGAGATGCTGTTCAGCAGACACATCAGTGAGAAAGAGCCCGAGCTGAAAGAGGCTCAGCAGCAGTTCAGCCTCAGCTGGTAGTAGCTGCAGAGAGAAATAACGTTCCAGCCCTTCCAGGACTCTAGTGGAGTCTTCCAAGACATTTTCTGGAAGTGTTTCTGCCTGACTATATAATGGCTGAATATTTACCCACTATCAATTTACAAGTTTGGGTTGACATTTCTATGCAACAACTTTCCTAATAGGTCTTCTTGAAATGATATTCATCAATGAAAATCCACTGCGAATGTATACATTTCTGCTTGTAATAGTATCCGCTTGTTGACAGCTATTTTGGATCAGTGAGGTAGCGGCCACGGTGTCAACTTCATTTTGGGAGGAAATGTTTTTGTTTCCCTTGAGCTGCTTCAGCCTGACCTTACCAGAGCAGCAGCCATCACAACAAGACCTTATGAATAATTAGTCTGGGTCAACTGATACTCCAGTGCTCCTCTGACCGCTGTCGTCTGCGTTGCCAAAAGCCAATGAACTGTGTACGATTCTGCTCAACTGAATCAATTGGCGCGGCTCTTGTTATACCAAAGTAACCGACTTGATGTAAGTTAATACAGGAGCCATCCCAGGGGCCAAGTGTGAAACAGTAGAAGCCGTTGCATTAGCGGGCTGCTGTGGTGGTCCGTCACAGATACACACTCACCTGTTCTTAATCCGTGTGTTCGCTCTCGGGCTCGTTCCCCAGGGATTACGCTGAATGCCAGGGTTCAGTTACAGTGTGCCAAGACACCAGCAGCAGGACAAACAAAACGAAAAGGCTGCATTGTGTTTCTTGGCTAGTTTCATGTTGCGGTCACAGGACGGATCATGCAAATGTCTGGGAATTCAGTCTGGGCCCAACCTAGAGTGCTGGATGATTGGCCGAGTGAAGTATGCCCTCGTCACCAGCTATTATACCCTCTCTTTTTAGTTGTTCAAGAGACGGATTAAAGCTGGAGTACCTGACTTTGAAACTCCAAAAAATGAGGAGTTTTATGTAGGATTTCAGATTTCCATAACGACATGTCACCAACAACACAGTTCACATCCCCTTCATGACTTTGAGGGGGGTTTTCTCTCCCAGTGCAGGTTTTAGTGGCAGATTTGTAGAACTTCAGTCTTGGCTGTGTCTGGGGCTTTTGGCAACTTCAAGCATGAGTTTGGTAAAGAGTTTTTTGGTTTACCCAAGGTACACTCCCGACTATCTTGGGTAATACACCTTTAACTATATAATAAAATCCATGTATATAATTCCTAGCTCTCAAAACAGTTTTTTTTTCAAGTGCCACATCTTTTAAATCAGGTTTTTTCAGTTAACAAGAGAGCCTATCAGCTCCCAGTATGTAAAAGTTGTTTTCCAATCAGCTTAAGCTCGCACATTGTGGTCTGTTTTGGTTACAAAATGTTACTTGCAACAAACAAAATGTATTCATGTAACAAAACAAAAGCTCGGTACTCCAGCTTTAATTTCATGCATTATTCTAGATATATTTTGGGTTTGCTGTGAAATAAGCAGACTTGTGAAACATATTGTCTTTCATTGTTTTGCTACTGTTGTCTCTGGTGCACACTGGGCTTCTCTGTAGTTTTCCAGTGTGGTTAAAATGGCAAATAAACAACATTTTAATTGGTAAAGTAATGTTTTCATAGGTGTTTATTTGGTACATGATAACTGACAGATAGTTTGCACAAATGTCCAACAGATTGGAATTTGTACTAACCATTGAAATCACCACGGAAACAAGCAGGTGACACCAAAAGGCCAAGAGTCGAGAAATCTGTTTTTTTGGCGTTTATGATCTGTATTCCTGTAACATAATTAAGACAATGCAACACAGAGAAAACTTTACAAAGTCCGTGTTTAATTTAACTGTAACTTGGACTGTATGTAAAACACTTAGACTTTTTTTTTTTTTTCAAGTTGAACGTGGAACAATTTGTCAGTGTTTCACAAGACTTTGCTTCAGTTGTTTTAAGCTGTGGCTTCACTTAGTACAAAGATAACCTTTTCTTTTAGAGTTCTCTGTGGTTTTTTGTGTTTGCACAATAGGCACATAGGCTGCGGTTTCTCTCATACTGTCACAACGGCTCACCACCAACGATACTGCTGTATAGCTGCAGACTTCGAAAGCCTCTCGACTATCCCCACTTCCTGCTGGAGTTGTTTCTGTCTCTCAAAAGATCAATTATTCACCACTCGGCTGACATTCAAAAGTGAAAAAGTGGTGTTTTATTTATATTTTCTGTGAGCTGTAGAGACATGTCTTGCAAACAGATTATGGTTGGCAGAGACCTAACAGACAGCTCTACAGTTGTATTGAAAGAATGACATGTCACCCTGGCACTGGTATAGGGCTGATCTTCTTTGGTCATTTAATAAATTATTTTGCAACCGATAGCATCCTAGTTGGCCATGATAGATTCTACCAATTTCTTATTGGAATCGTGAGGATTTATATGGGAAAACATAAGCATATTTATTTATTTAAAACATAAGTATATTTACAGAATTACAATTTCCCTTGGGACAATAAAGTGTGTGTTATCTTATCTTATATGGCATTTCTCATGCTGTACAGTAGTTGTTTGGGATGAAGCTGAAATATAGCAAGTGAGTCTGATATAACTGATATAGCTCTCAAACTAATTGCCGCTAATGTCTTTAGTCGATTAGGTTTTTTTTTGGTCGACAAAGTACTTTAAATTTTTACATACTACCTTTTCACAACATTGAATAATCAGGGTTAGAGTTTTATAACTTGGTGCAAACTAGTTAAAAAAGTAAAAAATAGATATCAAGGTACGCAATCAATGTCGAGGCTAGTTCATGTTTCTTCTTAAAAGTCATGAATAACAGATTAAAAGTAGTCATCTGATGCTTTATTGGAAAAGACCAGGATTTTGGAAATTGGCAAATGCAGACATAATGGATTTAATGCCTAATCCAACTTGGGACCACACTCACCCATTGGTCATGCATTAGACGACTGTAAAATGATTAGAGATTAGAAAGCTTGTTGTTCAAAAGTCCTTTCACAAGAACCAAATGAAAGAATGTCTGTTCCCCAGGGGTTGTACTGAGGAAGATGGTAAACACACAGTAGGCAAAGTGTCATCATATGGCTTTTTTATTAGATTGTTAAAGATAGATCTAATTTTAATTTGGCCTAATGTGGAGAACACTATCCCCCATTGACCGAGGGTGTCTTATGACCAACTCGACGTTCTGCGCTGAACAGTCTTGTGCTTTTACTCTGCTGCTTGGGTGCAGAGCCTGAGTGCTGAAACTGGAGCGGTTTAATGCTGCGTGCCCTCGCTGCTGAGTTCATGAACTATAATCCATGCTCCACCTCTTTCTTTCTTTGAGCTTTTGGAAGAACAACTATATTAGTGTCTACAAGGAGAAGTCTGCTGCTCATGTTTACAGCCTACTCCATCACTATAAGTACTAGTGGCAGACTGATTTTCTTGGAAGCACATTTGCCACGATCCCCCTTGGCTCCTCATATGCGAGGTATTTATCAAATGAAAATTTTAGAACTGCCTGAGTCGCTTACTTTACTAGCCCTTTGCTCGTTCGGGGGATGGTAAAACATTGAAATATATGCACGGCAGTCTCAAATGAGCATAAAAATATCCCAGAATGCCTTGAGATTTACACTCTTGTCAAAGCGAAGTGGTTGTTTTTATGGCACTGTGGATCTGGCTTTAGCATCACTGCCTTACAAGTAGTCTACCAGTAAATACAGGTCATTTGTTTCGATTTACTGTATTTTTGAGTGTTTTGTTTTAGTTTCTTGCACTGAATCATAAAATGCTGTTGGGAGCAATAGATATGCTGAGAAAACATCTTGAATTTCTGTATAGGATGTGCATTAAATTACTTTATTGAGTGGAAACCGGGCCTAACGGTGTTCTGATTATTAGCGTGGCTTATTGTGACATGCCTGAGCGATGATGGACGGCTGTTGTCTCTTTAAATATACTTTGCATTTTTAACTGCAGCCTCTGTCTGACTCCAGTGTCAGTGTCAAGAGCAAAGGGCAGAGGTTGAAGTCATGAAACCTCAGTGTGGAGTTCAACAGCACCTGAGGCATTGTAAAATGTGCTGATATACATATTGTCTATTCTATGGTTAGAATCCACTATGAATATACAATTTGACTTGTAAAGGTCAAGATAAAGGTTTGGTGGTTGGGTTTTTGTTTCAACCTCATACCTACACTTTCTACATTATCCCAAAGCATTAGGTTATTGCATGCTTTCTTTTAGATAAAACACATACATATACTGTAAATTGCAGTCCACTCCATGAATACCTGGTGAATTTTCAACAGCATGTTTTAATCATGTTATGGTCAACCCCTGCTGAGAAATAGTCAATCTGTTTACCCAGAATCCCCCTGCGTAGCCCCATGCATCCGCCATGTTTAAACTGCCGACAGGATTAAGTCGGCTGAAGGCTTAGAGCACATCCACAGTCCACCCATGCACTGTTTGCTGCTTCCAGACCTGCGCATTACCAGTTCCCTGGTGTCTCGCTGCACTCCTAGGGCCATTTCAACGCCTCCTTCTCACTTGTCCTCATTTTGCCTGAATTAATTGAGTTCTCATTTTTCCACGAAAGCTCACTGGAGGCTTGTGTGAATGAAGAGAAGATCGGCAAATGAAAAAGACAGAGGAGGTGACTTGGAGTAGCCGTAGGGGAAAAGATGTCTCCCTGGTATGCCGTTACCATCTTCTTGAAGGGTACTAAGCCGCCCCTGCGCTTATATCTTTATCGTCTCAACATTCGCCCTGTAGGGAAACCTGAAGGCTGGTGGTCAGGGTCAGGCTCCGTATCTCTCAACTCAAGAGACTCCTGCCTAATCTAGACACTTAATGTTAATACCGCTTATGGCCAAAACGTCCCATTTGAATTCAACTCAATTCATTAACTGTCGATGTGTGCCGGCTTTAAGTGTGACGACAGCATTTAAAGTATGTGCCCAGGAGAGTGACCACGATTTTTTTATTTAAGTTGTTACTATGGAAAATAATAATAATGGAAAATTGTATAAATATAGTGCTTTATGACATTATTCATGCACTCCATACATGCTACGGCTACTGTAGCCACAGCTGCCTTGGGGAATACTGACAGAAGCAAGGCATCGGCCCCTCTGATCACGACCAGTCTTTTATGTATACACCAGGTTTACTCTGTGAGTGAGGTGTCTTGCCTAACAACACAACAATTGTTTCACATTTTACAGCCGGCCCACTGTAGCACCCAGTGTTTCCAGAGGTCTCCCATCACATTACTAACTGTTGAAATCTAAATATATATATTTGGATTTCAACAATGTATATACATATATATATATATATATATATATATATATATATATATATATATATATATATATATATATATATATATATATATATATGTATCTCTAATACATTAGATTGGACATGTGCCTTTGAAAGAAGGCAAGGCAAGTTTATTTGTATAGCACAATGAATACACAAGGCAACTCAAAAGTTCTGAACAAAACAAGATAGAAACAATCACACAATGCATTCAAATCATAAATAATCACAGTACAACAAAAAGAGTGAATATAAAATTCCTCAGCTGTATGCACAGCTAAACAGAACTGTTTGTAACCTGGATTTGAACACTGTCAGAGAAGAAGCCTGTCTCACATTTTCAGGAAGACTGTTCCAGATGTTAGCTGCGTGAATCTTAAATGCAGTCTCTGCATGTTTAGTAGCTGGTCACATTGCATATTCTCTTAAAGGGAGTTATCCATTTGAAGAGGGGTATATTTTTTATGTATTATGAATTTGAAAATCAATAAATAAAACACAATTGTAAATACCAGTTGCAGAACACACAGACCTGATATGCACCCGTGAACTCCACCTGGTCTTGAACCCGATCAATTATGAAGCATTACAACTTCTTCTCTTCTAATATTAATGAGAGGCTGGATCACATCTTCACATGTCTTAGGTTGCTGTAAGTTGAGATAAACACTTGCAGAGTTGTTACAGCCAATGGCCTGCCTCCATCGCTCAATGTCACTGCTTCAGTCACTCAATAATTCAAAGCTTGGCGGTAATGAGCTCCCTGCAGGGCCTGTCCCGAAGGACCCTCCCCACTGCGCCCCCACTGTAATGTAGTTATATCTCATGTCAGCTTTCAAATCAATTACATTTCTATCTGATGCCGATGTAATTGCGCCTGATTGGGTTTTTGGAACGACAGCCAAGTGTTCAGTTCCCAAAGTCGAGCCAGTCAAAACAGGAAGCTCCATCAAATGAAACTGTTTTTCATCCTGATTGAGGCGGCTTGCATGATAAGCACAACTGTAATTATGATAATAATAACAATAGCAATCTGTGTTTTCTCAGCTTTGTTGTTTTTCTCCTTTTTCTCCTGTTGAAAACGTGCCCCAAGGATTGTGAAACAACTGTTGCTTTAGTCGTAGCACCGGATGTTTTATTGTTTGAAGGATACGTCATTTGGAAAACTAAACGCAAACTGTTATGCCTTTGCTATCGCTGTATATCTTTCTGACTTTCTCTGCTTCATATATGACATGCAGGAATGTTGAGTGGTGCATGAGTCAGGCGTAGTAACCGTACCTGTAGCACTAAGATGACAGGTTGTCTTAAATTTGGTCAGATGACCTTCACTGACCTTTGCTGCCTACCTACATTATGGATAGAGAGATGGATGGACACATCAAGCGAGTGCATTGTTATATGAAAGGAGGCACCGCTGTAATGTGGAGATATGGAGATTGATGAGGGCCCGATGCTGTGGTTAGGTGCATCAGCGACTAAATGGTGATGAATGGTGTCTGCTGTCAGTGTCTCTGAGTAGAACAGACATTGTGAAAGTGCTTGGCTCATCCATAAACAGAGGACATAGGTTGTGTCTATTGCAGATGAGAAAAAAGGCACAAGGAGAATCTTCCAATCTGTCTCTGCGTCCTCACTTCATCATGCTTGTTCTTTTATATCCGTAGCTGTTGGCGTGCCTGCCCTTTAAATTTTTTCTCTTGCATGATTCTCTTGTATCTCTCTCTCTCCCACACTGTCTTTTGTGTTAACAGCCTTTCTTTCTTGTGAGCTGGGGGAGCCACTGGGTGCAAATCTACAATCTTGCCTTTCATTTCATGGCTTGTGGAAATGGATGTTTTACTGCCTTCATTAAGGCGTGCAGCCGTCAGCAGCGTGTTTTCCCTCTGAAGTTTAGCTCCATGAACCTCGCCATTAGAGGACATTATGGCCCCAGATTTCAGGGCACAGTGGAACACTGTATAATTTGATTAGTGTTATTAATCAAGTGGAATAACGTCTTTCGCCTCCATCAGCGTCTCCTCCTCCTATGTGCCTGTTCACTTCAGACACTCCTCTTCCTCCTCCCTTTATGTCAGCACTGCTTCATCGACTGCACTGAAACACACCAGCAGTCAAAGTGACAAAAGCCCTCTTGCCTTCTGTTTAAAAACAATGATTTACCACTTGTTTTTACCTCCCATTTAACAGCCCCCACCCAACAGCCAACCTTCTTTTAGCCCAGGACATAAATCAATTGAGATGAAAGTTCCATAATTGTGCTTGCTGGGAGGGTTTTGAGCAAAATTGCACTATGAATTTTTTAAAGGGAATTTTTACTAGCTGTTCAGCAAGTCTTGGGCAGCAAAGCAAGGTGAGGCCACAAGGATTTATGGGCCTGGATTCTTCATTACTGAAGTAATTTTCCTACAAATGATAGTGCAGCACCCTGGAGGGGGGAGCTGGCCGCCTGGGAGAGTACAAACCTGCTTAATCTCTCGTGGAGAGAGCAGCTCATGCACTAATATCATGTGTAAGGGACTGAGGCGCCATTTGTTCACATCAGCAGCCGCATATGTGCGATAGTAACTGATGGCTCACACTTGTTCTAACGTTAGCTATGCAATCTGATTTCATCTAAATTGCTGTAACTGCTTGAAAACACACTCTGGGGTGAATTAGGTGATATTCTATTAAAAGACATCTATCTTTTCTGGCAATCGTTTTATTTGCATCACTTTTTCTTCATACATACAACCCATTTAATTCCACTAACGCTGGTACCCCTATAAACCGCAACACTTATTCATCTCCTTACTGTATATGATGCATGTACACCATCTGTCATTTCTGAATGCATGCATATATGATCAGTAAACTTGTTCATTTAGATTTCCTGTAGTTCAGTTTGGCTGATGTTGTGTCTCCATCTCTTTAGGTGCAGCCAGCTGCAGTGGCCCTCCTCAAGGTTAGTGCGTCCACATTGCCAGGTCTCATTCTGTATCCTGTCTGCAGTCCACTCAATTTTACAGCTCAGTAGCTTGAGAAGCAGAGGTGCTAAATCTGCTGAAAGACGTAAAAAAGAGAGAGTGGGGGAAGGAAAATAAGAGCTGAATTATTGTGCACCCTGTCATCAGCTGGAGTGTATCTCAGCCCAGGCACACTAACTACTTAAGACAATTAGTCACTTCCCACCACACCAGACACAGGACTTCAGGAGACACACACACTTGCACTGCAATGGCAAAAATATCTCCTTGTACACAGAGGTTGAACTTTAACTTTCACTGGAGGCATTCCTTTAAGCTTAAAATAAAACCGAACCATCAGAATTATGAACACCTCATAAAATAGCATGACATGAAATCAATTTTTCTGCAGTAACTTTCCAATTATTACTGTGTGTGGATATGTCATGCTCTGGCTTTTAAGTTTGAGGCACTAAACAAACAGAGTTATGTCAGTAGATTCCATCTGTGGCTCCACGGTGGTTTAGCGATGATCCCGGGGCCTAAGTCTGGTCCAGAACAAAAGCGAAGCATGACGATGGTGGGTGGTGCGTGGCCGATCGCGGAGGGCAAAGAGAGAAAAGTTTGTCCTGGGCCCTCTGTGGAGACGCAGCATGACCAATTGAGGTGAAGGGGATGAATGCGGCCATTCAGTGGAGCTAATGAAAGCACTCCTGCTGGGCTCTGAATGAGGGTGGGCCCATCTGCACCACATAGGCGTGCACAAACCAGTGACCTCGAAAATTACCCAGGAAGCACTTTGGGACAGTCACCACAGCAACAAGCTGGAGTTTGCCTGGTAACCATGCGCTTCAATCGGTTCCTGGCAGCCGAAAACTTTTCTCTTCATTCAAAGAACTCCGTGTGAAATTGACTTCGGGGGACACCCTTTTTTTTTCTCTGTTGGATGGAGCTGCTACTGATCTCCCATGTGAAAATGTCCAGAGCTCAGGAGCTGTAGGAAGCTTTGAGAGCATGTCTTTTATCGTCAGCCACAAAGGATCTGTTTACTTAGGCAGCCATCCAAATAGATAAACTCGTCTTGAGTTTCGAGATCATTATAATTTCCAGATAAACAGAAACCCTCTTAACGTCCTGAGGTGTGGAGGTTAACTTTACAGGCATATCCAAGGATGCTCTAAGTTTAATATATTCAGACATGATGAGCCCGAGGCACGCAGGTCATTGAAGTTCCATTCCCGTCTTCTTTGCCTCACAGAACTTTCGACAGCGTGAAATGACAATCCACCTCTGCACGCATCTCCCACGTCAAAAAGTAATGAGATTGTGCTGCTGGAAATATCACTACAAAGAATCAGGCCCGCACTCCGGTTCTGACTGCACCTTCAAACGCTGGTGCCTGCCTGCCAGCTCGCCTCGCCTCACCCGCCTGCCGCTTGAGAAAGGAACAAAAACAATCGGAATCAGAGAGCGGGTAACGGCGAGGGAAGCTCCCCGCATGGAGACAAACGAACATGCTGGGACTCTTTCATCCTGAGAGTGATTAGCCATCCGAAACGTTTTAAAACCAATGCTTCTGAGCGTAAACCGAGTTCCATAGAGTGGTGAAAGGAAAAGATGTTCCCTACCGAAAAGCTTGAATGATCTAGACTCTAATTGTACCGTTAGTGACAAGACTGGTGTGACTTTTAAGTGATTTTTTAATTCATTTTTTTGCGCTTTGTTCTTTTTTTCCCGTCAGATCACACACAAAAGATACCAGGACACAAAAGAGATCCTTGAGTCTACTTCTCGCTTCCATCTGCCTATTACTTTGCGCATAAACACACCTAATTTGCCACATTAAATGGGCAATGATGCTGGCTTAATCTGACCAAAACAACAAGATGTGGTCTCCATGCTCCATTTAACTTTGAATATGTAATGCGTTATAGAGTAATTGTCCTTGTCATTCCAGTTTTCACCTTTATTTCTTTCATGTTAAATCACAGTTTGCCGCAGACTGCCTTGAAATAATCCTGTGAAAATAGCAGAAAGTCATGTTGAGGTTGTTAGTCATATCAGAGCAGCCAGATCTCAAGAAAAATAATATAGGAAAAAACAAAAAACTTTTTGCAAGTGCTCCTGCTTGCTAGTTGTTTGTTGTTGACAGTTCAAAGGCTCCTCTGTGCTGTAGGCAACCATCGTTCGGAGCAGGGGGGGGAGTGAAAACCCTAGCTCATAAAAATCAGTATTATAACAACATTAATTGATGCTGCTGAGTGCCATATGCGGCGCCATATGGGTAAGCTGCCCCAGAGGCTTGCTATAATAGACAGCCCGCAGTGGTGCACACAACTTGGCACATTTACAAACAAGGGATGTCCCATTAATATCCGCCATGGAGGCTGAGTAAGAGACAGTGGGAGTGGAAGGAGCAGAGAAGAGAGGAATGGGATAACTGAAATAGAAGTCGACTTGTTAGAATGTTTTGAGAATGGATCGACCAATTACCGGCACCCACATCGACCAATATCAATAAATCAGGGTGAATTCAGAACATGTAAAAACACAAACCCAATGAACATAATGGATAGACAACGCTGAAACATTCGAATATCGTTCATAAACTCATGTATTATTGTAATTCAACTTACAATGTGAAGCTATAATATAATCAAGTCTTACTGCATACAAAGTGACAAATGTCAAACCTTTGTTATCATTTTGTGTGAGCCATTATTTTCAACATTATAACTAACTACACACACGTATTACACAACACCTACTTACTGCATGTGCCTGAACTAATCACATCTGATTAGCTTAGTTTGCTTGTTTTAGGTCAAAATGAACCTAAAAATCAGGACACTCCATCAGTTGTGTTAAACATACAGTACATATGTTTCAGGCGTGTTGGAGATTTTTAACACCAATAAATATTGGTTCTATATATGGGATATTGTCTTCCTCGACCACTTGTTTTCGTAACGGCCCTGAATAAATCGACCCCTAATTTTAAGACAAAGATTTCTTAATTGCAGTAATGAATGCCATCTATTATTTCTGAGTTGAACTTGGGGCCTCTTGTCTTCCCCCATTGCTCTTCACCACGGACAGTTGAGCAGGCGAGGTGATTCATGCTCTGCCTGCTTAACCTCTTGTCCACCCAATCATGGTGCGCCTGTTATTTACTGCTGTAGTTCACAGTATCCTCTGCATGGGCACCCAAGGGTGTCAGGGCCAGTGCTTACATGGCACATTACGCATTACCATAAGTCTGTTTTGAAAAATGCACATCCTATTATATTCATCAAGGACGAGAGAAACAATATTTCAGTTCATTGAAGGATGAGTTCTTTGAATCTTTGAATCGTGAATTCTCTTCCTAATCATAAGACTTGACTGTTTGTTATACAAGATGCAATTTGATTTGGCCCGTTCTGTTTTTGTTTTTGTTTTTTTTTACTCATATTCAAAAGAGAAAGGTACTTTGCAAATAGCTGTGTTAATGGAGAAATGAAACAAATATTGGAGGAGCATTCAATACATTTGGCTTTTCAAAGTTTTATATAACTTTGTGGGCGGCACGGTGGCTGAGTGGATAGCACTCTCGCCTCTCAGCAAGAAGGTCCTGGGTTCGAATCCCGGCCGGACAAGGGCCTTTCTGAGTGGAGTTTGCATGTTCTCCCTGTGTCTGCGTAGGTTTCCTCCGGGTACTCCGGTTTCCACTACCACTAAAAATATGTACAATAGGTCTGGCGTGCGCCTCCTGTTCGGCGACCCCGCTCCCATCTCTGTGTGGAGTGAGAGACAAGTGCCCAAAAAAATAACAATTGTAAACCGCTTTGTGACTCTGGTCTGTGAAAGGCGGTATATAAATAAAGCTTACTTACTTACTTACTTGGATGGAGGGCATATATTCTTATACACCACAGCATCACATGCCAAACTTGGATATGTAACTTTCAAAAGACGCCCAACAAGTCAAATGTGAGAGGGCTTTTTTGTTGTTGCAAGAATCAAAATACAACATATTTATCAATAGAAGAAGAAGAATTGATCATTTTGGTTGAAGATATTACTTTCACAAACAGTATGGCTTATTTCTGAAACAATAGAGTAAGGTACGCCAGCTTTAAGAGGTATGTTGCATTAAAATCAATGACTGAAAAAGTTATTTCAATCACAATGAAAAAAGGCAAGGTTTCTAACTTTGCCAAGCATTACAGTAGACACACTATTTTCTTTACTTGCTAATTGGTCGGCCGCCTGAAATAGTGATGGACAGACAGGGCCGGCGGACTGTGTTCAAGTTCACTTCCTGTCTCTATTTTGTTCAAGGCTCTTCTGGCTGCTCTGATCTTGCCCCGTGTAGAGAGCAAGACACAGATCCGGCTCGGGCAAACGCAGTTGTCAGCTTTTCTGTTGAGTTTCATAGACAGTGAGGTGAAACAAGCCTTGCGTACAGCTGTTTCTGGGCTGACACAGGGGGGAGGCAGATGAAGAGCAGAGGAGGGAGGAGAGGAGAGAGAGAACACGAAGCTGTCTGTGATGAGAGCACTGATGTAGCGGCAGCTCGAGGTCAAATGCTGCTAGTGTTTTGTGTTCATCTTTGTCTCGTCTCCCCAGCGCTCTCCTAAATTATTCACAGCCCTGAAGATGCCTCCTGTACTCCTCTCCGCTGCTCCACTCCCTGCTTTCACACACTTTCCCCATGTCTCTCATTTGTCGACTCGCTTCATGAAATATTTTAAGTTTTTGCTCAGAGCGTCCAACCTCTCAAGCAACGTTGTACCATATGTTCTTCGAGACTTGGGGGAAACGTAAATTACAGCAATTATCTAACTTAAATTCCTTTCAAACTGTCATTCATGAACTTAACCTGTAACTTAAAGCCAGAAAGTTCTGAGGGAACTGAGCCTAGGCTATTATCATATTGGTCCAATGTCGTTCTCCTGCATTCCAGATACTCTAATGATTTTTACTGACTTTGTAGCTATTTTATCTCACTGAGTTCAGAGATAATTCCCAAGGGCACACCAAATCCTTAGGCCAGTCGATCCCTCTGATTACCAAAGTGTCCATCAGGCATTTCACCTCTAAAGGGCTTACCAATAAAATCTACTTTAAACACCAAGGGCATGTCTGCGACTAAACCAGGTAATGATTTAAAGGAGCACGTAAGCTATTTCAAATGATTCCACAATTCTGCGTGATATTTGAGGGGTGCATTCCTGGTTGGCGCCTCTGTCTTGTTAGCTGTAAAGCAGTGACTGTGCTCCTCACAGCCACCAGAGGAGAGAGTGCAGCAGATACAATCATCAGCCTTTGCCACAGGACACCCATTTGTAATTCTGTTCCCCGTCTACAATAACGTTTGATCATGGCAGAGGGAAGCGGGCGTATCGGGGGGAGGGGGTCTCGGCCTCTCTCCTCACTTCTCCAAAAGCCCCTCCCTCTCCCTTCCAATTGCTGTCACCCAGTGTGAATGCCCCCTCTGGCCCAATGACAAGTCGAGCGTGAAACGCTTGGCTGCCCCCTGAAATTAGCAGTAGAGCCCCCGGCGGCACATGCTTCTCATGACCAGCACACAGTGGGCCGTGCCAGATTCTTTTCATTAGGCTGTGGCCTGCCAGCCCAGGACTCTACCTCCTTCTGCTCTCACTTCATCCCTACCTCCCACTCTGTCCCTTGTCAGCAAGAGCCCAGTAAACAGCATCTGCACTGCTCATCACATTACTGATGCAGGAACCAGTCAGAGATGTTGGCCAAGATTTCTGTTCCTGCAAATCTAAAGTGTGATACAGTGGTTTGTGTGTACTACATGCTGCAGTGCTACGTGTGCATATCTGTGTGGCCTGACAGGATTAGTGAGGGAGAGCTGGTAGTAGCAGCACTGAGTGGAATGAGAGAGGAGGGGAGTAGTACAGAGCTCTGCCTGGAGGCTCAATCTGTTCCTCACTGAGCTACATCAGTGTTAGAGACGGCGCAGGGGCCGCGGGGAAGCCTCCACTCGCTCCATCAAACTGTCAGGCAGCCAGTGGAGCTGCACAGGGAGACTCTCAGCTGCCCCCGGGGCCAGTTCAAGTCAACATCCCATTTCCGTGCCTCCTCGCCTAATTTCTCCTACGCCTGACTTAAATTTCCAATGCCCAGTGTGTGTGCTGCAGCTCAGCAGCACTGAGCCCAGGGCCATGTCAAAACACAGGAGGTGCTGAGGGTTTTCTCTGGATGTGTTTTCAAATTCAGGGGCGAGATAACACAGTCACATGGTCAGCAGAGACAAGAAAAGCCAAAGGGAGCCTTATAAAAGATGAAATACAAAAAACATAAATCAGTGTTTTCCCCCTTTACCTTCAGAATGTCCTCATTTTTCTTCTATGACTATATTCATAACACAGTTGTGTATTCCCCGTCCCTTCAGGTTTCTGGCACTTTCTCTGCGAGCTGAAGAAATGCTCCCTGTTCCCTCGTACATCTGCCATTACTGTCTGTTTTTCGCTTGCTGAACCACTCTGAGGATCACAGCAGCAGCCCAGCGGCTCTGTCAGGCCCCCAGTGAGTGCTGAAAGCAAAGGTTGAGGGATTTCATGTTGGAAAGGACAAGGCGGCCCTTTAATTTACTGAAGAAAGCAGGAGCAGCTCTTACCCCATAGCGCTATCACCATCAATCTGTCTGTGCTGCCCTCCGCCCCGTCCCTCCTTGGCCCGGCCACATACTTTGCATGGAAGTGAAGCACAGTGCTGCCAGGTCTCACTGCTGTTTACATGGACTCAGGGTAATGTAAAAGTCTGCTTCGTTTGGCCTCCGGTCAGAACTATATCTTTCCTCAGCCAGGATTGATTTACATGGCCCCCACTGGCTCTTCCTTTAAGTGTGTCAGCTCTGAACCAGAGCCCTGTGTGTCTGGCTAATGCAAAGGGCTTGTATGCTTCCCTCTTGCTGTACCCTCAATACCCTCAGCCCTCTTTCACTGGGCCTCTGTAAGAGAAGCCGTCTCTGTGTTTACACAGCCAACTCAGAGGTCTCTGGCTCAAATATGCTTTTACATGAAACCTGTCTGCCTCTTCTATTGGTCGATATTATTTCTAGCCGGCAGAGCTTTTTCTCTCAATCTCATTCCCTCCAGAGCTTACATCTTCAGCTGGATCAATACTTTCCTAATCCAGAGCTCCTAGCCTGACCTGGGGTAATCAGCTGACTTCCCTTGCTGCTTGCTGCAGAGGTCAGAGGTCAAATGGCTCTATAGATTTGATCCTGTGATCAAATGACTTTGCTTGCTGGTGCTTTTAGATACAGCCAGAGGGGTCAAGAGCAATCACTTGTTTTCTTTTGCTGCAGGTACAAGTTAAACACAGTACACTTGTATGTTTGGGGACGATGAAGGTTAGTTATTCTGCTAAACCACCTCAACAAAAACAATATGTTCACATAGTAGGGAACTTCATCTTTTACATTGTCATTAGTTGGTGAATAGCTTGACCCATTGTATGTTCATACTTACGAATATGAATTACTTTGAAAACTGTTACGGCTTGTGTTATTTGTTAGGTAGCTGGATCCCACTATTTAATCATTGATGGTACACTGCTTAAGACGACCCATCGATAGTTTCCAGCCACAGCACTGTTGAATTACAGAATCAAACGAGATTCCAGTACAACACCTAGTCAACTTTGCCATGCCTCATTAATTTCACTATCTTTTTATGTTGGGAAGCGCAAAAACATCCAGCGGATAAATGATGTAAGGGAGGTTGAAGGAAGGCCTCACCCCGAGCGCAGAGACAGATCCCCCGCTGATGCTCAGGCAGGAGGTCCCCAAGTGGACCCCAACCTGTGCTTTCATGTCCCCACCATGCCAGCATCCACAGACCTCATCCCAGCATCCACAGGAGGGAAATTGCACAAGGAAATTGGTGTTGTTCCAGCAGTATCAGATTCTGCTGTGGTCCTGGACTATCCAAATGGGCCATTACCCTCTCTGTGTGCTCTCACTCCAGGAGACCGGGCTTTGTCACTCCTCTCCTCCATACAATCAGGGCTATTTCGGTGTATGTTCCACCAAAGATGGCCTCTAAATTGAAGCTATTTTTGTGACGATGTCAGGATGGCAGAATTGCTGCATTGTTAGTTTTGATGCCTTTATCCACTTGAACTAAATGTCAGGTTAAGCGGATGACCTTTCCGATTTCTGTGGACATCTGCTCATGGAAGAATCTTATCTACATTCACTATTTTCTATTGACAGCACTTTAAGCTGGGATCCCTTACTTTCATAAAAAAAATATAATATATAACATAATACAGATCTATAATATACTGTCTATTCAGTATCACCATGGCAGCATTTTCCTAACTGAAGCCCAGTAATGAAAATGCTGTCCGTTCTTTGAAGAATCACGGGGTTTCGTGACTCATTTTGCGCATCCGTGAGAAAATGTCATTGGAGCATTGTACGATCATATCTTCTCTCTCGTCTTGGTCGTGGCTCATTTTAGGGCTAAGCTGCAGGGTCGTCTTGCAGGGGCCCAGTTAGGGGCAAGACAGGGCTGAAGACGCGGCCCTGTCAGAATAAATCTCGCACCTCTGAAGTGTAGAAAGCTGTGTAAATGTCAAACGCATCCATCTGATATGCTGGCGGGCATCGGGAGAGGTGGGAGGGCCTAGCTCCCCCGCTTGGTACCTTTGGAAGCTTCCAGTTGCCAGGTGCAGATGTTGCTGCTTGCTCTCTGCCTCCGAAGACTTAGCCAGATTTTTCTTCCCGTATCTCGGTTGATCTGTCTGGAAGTGAACATGGACATATGAGAAACGAGAACCACAAGGGGCTCGGCAACTGTCAAGCAACTTAGCGCGCAGCATTTCTCTCGGATTTTAACAACGTCCCAGCTGACCGCCGAGCCTGCTGTTTAGGGAGCTTTGAGCGCAGAGTGGTAGTTTATACGTTTTTCACCATTTGATATTCTGTTAGTAGCTGCACACATTGACATTCCTTGTGATCGTGCGTTTTGTGTTTAATGCGCTTGTTTTGTACTTGTTGTGCAATAGGTTGTAATGATGCTCCAGAGTTCTTTTTCAGTTGGAGGAGAGGAGTCAGTTTATCTCTATGGGAAAGACGCAATTACAGTAAATACAATATCCACATGTTTTAGAGATCATTATTTGATAGTGGTTGAATTCACAAACCTGTCGTAATTTTATTCTGTCCGAAATATTATTCTACTGGCCAACATCATGCATGTGTTTTCTGCAAATTGTCGCTACGTCTAGACACCTTTATGAAAAAATAATTAGAGCATATGTATTTACTGACCAAGAAGATGTGGAACTTTGTGATAATTTTTGTCACAGAGTACATTGGCTCAGGAATGACAGAGAAATTGGCTAAACACTTACGGATACCTTAGTTACCGAGGACATTTTTTCCGCTGCTTTCCACCCCAATTTTTCACAATTGCCTTTGGAATGCTGTGATGTCACATGAATAAAACCTATATGTCTTTACCATGCCTGATCAAATATAAAACTCTATTTTTCTGCTGTAAGGACAGTCCTCGATTGGATTTTGATACCATTCTGAAAACAAACACGAAACCAAGCATACAATTAGACTTTTACTATGCTACATCCATCTTGTCTTCCCTGATCGCTCTCCCACTGCTTTCCAGCTTCCCCCCGCTGTGCTGTGTCGTGGTGGATCTCTGTCTGAGCTACAACCAGTATTCGCCTTCACACTCTGCTGCTGTGCTATGCTTCTTGTAAAAGGATAAGCCTCATGCTGTGCTCTTGTAATATTATTTTTCCTTCTCGCCAGCTCCGGGCTTGTGAGGCCTCATCTCTTGTGTCATGGCTACTTCTGCAACAACAAGGCCAAGCATGCAGCCTGGGAATAGATTGAGTTGGTTCTCAATCACCCAGAGTTTAAACCAGTAGAGGGGAATTTGCAGCAACTGGGAGATGGTCTGAAAAGCTGCATAAAAATATGTTTTTGTTTGTCGTCTTGAGGCGGGGTGAAGGTGCAGTCTGGATCAATTTTCCTTTTTTTTTGTATTTTTCTCAACCCTCGAGACCGGGTCTGAATGTGTTTCCTTGTAGATAGAATGACTGACGGAAGAAATGGTGATGATTACAGGTTGTGATGCAGCCCTAACAAGCTCCATAGAAATGACTAACAATTAATTTGTCCTGAATTCCCAGGCTGAATGGAGAATTGATTGACAGTAAGCATAAGCCACTTTCTGTCTTAATGCCCAGCAGTCTGTAATGAAGGTCTTTTGACAAGCCCAAACCCCTAAATTAGAGTTTGTGAATATTTTCTCTCAGAAAAGGCTGACAAATGCATGGAAATTTGCCACCCATTGAAAAATCTCCACATGACGCTCGACACATAATAGCTTCTAACTGTACGGTCACATGGAGTATCACAGCCCCTTACAACGGTGTAATAAAAGTAACGTGAAGTAACATGCTTATTATCTTAACAATTCCTATGGTTTATCACTTGTCCAAGACCACATGGTAAGAGATACTGTTTTATTTTTCGGTATACAGGGATTAAGAGTTCCAAGCTTCCGGCTCGACCACACGGCATTGTGGGTAGTTTTCTCAAAAAAGTGGGCATCAAATCACGCTCTCCTATTAGATTACCTGTTGCGAGCGTGATCTGTCTCTCTTTTCTCCAGCCCATCGATTGTTTTAATCGCTACAAAAATCACCAATTTCAGACATTTAGAAGGTAAGTTAAAGATTTTTTCATGTAACAAAAAAGCAATGCATTTTGTTTCTCGTGGTTTTAGATGTAAACACAACCGACTGACTATAGAGCTACATTACGAGCATAAATAACATTTCTGATCAGAGCATTCAGAGTGGGGACATTATTAAGAACAAACAGTGAGCTGGCAGTATAGAGAGGTGTGCCGTAAGCTTTAAACAAAGTTATTTTCACTTTATCTGTACACATGTGAAGTCTCCGTGCTTAAGTGTTAGCCTGTCCATACAGCTTACAGTACTGCATCTGAAAGTCATCGTCATCACTGAGGTCACTCCTGACTACAGAAGCTCCACACCAGACAAATATGTCCAAAGTACAGCTCTGGGTAAGTTTATAAAGCTCGTGTAAGCATTCGATCCTCATAAGTAGCATAAGTTGCGCGTAGCTCTATAGTCAGTCGATTGTGTTTACATCTAAAACCACAAGAAAAAAATGCATTGCTTTTTTGTTACATGAAAAAATCTTTACTTTACCTTCTAAATGTCTGAAATTGGTGATTTTTGTAGCGATTAAAACAATCGATGGGCTGGAAAACAGAGAGACAGATCACGCTCGCAACAGGTAATCTAATAGGAGAGCGTGATTTGATGCCCACTTTTTTGAAAAAACTACCCACAATGCCGTGCGGTCGAGCCGGAAGCTCGGAACTCTTGATTCCTGTAAAAGGGTAGTTATCAGGCCTTTACCTTGTAACATTATAACTTTGTAATAAAATCCATTGGTAGTTCCACGCTCTCCGAACAGTTTGATTCTATCACTAGTTTGAATGTATTTTTCTGATTTTTCAGACATATAAGTGAACAAGAGTGGACCACCCTTACTCAGCCAATCAGCTCTCAGCCCCGAGGGTCAAACAGTGGCTCACAAGGCTCTTTATCAATTTGCGACTGATAAAATGTGTTCAACAATACGATGACGCAAGTTGGGGCAAAAAACAATAAGTTACTACAATAAATATTTGAAGCGATTTTAATACTCATGCATCATCTTAATCTTTTTGGACAATAAACAGTGGTTTTTAACACTAAATAATGATAATATTGTATGGGTACTTATTGCTTTATTCAAGTTTCTCTGATAAAGTTTTATAGTTTTCTAGAAAATAGATGGTGTTATTTTTAGGATTGATCATTTCTCAAGTTAGTATCAAGTTTGGACCAGTGGGGGCTCAAAAGTGGCCAAAATGACGTGCGCTGACATGCTTGCAATACCACCCCGGGCCGATGGGGGTGGACCCGGAATAAGAATTAGCCAATGATAACATATAGCATTGGCAGACTTCTCGAAAACACCTTTACAGGATGGTCCAAAAGTTGGCTCTTGGCCCAAAGCTCCGTTCCACATGTGTGTCAATGCTGAGGGGGGTGATTTTTTTTGAACCAGTCTAGTTTAGTCGCTGTGAATTTTTGAAGTCACTTGGGGCTCGTGCTGGCTGACGCATGCGCAGATGCGTTTTTTCATATTTTCAGCTCCCGCGGCCATTTTGAAACTGCCCATAGACCGTGGAAGTTGTGGCACATTAGTTAGAACGGTGGAGATAGGCGTGACTACATTCATTAATATTTACAGTCTATGGTTTTGACAGTAGCTTTACTTGATACTTTTGACAACCCTATTTTTATTTAGTACCACAACTTTTAACCTTTACAATGTCTAGATTCTGTACATTCACAAGAACATGTACATAATAACAGTTTGACATGAGTGTTCACAAGACCGTCTTGTGTCTCTTTTGGTTAACAAGCCATTATTACACCAATCCATACAATGTTCATTTTGTATTTGCTTGTAGTAACTGTGGAAGCCCCCCTCTCTCTGATCATGGCCACTGAGCCCTTCTGCACTGATTGCTATCGTTACTTAATTACACATTTGGACCCAGCACACTCTCACAAAGGGCCGCGGCGCCTGCATTGACCTGGCCATCTCCTCTTTGTGCACGGCTCAGAGAGGGAGTCAAGCTAAATAAAGAGAGTCCACTTAAACAGTCTGCCACAGGGACTGAATTGACAGATTGGAAGCAGTTTTTCACCAGAAGCCCCTCCTCATGTGTGCGGTTGTTTGCTTGAGTTGCTCTGGCCCTCAGTGAGATAGACAGCAACACTTTTAAAACAACGCAGCTCTAAGTCAGTGTTTTTCAACCACTGTGCCGCGGCACACTAGTGTGCCGTATGATATTGTCTGGTGTGCCGTGAGAAATTCGTCTACTTTGTCTAAAAATAACTGCATTCGCTGTTGACGAGCGGTGACTTGTTTTGAACTGTGGAGTAACCATGTAATACTTTTTCAAATCAGTAGATGGCAGCAGATAGCTAAGTACTTTGAAACTGAAAAATTGGATGCGACCACTGGCTGTAACAGGTCAGCATTGTGGCGAGAAAGGTAAAATTGGATGCGACCAACAAATGTGGGAGGGAGCGAGACAAGAGCTTTGTGGCGAGTGAGAAGTGAAAGTGATAGAGACGTTTTTGAAAATGAATTATGCCATTTCTGAACAGGATTAACATCCTCCGCTCTGCCCCGGGGCAGCTGTGGCCGCGTTGTAGTGGTTTAACTATGAAATGTACAATTTTTGTACAACAGCTCTCGCGAACGCACTTCTGAACTGGGTACCGAGCGCAGACCATAGTCGAGTGGACAGAACCACAGACATGCGGACCGGACAGAACCATAGACTCGCGTTCAGGACCTCCCGTGTCCCTCATCCAAAACTCCTGAATTTAAAGCTCGGATACCTAAATTTTTCCCATGCACTAACAATGCATGTTCTTTGTGTGAGTTATTATTTGACTATTTGGGCAGAGAGTGGATTTTCTTATTTTTTTTCCACACAGTTAGTGCCACTTTATTCCCAAACTCTTGTTAATTGTATCGAGAAATATTAAATAAAGCTTAATGTCAAGGCCTGGACTTAAGCATTTTGATGAGAATAACTGTATATTGTGAATATAGGCTACAGAGTATACTGTATACATTATAAGATAAGATATACTTTATATATCACACAGAGTATGTACAGTATATATTTTTTTACATTAGTACTGTATACATTTTTACATTTTCTCCTGGAGGTGTGCCGCAAGATTTTTTCAGTGAAAAAAGTGTGCCTTGGCTCAAAAAAGGTTGAAAAACACTGCTCTAAGTAACACTGGATTTGTGAACTATATCAACTGATTATTTCCTGATAACTACAACTGCATCACTTTTTCACAAATATCTCTGTAATTTCTGGTCCAGTTCACATGACACAAATCTGCTACAAAGTTTTACATCTTCTCAGTCTGTACATATCAACTACGGTCTAGTTATGTGTATCATAAAGGCGTCTAGAAGTGGTGACAACATTCAAAAAAACATTTTCATGATGTTGGCCAATTAAAAGGACTTTCACACTGAATCTGTTTCTTCTAAATTCTTTTCAAAATGGCCTCTTCCACATATTGCTATATTGGCTCCTACCCTCCAACTGAATAATTGATTATTATATATTACATATTATATTCTTTGTATGTATTTGATATGGAGTGTAAGCTTCATTAGCTTTAGCATGTTAGAATCAACTCTAATTTTCTTCAAAATAGGTCATTGCCTGTTGTTTTATTTGTATCACCTCTAAAAAACTAGATTATTTAAGATAAGTATAGATTCTGATAAAAATCGTAGCACAACATGGGAGATTCTCTGAGGAGCTTTTTAAATGATTTTGATCTCATAAGTCGGAGTATAAAACCTTGAAGAACAATTAAAAATGACTATAATTCCCCCCCATTGCTGTTATAGTATCAGAGTTTTTCATTTTGGCATTGCATTTCAGTTTGTGAATCTAATGGCAAAACATGTATCATAGGTCTTTCGCCGCCTCTATGGGCTGTTTCAACATCCTATCAAAAGTGGCTTCTTTCCCTTAGAGTTGTATTAACACCTGCCCTCCAACTGAAATTGAATTTTTGAACATGAACACAAACTATTGCATGTAAAATCCAGTTAGATGTGTTTCTACAGGAACAAAAAAAGCCTTGAACCGGTCTGATTCCAAGTTCCCATTTCCATGTCCTTCGAATGGAATATACTTTTGAATTTTCTGTAAAGCCCTTTCTATGCACTGAATAAATAATGGTGCTGGCCCTTACTATCTCGTCTCTTTTTAATCTTCTGCTTCTTTAACAGTAATGCCACAGCCTGATCACCGAAGGCGTTAATGTGAAAACGACATGTAATAACTAACTAAGAAAAACCTGATTCACTTTTTCCTTCAAAAGCAGACAATTTGGCCTTTGCTTGCTTCTGAGAATACGAGCTCTCTTGTTATGCCGTTACTCTGTCTGACAAATTAAAGTGCTGCTTGTCAGAAATGCCACACTTAAAAGCTATTCACCAGCTCCCTGCGTCCTTGAGATACCATCACCCATAGCGCTCTTAAAGGCTAATCGACAAGCCTCCGACGAACATTTATAATACAAGCCAGCCAGTGTGTAGCGTTCACTTCTCTTTTTGTAAATTTGCAACATTGAATCGCAGACTGCAACACCACAATACTTTGCTTTTGAAACAGACTCTCACACACGCACACACTGCCGCCGTTTCCTTCCCCTCTTCATCCTTTTGCGGTTTTTGCATTGAAGAAAGCTGTCAGTGAATGAGGGTGCATACAGAAATAACATCTGCACTGATTATGAGCTGCAGGCGGGGGGGCACAAATGAATAATTCCTTATATATTTCCTGTGTCTCTCTTCTCTTTCAGTGTGACAGCGAGACTGACATTGACGACAAGGTAAGGCTGCTTTTGGTGCTTGGGTTTGTTCACCTGCCATGTGCGAGTCACAAGGATGAGCCATAACAAATCTGAGCTCTCAAGGAAAAAGAAGTCTAAAACTGGAAAGAAGTTCCAAACTATACTGTTTAGACAAGCAGTAGTTTGCACTGAGAGGCCGCTGCGCTGCTAAAGTTGTTCTATATAACTTTAGTAAGTACGTTTATTAAAGCTGGGGGACCTAATTTTCAAACTAGTACACAATGAAGTCTAACTCAAGGGGTCAAACTCATTTCGGTCAGGGGCCAAGCAACACAAAAATAGGAGCTGGTCATAAATTGGTTTTACATTAAGGTAATTTGGCATTTATTTGTTTATTATTTGGATTTAACCAAAACTGGACCAAATATAAAGTCAAACATATTGTTTTATATACTTCTAATAATGTTTAGGGTTAAAACTTTAGAATGAATTAAATGTGGTTGTTTATCTGAGAAAATAAATAGGTGATGTATAAACATGCCATGGTAGTCCACTACCATCAATACTGTGAGTTGATATTGATAATTTAAAATCATGTTTGGGTCCACTAAAAATAGTCTTGTGGGCCTGATTGGGCCCACGGGCCTGAGTTTGACATGCTTGATCCAACGAGTTCTTGACCCTAAAATTGGTTGGTTGTAACACTAGTTTCCACAAGCATGTTTTTGTTGGCCTGTCACATCCTTCAGATCTATCTATCTACATTCTATTGGAGACAGAAGGGAAAAATAGAGAACCACATTCACTCAGCCAATCAGCTCTCAGCCAATCAGCTCTCAGCCAATCAGCTCCCTGTCCATAGCATCAATAAGTGATGTAAGCAAAAGATAACATGGTTCAGATGAGCATGTTGTGTTTTGATTTGTTTCAATATGTAAGTTAGGTAAACCAGCTTTAAGGAGCTCTACATAAGAGAGAAATCACAATTTTACACATTGTTTTTTGGATCAATTAAAGAGTATTTAGACTCATGACCAAAGTGCTTCAGGAACATTCTCAGGTCGCTCTGCTGTTTGATAATTTTGAATAAATATCATATTACATTATTAACATTTTGCACAGCTTGCCATAAACTAAAATGTAGTTGGACTTTAGTTTTGACATTTTGCTGTGACATTTCTAAATCTGTTTTAGAGCTTTAAACACATGCAACAATCACTTACCACTGTACTTGTAAAATTGCTGGCTGATTGCATCCACTAAAATGCCATTTTGATGAATGTTGCAGCCCTACTTTGTATTCGATACACTAAGCAGAAGGATAATATTAATTAAAGTCTCTAAAAAACCTTTATCTCGACGCTACTGATTCTTCTGTAGCCATTGCTCACTTATACCTGAAAGTAAGTCAAACTAACTCCATTCTGTCTCCATCATCAGCCAAATGCAGTCTTCTACACAACACGTTTCCTCTGAATTTCTATTAAATGACTGTATTATTTCACATGAGATGATACTGCTTTCTCTTAATGACAAATTGTAACAACCTTAAATACAAACAGACTGTCTCGAGGGAGTTGGATGGATAAACAAGTCTGCCTGTAATCAGCTCCACAGCAGTTTCCGATGCAATTTAGTGAATATTACATAAATTAAACATCCTGACTATACCGCCTTGCCTTGGGTATCACTTCTTTGTACCTCACTTATCTCACACGTGAAGGCGGTCGGCCGACGGCAGCCACCTGGTTACAAGATGAAGCGCCTTGGGGGAACCTCGAGCATCCTAATTCCTCCATGCTTTAGCAATTACTCTGCGCTAAATGAATGAGATAGCATGCCTAATCTCCTGTAAGCCTAGCTCCCAGTTCTGTGGAAAAACGTCGGCAGCACTACCCCATAAATAATGCATTGATAGCGGGGCCCAATTTGCATTAACTGTAGCCCAGCGAGTCAATAGGCTTTTATCTCTTCATTGAAGCGAGGAGGAACTGAGGGCACGAGCTAGTTGACACGACGGAAAGACGTGGCAAGGGCTGTCAGTCTCCATACGGTGGTTGTGCGGCGCTGTGGGGGGGCCCGGGCCAGAGAAAGGAGGGGTGTGTATTTCCCGCAAAAGATCGCAACGCAACTCTTTCATATTGTGTCGCAAATGTTGACATTCAATATATGAAGGTCTCATACTGGGACGCCTGATGCAACAAAAGATGTCAAAGCAAAATAACAAGCAGACGTCGGTGTTGAGGAAATAAAGTGGCTTTTGTTGTAGGTTTGCAGTGATGTGAGATGCTGCTGGACTGCTTTAGATTAATGGTTTTGTTTCAAAGCTGGGGTACTTGACTTTCAAACTATAAACAATATTAACCATGTAATAAAGTCTATAGTTTCTTGCTCTAAAAAAAATAGTTCTATGACTAGTTTTCATATGAATCTACTTTATTATTATTTTTTTTGTTCAGGCAGGAAAAGGGACAAAAAGAGAACCTCTCACTTAGCCAATCAGCTCTCAGCCCAAAGTGTCAGATAGGGCTTTTTCTTACAAGCATGCAAAGGATGTTTTCAACAAGAATATGTGTGGTGGTCCGAGTTGTTCTCTGTTGAGGATTCTTTCTGTTGGGGAAAACAACATTTATTATTAAGAAACAACAAAATTAGGTACCTCAGCGTTATTATTTAATGGCCAAATATTGTGTGCATGCGGTCACAATGTAATGGTTCATTCTCTGGTTTCGAAATCCACAGGAGCTGGCTGAACTACAAACCTGATGTAAGACATGGGTAGATTAGAAAAGAAAATGCGTTTTGATCTCTGTATGTATATATTTACATAGGATTCATATATATTTTTAAACTTTCCTTCTCATTCCTTTCTTTGAAGCCTTCTCCTATGATTCATAGTTTGATTTTTGTTGTTGTACCTTAAGCATCTGTCTCAAATAGTTGATAACAGGTCATTGTTACAATTGAAAAACGCTGTTGAATTGAGCAGAGTGGATTGAACGACTGTCATTTGTAATTGCTGCGCTCTTGATAACTCGACAGCCGTCATTTTGAGGAACGTTGGAGCCCAAACAGGTGCCTGCACTCCTGTATCCTCCCCTGTAACCAAGTCGGCTTTCACATCAGATTAGCGGCACCTGAACGCCACGTCACAGGGATTTTTCAGATTAAAGTAATTACAGTATTGTTTCCAGGTGGGGCCCCAGGGTGCAATCAGCCCCACTGTCTGTGAGTAAAAGTGACATGAGGATGCGGCAGAAAAGTCACTTCAGAATGGGGAGCCATCAAAGCGATGCTTGAGATAGCATCCACTGATGTGTTTCCGCCGCCTGTCAAAGCTGAATACATTGGAGACTGCAGGTCATCTCCCAGACAGCTGTCAGTGGATACATTTGGATTTTACTTTTAGAATCGCCAAACAATCTGGATCCTGTACGTAAAACTTTATTGGCTGGAGCTTCGTGGTTAGACCAAACCCAAACATGGTTCAGAGACTGCCTTGACCGGCAAATGGGCAGCCTCACTTTGTTCAGTCTACTTGGTCATACTTGCAATAGCTGCATGCAAACGCTAGATCCTGTCAGACCTCTGAAGCTGTGCAGGGCTGGGCCTGGTTAGTGCAGTGATGGGAGATCTCTGAGAACACCAGGTGTCAAAGTGGGACGGCTGAGGCTATAAGTTAGGCAAGACACTGAATGGCTGGTGGTGGTCGGAGGGAGCGATGGCACGTACTGGTTGCCTCGCTTCTGTCAGTGTGCCCCAGGGCAGCTGTGGCTAGCTGTATGGAGTGAAAGAATGTCTTATGTGAAGGATCTTTGAGTGTCCTGAAAAGCACTATATAAAACTGATGGAAGATTGCCACAGCTGCGTATCGATACTGACAAAAATCACAGGGCCATCCAGATACTTTATTTCAGCTGTAATATAATTGTACTATAAAGCTGCATACACATTTCCAACATTATTATTGTTTTCATTTGGAAAACATGGAGGAAAACAATGCAAGTGGTTGTTGCATGCAATGAAAAACCGGTATTCAATTTTTATGAACTTTGTAGACAAATAGGTTTGGGTTTGGAGGGGAAGTCATGTAGTAATTGTCTGGCTTTAAACTACACTGATACTGCTATGTTAATAATAGTTAAATTATCACAGATTTGGATTAATAGCCACACAAAGAATTGGTGGAATTTGCATCTGGTACCGTTTTTTTTACAAATCACATCTCTACCGTGAGGCTACAGACTGACAAATAACAACAAAAAGGCATTCAAGTTAGGATGTTGTGGAATTAATCTAAGTTTCAAGACATGTAGAGTACATTCAATTCTTATGACAAAGATGAAGAGATCCTTTATTCGCCCAAGAGTGGGGAAATTCCAGTGTTGCATCACCAGTTACAGAACAGTAAGAATGAGTAGCACACAGCACAAGATAAATGAACAATAAGTCTACACTAAATAAAATACAATAAAAATCTCTAACTCTAGCATGAAGAAACAAGTATAACATCTCTACATTAGCATAATGAGTACAAAAACTCTGACTTTAGCTTAATAAAGAAGTATAACATCTCTATCTTTGGCATAATAAATGTTGATAAATACAGTATATCTACAATGTCTTATCTGGGTTTTTTCTGTTTTTTGTATTTCCTGTCTATTTGGAGTAGAATAATCGTATGAAACATGTACATCTCTCCATTCTGAGCTCTATAAAGTTTCTTCTTATCTCGTCAATGTTACACCTGTGATCTATCAAGCACGTATTTGCCCGTGTCACATTTGACATTCTTCACAGCAAAATGATCATTCTCTCGATTGAAGAGGCAGTGCAGATATGGAGTGGACTTTATCCCTTTTCTGCTTCATCCATACACTCAGCTCAAGTGTCATCCGATCTCCATTAGACCTCCACTTTACTGTCCTCTCAGCCTCCTAGAGTTTCCTTCAAATCCTTTCTTCCTGCGCAAATAGCATACATTATCTATGAAACGTTAGCGCCATATTTTCTGTCAAGTGTCAGGTGGGCGACTGTGGCCATCTTCCAACCTCCTAGATGGACACGGTGGACACCAAAACGAGATGATTCTATTTGGTCCTATTTGGCGGGCAGTCACTCCGCTGAGAGTATCCGTGTCATGGGGAATCTCCGAGGACCATTACCACATCTGGTCCCATGAGCCTGTGGTAAGGCCTGGGTCTAATCGCAGCTCACAGAACTTGATTGACACGTTAATTCCTCGTCTGGCCTCCTTATCTGCCCACTGTGTGCAGACTGAACGCCACATCGCTGTGTAGGAGCGTCTTTACTGTGGCTTATCTGTAATGGTTGGACGCCTGGTGCTATCCTCCCACATGATGCGCTGGAGTTATGTCTTTTACGACTACGCACACGCAGGGAGCCCACAGCAGCAGTATTCGCTTTCTAACTGTTACCACTGAGGGGATTTGCCTGTGGCTAATTGCTGTGCCGAATGAATTGTAGATTGTTTAAATAATGGTCCGAAACGTTGCCAGTTTAATGGATGGATTCTTGCTTTGACTTGGTGTGTTGTTGTTCTGAAGAGAAAAACGCCAATCTAGACTTTTATTTAACTGCTTCATACTTGCAATTGTTGGAGAGCACTTTATTGGCTTGGAATAAGAATTAGCCAATGCTAACATATAGCATTGGCTAATTTTTTGGCCCATTAGTTAGAACGGCGGAGATAGGCGTGACTACGTCCGTTAATATATACAATCTATGGTCAGTACTAATCAATTATGGTCTAATGTCTCATAAAGGTTGTGTATAATATAATAATAATATATGCATGATGTTGGCCAAGAGAATGGACTTTCAGATGGAAGAATAATATGGCGAGTTAGTGAATATAATCACTATCAAATAATGATTGGGGAAAACATCTGGACATTTTTCTTTTCCCACAGCATTGTTTTGACACCTGCCCTCCAACTGAAATAGAATTCTAGAACATGAAAGCAACCAATGAAAAAAATAAAATCAATCTCTATACTTGCAAAAATGCGTAGTTTATATTTGCTCCTTGAGCAAATATTCTCATCAAAAGCACAAGCCTATCATTTCCATCTTATTAGTATCAGATTGGTTTAAGTCATGCACTATATCTTCATGTATATTAATGTCTGTGATTGCACATGTGTGTTCCCTCTGCCCCCTGCAGCTCAGCCAGGCCTCCATCGGCCGCTAAGTCTCATATTATTCAATAACAAACAGGCCACCCACCAGCTTCACTGACAACCTTAACGTTTTCTTATGCATGGCAAAAACGGACCGGTTAATGTTTCGACACAAGTGATCATCCGTCCTCATCTCTTTAATGAAATTAGATTAAGTGCACCTGGGAAAGAGCTGAGAAAGCAGAATGCCCCGCCACCTCCTTTAATCTAAAACCAATTTGCCAGTAATATTCCTTTCCCCCAGCTTGGGACTCGCCGGCCTTGATTCAAAATGGAGGAGGAACGAGATGAGACTGGAGCTGACGGCTTGCATTCAGCTCCCCACAGGCTCAGCAGAATTAGAACTGACGCCGGCAACACAGGCCTTAATATGGAGATGTCATTTTTCTGGACTAGCTTTTGTTTTATTCTTTCCGTCTATAGCTTCCTGTTTTCTTTGTTATTGGTTGACATTGTTCTTTTAGAGCTAACACAAAGCAGACAGCGCACATCACACACACACACAGACACATTTTCTTTGCCCTTCTGGTAAGGATTTAGATTGTTATTAGATTTAGCCAAATAATTAACATTTTACTGGGAAATAATGATAACTTGTTGCTTTGTGGTCATGCCAAAAGCAAACATGTAATGTATTTTCTTCAGGTGGTTTCACGATTCCTTTCTGCAGCTATTACAGCACTGTCTGGAAACACTTATCCCTTTAATTTATATGGGGCTGTTTGCAACATGCTCTCAGTTCTAGACGGCTTCAAATCATGTGTGCTGGGCCTGTGGAGACGCACATCTGGTCTACATTTAGTGCACACGTATGCGGTGATCAGGAGCACATTTGGATCGCTCTATAAAGTCCGAGATGACTTCTTAAGACTGGTTTGTGTTGTTTGTGTGCGTGATGCAAGCCTCAAATGGACCACATAGTAATTTCATGAGACCAGCGATTTGATTTGTTTGTTTTTTTATTGGGTGAGTGTTATTCCCACATACAAGGATATTAAAACAGATTTTGTCTCGCTCCAGTAAACGGGTGGATGAAAATAATGTTGAATTACTTTACTGGGGGAAAAGTATGAGAGGAAAGTATAGTACAAGTACAAGAGATGAAATGCTTTGGTGTGTGTGTTAAGGATTATTGCTTTTCTTTGTCTGTGTGTTGAATTGGGGATCGGAAGTCTATAAGGGTCTGCTTCGTCCAGCCCCTTTTCAAATCCTGTACATGTATACGGTAGGTGTTTGTTATTTTGTTCTGTGAAGTTGTGCTGAAACAAACATCTTGATTGATTGATCAAAGTAGACAGAATTGTATTTCCAACAAGGAATATTTCCAGAATCAAACAAAGAGCATGTGACTGGCTTCAATCTCACACTTCTACATCCATGCAGCTCCCTTAAGTTCTTTGTATCAAATATCAAATTATATGAAGTTTAATGTTAGGTTTTGGTATGATTCCAAACATATTGAAGCTGAGTTATGATTACACTGGGTAACAAAAAAATATTTTTTGAAAATAGTCCAGGGTTTTCCAGCTGAATTAGACTCATTTTGATGCTCTGAGTCCGAAAATGACCTTGGTTTTGCTCAATCAGGTCAGGATTTTTTGCTACAGAAATATTTTTTTAAATCGATTTTGCGTAAAAAACTAATTTCTGCGGATCATCAGCTGAGAAACCCTTGACGTTTTTTCCGTTTTCCTCAAGAAATAAAAGTAAACGTATCCAAAGTCATTCAGTTTTTATTTACTCCATCAAATTTGATAAGCAGAATTCATAATAACGTAGACGTACATAATCCGTAACACTATGGCTGTATCTCAAAAAGTTGACCTGATAGAGCAAAATGCATGTGATATTCGGACTCAGAACACCAACATTAGTCTAAATCAGTTGAGAAACCCCTGACCATTTTTTGGCTGTCAACTTGTGTTATGAAAGGCAAGAATTTCAGGAATTTTGGGAGGCGGTAGCTTCATTGGTAGATTGTGTGCCCTCTGAGGTGAAGGTGGCAGGTGTATTTTCAGCTTTTATGAGTTGCTGCCGTTGTGTCCTTGGGCAACGCGCCTAACCTAATTTGTGTGTATATAGTGCTTGAATGGCGAATAAGATCTATATTTATTTACTTGACTCTATGTACGCGAGCATTTACCATTTTCTTCAGAGCGTTCTCTCAGAGGGTACATTGTAAGTATTCCCATCACCGTTATTTTCTGGGTTACTTCCCCGAGCTCAAAGCGCCTTCACTGAAAGGTCTCACATATTGAGATTTGAGCCCTAGTGAATGTTGGGTAGGCACGGCTTGATGACAGAACGAGTTGGCGCTCTTCAGGCCCTGCCAACAGACACAGCCAACGGCCATGGGCATAGAGACTTGTCATGTACAATCCTTGTCATCTCGGGTCAGGGAGACATTGCCACTGCATTGCAAAAGCCTGTAGTGTAACCTCTTTGCTAAAGGCTAACACCGATGACGCCATTGGTGATGAAAATAGAAAAGTCGCGGCCGGCCAAACCACCACATCAAACGCTGGGCTCGGAGAAGGTGTGAAAGCCAACCGTGGCATTTAGACCGTAATGTTGCCTTGCTTAGTGCCTCCTTGCTGTGAAGTTGTTAGTGTTGGCAGGCAGCGTTAATAGAACAAATCGGCATTCCTTTGTTCAGTAAAAATCACAGCACACGCAACATCATACCTGTCTTGGCAGCTAACTCCTCGCGAGAGAAACTGTCACCACTCCGCTACGCTTAACGGCCTCGGATTGAAGGAGGTTTCAATACTTCAATGGACGCCAAGGTTTGCTATGTTTTTCTGTTTTCCTGCACCTCCAACTAAATCTATCAGATTTTTTTTGTCATTTTTCGCAACTGTCTTGTGTCGGAGGTTTTTTTTCCTTTTTTTGAGGGCAAGGTGAAATGCTTGATTGCGCAATTTTCTGCTTGAGCTCTCGTCAGTTCAATGATACGGTGATACAGAAAGCAAGGCACGCCATATCAAACAAGTTGTCACTCCAGCTGCGCCATGTTACTTTGACCATGCAATATATTCAGGTGTGTGTGGCGTGTGTGGCGTATGTGTCGTGATAACAGACGACAAAAAGTAAACATTTGACATCACATTGCGGACTACAGGCTATTTTCAAGGGAGGCTCAGTTGTAAGTTTGTGTTTTGTGTCTTCATGAACGAGCAATGACTAGCTTTAAAGAGGAAATATCATGCATTAGTTTTATTGCTTAAAAAGATTATGAGACTGTACATTGTCATTTAATGTTTTAGAATCTGAAATAATATTGCAAGGAGAGAATTTTTGTTGAAACAAGTATGAAGGGTAAAAAATGCTTTCCATCTGTATCTCCCAGTGCTACCACCAGGGGGAGGAATTTAACTTGTGTTGTTTTCAAATTGAAAATTACAGGCTGCTAACAGACATGTGATTATAAAGAGCGTCAGAAATTACCAAAACTAAGAAGGGGGAAAATGTAAATGTTTGTGCTAGAAGTTTCTGATTTTAGCTTGAAAGGATCCAAAAAAAAAACTCCAGGTCCGTTTTTGATGAAGGAAGAATAGTTGTGTATAAAACAAAACAATATTGATTTATTATGATATGCCTTTGTTAATTACATTTTCCTCACATAAAATCCTCTGAACCAAGCACCTAATGTCTTCCGTATGTGTCCACGATGCCCTGAATGCAACCCACCTCAAGCTTGTTTTTAAAGTCCCATGTTTGAATAACAATCCAAGCCCTATATACATTTTCCACATGAGTAATAAAAGCAAAATCGACACCATATTGGGTGCAGATGTTGTGTGGAAAAGAGGAAAAACGGCGAGTCTTATGTGGATGTGAGATGTGAGTGTTTCTGATCGTGCATAAACATAATGCCTAAGTGGGTTTTATTCAATAAACATGGTTTGGCTGTATAATTACTTGCACATTTTCGGCGAGCTCAAATGCAAGACAGACATGGAGTGTGTTCAAAGCTGGAAAACTAAAACTCTGTGTCAGACTGTGCTTTTCCGCTCAAGACTTCTAATGAAAAAAGATTGGCCTTTTCTTACTTGACAAAATGATATAATGCAATTAGAGCAAATACAGGAAATGATGTCGAGGTGCCGAGTTACTTTGTAATGAGGCTTCTTGCAAATCTTGTATAGTTTTGTGAAATGTAGCTTACCTTATGATGAAGGATGCTAATAGCTACAACTAGCATGCTTCGAATTTCGGGATTTTTTTACCTGACTGGAATCAGTAATATGATTGGAGAAATAATGAGCTACCCGATGCTGGCTTTAAATCAAAATTAGCATTTATTTCACTAGTTTATGAAGCTTTCTTTCTTTTTTTCTTTTCTTTTTTTATTTAGTAATTACATTTTCCATGATTACTATTTATCAGTGATATGTTTAATTTAAATTGTTTTCTATTCTGACTTTGAAACTCTCCATTAAATCAAATATAAACATATCAGCAGCATTAAAATGGGGTGGAGTATTAGATAAGGCACCAAATTGTTTAGAAATTTTGTATATATCAAATCTGAAAATTGTAAGTCCTGTATCGTCCATAGACTGTATATATACGTAGTCACGCCTATTTCCACCGTTCTAACTAATGGGCCAAAAATTGGGCTTTCATGGAGCACGGAGTGATTAAAAATGGCCGCGGGGGCTGGAAAATGTGAAAAAACGCATCTGCGCATGCGTCAGCCAGCACGCGCCCCATTCATTTAAACGAGTGCCTTCAAAAATTCACAGCGAGTAAACTAGACTGGTCCAAAAAAATTCACCCCCCTCAGCATTGACACACATGTGGAACGGAGCTTTGGGCCAAGAGCCAACTTTTGGACCATCCTGTGAAGACGTTTTCGAGAGCTAAGAATATGCTATATGTTAGCATTGGCTAAATCTTATTCCGGGTCCACCCCCATTGGCCCGGGGTGGTATTGCAGCATCTCAGCGAATGTCATTTTGGCCACTTTTGAGCCGGGACCCGCCCCCACTGGTATCGTCTCATGCTTATCGATATACGCACTGGTCTCCTCTGGAAGATACCCAGCCCTAGCTTCTTCTGTAGTCTACGATATTACATGTTATGCTTTATTATTGCATTTCCTGTGTTTTTCGAACAATTTGAATCTCTTATCTGTTGTTGAGGAAGTTCTCCGAAACAACAGGCTGTTATGATTTACGGCTATACAAAAACAAATGGAATTTAATTAAGGTTCATTATACATCCTTTTATGCACTTATTCTGTACATTTGTGTTGAAGGACAGTAAAGAATGTTGAGCACCATAACTGGAAATCTCTCCCACCCACTGTGTAGGCATCTCCCTTTCCTGAGCTCACCACTCAAGAACCCCCAGTCTATCTAAACACTCGGATGCCTGTGGATCGGGTGGGCAACGGCCAGACCTCACTGGGGTTTGCAGAGGAACTTTCCGTGGGCGAATATGTTTGTGATGTGGATAGCAGAGAAACCCAGGAGAGCATTCACACAGTGGGGCCAGCTGCCTTCAATTATGCCGAAAACCCAAGCCACAGCGGTCCCCCGTGCACTGATGCAGCCGCTTTGATCTGGGGCAGCCAGGGAAAGGTACATGGCTCGAAAGATTACAGGAAGAGAAAATAATTATTGTGTAAAGCACGGACTGGATGTTAACAAGGGGATTTTGGATGCAATGGTAGTGGTTATAGGAGGAGTAGGGGATGCCACTGGATGACTATATTTAACGGATCGGAAAAAGAAGTAAATATATTGCAGTCAAGTTATGTTGTTTTGGTCTGAGGTCTACAATCTCTACAAAAGTTGACAGAAAACTAGTCTCCAAACCTTTACGGCCATTACCATGTCATTCGTGTGAATACTGGGTGCATCATTGAGAGTAGGAATAGACAGTGCTAACCCGCTATTGTGCATTGTTCATGTACATTTAAAAGTAAAATCTTACCCTATTAGTGACATCAGAACTTCTCTTTCTACACATGCACAGCTTTAAACCTGATTTTAACATACAGCAATGAAATACTGTGAACAGACCATGCATGCACTAGTGAATCATGGTGGCTGAGTGGTTAGTAGTCTAGCTTCTCAACAAAAACGTCCTGTGTTCTTTCTCATTTGGAACATGGCCTTTCTGAGGGGATTTTGCATGTTATCCCTGTGTTTGCTCTTGTTGCTCCGGTTTCCCCGACCATAGCATTCCCCCTACTTCCCACCTCAGTTTTGGGTCTGGACTCCTCTGAGAAATAAGTTCTAAAATCTCAGTGGGACTTTCCATGTCAATTACAGGTCAAGAAAATGTCCACGTTTGACAAAAAGTAAATTCTCTGAAGTTTTTTTCATATGGCTTTTTGAAATTGCGTTACCTTGGGGTCCCTCACTTACTCTATATATCATATTACTCTATATATCCTCTCGAGTAATGCTCTTTGCTTCTGTGCTTCTGAAACAGCAGTCACAAACGCTGCACAGCCGTGACTTGGCCTGGTGCACTGGAGTGGTGTATGGCAGGTTGCGGTTATGCATGGGGGTCTAGGGAGCCACAGCCAGACAGACACGGCCCCATAAAACCTTGCCCCTGCCAAATGCCACAGACACAGGCAGCACCGGGCATCCATTAAATTAATTTGACTTCATTAGTGCAGACCTGCTAGAGCCCGGGTGCCCGCGGAGATGCCAGGATGCGAGAGTTAGGGCTGGAAGGGGGATGGTGTTGGTTTGAATGGCATCAACCGCTGTGCTTTGAGGGGAGCGAGCACATGGCACTGACAGGCGGAATATGGCCCAAGTTCTGACTATGGGACAACTGCCAGACAAAAGCTGCATGCGTCAACGGCTTCAAGGGAGCTCAATCAACACCCGGTCCGAGCATGAACGCCAGCCACGCCATGCCACATCAGTGCACGGTCTCTGGGCAGCACCGTAGGCTGGGCATGTGCTCGCTATGCGCCGCGGTGATATGATACAGAGCCAGCGCCAACAGCTTTAGCCCGCTGCCATCACCTTTGTGCCGCAGCCAAGAACGCTCATGTTATTAGTGCACAAAGCCTACATATAGCTCTTGTAACTGAGTAGTAATTCTTAGCAACATATTTGGCAGTTTGCAGTTGTTTGATTTGCAAAGGGATTATGACTTAGAATGCGGTTCAGAATCGTTTATAGTGAGTGACGTGTTACAGTTATGTTGCCGTTTATGTATGCCAGCTGAAAATTATCAGTGCATGAATGGCTACTGGTGGGCGTTGTCCACCATTAGCCGTCAATCCTCTCCTGGTTGACGGTCCACTTTTTTCAATTCAATGTATTTTTGTACAGCCCCAAATCACAACAGGGGTTATCTCGGAGGGCTTTAAAAGCCGTCAACTCGCCAATCTGCTCCCATGGGCGGACGATCCATCCTCAGGCTGTGGAACAAGCCCACTATGGCAATGAAAATTTAACTATTACATTTTCATTGGGTACATGCAGTACTGTATTATAAGAACCTGCTCAGGGACTACAGGTGTAAATTAGCACTGCTGCTATAACCTGGTACAGTGCATCTTTCCATTTGGATAATTTTTATTGTACACTGTCCCTTAAAAAGTAAAAATCATACCAATCATACCCTACTTCACTTGTCATGGTGGCAGAGTGGTTACCGCTACAAGTGCTTGTTAACTATGGACTAGACAAATATATTTCTATCCGTCCTACCCTATAGCTTTTACCCTAGTGATTTGTGAAACAGCCTTTCCAGCCTATAAACCTCTTCCTCAGTCCTAGGAGCCTGGGGCAACTGCTGCCCACCTCCAGATTTGACCTGAGCGCAGCAGGGAACAGTGCACCTGATAAACAGAGAAGTGGGGAAATAAATAAATAATGGCCAGCATTAAGTCCAGGACAGGACCAGAGGCAGCCCGGGGGTGGTAAGTGTTCTGTCTGACAGCCTGAGTGCTTTGATCAGCGGGCCCCGTCAGAAGACCGCTTCCACATCTGCACAGAGGGAACGAGCTGTAAACTGCCAAGAAGCATTTTAATGACAGTTGGATTATAAAATGAAAGAGGGCTCCAGATGGCAGGCAGTGCAGCGGCTGTGGTTCAGGGGGAGGCTGTTTAAACTGCTTTTTTATTGATAAAATATGGGGTGAAAAATTGCGCTGGGCTTATTAGGCGTCCCACTGTGATGTTGCTCAGCTGGCCAAGCTGTTCGCCGTGGCCCCCATCCAAACATGCCGCCATAAATTTGAAGCAGTACCTTTAAATGTGTAGATCCTGGCTTGTTATGTTCACCCAGTCTCACCCAAAACTCTCCCCATACTGTTTTTCATTTTGAAAGCCTTCTTCTGTACTGGTTTGGACAACAAGCTTGGACTAAAGAGGTCAAAGGGACCTTCCGCAACATGTTCATTATTGTCAAGTGAAAAAGCATAGTCCTTGAAAAAAAGGTGAAAAAAGTATTGAAGAAAATATCATCATAATAATAGCAAAACATCAAAGACAAAAAACACAAGTTAGGATTAAGAGATTCTTTAATCTTACAACAGTGGTGACATTTAAATGTTGCGACACAAGTTACAGAAAAGTAGGATTGACACAACACAAAATAAGTGATTAAATATAGTATTTATGACAAAAACAGGAGCGCTCACTCTCACTGAACACAAAACGATCTGGGAAAATAAAGAGGTTTCACTCAAATGTTTTTACACCTGCTGTGACTGAAATTACAATATATTTTGACCTGCATTAAATTTAGAGCACATACTTCATCTGTTTTATGCAAATAGTATTTCCAAGTATTGCGATATATATCATTATCACATATCACAGCACTGTTTTCCAATATCGTGCTGCCGTACTTTAAGTCTGTTATAAGAGGTGCTAGCTAGACAAAATGCTACATCTCTTTCTAAGCCATTTATGTATAGTATATAAATGTGCTGTTATCAATAATTAGGGATGTTATATATCTAATGTCATTCAGTTCAATCATGAATTACTTTGCTTTCTCAAACGCACCACAGGAAAGTAATGTCCGTAGTAATTACATTCATAGTCATGTGGTTAAATCAGATTGTCATATCTGAATATTACCTCAGAGTAAATGGCTTTCACACATTTTTCACTTTGATCTAAAGCTTAAATTGAATTTGCTGGAGCTGGGAATGGGGCTGATTCAGAGGCTCTGAGATTCATGGTCTCAATAAAAGGGATCACTGAAAGCCATCTTGACTCCATCAAAATCCATACATGTCACATACGTGTGCTGTTCCCCTATAAACTGGTGAGATATGTTACCAGGCGCTCTCTCTCACCGCCAACATGAAACCCATTTAGGTTGATAAGATGTTTGACTAAATCACTGATGGCTTTTCAAAAAACTGTGTACTTTTTTCAACCTTCAGAAAATAGCCAGCACCAATTGATATTCCTTAACCAGCACTTCAAGTACAAGACATCATACCCGGCTTTGCCTATACCCCTGCCATCAAAGACAATTACTGTTGACATCACCATCAAATTACAGCCGCTGCTTTTCTTGTTTGTCTCGTTATGTGACTTGAAAATGGTCATCTTCCACCCAGGATTGGCCTCCTCCCATCTGCTCCTAACATTCATGTGACTTCCAACGTGAAGGATTATGGGAATAGACACCCTAATGGACCTTTTTGCACTGCAACAAATGGGATTAATGCCGCAATAACGATTCACATGCAGTTTGTGTATATCGAGCCTGGATAATATGGTTTCAGCGCAGGTCCTGTATCGTGGAGACTCTTTGGCTCATCTCTGTTGTTTACATGCATGCACGATACTGTTTTGTGGCATTTGTTTTTTCTTGCTTTGTCACGTTTCGTCAGGGCTATACCTAAGGCTGTGCCAAAAAACTTTAAAACAAATTAAGATTAGAAATGTTGGTTGATTGCTATTATTGAGAGATGAATTAGAATAGTGTATGTAACGGAAATACAGCAATAAAGTGGCAGTAACAGCAAGATAAAGAGCAGTTTTACTTGTTTGTTTTGGAGGACAGAGCTTTTACCTCAGTCTTGTGAAAGATGGTCTATACAAAAATGTTTAATATTTACTCTACCAGTCACTTAGTTCTCTCTTTAAAGTGTTATTAGGGATTTTTACGTGCATATTTGACCTTTTAGTGACTTAGTGGCTGTACATAGACAAAGCACACAGCACAAGCATAAATGAACACACCGCAATATAAGATAAAAGAACACAGCTCTATACTCTATAAAAAACTCTATACAAAATTTCTATAGAAAATAACTACATACTAAACTCTCTTCTGAAAAAAATAACATAAAATAAAATCTTAAGCCTAATAAGTAAGCAATTTATAATCTTCAACTTAAGCAAATAAAAAAAATCATAATTCAACTTTACTCATGAAATCAAAATGTGTCTTTTTTTTTCTTTTTTTTTTCTTATCGCCCAGCCCTAGTTTTAACATGTTACAATTCTAAAATGACAACTAAAGACAAAATCATATAGACACTAGATGGGCAGACCCGGGCAGCCAAAAAAACCCATTTCCATAATAACCAGAATTTTTAGGCATAATTTGACAGAGAGTGGCAGCTCATCCCATGCCCTCAAATCTTGCTTCCCTTTACTGCTCCTTCAAATGCCTCCGTGGAGAATAGACACAAAGATGATGGCAGCGATGCTTTCGGCACTTTCGCCTGCTCAAAGCTCCGCGCTCCTGTCATATCCTTTTTCTGTTGCTTCCCCCCACTTCTCGCCCAAACTCCCCGTGCCTCTACCTTCACAAAGATCCCAGCGGATAGAGCAGGGAAACACATTCAGATGCGTTTGAAGTGCAGGACAGATGGGAGGCTCCAGGGACTGTAAAAAATGAATCGCGGCTGGTAATAGGAGAGATGTTTTGAATCCTCTTCCCCCATAAGTTATTTATCAGGGGCCCTTAGTGGTAGTGGAAGACTTGAGAGTGCTCCCTTAATGTAGCATCTGATGACTAGTAGGGGGGCTGTTCCAGGAAGTAGTGCTGTAAAACAGGAGGGGAACATTAGCAAGCAAGTCTCACCGGACTCGTGCAAAACAGAGGAACAACGTAGAGGGCGGCTTTTTCCCGGCATGCATCACAACAACAGAAAAAAAGGTGTACCAGATGATGTCCTCGAGCTCCCCCAGCAGCTACGGATATCTCTCTGTGTATTCTGTGGTACGGACATAGCAGGTTAGAGGCGTATGTGTGGGATGTAGGTAAACAATGGTGTGCTATGTTTTAGAACGTATTTGTTTGGTGAAAAAGGCTGGGGTACCGAAATTACAAACTGCAAAAAATTGTACTCTGTAATGAAATACTTCTAACTAGTTTGGTTCCATCAGTAGATTTCATGCATGTATTTTTGGCCATTCAGACAGAACTGTGCAAAAGAGATAATCACCCTCACTCAGCCAATTTCAAGCCCAAAGCGTGAAATAGTAACTCACAGGGCTCTTTCTTTTAAGTAGAAAGATGTAGACAGCTTGTTGTTGTCTGATTTGTTCACATTACATTTTACTCTTCCAAGACTCTCTTTCCGCTGGGACAAATATGTACAACCCATGAATGAGAAAAGTCAGGTTTACCCCAGTTTTAAAGTGAGATTCACAAACTGTCATGGATGTGAGATTGCGTAAATCTCTTCTTTATTACAATTTCACATGAACTTCAAATATAATTATGAGCCCCAGGTGTCTAGATGATCACAGATATCAGACAGAAGCCTGTTATGTCTTCTGGAACGACGTGACTCGCGCTTGTTCAAAAGTATCTTTGTATAAGTAACATTTTGTAAACTAATAAGACAAGAAAATGTCTTTATCTTTATTATGAAATTTATTATCTATTATTGCTTGTGCTCTGAAAGATGTGAATAATAACTCCTTGCCGTTATCAATTTGAATTCTCAAAGTGCCCAAGAAAGCGAAGAAAAATATTACACTACTTTTAAAATATGAAAAAAATGATCTCATGATTGTGACAATTGGTTTCAAGTACTTTAGTATTTAAAGCAAATGATGATATATAGATAGACACCTTTCCATGTAGAGTATAGCAATTAAAGTTACTCCTGCAAAGAGCTGTGTGCCTGCAATTTTTCCAGATTATGTTTTGGTGTTATGAAAAAAATTAAATTCTTTCCTTGTACATTTTCTTCCTATTTTTTCCCATTGTCCTCAGATGTAATAATACTCATATCAACAAATGGTATGCAACAAAATGAATTATTGATCCAAGCGTGTTTAGTTTCAGTTGATATTGACCACTTAACTTCAAAGCAAAGCTGAAATGGCAGAGAGATGATTCCAGTAAACAATTGACTTGATATACTGCAGAAGCCACAGTCACTAATGCCAGTAATGGTCCATGGCAGGAAATGCACTGATCACAGGAGACTAATGGCCTCTGAACTGATCACTGAGGCTAATAAAGACCAGCTAACGACATCGCCGCTACGTTTTTGTGCTAATTGCTCTCCCAAGACCTCCGCTCAGCCCGGGTCTCCCAGCATCTGTCACCAGGAATATTCCCCGACACAGCTCAGGACCTGGCCTTGGCCTCAGCGCTGGGCTTGCGGCCAGAAACCATTGTCCTCTGGTGTCCTTTTACAACAGCAAGGTGTGGAAAACAATGTACGGAGCTGCTGTTTGCTTTTCCTGATTGACAGCTGGATAAGCGTTGGTGAGGTACAGTTGTGGGTATTGAAACAAAAGAGTTTATTTGGTTTAAATAATTGGTTTTAAAGATGCAGCCTACAAAAAGGTACAGTGTATTGTGGCCCCCTACCTCCTATCAATGCATAATGTCAGTGTGGTCCCCAAAGTAACTTTAACTGCCTCATGGTCTACAATATTAGACATCTTGTCTAGTTTTGATTCATTCCAACCAGCTTTCTACCAAAACATTTTTGTATTTTTCCTCTGACACAGTGATGGAAGTAGGTTCACCCTACTGAAAATGCCTGCCAGACCTATTAGGGTAGGGGAGTCCGTTGCACCTGGAGGAAACCTACACAGATTTGACCTCTATTGGCCCATCACATTATTAACCATTGCTGATATTTATATATTATAGTTTCACAGCCTGTGTTGGAAGAAACTACAGTACATCTGAATAACATTCATAGCAAGTAATTAGATTTCTATTTTGAGCTTGTATATAATTCTCAGACTTATATTTTACTTTACAGGGCTGCAACAGAGGCCATTTAAAGCATTGGCGCATGGTGTAGCATTACAATGGCTGGTCATTTGCATATAATTTCATGTTGGACATTAGATTAATGGCTTGTGACTGGTGTGATGAATACTAATTTATCCTTAAATCATGTCATTGACTGCACATTGGCAGCCATTTGGACGGTCATGGTGGACAGACATTTTAAAAGGTTAGTGGACAACCCAAGCTTAAATTATTGTGGACAGTTTTAGTGCTTGTTGTAAATGCTTGTTATTCTAGGAGTGGTTAGCTTGTAGCTATAGCATATGGACCAAAGAGCTGCTTGCCTTGTTTGCATATGCATGAAATAAGGACTGCACCGTTGAAAACGTGAATAAAACCATTTTACTAGCTTTGTGTATTTTTGCCTAGTTGATGATGGCTATAAGGGTGATTTATGGTGAATATAAAGACAATATGTATGTATAAAATATATTATTAGGTATTTTCTCAGCAGAAATTGTTACATTCATAAGTAAATACTTAATTGCATATATGCATTCCTTTGTTTATGGAGATACCATTACCAACTGCACATACAGTACTTACATAGATACAGGGTACATACATATACATACTTACAATCAATAGTTTCACCGCGTGTTGATATTTCTTAAAATATAGTTTACTTTATTTACAATTTATCAGCTCGAAATGGTCTCCAACTTTCTTCCAGTATACATTATGCATAGCAGAACTGCAGTGGGTTTGCTTCCATACAAATAAATGGCCATTGTTTACCCTCAAAAATCTAGTTGCCACCATTTCTGCACCATGCATAAGCAGAAGAATGGGTAGATTTATCACATTGACAGACTGGTATATAGATATAGAAGCATAGTTTCTACCATCCCGATAAAATCTATAATATATACTGTGTGTCTTAATAACGTGCACTTCTTTGACCCTTCATATACGAACGCTCATTCTTATGCAGGATTTTCTTTTTCAGTCACATTTTACATACCACACGTTAAAGATAATGGCGAGCTAGTAGATATTCCTTGATAAATGCACATGCAAATATTTTGAGGTCAGCCGCGCATATGGCTCTTGTTATATACGGCCTGTACAGCGCACCGGTGCACGCTGGACGACTCGGCTGCGCATTAGGCTTAATTGTGGATCCTATGCAAATCCAGTGCATTAGCGGTGTCTATTATATTTTATCTTATATCACCTCCATTGTCAGGTTGTTTTACATGCAGCGGGGAGGGCTGGTGTGTCACTGTCACAGCTCTCCAGAGACTTGGCTAGCCGGGATGCGAAGGAGGAGGCGGGCGGCCAGGCGGGCTGTTGTCCAGAGGGAGCTATTTGATTGATGTGTTTTGGGGGCAGGAGGAAGGTAGCACGGCTGGTGAGGGGAGGATGAGGATGTGGGACTCTCCGTCAGGCGCTGGGCTACTGCTGAAGGAAGGAGGGAGGAAGGAGGGGAGAGCTGTAACAAGCCCTAGATTGTTAGTGACAGGCAGATACTTCAACACTTAAAGTAGAAGGTTTGATTTAATCACAGAGCTGTCATTTGTTATTTGTCTGGCTTGCTCCACCAGGGCTACGGCTGATCAACTCCATGGTCTCAGGAGAGCCCCTTTTCCCCCCGTTAATGTCTAAATCCCCCCTGCACAAATTACAAGCGCGCACCACTGCTCCATCCCATCCACTCCTCTCCGGCTTGAAGCTATCCGCCATGTTACGAGCGCAGGGCGGCGGTGGGGGGTGGAAAACGGGGGAAAGTTTCTCCGTAAAGTGGGCAGTGGAGAGACAGGTACACGCGGCGGGAGATGGAATTGCCTGAGGGTCACTAAAGATCATTAATAGGCCTGTCAGGAGGGTTGCTTGTTGGTTACCGTTTCATAAATAAGAAATTAGCTCCTCCCTCCTCGCCCATTCTTGTTCATTAATAATTCCTGCAGTGTTTCCTTTTTTGAATTATGTGTTCAAGGGAGCGTGCATGTACTACAATTACCGAGGAATCAGCAATGAGCTTTTGAAAATTCTAATGTCAGGTGCATTTCATATTAAGGCTGGGCTCATACCGTACACATGACACCACAGAATACATATGTAGATACAGGGGGCTTTCAATTTCCATAAGATTTATTTATAAGCGATACGATATGCTTCAGTGATAATATGATGATTTTTTTTTTATAAATGAAACACTGTGGTTGGACGTATATATTTTATGTTAATAAAATATATGTGTCGCCTGTAATATCAATCTTATGTCAAAACCAAACTAAAGTATATATGATCTTGTGAATCTAAAATATATGAAAGGAAATATTGTAATTTTCTATTCTATTCTAATTGAACAATATCTGTATTTTACTTTTTGAATCTTATTTTTTTTGAGTACAAGCTTATTTCAAAAGCAGAATAATGACAGCATTTTGTCAGCCTGCTCATTCAGATCTTTTTCTTAAGAAGATGAAGTAAATGTATTTGTATAGCTCATTGCATACAAGAACTTTAGCTCAATTCTCCGCACACCAGGAGAGACATTGCATCGAATCATGAAAAGATGTTTCACGTGTAGAGACATTATTAGATCTACTGATAATAAAGATTATCCAAGTATTTTGTTTCCTCTTTAATGAGCCTCAGGAACTCATTTGATGTTATTAACCAAAGCGTTCCATTTACAAGGAACATAATAGGAGAAAGCTGCTTGTCCTACTCCTCACATGCAGGTTAAGTTTTTAAGTAAATCAGAATTATGTTAAAGTGTAGGGCTCCATTAAGTCATAGCAAACCATCTACCGGTTTTTCCAGACATATAATTGTACTTCTCATCCAGTTTCAGCCACAGTCATGCAGCAACTACTTGATATATTATTTTTAATCATATATGATCATTACATAAGTGCCCTTTTATTCAGAACGGCAATTATGTGATCTACTCTCGACTATATATTCTCATTATTTTCAGTTTTATAGGCATGTGTGGTAAATGGCTCTCATTAACCTTCCTCCCACTCTCTACTCCTTACATGACTGGGGAAACATAGATAAAAAGCTCAACACAACGCCACAGAAATGCCTTCCTGTTAATTGGATTTTTCTGTGGCTGTATTTTTGGTCAAGCTTTTTTTTTTTTTTAACAATAATTAGTGTCCAGATTTTTTATAAGAAAAACAAAACAATTGACACACAGACGAAAAACATGTTCATATAATATTTCTACTGGGTTTGAATCCCGGTCGGAACAGGGCCTTTCTGAGTGGAGTTTACCTGTACGCCCTGTGTCTGTGTAGGTTTCCTCTGGGTGCTCCGGTTTCCTCTACCACTAAAAACATGCACAATAGGTATGAATGTAAATGAGAGAGTGAATGGATGGTGTTGATTGGAGCTGATGGTCCAGTGTGTTCGGCGACTCGCTTCTGTCATCACCGTGTGTGGAATAATTGGAACAATATCTGAACTCTGAACATTGTAAAGTGCTTTGTTTGACCTTGTTTGACCCTATATAAATAAACATTACTTACTTACTTACTTGCTTACTGCTTTAGATCAGTGAAAAAGAGAGGACCACGCTCAGCCAATCAACTTCCAGTATACAATAGATCATGTTTTATAATAAATATAAAGACGGCATGTTATGGTCTGATGTGTTCACAAAAAGTTACATAAACAAGGCTTCTGCTTTTGGGACAAACATGAAGTATATGAAACCTCCTGACTGACAAATTATAGATTCACTTGTATTACTATTATTATGTGGCTATGATCTCAAAGTGAACTTAAACAACAGGATGTATGTGAATAATGTGGCTGGTGATGCGTATAATAACAGACCTTGACAAAGAATCTGCTGATTTCTGATTTTATTCAAGCCTACTTCCTGTTCCTGATTGGGAGCATTTACCCTGTGATCGATCAGCCTTCAGAAACTCAAGAAAAAAGGGCTGAAATCAAAAGCAGAAAGTGTATGTGCTGAACAAGAGGCAACACGTGGAGACATTAGGGACCCGGTGCTCTGAGCATCACAGCCAGAGGTTGATTCACTTTGTGCAGGCGAGCCAGGGAGCAGCCCCAATGGACGGGTAATGGATGATGGAGGGCTGTGACACACACTTAGACTCTGATGGGTGGAAATGCCTGTCTGCACTTTGCTTCAAAACCAGTCCTGACCTCCCCAGGCTGCTGCGTGTCAGCACTCTGATCAGGCCGACCCACTGATGACAGAGAGGAGGAAGCAGCAAAGCCAGATGTTTAAACTCCTTCAGCCCTCTGCGTTCTCGTCACCTCATCCAATCTTGTCCTGAAACATCTCTCCTCGCTGTTCTCGTGAGATGAGTCTAGAAGAAAAGCGGCAAACAATTTATGATGCCTTTCTAAAGAAGTCAGATCAGGCTTGTGGGGGATTTTTTTCTTTCCATCTTTGTCTCTTTTGCAGTGCTGCCAAGAGAACATTCTGATATGTAATCTCTGGCTGAAGGAATGGCAGACAGACCCACACATTTGTTTTCCTGCTCTTGACCCGCAATCGACTGTAAAGCTATGGAGAGAGAATGTGAGGGAGGGCGAGAGAGTGACTGCCGCACAACAGATGGTTCTCCTTAAGGAGCTGAGATGAAACTCTTTGTGTTACAAGTGCTCTTTGGTCTTTTTTGAGACTCGAATCAGTTCAGGCTCCCATGCTGGGCTGTGTTCCAAAGCACTGAGGCCAAATGAGTGCATATGCATTCACACACACTATCTGATGAAAGGTCTCACCTGCCATCTTTCTTTGATTTATTGTAGAAAAAAAAAGTTTCTGTCAAGTAGAACAAATTCTCTTCAAAGTATTGTTAAGGCTGCACAAGCTTTTTCCATCTCATAAAGGTCCACAGACGGTATTAATTTACTCTAGAGCACACTCAAGAGACAGAGTACGTTCGGTTGATTAAGTTATTATATCAAGATAAATGGTATGAGTATAACATTGATTTAAAGGCCTGCTGGTTACCGTTTGCCTTTTGAAATAGATGTTTTGGATACTGTTACTATTGACCTGTAATAATTCTATTTCTTAAGGGATGTGGCTGTCTGAAAGCAGCTTGTTAGAACTGTTGTGTGCTGCTGATTTAATGTTGAATGTGACTTGTGTATGTACGTGAGCAGCGGGTCTGATGCAGATGTGGGTTGCATCCCCAGCAGAGCGATGGCATCACTTCTCAAAGCACACACGCTTGTGACAAGTAAACTGAAATCATCATTGATGTTATTTATTTTCAAATGCTCCCCACTTGACAGGCAACATCTTGTTCACCACATATCCCATGGGAGGTGGCGGTGCACAGCGCTCCCCGGCTCCATCACGTGTAGACAGCCGCTCTGCGCTGACACCAAAGCAATGGCACTCACTAGAGACTTGCTCTGGAATTTGTCACAATCCTGTAGCACCACATGAAGAAAACACAAATGCACTCAGCCTCGTGTTTATACTTTCAGATCTGTCACAATGCTTGTCTCCACCTCAGCAACTCCAACACAAAAACCTGATATATATATATTTTTTTTTTTCAACAAAAACATGGATGTGATTGTACTTTTGGACTAAAGGCATTTAAGCATCTTTGCTTGACAACGTTTAAAAGAGATTTCTACAAAATGTTTCTGCTCTTCAGGACAAAAAGCTAGCATCTGTGCAGAGCATGTGTCTTTTTGTCCTCTCACTCTAAAGGTAAAGTAAAAATAGTCTTGCTAGTTTTGCACTATAATCAATCACAGACATCATAGAGTCCAGCAACACAGCTCAGTACGAGGAACAACAGCTTCCTGCTAGCATTGCCTATCTCAGCACAGTGTGGAGTGTGTGTGCGTGTGTGTGTCCGTGTATGTCTGTGTGTGTGTGTCTACGGGAGCCTGGCCACCATCCATTCATGTGCACATGGCCTCATTATCAGTCAGTGGCTGTCGGTGCTCTGGGGAGGCGGCGCAGATGAAGGAGCGAGCATGGCGGTGGGCAGGTAAACCAGCCGTGAGCCAACACCAGAGCCAGGATCCCCCCGGCACAGCTCTGCTAAAGGAGTCCATTTGTCAAATATGCCTGCACTGAAGCCCGCCAGGGACTACATTACTGGCTGGGGAGCGCCACTCTTGCCCCACGCTCGCTCACCAGGCAGCCCGCCCAAGGTGCTTCCTCTGGTCCGGCCCGCACACACATCTGATTGGCTCATTAATAAAACAGCCCCCCTCCTTCCCTCTTTGGAGCGTAAGGGACGTGCTCCGGTGCTCTAGACATGGTTCCCTGTTTCTAATGGGCCAGCCGGGAGAGGCCTTTGTCTGCACCCCAGCCCTGCACATCCTTCAACATGTCAAAGCAGACAATGTAAGGAAACATGGCGGGCTTTCAGAGTGTAAAGCTCAGATCACGCTGTATCTGAGGCCAGAATTCAACATGGATCTTCATGTGTGTTCTGTGGATTTCTACATCAATCTCTTTTAGACACAGTTGGCTAGACCTCCTCCATCGCTAAGCCTTTGTAAATGTTTATGGCCAGCACACAAAGCCTTTTAGATAAGCTTTGCATCATTCAGATCGACTGATTTTGTCTTTCTCTCACAGTAGATAGATACTTTATTGATCCCCGTAGGAGAAATTCAGGTGTCCAGTAGCAGCAAAAATAAAAAATAAAATTGATCATTCTAAAATAGATAACAATAGTACTAATCAGCAACAGCTCTTCAGGTTACAGCAGCAGAGGTGGAGTATCCTCTGGGTGGAGCAGGACAGGTCAAAGCAGCAGAGATGGAGTATCCTCTGGGTGGAGCAGGACGGGTCACAAGGTGGAGTAGCCGCTTGGTTCGGAGCATTTTCTCTGCTCTAGTCCAAAGTAAAATGCTAAATGCTTCATTAGCATTTTTCAAAAAGTTAGCATTCCTCCAGTGGATTTTCGGCTGATCCACTTGGTTCGGAGCATGAAACCTTTCCGCTCCGGTCTGGACCAGTGTAAAACCATGAACACTGTACTGCAGCAACATCTCAGGCAAAAAAAAAGCAATAAAAATTCAAATTGTAAAGCACAAAACAACTGTTTCAGAGCTACTTAGGACTTGCAGCTGTTTCCCAGCGCATTCAAAAGAGTAAGTCATAGTTAGAAGGACATTTTTATCGTTTTTTTCAAAAGGAAGAGAGACAGAGCACAAACTTAATCAAAGACACAGGCCTTAACACTCTTTGACCCTATATCTCACCCCCATAACAAAACATTCAGAAGAACAACTGCAAATTTATTCTCTTATGCTTTCTTATGTGGATGGAAAATGGAGTCGGAATGGGCTAAAACTGCCCACCTTGCTAAGTGCTGCTCACCTTGCTTTAGCAAAAAATAACGATATTCAGGTTTTGCATGTTGAGCACTAGTAGAAGCAGCTCTGATTCACAGCTGGGCTCCTGGGGAGGAACATGAGTTTTGTTTGTGTTGTTGTAGGACGTAAATCTAACGAGAGAGTTGGCAATGGCGCACTAAGCCTTATGGATCCCCTGTGGGTCCTCCCTAGCCTCACTAAATAAATCTCAAAATCGAAAATACATATGGTGCTGTAAAGTTCCGCATAAAGGAGCGCTTATTCTCCAGCCAACAGAGTATCACGTTTAGCATTTCACTTCACTGCTCTATCCAGCCTTAAAAAACATGAATGCAACCGAGACTTGAGAGTGCGAAGTTTAAAATTGAGTCTCCGGGGGACCTCGACCTACGGCTGTTTTCATTGCAATTTAGACATCACTTTTACCGCAGATAGCTATTTCCTGTTTTGTGTGGGAGAGACGGCAAGCAGCGAGGGTCAAAAAAGGCCAGACAATATCTCCAGACTTGTAGATAAAGGTACCGCTCCGCAATTATTAGCTTAAGGAAACAGCCTGGAGTTTTATGGATATACCCAGGTGACTCAGGGCAGCCCTAGTCACTTCCATATGTGGCTTTGCAGCAGAGTGGTTGACAGGCCCCTTCCAGCCCGATTAAGCTCCCATGTCTGAGCTCAGAGGCCTTCCTTGTTGGCAGCTGGGGGCCAACAAGGAGGGGGTAGCCTCTTGAGCTCAATTGGTAAAGATCACAGATGTGGGGGCCCCAGCGAGGGTTATAGCTGGACTTTGGGTCACTGCAAAACGTGGGGCCCCTCCTGTGTAGAACTGGGTTTACTGTTTTGCTCTGTCCCTTGAAGAGGAAATAACGGAGGCGCCAATTAAAGCTTTAAGACGTTAAATAAAAACCCTCTGTTGTTGGCTTTTAAACATCCAAGTTAATGCGTGTTTGGCTTTACGACGGAGCCACATAGTCAGCTGCCATTGCTCTGCTTTCTATTAAAGTGGGATTGGGCGGTAATTTTCGTCTCCCCTTTACAGAAATCTCCCTGCTCTTGGCATGATTGCTACGTAAACAAGCTGTTTTATTGCTGAAATACACACTGACAGATGTAGATGTCCAGATTTTGTGGAACGATTGACGGAGCAAACATCTACAGGGTATAATAAATACTCCTGTCATCAGAAAACATTTTTAAACCAGTACGGCTGGAATAGAGTTCAGTTATAAAAACACAATCAATCAAGATGTTTTTTTGTTTTTTTTTTCAGAACATGTACAACACAAATTTGCAGAACATACATCATGAACATACATTTGTACATGTTTTGAAAAGGAGTGGGAGATGGTTTTAAACTTCCAATCCCCTTCATTCATTGAACTCAGACAAGATGGCAATACAAGAACAACGCATAGACAGTAAATACGTCATTAACATGGATCTTTAATCACGAATCAAACTCGTGCAGTGGCTATGAACTACCGGGAGCGGCTAAACAGACCTGGTTCAAAACGAATCACCCCCACAGCATTGACACACAAGTGGAACTTAGCGTTGGGCCATGAGCTGTGTTTTGAACCACAGAAAGTCGCCATAAGTCTGTAGTTTCTCAGTCAGAACTACAGACGTGGAAGTCGACTCCAAAGATCACAACCCATTTCTTTATAGCCTTGATTGGACAGCCAACTGCTCCCACTGGAACAATGCCATAACCAAGAAAAAATACAATAAATACCAGTAGAAAAGGAACACAATACAATGTCATGTCTGATACCTCAACCCCCCACTTACTTTAATAATGCTTTTTTTATACTATTTTTTTTCATAGGGGGTCAGATTTTGAACATGTTTTTAAGTCATCTGCTAATCCTTTCCAAAGAACTAAGCAGGGTATATGGATAAATCCATTTTGAATCCCTGGTCTTAAAGTTATTTCTCATATAAACAGGCTGTAAAACTCGAAAGTCCAAGGACATAGGCATATGGCACTAGTTAATATATATGCACTTCACTTGTTCCAGATTTATATTTGACATCCTGCAGCTGCCAATAATATCCTTTTTTTTTCTTTTTTATAATAATTTTCACATTTTCCTAATAACCATAAGTGACATGTTTTTCAGAGCTCTGGCATGTCCCTCCTCTATGTATGTCAGCAGCATAATTTAGTACGGCATGCATGCACTTAGTCGGGGCATTTGCGCATTATTGAATTTAGATAACCTGTAAAGTAGCGGACAGAGACGCATAATCATGTTGGGTCTATGTGTGAGTTGAAAATTGAGAGCCTTGTGTATCCAGTCAATCCAAAGTCTATCAAATGAAACCCGTGCACTGGGAAGATTTTGATGGAAAACCCCGCAGCTATTCCACACAGGTCCAACAGATGAAATAATAGTGTGAAATGAATGTCAAAAGGCTTCCAGCTCCTGTCCCTAGAGCTGCATTGGTGTAATTAGCGAGGACGGCCCTTGCCCTTGCTCCCGTCTCCCATCCATCCCCCCAACCTCGGTGGCTTTGACCAGAGGCGGGCCGGGGCAGCTCTCTCGGGGTGCGGAGAGGAGTGGTGAGTGTCCCGTGGGGGGGTCAGAAGGCAGGGGTGGGCAGATGAGCGGAGCAGCGCTTATATGCGAGGAGGCTTTTGTGGCATCATGGCTGAGCTCTCCAGGCTAAAGTGCAGTAATCCATATTACATGTGCAGGAGCCACGCAGATTAATGAAGGTCTTCATCAAAATGAATTAAAACTTATCAATTCGGAGCAAGCGAGGGGTCATATGGGAAATTGGGTTTTTGCTGAGAACTGCTGAGAAGACGTTTTTCACTAATGTTCTTTGAAACTTAAGATTCTTAGGGTGAGAACTTAACCTCTGATGTGGAAGCCATTAGTTTGCCAGGCGAGGGGCTAATAATGTGGAATTTAGGTAGTGACACACACAATTATGGGCTGAAATAGAAACCATCTGACCGGTCGTAATGTCCTAACTCATTTGTGGTGACTGTGTGCCACTCGCTGATGTTTGAGAACGGCATCAGACCTCGAATGTGTTTTCAGTCTCACTGCAGTGACCTCGGCCATTTTCAGACTGAGGTCTAATCAAATGATTTATATAATAATAACATGTGATTAAATAAATACGATTTTCTGTTTAAGGCTGTAAACGGTTAAATCTAATTTGGCTCATTGTTTTCATCTTTGGTTTTAAGTTACCTTCTTAGTAATCCAATAAAAGTTGTTGTGTCTTTCAGCATTATTGTGTGTGAAGTTATAGGTGTCACGCTCACTTTGAAGGCCAGGAATCTTTACTGGTTCAAAATATGACGTCTTTGTCCGTGATTTCATTTGAATTCAACTTTGGATCATATAATGTAATATTCCTAACTAACTTAATTTGGAACAAATTGGCCTGCTTTAATTTGTATTTTGTGCTATTGGGCTTTTTATTATTTTTTTCTATTTGATGGAGACGCGTTTCCTGTTTTAGCTTGAGTTCATATTAAATTAGTCTCTGCTTGAGCCAAAGTTGGGCATCTTTGATTCTATCATGAGAAAGTCATTGGAAGATTGTGTTACCCTGTCTGTACATGATAGTCGAAAACAACATTTTGTAATCACTTTAACGGAGTTGCTAACTCTATCAGCTGCTGTAGCTTCATTAATAGAACCACTTTAGAAGTCTGAAAGCAGGCCAAGGTCACAGCTCTCCACAGAAAGTCGGTAAGAAGGCAATACAAGAGCACAATGTTCTTCTTCCACCTCCTTATGAGCTCAACTCTGAATCAATAAAAGTGTGCTGAACAAAATTAATCCACCAACCACCATCTTGGCCTCTTCTTTCTGCATGAGAAAAGCCAGCAGCCATTTTGTTTTGCTGTTCTCAAATGTTATCCTGTGAAAAGCTGCCGTCTGTGCATGAAGTTAATTAAGCCATAGTTTTGGAGTCTTAATTGATGGAATCGTGGAGTCATAATGGAAACTGCAGGGCCTCAGCAGCTGTGGCATCCTCCAGTGGTGAAAGGATATGTTAATATGGTCCTGAATGTAATCAGATTGTGTTGTTTTGTCCTTTTTAAAGCCAGTTGCTTCTTTTTCTCAAGGGGTCTTATTATACACTTTGGTAACACTGGAGACTCACTGTGCAACCCAATGGAGAGCCAAAAGACCCTTACTGTGCACCCCTTAAATCTGTCGTAGCATCTGGCTCATCCACCAGGCAATTCTTTTCACATGTGGGGCTAAAGATCAAGTCTTGTATTATTTATGATGAGCACATTTTCATAGCAGGCTGCCATGATTGACCATAACATTATGACCACCCACTCAACATTTTTCCCTTTGCCCTAAAGCAGTTCTACAGTTTGATTCACTATAGTGCTGTCAGTAAAATCAATGAATCCCTTAGTTTTCAACCAATTTTAGAATTTGTCTAATGATTTTTTTAGGCTTACGTTGACTTCAACATGCAGAGAAGAGGTTGTATGACCTAGAGAATTCTATAATGATTGCAGAATGAAATAAAAATCTGTTTTTGATCAAACAACCCAATGAGTAACATCGATGAAGACGTTCTCCAGGGGAAGCACTTGAGCTGTGTTTTGGTCAAATAAATCAAAAAACAAATTCACTGACTTTTTGGAAGCTTAACAACTATATGTTCATCCCATTTATCATTAATTATCAGTATAATCGTTAATACAACCTTAATTCACTGTCGCAAAAACATAGTTTCACAATAATTCACAATAAAACAATAATTTTACTTCAGCCCAGGAGGTAAAGTGATCACCGGCGTTTGTTTGTTCGTTTGTCCGTGTGTCTGTGAGCAACAACTAGAAAAGTTATCCGAGGATTTGGACAACATTTTCAGGAGACATGCACAACGGCTCAGTCAAGAACTGGTTGTATTTTGGAGATGATCCGAATCATCAGGAATCTTTTTAAATGAATAGAACAAGGCAAAGGTCTGGTCAGGTCATCTCTGACAGGCAACAGGTCAAATGTACGCTGCTCATTGTAAGAATATATGTTTTCCCACCTGGTTTATTTGACACCATGATAACTCAAAGGTCAGCTCTCTTGCAAGTCCCCCAAATAAGTGACATTATTGTATTATTATGACCTCACCTGTCACCAATCATGCCATACAGAGTAACTTAATCTTTGTCTTTTGGTGCCTGCAAAACTCAGTGAATTCCACATGAAACACCCTGATGTATTTTTTACATTAGAGGCATTTGCAGTGTTGTATGTAGCCAATCGAAGTCTGAAATTGCAGCGTGCGAGAAATATACACTGGGAAAGCATACAATTTACCCTGCGTCTCCTCTGTGGTTTCCATCATCTCTTTTCTGCCCCCACCGATGCTGCTTTTCCCAGGCTGACCCGTACATTTCGGTGCAATAGTGCAGCGAGGTAATGATGAGAAATGGAGTTATAATGCCAGTTGTTAAACCCCGGGCCTCACAACAAATGTGCTTCAGAGACCTTGCATTTGTCTCTGAATGGATTAGGCCTTTGCTCGGCTAACCCTATATTTAATCTCACTCCCACTCTGCCAGCAGCTCTGTTTCTCATGGTAACAAATATACTGTCATGTATACCGTTAACTGTTAGAGCACCTGGGCTTATTGCAGGCTTTTCGTCTGTGTTATTGGAGATTTATAAGGCGGAAGGAGGTGGAAGAGGTGCTGTGATAATCTTAAATCTGCTTTGTCTGCTTGTGTCTGGTGTATAGTGGTTTGAATCACTAGCTCACCAGTAACAAAATAGATATGAATCAATACAGGTGTATTGTAATTACAGTTTGTTGCTTTTTGATCTAAAGGATTTGAACCAACCCAGAGCCGTCATGTTGACTAGAATTCGGAGCTGTATGGATGAATGAATGAAGATATTCTCCCAAAGAATAAGCTTTTTACCTTAACTCACGGCTAAGTAAGTGCTAAAACTGGTGATTATAACCGAAATGCAGTACAATTCAGAGAGAATGACCCCTGACTGTAAACAGTGTGTTACTATGGTTCTATGGTCACTAATATCGCAGTAACTTTTTTTTACTGCTTAAATTCTTGAAATTTGTACAATTTAAAATGTAGACCTATAAACACATGCTTCTCACCTGATCGTTTGCCTCCCATTATACTGTGATTATTCTTCGACCCAGTGGAGCCATACAGTGTGAATAAACCAGTAGTCTGTGTTAAATTATCAATGTGCATGAAAAATTCATCAGCACACGTCTTTCACACTTTCTGAGCCGCGCACTGTTCACTTTTATCACATTAGAGAAATGGAAATGTTATTACAAAGGCAATAATACCACTTGTTTTCCATTTTCTGTTTCACTAGGAAGCAGCCAGTTAAGTGTGAGATTGCTCCGATTATTATCATTGCCTTTGGTTTTCACGCATCATTTGGTGCATGGGCTTTGGTTTTCTTGCAGGTAAAGCTCCATAAGTCAGAGGCAAGTGGCATCGGTGTGCTGTCAGACCACTGCCGCTGTGAACTGTAGCTGCTTGTTGTTCTAGGCTCCCTGCTAAGTGCACATAAATTACCTCCTAATTCTCACTTGTTCCATATACATCTATTTTTCCTGGTGCAAATTATACCCTAGTGAGGAGAACTCTGCAAAATACCTCACAAGGTTGGGCCTTCTGTTATTCACGTTTCTGGGACAAGAACTGTAAAAGTAGTTTTTTTTTTGCCTCCGTCAATCTTTCAAACGCCTCACAAGGAGACGAAATGAAAGCTGTTGGTCCATAAACACTTCTGTATCAAATGTAAGATCGAGTTTGCACATTTTCTCCTGGCAGCTCTGTGAAGACGATAAAGAATGTCAAGGTGACATGTGCGTGCATTTGGAGGAAGAATAAAGACGCTAGTGTCCTTTCTGATTCTATCAGTGGAAGCCATTCTTTACCTCGCTCATTGGACAAGCTGGCTGTGGGGGAGGTTGGCCCTGAGTTGCCAGAGGTGCACCAGAATACAAGCGTAACATCTCTCCTCCAAACACGAGTCGAACGCCGCACTGTTATCAGCTTCCAACTGCTTTTCCTCGCTTATCGATCTGCAGAGCTGGGCAATGCAAATGGCTGCAGCTGGCCTGGGGTGTTCTAGCATCAATGGAGAGTAATTATCTTCGGCAACAACCAATATTGAATAGTTAAGCCCGGGGATAAGGTAGCCAGGAGAGGCTTCAAACAGTCACTCGCCTCTGCGGACTGAAGGCTGATGGATGGATCAGCTGGGACTGGCTGCTGCAGGGGCCCCACAGGCAAACGAGCAGTGTTACCAGCTCTCATCTCCCTATGCCCTAGCAGCAGCATTATAAATCCCAGAGAAAATTCATTTTTAATGTGCCTAGCGGAGAGCGCTTTTTGTTCTACACTGCCAAGATCAATCAGGAAGACTCTTCATGTCGAGCAGGAACGTCCAGAAACATTTGTCACCAGGGCTTTGATGAGAAGAACTTTCAAGATGGTTGAAATACTTCCCGACGCACAGAGCAGAGAGAATATGGAATGAATCAGCACAACATGTTACTACAGCTGAATCCATTTGTCCGTGTGTTATTTTCTTTCAAACTTCTATCACGCTGTATCCTTAGGTTGCAAGAGTGCTTCAGCCACTCTTACATCCGCTGGCCTGCTCTCACCATCACTTGTATTCTGAAGGATAGGCGCTCCAAATGGATGACCTAGAAATGGCGTCCATATTGAAAGATGGGAGTCATCCAAGAAGGTGCTCATTTTCACATCATTGGTCTCTACTCGATCCCCTTAATGAATAAATCATGGTTTCTGCCAGGCACTCTCCAGATCGAAATTACAATGTACAGCTGCAGAAATAAAATGGAATAAAACATGACTGGGTTTCCGCTTTAGTAGTGGCAGCCGATGTTGTGCCTCTCCACCATCATTACTTCCAATACTAAATGTTAAAAGTAGCTAAAGCTGAGATTCACACTTGAAGAGCAGAAACCCACGCCGCTGGAAAAGTGCGCCAAACTGTCGATTGTAGCAAAAATATGGAGCGGTTCGTTAAAAGTTCAGAAACTCGTGCTTATAGTTACTAGTTTTGAATGTGAAAGTTGCAGCTCATTTTTTTTCAGTTTGCTCAAAAATTACTATTCTTTCTTTCATTGAACACTTTTGCGCGTTGAGATCAATATGAATGCTTAAACGCTACTTTCTGGGATTGCCTTTCAAAATTCTATGTTTGTGCAATCTTTTGAAATTCCCTTTTGCTGTCTCAGGGCTACACTCTCCTTTAGCATCACCTTTTCAGAGTTTTTTTCTGCTATTTTAAGCAATGGTGTCAATTGCGGTGGAGGCTATTTTCACAAGGTACATATTTCAGCTCAATCCTTTCAGTCAACGCAGATTTACCTGAGATTAACCGTTCTCTAGACTGAAGCTGGCATTAGCCTCCCATGCTAAACTTATATGAGAAATCTGCAGCTGGTTTTAATATACCCAACTGTTTTTGACAAGGATATATGGGCTGGTCATCCGCCTCGAGACTCAAAGTAACTCCACGGGATTACTACAAAGCTCCTCTAAAGCTCGTCTTATATATTCATTTTGCTGTGAAAATAATAGCGTGCCTGTTAGTTTGACAGAAATAACACTTAGAACAGTGTCAATGACGTGGCGCAACACTTTGAACGTTGAAATTTGCACATTACACCGTGGCTTGTTCAACAACAGCCGGACCCACTTAATGTTTCTGCTGCATCTCATGAATACTGTTCTCATTTTGACAACCGGAGCCTTGTTGTAAATGTGAGCAACACTTCACAGAAACTAAGTGTTAATGACTTTCCCACTCGCTAAGAGGAACTTACTTAAAATTAAGCTGTTGGCGTAAAATTCACTGCTTTTAAAAGGGAGGAGAAAAACTCATTGGGGAAAGAAATACCAGCCATATATTTTCATTCGATGAGGTTGTAAAGATTCTCAGTAATTGCACTGGTAGAAAGCCTACTGGTTGTATCTGCCAAAGGTTATTCGTTTGTTTTGCATTAAAAGAGTAAAATCTTTTAAAGGAGGGTCAGTTAGAGTCTGGAGAGGTCTATAACTAAAAGGACAGTGGTGATGATCCAGGATACTCAACATTTATGGACATGTATCAACACTTCTGGACATTGGTCATCTGTCTCTTACGGACCAATACCAATGTGTTTTCTGTTCTCTTTCTTGTGTTGGAACGGTTTGATTCTCTAAGTCAGGTGTCTCCAACCTTTTCCACCCAGAGAGCTACTTCCCGGGACGATAACGGCAGAGAGCTACTCTTTTAAGCAACCCTGGGTAAAAATTAGTGATATGTTGGTGTGAATAAGCCTGATATTGGGTGCATTCAGTATTTATCATTGCATATTTCTTACTAGTGCACAAAGTAAGTGCCTTTACAATAATAAATAATGGTAATCCATCCATCCAACCATCCATTTTCTACCCTTTCATCCATTTCTGGGTCAGGGGGGTGGCAATCAGAGCTGCCACCCAAGTCTCATAGCACCAGCCCCTCACTGACCCTCTGCAGGTGGTGAGTCCACAGGAGGACGGCTGCTCTCTGAGTGTGAGCATAGCCTTGATCTTTCAGTGGGGGCTTTGGGGAAAGTGGGGTTAAGTGTCTTGCCCAAGGACACAACGACAGCAGTCATCAGTGGGAGTCGGTGGAGAAGGTGTAGAGGTAATGAGTAATACAATTTGAAATATCCTGTATATTATTTAATTTGTTCTTTTCTAAATCCTTTGGCGAGCTACCTGGAAGGGGGTGGCGAGCTACTGGTGGCTCCCGAGCTACAGGATGGAGACCCCTGCTCTAAGTTCTCTGAGATAACTACTGTTGTGAATTAAGGCTATAATTAGTGATACAAGAGGGTAGCGACCGACAGTGATGATCCAGGACATGTATGGACGTTGGTCATGCATGCAATTATTAAACAACCAATGGTTTGTTTAATAATTGCATTTCCTACTTTGTAATTGTTGGATCTGTTGTTGGCGAATTGACAAGTTTGTAAAGATCTCCAAGACGACTGCTGGTTTAGGGCTCTACAAAAATGCATGGAATTTAATTGAAATAATGCATTTTTTGGCACATATTTACTGTATATAATTGGATATGTACATTGCATCATTCTGTTAGTTCATATGGGAAGGCGCAAAAGCAGGGTGGCATGGTAAGTTTTTCTGATTCAACTCACTATGCCGCATGTTTATTTCATAATTCATATAGATATACAAATTCTGCTATTGTGTTCGACCTGCTTGATGTCAAAGGTTCAAATATTCCTGCTCCACTGTTTTTCTTTGATGCGCGGTAAGATCGATGGGAGTGCTCCAAAGATAACTGATCCTCTGGAGTGCTGATGCTTTTACGGCCTGAGCTTCTGTTGTTAGTTTCACTGCATCGTTGTGGCTCGTTTTCTATAATGCCCCTGTGCGCCAACATCTGGTTCAGTGTTTTATACATTACGGTGGATGATTTCCAGACCTAATGTCATTCTGTCTGTTCACCATGTTTCCATAAGCTCAATTTAACTTGAATCTTGGATCGCCATGATTGAAATCAGTCGTTTTGTGAGCGGTAAAGAGAGATGAGGTAAGGTATACTTCTATTGTCTCGTTCATTTGACCCATCCTTCAATGAAACCTGTCAGAAGCAGTGGTCGCTAAGGGTCCAGTTTGGTCAGGACTCCATTCATTCTGACCAAAGTCCAAAGTCCTCCTTTTCAGCCCCATAATTGGTGTCTCCAGATATGAATGCTTATGATCGAGATTAAGAAACGCTTTTGAGACCCTTGGATTGCCATTTTCCTTTAATTGGATTTTTGGCACAGCCCTGAATACACTAGCCTGGTCGTACCACACTATAGTACAAATGACATTTCGTACTAAGGTCTGGAGGTGCTCCATTGAGCTCCGTTTACAGATAGGAGGGGTTAACTCCTTTTGCAGATTGAAACAATTGGATCTGAGTTTACTGTGACGTATGCAATGCGCCCGAGTCTGTTGTTAGCATTTAGCATTTAGCCTAGCCATCTCCATTGCCGCTAACGGAGTCCGTGGGGAGTAGCACCACAATTTTTCCAGCGATTACATTTGCGAAACATCCCTATTGCTGCGGCTTCAATTTCTTGATAGAACCAGACTGGATTACTTTACTATCACATTTTTCGCCATTGCCAAACTACGACCTTCCTGTTCGACGCAAACTCTTGACGTCAACCACAACTAACTACAACACCCGCCTTCCGCGCTCTCTGTATGGTTGGTCAAAATTCAACCGATTGCAATCGCTAAAACAGGGACCAGACCCAGACGTTACATGCAGCGAAATGATGATTGAACGGAGTGTACGGATGGCTAAGGCCAGGCTATGAATACACTACTAAAAATGTCTTGCACTTTTTCCATGACTTATTTGACACCACTCAGACTTTTTGCTATGAAATGTAAGCGGAACTGACTAGCACTTAATGCCATGTTGGATCTTTTGGGACCTCCTAGTGTCCAGGGGTTGCTATAGGGTCTGGGAGATGTTGGCCAGTTGTCTGTACTCCTGTCATGCTGAGTTCCCTGCTTTCCCCTGGTCCTTTTTGATTTTTTTTCTCGCCTCAGACTTAACAGGCTTCTCTTGGCCGGCAAGAAGATGACATTTTTTGACTTTGTCTATTTGGAGCTGTCCATAGCAAGAGTACAGGGCTTTACGAAGAGTCCCATTCGCTTAGCAATGCAAACCAACTGAAGTCAACATTCTGTTTGGTTTGAGTTGAACCATTTTTCTTATTAGAATTTGGCTGTTTCTGTCCTGGATCTGGTGTGTGTATGTGTGTGGTTTACATCTAAGTTCTCTTTTCTGGAAGAAAAAAACTATTGCCCCCTATGCAAAGTAATAGCTGACTGACATGAGTGGGTTGGTGAAAAAATGGGGAAATGACCAACTCTGTGTGCAATCTGCTGCTGTGTTTTAGGTAAAGTTGCAGGCAGAGGATGACCCTTAATCACAGTCTGCTTGAAAATAATTACAAGTTTTGCATTCCTGGCACTGGTTTGTGCAGCGGGCCATAACTCGTATTGTTGTTTTGTGTGAGACAGTGCATGTAACCCACAGGCAATGTATGTATGTGCCCAGTTTATGGCAGGTACAAATTATTTATGCATTTGCAAAGCTTTATTTATGGTAAAACGGATTTGTTTCAGAACTGCTCTTCTCTCAGGAGTATATCGCAGCATGGCAGAAAGTAAACAACAATCTTCTACTTGTCTCCAGAAAGCTCCATGGGGAGGTGGAAGTGGTAACAAAGGCCTCATATATTCCAGGCTTGGCATTTCGCTCAAACATCAAACCAACCTGACTTCAATCACGTCTAAGTTAAGCGGGTCATAAGAGTGAACATGATAACCACAGGGCTAACTTTGTAGACGTCAAGGCTCCATCCTCCCCCTCTTTAGCCTCTCCAAGTTCACCTCTTAACTGTATTTTAGGAAGAACATACTTACATGTGATGTGAGACGCAGATGGGCAGATCGTAGATCGCAGACACAACTGATGCCAATCTATATAATCCCCAGGCAAGTGGAAGTTTTGGGAAATTGACTTCACAAAATTCAATAGAAATGTTTTCAAATGGACTGGAAATACAAGTAATTGTGGTGGAGATAAATCACGATGTATTTTGTATAATCTTTCAAAGAATGAATCTGTTTGTCTGGTGATAGAATCTTCTTGGCAAAAGTTCGTTTCAGGACTATACACCCCGCAGCCACAGTTACACAAACAGTGTTTGTTTTTATGTAACAAAATGAACATCGTTTAGGCTTATTACCCTGGCTTTTATTTCAATTTAGGAAATATTCCTCTTGTGTAAGTGTTTTCCATACCATAAATGCAACAAAGTGCTTTACAGTAGATTAACAACAATGCCCATTGACACGTTAACCTACCCGACAGACACACCCAAAATAACCGACAGAAAGAACACACACACACACATATATTAAATATATATAAATATTAAAACCATGGAAAACATGAGGCTGAGTGCAGGTGTAACCAGCTAAGGAAGCACCATCCGAGGAGCCATCTGCATCAGGAGCAGAGAGCCGCATGTTCTCCAGACCTCCATCAGGTCCAAGAGCCAGACCCCCAGAGCACCCAGTGCAGAGGGCTCCTACAGCGGGAACACTGGAGATACTAAAACAAAACAATGAAAAGTAAAACTATAACTGAAATCATAGAGTGTATCAAACATCCGCTAAAAATGGGTTGTACACAATGCTATTTAAATGATCCCTCTGTCTTTTATCAAGTTTAAACCATTTTACAAAAGATGTCTACAATAACATAATTCAATTCTTGCTCCCATTTGCCTGTTATTAAATGATACTAATGGCATACCAGACTGTAGCAGTGGTTGCATTGCCTGTTTACGCACAAAGGACCTGATGCCTTCAGATCGCTCTGCTCAGCTCTTTATAGACATGCACGCTCCTCCTCTGCACATAAGGTTGGAAATATGTGTCCTCATGATTGGGAATAGTGTTAACAAATCAGATCAAGCCCTCGTACATTGATTGCTCTGGTCTCGTCCCGTCTTCATTTTTCAACAGCTGCTGCCACACACACACATACATACACACACACACATGCACGCACACGCACACACGCACGCGTACACGCAGAGGCACAGGCTCCGCGCAGTGCAGCCCAGTGTCTCCAGCGTTGCACACGGAGAGCAGCTCATTGCAGGAGCGCGCTGCGTTTTCCCCCCGTTTTTCTCAATATCGACGCGGACTATTCTGGATAATCTTTACGCGCGACATCCAATGGACAAAGACAAAACGCATCGCTGTTAATGGATATGTATTTTGTTGCATTTCTGCTCCAGTTTACGTGTTAAAGGGGAGTCGGCTGGACGATCTTTCAAGCGTCCGCCTTGGAGTCGTACCCTCGCTGCCGTCGCTTCAAAGAACCCTCCGTGCTTTTTTTTTTTTGGCCAGGAGAGAGAAAAGAAACCACCTCCAGAACTTTTGTGAAGTGAAAGAAACTGCGTTGCTAGAGTATTTTCCTCACACAGGAGATCACCTTTCTTTCTACTAAAAGACGCAGGAAAAGATTGTTGAATAAGCAGCGACTTATTGTTCTGGCAGGTTGTGCGTTATTCTATTCCCGACGCGTTGAACTCACGGCTGTCCGGTGTTGGATTTAACCCCACAATAAGGCTGGCGTCGCTGTTTTTGTGATTGCTTTATTTCCGCGGACTAAGCGACGATGTGGATTTCTTTGGTGTACAGGATGCATCCATTACATCGGTAAGAATTCTAATCTCATACATACATTTTTGTTTTTTTGGATTCCTTTGTGTTTTTGCATTGAACATAGAAGGCTTTTGCGTCTCATTCTGTCGCCCGAGGATATGTGATGTATTGGAGAGAGGACTGGCTGCGTTCTGTGAAAGCAGTCTCCGAGATGGCAGACGCATTTTCTCTTCCAGTCAAAGCGCCTGGTCAAAGTATAGAGAGTATAGACTAGAGTATAGCCACGGCTTGAATAATAACACCCTCTCCTTATGCATTCTCTATATATTTATAATTATACACCCTAGTGCGTTTTGCCAAATCTGCTTGTGGAAGAAAAATGCAGAAATCTCCAGTGCGTAAAAGCGTAAATCCTCTTGCAAACGTCGGGTCAACTGCTCGTTTATGTCCCGCTGTAATATCTTAATCTTTGTCACACGTCTGTGCACATTATTGCAGCCTAACGTCGTCTGTGGTTATGGACTTTTAAAATCCGCTAAACGGGACAATCCGAGCGCGCACTGTGTGTAACCTCTCAGCCACGGGAGGAGCTGTTTAATTAGGTTTCCTTCCCCCGTGCGCCCGACAATCTCACCCATCAAGGTCAGGCAAGGATCACATGTCGCCTCTCAATATTAGTTCAACACTTAGGCCTCATATGACACGAAGCTGCCACAGTGTCGTGATGGAGCTGCACCCAAAAGAATACCTTCTCTATTATAGGGAGAAGTTATTTTAGATACATGAGTCCTGAGGGGCAAAAAAAAATCACAAAAAGTGCCTAAAATAATAGTAATAATAATAATACAAAAATAATAATGATAATCCTATAGGGGACACGTTGCCAGCTTAATGTGGTTTGCCCTACTTTGTGCTCTCTCTGGGTATTACTGTAATATTTCCATAGGGACTTGAGGCTGTTTCATTTTAAGCCGTGCTATATGCAAATATAAGTGGTGATTTTACATTGGTAGTCCTCTCCATCTTAAATATCTTACTTTATTATGGCACGCTAACATTGGCTGTATTTGAAAATGTTTGCTAAGCTGTTGACACATTGGTAAATTGATTGAAATTGAACGTTATCGAATCCAATACAATCACAAAGTTAGTGTTTGCTATTGTGTGCATTCATGATATTTATTTGTTATCTTATTTACAATTGAGTCAGAGAAGAAAATTTGAATTATAGAAGACTTATGACAGAAGATTATGACACACAAAATATTTTGAATGTTAAATTTTACCGCGACTCGTCTGCAGAAAAGTTATCAAGTTCTCTGCATAGCCCTGTAACTGATCTGGTCAGTAAAAAAGGCTCCATAAAACATCTTCAGTCCATTATCTCATTTATCGCCTGTTCGTTCTGGATCTGTTTTGCTTATGCACTGCTGTGACACTGAGTGAGCGGATACCTACCTCTAACCACACACCTACATATTAAAATACATATATTTCCTCTCTCCTCCGGCACCTATATCTGTAAACTACTGCAGATGGAGCTTCGGGATTAGCTTGCAAAAACCTCTCTTATTCCTATCTTCAAAAGCCCATTTATCTTGAGCGGGGAACGGCGATAAGAAACAGGCCTGCTTGGCAAATGTGATAAGAGGGTGAAAAATCCTCCAGCGATTTGTAATGTTAGAGTTGAAGCAGATCACAGCTGGGGGAAAGACATGACAAGCCCAGCATCATGAGACTAATACCTTGTGCCCCCTGAAGCCTGGATAGGAGATAGCAGGAGAAATGGAGATTTATTCAGGATGTGTGCGTGAGCTCACCGTTGCAAAATAAGCCAAAAAGTCAGCCAAGGAAATCGGTAAAACTGGCAAAATTAGAATATTATTCAAAAGTTTATTTATTTCGGCAATTCAACTTCAAATGTGAAACCAATATATGATATAGTCACATATCTGGGCTTTGTTTGATTTCATTCTGATGATAACCAGTTTTTAGAAGCTGTGAGCCAATTATAAACGTTATAATAACTAAGGGCTTGATACATCTCCCTTTGTGTGTAGGTTATTTATTAGTTTCACATTGGAAGTAAATGGACCACTAGGCTTCAAGTTTCACCTGTAGAGCAACGGTTTGGATACAGCATTGCAACGCGATAAAATATTGCCGTATCTACTTCAATCCTTCTTGTAGAGGAATAGCCACAAAAAAAATGTTGGCAGTGAACTATTTGTGTTGACGGATTCATGGTCAAAGCTGTTTTGAAGGAAGAACATGGCTTGAAAGTGCTGTGATTCTCAATCTTTACCTGACTAAAAAGTAGAGCTAATCCAAATTGGCTTTTACTACTGAGATTTAAGCTGCCCTCCGCAAGCAATTCCCAAGAAACATGGAAGAGGGTTTATTGCTGCTCTGCAAAACAAATCATTTTGTTGGCCTGGTTACTGCTCGAAGTGCTAACAGTAACCCTATACTTGCAGAAATCCGTATGTGTGCTTAAAAAACATATTCAAGATGTTCCTACGAATGGGTCACTTTAAACCAGGGGTGCCCAAACCTTTTGCTTCCAAGGGCCAAAGTAAAAATTTGCCAGTGGGCCGCGGGCCAAATACACCATGATTATGCATGAAACACAAATAAATGTAGATTTGATCAAGTTCTTTTAAATGCATTAATTATTGTCTATCAGTGCAAATCACAGCTGAATGAATTAAATCAACACAGTCTTAGTGAAGTGGAGGCTCCAGGGATATATGCAGGTTTGAGGAGTAGTAATAGGGTCCAGAGGAGGGAGATTTTCTGTCATGGCTTATTTAAAGGTTAAAATCATATAATAAAACCTCAAAAAGAGAACAGAAACATACATTTTGTGTGCACCATGTGCACTTGTATATTGTAAATAGTAACTAACTCTATTTTAAATTTAAATTTATTCCTTAGAAGTGTTTTTTATTCTTTTTTTATTATCTCTGTTGCACTGAGCCAAAGCAATTTCCAAGTCTATTTTCATATATTTATTTTGAACAAAAGTTTTTAACTACATTTGAATCATATTACTTTATCTTAGCTTTTATCAAAAAGGGGAGACATCACTGATCAATAGATCTGGTTTTAGCACACTTTTAAACAATACATTTTAACATTAAGTAATGAATTTGGGAACATAATTGCTAACTGCATTTTCTAAACATGATCAGGTTTTAACTCTGTTTTAACATAGGACAAGTATTCTCAATTAGTAGTGAACTGAATATTAAACTAACAAAATCAGACTAGTTAACCATGATTTTTTCCTGGAGTTTTGTTTTGTTTTGCCTAAACACAGTACAACATTTATAAATAATCAAAACAAAGTAACTGTTAAAGAGTCCGAGTTTCCGCTCCTCCAAAGGGCTCTTGAACGCATCATAAAACTCCGCGTAAGTTCTGACATTCAATGATCGCGAGTGAGGACGGCGCTTACCGGCTTCTTTCATGGGGTTGTAGAAGAGTTTGTTTTGCACAGTATTTGTTGCTTCTACTTACGTGGATCGTGCGCTGCGATCCCTGCTTGTCCTGCTTGAACTCACTCTGAAGTGTTTGTGTCCGTCCTTTTTAACACACCGGGTGGGTGCGGATTGCGCAGGTGAATAGTTCCACTCACCATTTCCCTCCGGTGAGGAGGGGGAGTGGCAGTTCGCCAGCACAATCCTCTCAATTTGATAAAACATTAAATAGCTCCAAAAAATAATAATAGTAGGCTGAAAAAAAACATAAATGGGCCTTGCACCCAATTGTTTTGAAAGATGTGTTCGATTTTAAAAAACATTTTAGTGCAAGTTGATGTGAACCATGATTGAGGAGTGTATCTCGATACAACACTTAAGTACTGGACAGTCGTAATTCAGAGGGCAACTATGCGTCCGCGCAACCTCAGACATGTCACTGTTCAGCGATTCAGCGAGGCTGAGAGACGCAGATAGAAACTTATAGCGGAGGTGGGCAATGTTTGGCGGGCCAACTGAAATGATCTGGCGGGCCAACTTTGGCCCGCGGGCCCCACTTTGGGCACCCCTGCTTTAAACGTTATGTTCCAAAACCACACTACATTTTAGCATTTTAGAGTTTTCAGGCAAGTTAGTTTGTGGTTCCATCCCAAGGTTAAAATCCCAGAACAGAAACTACAGAAATGTCCATGAATGCACTCTGAAAGCATCGCTGTTCCACAATAGAGTATATTATGTTTGTTCTTATGGAAAATGCATGGTTCCAGGAGCAGGTAGTTCTCTTGGTCTCAGAGTTATAGGCCACATGGGAGGTGGTCTGTTCTGACGACGTGTCATTATGTATAACAGATGACACTGAACATGCAATGTTATTCATACTTCAAGGACACTCCCTGAGCTCCCACATTTGTGGATCCACCGTGGGAGATGAAGAATTTATGCTTGTCTCTGTGGCACTTGGATCTACGTCTTAATCCTGTCAGGGGACCTACCATAAAACACTTGCTCTGCACCAAACACTCATAGAGTTTTTCACAGACGATGTAGCTGCTGTGGAGTGAGGCATTTGGCAAGCAACTGCTAATGCATGTTGCAGAAGTGTCTGTGTTTAATATTTCAGTTTTATATATAAAAACACAGACCGCACAAGGCCAGTGACTGTAATGGGACAGGGAGGTGTTGGCAAAACAGAATATATTTTTTCTTCCTATTTTATTGCAGTTCCTTCAGTGCTGGCTGTGTTATTAACTGCATTGGACGGTGAGAGATTTATGTGCAAGTCCAAATAGAACTGGTGACCTTTCCTGTGGCGTTAGCAGCTCTCAAACCAGCGCACAATGGACTGCCTCCACAGAGAGACGTGTCTTTGTGTCCCTTGTCTCTCCATATCTGATGTTATTTTCTAAATGTGAGCAGCCAGCGACTTTCTTTTCCTTTCTTTCTGAATGTGTCTCTGAGCTCAAAATGTCAACTGAGTGATGCACAAAGCAGTGTCCGGAGCTCTTTGAATACCTTGCGGTGCCATCGAAGTCATAGGTTAGCAGTTACTCAGTGGCTAATGTGTTCTGTGGCTCATGGCTAAAGCTACTGAGCATTCCCTCATCAACAGAGGCTGAAACCGTATCATGAAGCATTATTAGCACTGTTACCTCAGTCCAGATCTAATGGTGTTGTTATTGTTTTCTCTATCCCTTTGACAAAATTGTTCCTCTTCACTTCAAACGCTAGTCAAATCCCATACATATTTCAAAAGAGATTTCCCTTTAATCCCAGCAATCCTTCTGCAATTAGCCACTGACAGCAGCGCCTTGTGTAGGTCACAATCGAACAGAGCGCGGACAAACTAGTGCCCCTTTGATTCTGGGCACTGAGCACCCTCAGCGCTCAGGCTGCTCATTGGAGCCCGTCTCAAGGAGAGGTGGAGGCACTTGAGTGAATTCCCTTTCTTTTGATGCTGCCGACCTGGGTCAACCTGTCATTTTGGCTGCTGGCCAGCTCCCTACCGAGTCCTCGCCTCTCTTACTCTTCTTTCCCCATCTCCAAACAGTGCTTTCCCGAGAGCGAACCACGTCTTTTGTTACCTTTATGAGGCGTAATTAAATGTGCACGGCGTGGTACAGTGTTTGAGCAGGAACCCCAGGCGTGCCATTAGCCAGATGTGGCTGCTCAGTTCTTAATGATAGAGGAACAGAGGCGGAGAAGACAAGCCCTGGAGTCCTTCATCACGCCATCCCAAGGTGTCGTGTGGGCCTAATTGCCCCATCGTTTTGTGCACTATACAAGCCCCCATGACACCTACCTTCATGCATTCATTACGTGGACTCCCAGTGCTATATGCAGGCAGCGGTACTCATGTACAACTGGAGGTGGGTGGCACACTGCAGCTAGGCTTTTAGCCAGCAAGTATGATTCAAGGGAGTCCTTAACATCTTTGTTTTCAATATGGCACGCAGGAGTGTTGCAATGTTCACTGTAATGTACTGCATTAAGTGCTCGCAACATCTGCCTGGAGAGGGTTTCATTGTCCTGTACTTTAACCATGAGATCACGTGAGAGCCATAAAAGGAAACATGCTTTATTAAATGTGCTGAGTGGGCAATCAGTCTGTTTCCCCAAAAGGTGATTTTGAGCAGCCACAATAGCCACTCTGAAGAAAACAAGACGCTGTCTGTCTCAGCCTATGGTTCAAAGTGCTCTGGGATTTCACTGACGCTGAGTGATCAGCTCAAATTCATGGTGTTCCCTTCCAGCTCTGCCCTGGATCTCACTTTTGAGACTTCTCATATTCACCCTTAAGCTCTTTTACTTTCTGTGTGTAAAGGTCGCTTTTCTGCGGTCTAATCCAGAAGCAGTTTTCTGCTTAGTAATCACATTTAAATTAGACCGACCTTCCCCTGATGCGGATTGGTTGGTGGTTTGCTCATCTTGGGGAGCGTCAGTCTTTGGGTCTACATACCAAACATACGCTGGCCTCGCTGGAAAGCAGGCCCCTTCGTTAGTGAGGAACTGACGAGCTGCCGCTCACATTTGGGTAATTAACACCGCCACAGATTGTGGAACAGCTGTGCAATTTAGCACTGTGGCAACAGCAGCGAGTCAAGAGAGACTCTGCAAACACAGGATGCCTGTGAAGCACCTCGCTAAGGCCTCATCCAACTCTCTCCAGTGGCCAAACAGAATGCACATCCACAGCTCCAGGAAAGGCAACATGACAAATCACACTTAGTACAGAAATAGGACCATGTGTGGATATAAACAGAAACCTCTGTATTTTCATTATTGATGTACAGCTACAGTTATATACAGTATTCTACCCCCTAGGGTCAGTTTGAGCAGTTTCTGCTCAAACTAGTCAGTACTAGTTGGTCTTCTCTTTCGATTAACAAAAAGCGGTGTGGAATAGTATTGAATTAACATCTCAGTTTCTGTTTTGCTTCTTTTGCTGATTGTTATTGTGCCCCATACCATCCTGCTATGTATTTCAACTTGTTTTTATCCTCCCTGATCCACAACATCTGGTTTTGGGTTTAACCATCGGGGAGTGGTGAGAGTGTGGGGAGAAAAATGCTTGTACACATGCACTTTAAGCCTCGCTTCTACCTGATTATTACAGATACAAACATCCTGAGTTGTTGGCTAGCTGACAAGTTGAAAGCATTCTGTAGTGACAGCTCCTAGACAGATATTTGCTAAGCTCCATGGCATGTATTCATTTGTGTTCGAGCAATAGCACTATTTCAAACAACCTGTTTTACAGCTGAGTGCTGCAGTAACGATGAGCTGCTGTGTAGTTAAGTGTGATTGTGTATAGTTGAACCCTGTTGACTTACTCCTTCTCTGGCCTATCAAGTGTCAGTGACAGTGACATGCCCAGTGCTGTCAGCAAGCCATGTCTGCACGCTCTGCTCTCTCACACAGAGAATGGAGAGAGCCTGGGGAACTTGTTAAATTTCTGCTAAGCTAGGTTATCCTGACTTTGACAAGAGACATTTCCTTCCAATCTCTTCAGGTCTTCTGCAGCCATCATCAACCATAACTGTGTGAGTGAACAGGGCAACAGAGGCGTTCCAACAATAATAATGTGAAAATGTCTATGTGCTGTAATGCCAGGTGAAGGCAAACGGACAGGCAGACAGCCAACCTCTGAAATGTATTCTGGGAGGCCAGACCAGACCCCGGCGGTGCTGTCATTTATTTATCCTATCTGCAGTGCCTGGAGAGGTGAAGAGAGGAGAGATAGCACAGGCTTCCTCCACCAGAGGGCTGACCCACTCTGAGGGATAGAAAATATAATTGGGCTGCTCTCACTCACGGTTCTGGCACCAATAAGACATGTCTCCCTTTCTCCCTTCCTCGCCGCCCACATGGTTTGCAGACAGGCTGAGGAGCAGAGCAGAGCTGGTCTTCAGGCTCAGAGCAGGGACAAACCAAACAAGGCTTGTCACTTGTGCTTACAATGGCACATATTTGATCGGGGGAGGTTTTTCTCCCTTCCTACCCAGCTCATTCCTAATATCATGTCAACATCTTTGGCCCAAGCTCCTATGCTGGAATCCAGCATGCTGCCTGGCTGGTTCTCTGTGAGGCACTGCCATGCAAGGCAAATAATGGTGCTGTGAGGGACACGCCACCTGTTGGTTCATACACAGTGTACAAGGGCAGCTTATTATACAGGGAGGAAGAATGTGTGAAAAATGTGTTGACTGTTTACAGTAATGAATTGTATGCTTTTAGTATGTCAATAAGGTTAGTTAAATGTTCATTTGTTGAGTGACCTTTTGAATCCAAAAGCATGTTTCACCGTGCTGGCAATCAGCCACAGGCCTGTCAGTGGAATGATGTGAAGTGACGTTGGAGCTATACAGTTACATGTAACTCTGGTTGGCATGTCATATGTTCGGAGATGAAAGTTCTGAAATATCAAGGGCACATGGAAAAGTACATGTACATACAGTACATGTACTGACAGCAGTTAGATTGCTAGATAGAACGCATGCGATAATTGATGTTATCCAATCTTAATGGCACAAAACACTGCTCAAGTATACTTGATTTGTGGAACTTATTTATCTATTTGTACATATTAAATTCAAGAGGGACCATTTGAGTTTTAAATAAACGAAATCTGCCAAGCGGTTAATTGAAAACCAAGTCACAACACAAGTATCTTAAAAATACAAGGACAAGTTTAATTAAACCTTTTTATCAGAGTAGCAGCGAATAGAAGAAGTCAGTCATCAATTATAAGAAGTAAACAACTCAGCAATTAAGAGTTAGTTTAGACACCAAATTTTAGCCTTGTTTTATTCACAGGAATTTATTTTGTTAAGAAGATCCAGTCCTTCAGTGATGAGACATAACCGTGATTCTGTCCGCACACTGTACAATGAACAAAACAGTCTATCCGATCTGTTATGAACGGGCTTCTCACAGACATGAAGAACAGTTGTGTGAACTTTTGGGTCCTTGATACTTATTGAGTCATCAGTTGCCAGGTCTGACATGAAAACTAAGCTTTTAAGCAACACTTAAGTTATTCATTGTTACCATTGTAAGCACTCCTCGGCAAAGAGAATTAGTGCTCAAGGGAACAGCCTGGTTGTTGTTGGCTTTTTTATGCACCTGAATAATTCACAGTGTTGCATGTAAGACAAAGCTGCGCTCACTTTCTTCATCATATTTTAATCTACAGCAAATTATGTTGTGAATATTATCTCTTACTACCGCCAACGTCGGTACTCTCGGCTTCCCCAGGGATCGTTGTATAGCACGTACAGTCTATAGCTACTGTATATCCGTCTGTCAATGTCGATCTGCGCCACATAGAGCTCCATCCACAGGTGCAATGCTATTTACAGATCTAACAGCTGGTGGGTTTACTCCGGGTTCACGGTGGCTCATAAAGATGCAAAGCTGACAAAACAGGTAGTTATAGCAAATTAGCATGCTATTATTGTGTCATTATGAGCTTGTGCGGCAGAACACACGGCTAGGTCAAGGGAGCCGAAAGTTGTGACACCATCTTTTCATGGTAATTAACTTATGTAAATAGTCAAGTGTACACAAGTCTGAGAAAATAATGAAGCTAGTCAACGGTGGAAACAATTCTGTAGTGTGATCAAATTATATTGTTAGTAGAGATGTTACAAGTTAATTTATTAGTCACAACTAATCAATTATTTAAATAGATGTCAACTAATTGCTGATTACAGCCTTTATATTTAGGCAGTTGTAAACAAACTTGTCTCTTCCTAAATTATCTCGTCATTCATCCATAATTTAAAAGTTCCAAAGCTCATTACAACTTTTTCAAATCAAGCCTTTTCATTTTTAGTAAATAATCTGAGAAGCTGGACATCCTTTTTATTAGATCCATATAATGAATGAGCATGTATATACATTTACTCCAAGACATACAAAAAAACAAATAATTCATAACATGGGGGAAAATGCTAACAAGTAATTATCTTGATTAAAAAAGCTCCTATTTCTTTTTTGCTTGACCGACTGTGAACTTCAATGAACAAAGTTGTTGTAAAGGTCAAGTTATATTATTGTGTTTGATAACGTAAGCTCTCTCACAGACAGCTACAGTTGTCATGTTGGCACCGGTGTGAAAATGCCGCCATCCACCGCGGCATCCATAGTTAACCCATTCTATCAATGCTTCTTTACAGAGAGCTGCCGAGGCCACGTACACTTGACTGCGTCCAAATGGTTATTTCTAAATAAGGCAAACATCTGGACTCCCGCTGAGATCAGATTCTATGGAGTGTGGGATATTTAAGGCCACTGCTTAGTTTAGGCACAGACTGTAAGGGAGAAATGTGTCATGACGTCTAAGTTACAAGCATGTTCAGCATTACTGTCAATAAAAAAGACATCATGTCAGACCGCAGTTGGCACCACAGTGAAATTGTGTAGTGTCTGTATAGTGTGTGTATGTTGTTCCGGAAATAGCCAAATGTTTATAATAATGGTATTCTTGTATTTTTCAAAACTGAAATAGTCATTACATTGATAACTTTTACTACTAGTCTATAACTTGAAAAAAATAAAAATAAACGAAATGGCAACAAGTTTGAAATGGGGTTCGAAGACGCTTCTTTGGTTCCAACCCTTCACGCACTCAACACAAAGCACACACACTCGCACAAGACACAGGCCCAAACTCTCTCTGACCCTACACTGCAAATCAATCAATCAATCACTTCTTCCTCCAATGCTTGAGTTATTCAATTACTATTTGTAGAGGTAGATTTTGTGAAGCTGACATGTTAGAATAAGGGGAACCATGCTGTTGTTAGATAACTGTCAACAAAAAATTACTTTTGTATATTTCTGTCTATAATTGTACCATGAAGTCTAATGCAGATAAAAAATTCTTGCAGTATGCAGGTATGGGAATACTTTGTCTGATTCTCTTCAAATGAGTCAATACTAGATTTAGTTATGAAGAGTATCTTGGGCTTTTCAAGACATTTGTAGACCACTTACCAAAATAAAAACGCTTTGTTGTCAATTGAATAAATGTGGCATCCAAATGAACCCACCCCTCCTGTGACTGTAAGCAATCTGTTATGGGAATGGCTGAAGGTGACTGCTGGGGCATTGGGTGTCTTGTCCAAACAGCCAGTGAAGCCGGGGGGCAGAGGTTGTGTTTCAGTAACCAGAAACCTGATCCGAGATGTCTGCAGCAAAAGTAAATTCCACTTAACGTGCCACATCCCCTTTCCATCACAAGGGGGAGAGAGGGGGAACCGCTTTATATAGTGCCTGTCGTGTTTGTTTGTTCACTGGCGGAACAGATAGTATGCCTCTAAGTAGCCAAGGACGTAAGTGGGAGATCTCTGGGAATTTGTCAATCTTTCAATCTTCGCTTTGTCTACCTACCTCTGTGCCTCGTCCATCTTCTGTGCTCTTGCTCTGTACAAGTGGCCATATTGATCGTAAAAAAGGTTGGGGGACTGATATACGAGTTGAACGCAGAAATTCCCATTTCCTCATTCGTCAGCTGCTCTTGTTACTTTCACAAGGATTGGGTTTCTGAAGCGGCATCAACACTGTCACAGCCCGTACTCCACTTATGTACTGTATGAGAAAGTCAAAAGATCATGGGTCGTAACCAGAGGCAGAATGAAAAGCAATACTTTTTCTGTATACCTCTCACTGAAAGATCAGAGGTTAGAATGTGACGTTTCTATTTAAGGTTTTGCGCTGTTAGATGTGCGCTTGGTTTCTTATCTACAGTAAAGTCAGTAGAAATAGTATTTTATTTGCACTGTTATAATATAAGCTGTGAGCGGTGGCACGGTAGCAGAGTGGGTAGCACATAAGCCTTTTCTGTGTGGAGTTTGTAGGTTTCTACTCATGTCTGGGTGGGTCGGCCAGCTCCAGTAGTCCTGACCCAGCAAAGCATCAACACCTGGAGATGGTTCCCTGGGCGCTGCACTGTAGTGACCACTGGTCTTGATAGGGGGCCCTAGTGGCTGCAAATCGCTAAATAAACTAAGTAGTTCTCTTCTATATGTAATCAGTGGAATTTACTCATGATTATGTTCTATCTTCTCAAACATATTTAATATTACGAGTCATTGGTCATTGCTTGCACAATTTATTTACTATAGGTTAAGCTTGCCTTGCCTATCTTATACAATACATAGTGAGAGAAGTTTTCTTCAACAAATAAGCTTTAAAACTATCTTAAACATGCACATTGTGTTCGCTTCTAGTGTTGAGTGTTGGAGGACAAGGAGTGACTGGTGTGCAGGCCGTTTGTGGGTTGTGCGAAGCCCCTGTAGTTTTCCTAGCTTACAGTCAGCCTCCCACTGGTATTAGCACTATTTATTTGTGTTAGAGGCCCGCTGAATCATATTACTCAAAATCGCCGCCGCGGTACGAGAAACATCTCCCTTTTCGCTGCACAATCTTTCCACTCATTAAAGGTGTCCATGCCCAAAGGAATTAGCACACATTTCCCCGCGCTTCCAGCCAGTTCCGTTCTTCCGACCATCTTGAAGACGTTCTCCATGAGTGGGTTGAGGGTCACCATGTTTCTATTGCATTATTTAAGATCCTTCCTACTCGTAGCAAAGTCGTCTCGAGTCAAAAGCACAGCGCACTCTTGTGTGCCAGGAAGAAAGGCGAGCTTGTAACTTGCATTGCCTGAGGTGGGCTATGACTCACCTAGACAATGTTCAGATTGGAGAACGGAAAAAAGCAAGTTCAATAGGAGTTTCTTGAAGCCACCTTTCTTCTAACAAGCTGCAGTGAGAGGTGGTTTGCCTGCTAAATTGCCTGAAGCTCTCTGCAAGGTGATTATGTCATGGCGGGCCAGTCATAAAGAAGGATATCTCTCTTCGAAAGGCAGCAAGGAATATTATTATTATCTCCTCTCTAGCGCAACAATAGCGTTGCATTGTAATGGCTCGAAGAAAGCCTTTTTCCTTTTTTTGAATAATCGTGCCTGTCTGTTATCCTGCCTCTCAGACAAAAAAAATACCCAGGCAACCACCCACACTGACAATAGGCTAAAGGCTCTTCAACAAAGGGATGAAGGAGGATATGGAAGCAGTGACTCTTGTGACCCACCTATCGTAGCTTAGCACAGCCAGCTCTTAAGGGAGTCCGGATTTGGGCCAGAGATGTAGACCGATGGCCAATCTGAGCAATCCCTGAGCCATGTCTTAAAAGAGCTATCTGCCATCTCAGCTGTGAGCAGACCACACGGGCACAGAGGCGGAGGCGGAGAATGCACTCGGGGTTAGATCTCTATCGGAGCTACCGTAATCACAAATTGAGTGTTATTTCAACAGACGTGGAGCGTATTTTGAATAGATGGCAGACCACACCTTTTCTCTTCATTGTTATTCTGTTTCTAAAAGCTTTTCTTGACTCATAAAAGGACAGCAATTCTGTTCATCATGTCCTTGCTTGACCTAGTTGATGCGCCGGTTTGGTGATGACATGTTTGTACGCTTGTTTGTTTTTAATTTCAACATCAATTATAAAGACGTGAGAAAGACGGACAAAGCAACGGGTATAGTGTTGCTTTAAATTTCCTCACCTATGTGCCTTTTACATTTTGAATAGGTCACCTTTAAATGTAGTTTGTATAGTGCACATCCTTTCACAGCTTGCGTCATCCTCTGCCTGCCTGTCGTCCCCTCCTCTCTCACTGGCTGCAGCTCACTCTCCTCTTTTTCCTCTGCGTTTCTCTGTGTATCTGTTCTGATCCCAGTTTTGTGAAGTAAAAACAGTTTTATCCGTTTACTACGTCCTATTTTAGCGCATTGATATCGCACATGTTTTCTTGTTTTTTACAAATGTGTTATTGTTGCGATGTGGATTTCTCTGTGATAGTTGGTGCTAAAAGTGAATTAAAGACCCTGATTGTCTGCTCTCCGCACCCAAAGCAGTTTTTTTCATTTATTGAGAAAAGAGCAACACCAGATATTTTGTTTCTATTACATACAAATGCGACGGTGCGACAGTAGCTTAGTTTGGACCCAATGGTTGTGGTTCGAGCCCACTACGACCCATGTCACCTGCTCCCACTGATGTCTGCTGTTGTTGTGTCCCTGGGCAAGACACTTAACCCCACATTGCCTGAAGCCGCTGCTGTAAGACCAAGACCACCATGTCTTCAATGACAGAGAAGCCATCTTCCTGTGGACCTACCTATGAGACAGAAATGGATATTAATAATGGGGGTATAAAAAAAAGACAAATGTTATTTAGAAAAACAATGTATTTGATCACTAGTTTTGCCTTTTTTCACCGTGAAAAAAACCACCATTAAATCAAAGAATATATTGCCCAGCCCTAATTGATGCACATTATTATCAAAGAATAATCCTATATACCCACTGGCTGTATCTCCTAAGCCACATCCCACAACTGTGACCACTCTCTGTCAAAATGCCTGAAATCTAAATATGTTATCTGATAAAAGCTGATAACTGCATATTTTTGGTGTTGCTCTGTCTCTTCTACATCAACTACTTAATCATATGAACCAAACAAATCTATATTGACCTCATCCAGTGAAATACAATGTCCCCCGAAGTATTGTTTTCCCAATGTGTGCCCCGTATCAACAAGCTCAGACAGTGCGATAAAGGCTCATTTTGAATCCTCCGAGTTTGGGTTGGCCGCCTTAATTGAGTCAAATAAAAAGTGATGGTGGCGATGATTTGTCTGTCGGCTTTTATTGCAGCAATTTAGACTATGCCTCATTGCATTATGCCACTTAACAAGAGCCCTTCACTGCTGCTTTGTCTCCGGTGCTATTAACATGCGCAGGTTCACTACACAGGACGAGCTTGGAACACGCTAGGCCTAATTTTCTGCAAATTTGAGCTGATAATCAACTGGAAGGAGTGCCGCGGCGGTCTTGACATTTCCAATCGTGTTTTCCCCCCGCTAATTTTGCCCTGTCTTCTGTGTTAACCTATAATGTGTGATAATGTGTGATGTTGGAGCCGTGATTCGTGACCTATTCCATCCCTACGCACTGCTATCAGGCTATCACCATCCGTCATAGTGGGGAGTTTGGGCTGAGGTCTGCATGCTCCCCAGTGAAATACGGCTTGTCCTTTTTCCTTCATTTCTCCTTATCTGGTTAGGGCTGGTGGCGAGCCTGCTGCGGTGCTGATTTGTGACCCTCTGTCGTTCGCGGCGATGGCAACAGAGTCTAATGTAATGCGTGCGTCTGCCCTTCTCCCCACTGATGAAACGGGCCCCTGCATTCCCCCGATAGACTGCTAATTTGTATACTAAACTGACAGGCAGCAGTGATAAGGGCTAGCAACTGCTGCTCGGCTCCAGAAAGGAGGGGTGCGGTGTAAGCAAGGCCAAGGGTAATATTTTACACAAAGCTCGAGTCACCCCCCCTCTTCTCTTCCAGCATCTCGCTCGGAATTCATTTCTCGACGACTGTTGCTAGGGCCAGAGGAAGCTGGAGTTGTCACTGTTTTGCCACCTCAGTTAGACCTGTAGCAATTCATCTAAAATGAATGCAACCAGTCAACTATTGAAAATAATTGCGATACAATTTGACAGTACAGATTCTAAGCCACATGCCAAGCCGACATGTTGGTGGCAAAATGTCCAAACAAGATTAACTACTTTAGATTTTAATCAATGAGAATAATATGGATTAGTCATACTTGTTATTTCAACTTTAGCTTGAGCTGAAAGACAGAAATATGCGGCAGTAGCACAAGCTACTGGATGAAAGAACTAAGTGGATGAAAGAACTAAGCCAAGGACAGACGGCGGCTCTTTAACTCGCTTTTCGGAATGTTTGGCTTGAATATGCATTTACAACGACAAAAATATTTGCCACCTACAATATAAAAAAAATATTGTGATGAGAGAAGAATAGTGACTTTCCTTGCCTACCAGATCTCAAATCTCAACGCGATTTTCAAAATGTCTCCAAATGCAGGAGGGTCTAAGGACAGTGAGGATTCAAGACATATTTGGAAATTTACAAACATCTATGGGCATTCATCTAATCTGTTGTAGATTTATTAACATATTTCTTTAAGTTCTCCGAGACTGCTGTTGAAATTAAGGGCTGAACCGAAATATATGGAATTTAATTGTTTAAGACCTAACTAAACCCTGACAACGCATACCTATATGATGAATAAAGACCTTTTTTATCTCTACTTTTACCTATATTTAGGGATTAATCTCTGTCCTGGGTACACAAATCAAAATCGCTCCAGTTCCTTGCTGACCAGTCCATTGTAAGTCTACTTGCTCACTATGGTATTCATTATAAGCTTTCTACTGCTGCAGTCAAGGCGAGTTGCGGAGGCGGTCTCATCTCCAGTCTCTCTCCATGGCTTACATTAGGTGGGGGTCTGCTATCCTCCTGGCCCTGTAGAAGTGCTTTGATGGAAGCTCACGGGGTCACGTGTGGGCAGCTATAAAAGCTTAAGGTATACCATTGTTTCTGGTCCCCCACAGGAATGCTATAAGGCTCATCATAAGGTCATTAAGTTTCTAGAGCAGTTCTGAGGACAAACACAGGACACATAATTAATGCATCTCCCCAGGTGCATTCTGGGAGCTGTAGTTCCAACAGTGCGTGGCTAATGTGGCACTAATAGCTAAACATAGCGTCGGCGAGGTGGGTTAAAGAGTGGAAATGTTTTGCTGCCCTGAGTGGGTGCAAATGAGTGTTTTAAGTGGTTTTAAAAGAAAAGGGCAATGATGAGTTTGTACTGTAAAGCTTGCAGATGTCTTGTAAACAGCTGTGATTCCTCAGAAACCAACCACAACTCCACTTCAAAGGCATCTGTGGCTACTTGAAAGACAGCATTCCATCTGCAAATAACTATTTTGAAATGAACATTATGATGCATTAGTTCACATGCATAAAAGGATGGATTGATTATGTATTTTTTATGCTCAAGATGTTTACTTAAAAACCTGTGCAACACAATCTTTTACACAAGAAATTAAAAGAATAACAAAAGCAATACATTAGAACAGTAACACAATGCAATGTCAGATGTAAAGACACACACACACACACAAACACTCTCCGGCCATACACCTCCGTCCCATTACATTCTTTTGAATTTGTCTGAAATGTATTTCATTTTCAAAACGCATAGCAGCAAATCCAAATCGCAAAGAGTTGGATATATTTGTTGAGATTGTAAAGTATTGGGTCGAATTATATATGTGTATGCTTATGCTATTGTATTTTTAGCCGGAGTAGAGTGGCAACTGAGGAGCACATGTGACAGTCGATGGAAATTGGAAGAGAGGGCAGTGAAGGAGGAAGCTGACAGTGATGAAATACCAAGCAGGAGCCAAATTAACACATGGCAGGCTCCTGTATGTGTGTGTGTGTGTGTGTGTGTGTCAGGGTAAGGGACGAAGGGAGGGAGGGAGGTAGGTAAGGGGGAGGAGGGGTGTGGGGAGCTCTATGGACATGCAGGTTCAGCCAGGGTAATTGAGAGCCCCATAGTCCATGCTGGAGAGGTGCGATGCTGCCCACCTCTGCTCTTCCTCTGCCCCCGAGCTCTTCCTCATGTAAGGCTGAACCATCAGGGAAAAACATAAACCAGATTATTTTCATTCATATTGATGGATTTATTTATTCATTAATGTATTAGTTTATTAAAATTGTATATATTCTTGTGCACCAGCAGGGGGGAACACTTGACATATTCAATTCATTTAGGCATATTTCAGCCAAACGGTGTGTCATTCTGTTGCTGGTTCCTTTTTTTTTTTTAATCCAATATCAAGGATCAAGGAAGGTTGAGATTGGGATTTTCTGATCTTTCATGTTTTGGCACAGCTTGACCGATAAGTGTTTTAGATGCCTCTTCTGCTCCAATCACTGTAGTGCTGCAGGATTAATCACAATCAAATCAAAGTCGCTATTTTCGTGGCCACAATTTGACTTGAAAAACTGCAATTATTTAAGTTCTTTGCAAACAATAAACAACTAAATAAAGCAAAATATTCTCTTGATTGCAGTTTCTTTTGAAGATTTAAGAGGTTAGAACATTATCTCAATCAATCAATCAAATTTTATTTATAAAGCGCTTTTCATACAAAAAAATGTAACACAAAGTGCTTTACAGTTTAGTTAAAAACAATCCAACATGCCCAGCCCTAAACCCTCCTCCCCACAGACCCCCCCAAAACCACATTTATAATTATATATACAACCACATGCGTACACACACACACACACATACAAGTATAAAGTCACATCAGGTACAATAGGTAAAACAATAAAAAGAAATGGGGCTGGGAGCAGATGTAACCGGCTGAAGAAGCGTCATCCAAGGAGCCATCTGCACCAGGAGCAGAGAGCCGGCTGCAGCCACAGGGAACGACACAGGACCCAGAGGAGAGAGGGGCCCCAGACCCCACCAGGCCCAGGACTCAGACCCCATAGGACCCAGAGGAGAGACGAGTCCCCTGACCCCCACCGGATCCAAGAGTCAGACCCCCGAAGCCACAGCAGACCCCAGCTCCCAGTGCAGAGGGCTCCTCCAGAGGAAACACTGGGGACACTAAAACAATACAATAATACAAAAGAAAGTAGAACAATAAAATGAGACACTAAAAAGAAAAATGGCAGCTGCCTAATATTGATAATAACAATAGTAAATGAGTAGATACAATAAATAATAAAAAATAAATAGAAAGAGAATGTGTCTAAAAACATAAATAGATGTACTAAAAAGCAATAATAAATACTAATCAAAAGCGACTCTAAAAAGTTGCGTCTTGAGCCTACTCTTAAAAATATGAACGTTCTCTGCGGCCCTATCTGATCTAATCACTTTATATCTATGCTTAATCTTTATTGTAATGTAGCTCTCATGAAGTTATTATGACTCTGAACCAAATTAGACTTTTTTTTTTTTGGCATTGCAATGATGGTCAGAATAATAACTAATAGATAGTTTGCCAAAATCGTGCAGCCCTAACACCGACCAACACAGCATTTTGGGACACGCAAAATGTTGCTTCACACTGAGACATCTGACCTATTCATTTTGCTGTCAGGGAAGAATGTACTGTCGCGTTTGCTTCCTGCTGTCCACTACCTCTTATTACACACATGCAGCGGTAGCATGTGTTAGGCAATAAAGTGCTCCAAGTAAAGCTGGGGTACCTAGCTTTTTGTTTCATAAATATTTCGGTTGTCCCAACAGAAAGTTATATATTGTGTAAAAATCAGACCACAACATGCTATTTAAACTTATTGCAAAACATGTTATATTTTTAAATACTTGAAAGAGTCAGGATTCTACGCTTTGGGCTGAGAGCTGATTGGCTGAGTGATGAAGGTCCTTTCTTTTTCTCTTTTTCACTTTTTTTGCCTGAAAAAGTTGTGGCCAAAAATAAATGCATTTGAAAATTAGTGATAAAACCAATGAAAGTTAGATGGATGTTTATCTCATATATTATTGTTGTCCGTATTGTTTGAAAGTTAGGCACCCGAGCTTTACCATTATAGGAGCAATTTACAGTTCAAATTGTACACAATTCCCATTCATTTCATTTTTTCTTTTCCACTTTAAAACGATTTGACTATTTTCTGTACAACCCTAGTCCCTAATTTCAAAAGGAGGCTGCTGTATTCATCTAATGATAAAGCCTCTTGTGATCTGCCCTTTAAGAAGTAGGACTGGTGTGTTTTTAGCATTCTAGTCTGCAGTGTGAAACTTTCTTGGATGTTGGGATGCTTTTAAATTCCTGATTGAGCATTTGTTGAAAGTTAAGCATGTTCCAAAGTCACGTTAATGGTTTTACAAACGGTGTGAAGAACATGTGCATAATGACTGATGAAATTGTAATTACTGCCTTTGCTGGCGTTAACCACAGCATATCTTCTTGATCCAGCTGTGATCTGTCTGTGATCTGTCTGTGATCATAAATGAACTGTGGATTTGTGAGGGAAATTATGTGGACACTCACACATTACAATATAATACATTCAAATGTTTCTAACACATGTTAAAGCTGGAGTTCCTACATTGTTTTTGTTCCATAAATACATGTTGTTTCACCAAACAGAAAGACTAAAATATTTCATGAAAAAAATCAGACCACAACATTCTTATTCTATAACCAGGTGATTGGTTGTGTGGGGTTGGTAGTCTTGTTTCCACTGAACGATCTGATCTAAAGATGTGACAGAGAGCAAAAACACATGTGAAAACTAGCGATAGAACAAAACTGTTTTGAGAGCATGCACCTCGTCACGTGGATTTTTTACTCCTAAAAAATTCACGTGTAGCCTTTAATTAGAATCACACACTGGTTGCACAGGGTATATTGGTCTCTCAGCAGTCTTCTCTAAATTAAGTTAATTAAATATGAGTAATTGCTTAAGCTGACCCCATGTCTCAGATCACAGCCTTACCTGATCAATGCCTTTCATACATTTGCACCTCACTGATTATGTTGCAATCCAATTCTGTTCAATCCTCTAAAATTATGTACGAGGGCAATTAGGAATAGCTGCATTAACTGAAATGTATGCACAATCTGCAAATACATTTCCCCTCATTCTATGCTTGAACAGCAAATGCATTTTTCATTCTAACTAAACGTCTCTTATTGCTCACCACAGTTCCTGCCTTTCCCTCTGTGGCCGCACTGTTATCGGGAGATTTATGTGGCCAGTAATTCAGTGGTGTTCAGGGAAGTTGGAAGACTTTTTAAAACAAACAGCGGTGTAATTTGTGATTTGGCATTCCCTGAATCTGGGAGTGTGGTTGTGCCTGTGATCCACTGGGAGTTAGTTGGCTGATGAAGGTTTTACTGGCTGCTCTCCTGCGTTAGCATCTGACCAAACGGGAGGATTTCACAGCTGCTGAAAGCCGGGTCCTGGCTCAGCCCTCTGACCTCCTCCTCCTCAGTCTCTGCTCTCCCTCTCTCCACACTTTCCTCGGGGAGCTCTTGTGTGGCTCCGAGGAAGCTGAATCATAAAGCATGGTAATGAATAGAATAGGGAAGGAAAGCTGAGGCCTGCTGATGGCTCTCTAGAGAGGAGGCCGGGCCCCTGAAGCCCCAGGCTCAAATAGCAGACGGACCCCTCAAAGGTCAGGCTTCCTGCGGCCCGCTGCAAGGGATTTTGGCTCCCAGGCAAAGTGGCTTGAATTTCCCCCATTATTTTTTAAACGGTTAGATTTCCCTGTTTCCTTTGGAAATGTTGGCCTTTGCTCCTTGCTCTGACTTCCCTTTATAGTCTATGTTCCCCCTCTGCCTCATCTTTCCCCGTCTGTTTTTAATGGCAGCCATGGCTGTCTCTACAAAGAGAGTGTGAAGAATTTGTTATACATGACCTCCATGCACCACAACCACAGGCAGCGCTGAGTGCCAGCAGCTCAGCCTGATGAAAAAATGTCAAGTTAACCAGAAAGTTCTAACAAAACAACTGCCAGGTCTTGGCTTTGACATGCCATTCAAGAACTGCTTTGGCAAGCCGTCCTTGCAATTCTTTATTATACAACTGACCTTGGCAGGTGCAAAACTCGAGAATTAAACCTAAATATCTCTTATTTATGTTTCTTTAAATACATTTTGATAGCCTGTCCAAACCCACAAATGTTGAAATGGGATACGGTCTGGGGCAAGGGTCTTGTGTAAACAGCCGTTCTGTTATGTCTGCTGCTCTCTGGATTACCACTCGGTCCACAACAGCGATTGTAACTGTTACATTGAGTTATGGCGTGACCTCCCTGTGTTTTTCCTGCTGTTGTGACCCCATGCCACACTTGGAGCTAGCTCCCGTGTCCATTTGACAAGCTTCATTTCATTTGGAGCCCATATTTTTCTTCCTCAGGCTCTGGAGGTTGCGGTGCTTCAGAGCTAAGGCTTGGTACTGAAGCGTTTAATGTCTTCCAAAGCTAACAAAGAGGCTGTGTTGTAGCTGGGCACCCCGGTTCTGGGAGACTGAACCAGGGCAATGCACCACACTCACTCTGGCTCTGCCTCACAATCCCCTGGCTTTGTTTACTGTAAAAGGAAACAGGAAACAACTCAATTCAAGTGTCTCTGTCCTGATTTGGCCTTATCAAAACACATCTGAAGTGCCACTCACACTGTGCTAATGGCTCGATGAATCACCTAACCTTGCTTTATGTTGACATTATTGGACTGTACAGGGTAATGTGTGATACACTATCATGACTCGGCCGCTTTGGTCTGACTACATTTGTAAATAAAGTGAACAGGATATGTGAGAAATTATATATAAGCCTCAGTGTTATGTTCAATACATACAGTTACAGAAAGTTAAATAGTTAAAGTTCATGCTGGAGAATTTTAATTTCAAATACCAATAAAGCACAATGGGGAAAGAAGCCATTTTTGCAAGAAATGTTCAAAAAGACACTGGCCATAGGTATGATTAGTTGCCTTTGTCAATATGTCCAAGGATGTATTGATCTTAATCTTATTTTTTTCAGCTGCCCTTTACCATCATTTTACTCTGTAGACTCTTTGAAATTGCTTTTTTTATTCTGACAAAAAATATGCAATAATTGTGAGGTTTTTTTTTTTCTGTATTCATTACATACAGTTCTTTCTGCAGTAAGTTGTGTGTAGTTAATGGACAAAATCTCACAACAGTTAAAGACCTATTACTTCAAGTGGAGCTTTTCCAAGTGTCTAAAGCCTGCCGTGAAGTGCTATCTCTTGGTATTGTTTTTGTACAAGTGCAGACAGACAAATTCTGCGGTGAACAGAGGCACAGTGGCAGTGAAAGAGAAATTGGGAGGTCTTAGAGAGAAGAGGACGTCCTCCAAACACTTGTGAAGAACTACGAGAGATGCCAAAGACAGCCATCTGTGTTTACACAATCATTTGCTTTTTCTCGCTGTCTCCGTCTCTGATTCACTGTTCATTCTTTACATATGCTCCCTTTGTGAGGAATAAAACACAAGCGCGGCAGTTAAGGATACTTGGGCCCTTTGGGTGGAACATATGTTGGGCTTGTGGTCCGTTTTATAAGTCTGCTGAACCCAGATGAAATGAGCCAGAGCAATGGGAAGCCATGGTTTTAAACAAAGACCGTATACCGACCTGACATTACGGGCTGAGAAGGATTTTCATTGTTGGAGCTATCTTTGAAAGCATGCAGCCGTTTTGCTGCAGGGTTTTGCACAATGCCACCTTTTGTGTGACTGGAAAAAGAGTGTAAAGTTTAAAGGTTCCCCTTTCTATGTGTGTATTTTTATTGAGTGTATAGTGTTTTGGTTTGCCTGTGCCTGCCAGAGACTACTATGTCTATCTGTAGAGGAAAATACCCTTTTTGTTTGGTCTGTAGCCCATTTTACCTCGCATAATTTCACTTAAACTTGTGTTGAGAACATGTTTTGTAATGCACAATCTAAAAAAATATATTATTACTATTACTTTTATTACTATTATTCAGAGTGCAGTGAGTTGCACATTGATATGCACATTACACTCTTCAAAATAAACTCTTTTGACCTTTAATCTATGAATATATTTTCGACTTATTCAAACATTTTCAGTGCAGCCTCTTGATGTTAAGTGGCCGTTAGACATGCAGCTCCTCTTTTTGTAAACACCAATAAACATTCAACTGGTCTTCTGTGCAACTATAAGCTGTCAATCACATGAAACGGGTGATTCTATGTTTTTCTACATCCACTAAGTGTGTGTTTGTGTTTTGCAGGTGTCTGATGTAGCATCAGAGAGGTTCTTTTCTCACACCACTCCCAAAGGTAAGAGTACTCCTTTTTCATATTTCTGGCCTTTCCCCCTCATCCCCATTTCTGATAACAACTAGGTTTTAGCATAAGTCCAAATCTCCTTTCTCTAATCCGGCAGGTCCGAGTCGAATTTAAATGACATAAACAAGGTCTGGTGACTACATATGCATACATTAGTGGCGAGTGCTGAGTGGCGCTTCTTGGACGACCCCGCCAGAGGCTTAGCCTTCCTACATATTGGTTCATTAGAGGGGATTTAGAGCCTCCCTGCCACATGCTCCCACAAATGGGAACTTCCCCTCAGGCAATACAAGCTCTCTGACAGCCGGGCCTGGGCCATAATGGATGCCAAAGAAAAAGGAGAGAAAGCTGTGTCAGCGGCCCAGACGACACCATCTCAGTGTGTGTGGATCATACAGCCATGTCCATGTGTGTGTGCTGCTGTTAGTGCCAATGTGTCCAAGTGTCCAGTCGTTGCAGCTCAAATTACATAGCACACGATTTATCTGGACAGACTTGTGTCTGCTACTGGACAGTGATGGGAGGAAGGGGGAGGGAGGGATGATAGACAGCAGCAGAACCACTACAGCTCCCCAGGGCATAGAGGAGGACACAGGACCATTAACACAAGTGAAGTGAGTGACACCACTGTGCAGACGAGAGAGCAGGAGTAGTTTCCTTTCAAGAAATAATGAACCATATCTACTCAAATCCTGTTATTAACTGTATATTATATTGTATAGACTTTACTGAGTTGCTTGAGTCTGTTCAGTTCAGCTAAGTTTAGCACTCATAGAAAAACCAGGTGTGCTCTGTGATGTGCAGATGACTGATGACCAGCAGGCATAGTAAAAGCAGCCACGACTTCCAGATTTGCATGGTTTAGATTTAACTATGCGTCCTACTCCTCACTACTGGACCACTGCGCGTCTCATCTGCAACTGTTTTACCACAACACAGCCGCACACAGACACGTTGTTAATCATTACCTCATGTGAGCACAAAGCAGACATGATTTATAGAAAAGCAAACAGGCCGTCCGTCACAGCCGTGTCCTTAGTAGATTCCCCTAATATGCGCACACAGTTTAGGATTAGCAGCTTGGAATTACACGCAACACAATCCAATCAGACTTTGTGCTGATTGTCACACAGATCGACCGAGATCCTGTTTGGTAAAGCAAGTGGATTAGCGCGTGGTGAGGCAGGGCAGGGAGAGGCTGCTGCGGCTTCATCAGCAGATTTTGTGATTTTGTCATGAGCGGCGTTGAGTTTTCACGCTCGGCTGTTCTTGGCGCAGTGTTGTTTTGAAATCCATTTTAAGACTTTTTGGTAATAGCTTTGGATTTGTGTTTGTGTGTGAAGTTTGTTGAGAAGTGAAAGACTTTCTAGAGGTTTTATCGACCAATGTTGATAACCCTTGTTTTTATACTCGTCAAATTATTTATCTTTTTGAGCCTCCTGGGAAAAACAACGATTATACAACTCAAGTAAAGATATGAATGTATTTACCTACAGCACAACCATGGATATTGTTACTTTATTTTCCTATACATAGCACTCTCTGATTAGCTCAATTTGGGCTTTTTTCTGTCAAGATAAAATGAAATAACAGCACACTTAATTTGTAAAAATCACATCAAATATTGTAATCTATCCACTGCATAAAGCCTCCAGTGCTTTATCTCTCCAGCTCTGCCGTTACGTCACATCCAGTCTTTACAGTGGTAGTTATGTTTATATAATTGGGAGGGGATGAGTATTGCCTAGCGTACATCGGACGCCTATGAGTTGCTGCCCCGCACACATCGACAATCTAGCGAAAACGGGCAACTCCTAGTACCAGGCCAGTCGCAGGAATAACGCGCGTACATCAACAGCAACTGGCCGTCAACTACAGTGTGTTTTCTGACATAAACTGTAGAGGGCGCACAATACACGCAATACACACATGTTGTTGGAGCGCGCACATCGGGTGATATCTCCAGATCTGAGGACTGTTCATCTCCAGTTGTAAGAGCGCGCACATCGACCGATTTTGGCAAGTGATCATCTCCCATCATCTCCTCTCAGTTGCCAAAAGCCGCCTTGCAACTAGTTGTCTCCAGTTACTCTGTCGATGTAGGCTAGGCTTATGGGAAGATCTAACCAGTGCTTGTTTTCAAAAGGTAATGGGTAATTGACATTCACTTTAAACACAAGTTAGTGGATGGAGTTTGTATCAACTTTTTTAAACCAATATTTTCCCTATTACCGCTAACAAAGATTGACTATACAATTGTTATCGTTCTCCTTGACTACTATTCATCGACATCAGCCCTGAAATAACCACCTAGTTTTTGTTGGAGCTTGAATACATGGTACGTGCCCCATTCCTGGTCGAGCTGACGCTCCTGTGGGACAGATGAAAAGGCTTGTTCGGCTGCTCAGAAACACAAGCATATGCCCACACATTATGTCACACATAAATATATAATGCTTTGATGGCTCCTGGAGGTAATGGTTGTTATTTCTTTCAGTGCATCTAAGTTCTCCTTTACTTTATTTTGGTGCGCCTGTGCAAGTACAAACAGTTGAGGTTAGGGCCAAATTGCACGCAGACCCGCAGTCTGTCATGTTAATGAAACGGTTCAGGGTTAATAGAGGAGACCAAAGACCAACATTGTAATCAGCCCAGGCAGAGCACTGTAATTATGCACACAGAACATGGTTTTGGTTAAAAGCCAAACAAGCCGGCTTTTTTTATTTCACATTTGCTCTTGTTCTTTTTGTGTTTACAGTAGGTTGACTACCACTTACAGACGTCCATAGTTTCTGTAATAACATGGCCGTGGCGGAGCTAACTACTATTCTGTTATTTTATCATCTGAGAGCATCCGTACGTCCCGTTTACAAGAAACTGCATGCACATAGCAGTCATTGAACAGACCTGCACAATAATTAGTATATTGATTCATCCTTCAATAACTTAATAGATGGAACAACATATTTCGGGTAAGGGTGCGTTCACACTTCACTTTAACTGGACCAAATTTGGTTCACTTGATCAAAAACCCTTCATTTGTGGTGATTTGAAAAAACAAAACAGTGCACACTTGCCCCGTCTTCCCTTAAACCATCTCACGTCTTTTGAAAATACTCAATGACTTTTTATTTATGTTTTAAATCTCTGATGTTAAGACGTTAATCGGTTCAGTTAAAGCAAACTCACTTGGGACTGAATGTGAACACGCCCTTAGTCTCTTGTATGCCTAGGGACTTATTCTTCTGTTTATTTGTTTCAGCGTATGACAGAAATTGAAAACGGTTCACAAAAAATGTCTGTGCTGTTTTGGAATTGCACACACAAAGTGATTTCAATATTATCGTTTATCACAATATAACTCAGCCTCAATGTATTTTCCATGTTTTGTTATTGTGATAGAAACCATTATTATACTTTTCTGTTTCTCAGCTCACCAACCTGTTTCATAATTCAGTTCTGTTCTTGCTAAACTACCTCTGCTTTTTTTGTAGAACACCCATTGTCCAAAGAAAATGGACCAATGTAGTGTTTATGAGGTAGGAAGGTACAGAACAGGGCCAAGTGTTATCTAACGTCTATTGTTCAGCTTAGTTCCGGCTTTAAACCTCCTGCAAATTATTGATTTGTTGGAGGATGGCTTGTATAAGTAAAAGCGCAATGACAACCCTGCACTAGGCGTATTGAGCCGAATGTCAGGGTTCAGGCTTGCCACTTGCTTGAAGGCAATTGAGAAGCTAAAAGTAGCGACGGAGCTTGTGCGGTTCACCTCCACAGAGTACAGATAAACACTCTCCTGGACGGCCCGCTTATGACATTTCACAACGCGATGCTTATGGAAGTGGTGGAGAGATATCGCCTCTATGTCAACAGCTCAAAATATCTTGGAATCCGCCATTGCTGTGTTGAATCTTGTACGGGCTAGATGCGGACAACACTGTCAAGTAGAGCTTTGCCAATCTCAGGCTTTGGAGATTGCAAAAATGGAAAGATAATATGATAAAAAAAATCAAATGAGGACAGGCAGCTTATGTTTTTAGCTCTCCTCAATCATATGTCCTTGCGTTTCACTCTGATTTGCTTAGATATAATTTTGTCTCCCGTACAGTTAATTAAAGAAACTTGATATTTTAATTTTAAATGACTATGTTAACACGTCAATATTTACAAATCATATTTGTCCTTTTCTGAACAAAAGTTTAAAGTGGAGTTGTTCTTAATTAAAATTACAATAACATGATATCCAGAATATTCACGTTTACAGATTCCAAGTAGATTATTCAATCAGAACGCAGAATGAGTTGTCAAAGTTTGTACGTCTATAACAAAACCCCAGCAGGTGTGTCGGGCAGGTTAGATCATTAGACCGCTAAGAGTGCATATCACATACGGCGACAAAAATATGGTTTTGGTCACACTATTTATTTTGTTTTGTTTGAAATTTTGAATTGGAACTCAAGATTGGTCAATATCTCTTTAAAACATTGCCCTAGTGTCAAGTGCTTATTGTCTCCATTGGCGCTAGTGTTTCAGGACTACTAGACAAACCCAGGGGCATCTTGGGATACAGCCGGAGAAAGATTGGTAGAAAACCTATTTCTGAAGTGGATTTATGCCCTTGTAATCCTGATTAATTTTGACCCGTTGTGCTCATTTTAAACAGAGCATTACAGTAAGCGTGAACACAGCGAGCTCCAGGGCGAAACCGGGAGCTTAGCGGCTTTGCGAGGCTTAGCTGCAGATGGCATTTTAAGCCGGACTTAATAAATTGTTTCCATTAAACTTACCGGCCCACACATACTGGATTAGACCGGTGGAACAAAGGAAGAAGAGGCATGAGAAACACACAATCCCACTCACAACATGCCGATGCCACTGTCTGACGCTATAGGCTTGTGCATGTCTGTTAAAGGCTTGTGAAAAGTACAAAACAGGTGGTATTCAGCCATCGGACTCAAATGGAAAATCAGCCTGGCGCGGTGATTATTGTGGCTGGATAGACATATTTGCTTAATTGACACGAGGTAAACAAACAAAAACAGACGCGTAAACCGTTTGGCACGGCTGTGGATTTAGTGCTTATCCCACAAATGTTTATATATAAACATAATATTAGCAATGTACTAGCTTAAGGATTTAGGATTTTCCCATACACACACGGAAGCCTTTTTTCTAGCTTGCGTGTCTGTCTTTAACATTGGGAAATTAATTGTTTACAGTAAAATGTGTTTCGCTTTGCATATTCTGCCATATCGTGCTGCCACTTATTCGCCTCCCCTCGTCTCAAGAAGATTCCCATTTTGGCTGAACAATTTGAGAAATGTCTAAAAGTGATTTGCAACATAGTGCGGGATAGTTAAAGTGTAGATCAGCCATTCCCAAAGTCAGTAACACCGCTGCCCCCTTAAAAGTCTGACGGGTCTGTGCGGCCCCCCCAAAATAATAACCAAGAAGACAACGTCAAGAATAGGCTCTTCTTGTAAATTTTTTTGGGGGAAATAGCCTCTGCTACAAACCTCTAAATGACGCACCCCATTTTGTAATCCAAAAATTATTACAGTTTGATTATTTAAGTCAAATAATGAACAAAATATTTTAATTTAACAAACAAAATATTATTATTTTAACATACAATAATTATATGAAACATTTGTTTATTTTTTTTGATGACCTCTCACGGCCCCCCTGCAATACTTGGTGGGCCGCGGACCCCACTTTGGGAGACACTGGTGTAGATAAATCAATTTTACATACATAATACTGTATACATTGAAGAAACTAGTGTCTATTTCTCTAACTATATTTTACTCTCTGGTAGCAGTGTTTGGAAAAGCCACTATGGTTTCTTCCACTGCCATACACTTATGTATAAAACATAATGAATACAAAACTAAACTACTAAACTGTCTCTGTTTCTTTAATTTTTATTGTACATAATATATCCTGAACTGACTATATTTTTTGCCTCTAACCTGTTTGCACACCTCTGTCTTTTGCACAAAGCGATTCTATCCATGCCAAATGTGACAGGGAAATGTATCCTGTGTGAGATCAATAAAGTCTATCGTACCATATCGTATCTTAAAATAAATTACATTAAATTAAATGGGAAAAAAATCCTAAAAATAATAATAATAAATAAAATACTATATGTGCCACATAGAAAGAAATCATATATTGCACTTCCCCTGCTGTTTTTGAATTCCTGAGAAAGAAATGGAAAGATAGAGCTGGGTGAGAAAGGCAAGGTCAGATGTCGTAGGGGGATAGAGACCTGCTGGCATTGTCAATTATACGGGACTGCATGTTTGTATTCGTCCTGCCTATACCTCTGGCCAGGTCAATGTAATGTACCACTAACCTCAGCAGCCTCTCTGTTTGCAGCCTCTCACCTTTTAAATAATGAATGGAGGTTGACCCGCTGGTCGGCTAATCAGCTTTTCACTGCGGCTGAATTGGGAAATAGCGGCGGTGCAGAGGCAGACTGAGAGTATGGAGCTGGAGCTTGTGGCCATGCTCGATGACTGGGAGGCTGTATTGGGATTGGGGGGGGGGGGGGGGGGGGGGAGAAAACAGCACAAGGTCTGCTAAAGCTTCAGATTAGCAAAGCGCTGGAATTGAAAGCTGCCATCACTGCTGTGGAATTTCAGCCTGGACTAGCTCACCTTCAGTACTTAACGTGATTTATTTGGCAAAGGCCTAAGAGCTTGTTTCAAATGCCTTTTTTTTATCCCGAAAGGCCAACATTCAGACATTGACGGAGCACTTAAAGCTCTCACATTTGGGGTGTTCTGTGTCAAGCGATGTGATTTGACAGTTGCGTGTTGTTGCCTTTAAACGTGTAGCTCGTCTAGTCAAGTAAAAGTCTTAAAATCAAAAACTTAAAGAGAAAATCTTTCACTGCATTTGAAGCTGAAGTATTTTTCTTGGTAGATTGGTTGTGTAGAGGTTTGCGCTCTTGACTACTCTTTTGTATGGATATGTAATTATGGATTTATGGATATGTATGTTTTAGGCTATATCCACACGAAGACAAAACGCTTATAATTTCAGAAACTTTTTCTGTAAACACGGAGTTAGCTCAGTAAATGTGTGCGTCCATATGAATGTAGTCAATACGCCTGAAAACGCTGTGAAACTATGCCAGACCTGTTGGTGGCGCTGTGACGCAATGACGGGATCAAGCCCAAACTTCCGTGGGCATGCGAGGAATTTTGTAAACAGACAACATGGCGAGTGGGCGAGCTGGTACTACATTAGTATGGACGGACGATGAGGTTGAACTGTTGCTTCGGGTCACACTGGATTACAAAACCAACAAGCTACATTGTTGTTGTCATTATTTTCTGAGCGCGGCGCATGCGTGCTTTAACAAGAGGCGGGGCGATGACGCAAGCGTCTCAGATACATTGCGGAGAGGCAGTAACCACGGAGCGGCATATACGGAGTTTTGAAATCTTTCCACTCTGGGACCTGGTTTCAAAAATGTTCGTTTACACCCCCCCAAAACGCCGGCCTCGTATGGACGATACACTGGATTGATAAAGTATTTTTGCGTTTAGGCCTGAGCTTGACTTCGTGTGGACAGGGCCTTAGTTTGAGCTAATTTAAAAATGTATACATGTAGGTTCTGCACTCTTAAGTGGTCAACAGGTGCTTAACTCATTGACAGCCAGCCGTTTTTGATGATTTCACTGATTTTCAAGACCCACAGATTATTGTGTGCTATGACTATGTGAAATATGAAACCAGATTCTGAAAGACTGGACTGTCTACTTTCATCAGCAAAAATAAGTTTGTTTCTAGCTAGTTTTGTTCTCCTGTAATCCTCAGTCAAATAGAAGGAAGTTTGACAGAAATCACCGGTCTCAGACAAATAAGTCAATGGCAGTCAATGAGTTAAGAGACGTAGATATTTGAAGCTGGGATACCGGACGTTCCAACCACAATAAATGTAACTACGTATTGTTATCAAGCTAACTAGTTTTGCCTTCTGTCACATCTTTATATCAATCTTTCAGACAGAAACGAGAGGACCCCCTCACTCAGCCAATCAGATCTCGGCCCAAATAAATAGCGTCGCTCTTGCTTACATGTATGCAAAAATTAGCATGTTTTCCTGCAAGATAAAGACAGCATGGTGTGGTTTGATGACTTTTTCTATATCAAAATTGTACTTCTATCAGAATAAATACTATGTAATATTTGTTAAAACCCTGGCTATAGCAAAAAAGCTCCTGGACACTTCTCTTAGCTTTTTGGCGAACGTTTCAATCCCACTCACTTTGATTAATTTCAAAACCATATCAACATTTCAAACAAAACACATTTATTATAGGAGTGCCATAAAACAATAATAGTATTTAATTGGGACCTTCGTCATCAAGACTTGCCTGTGGTCTCATCATAAAATATTCATTCTTTTATATGAAAAAAAAAGTGCTGGTGGAGTTCAAAAGGCCAGTTGAAATGTGGTCTACGTTAGCAGACATACTTCAGTGATTTGTTTTTGAAATATGCTGATTTTTAATGCCGCTTTTATCGATGATGCTAATGTTGTTTGTGCAGTCGTCCCCATCATTGGGATGAAAATAAATAGTGGGAGCTCAGCAGAGATAAGACACATGTTTAATTATTAATTGAGCCATTACTGACAGAGATTGCCTATTCTGATTTAAAGCAGGGAAAGCTTTAAGGGACAGAAAAAGCAATTTCCCTGCATGCATGAGCGCTGCCCACATCAGGAGCTGGAACGAAGACACACAAAACACTCACGCACACACTTACGCCACCACGCTTCATAAATTATTTTAAAATCTTCAATATTTATAGCCTTTTAAATTACAATTACGTCAGCATGTAGTAGTTAGGCGGAGTCAAAGGCCAGACCGCATTAGCCACAACCCCTCTGTGGCTGACACCCTGAGGAGAGATAGCGGGGAATTGTCTGCGCCCATACAGCAATTTAGGAAGTGAAGCCTTGACCGTAATGGCGGCTTGTTTTGCGAAGGCGGTCTCCATTCGCAATGCACAACGATTATCAAGCTTTTAAAGTCATCACTAATATTCCATGCTATCCTGCTTCGCCTCCTTGCACTCAGAATCCCCTCCGGAGTAACTCGTCCATCCATTAGAACTGTGTCAGGCGCGCGCAAAGAGCCGCAGCGCATCAAATATTAACTTGGCTTCTGTTTAGTGTAATGTAATGCCAGATAAGGAAGTCCATCAGGTTATAAATTCATTTTACGCCAGGCTTTTGCTTTTGCGCATGATGGCGGTGGACACCTGTCATTCAACCACGTCAGCCAAGTCTTGCCAAAAACGCTTGTCACATTGAAGGCTGAGTGATCGGACCCCATTGTGCCAAAGCGCGTCCATCGACTGGCTATAGATCCTGCTTGAGACATGAACAGGGAGCAATTACAGAATCACTACAGGCCACAAGGGAGTTTTACGAGGAAATTGACTAGCTTTTTAACTGCTGGAAAGTGCAGCTTCCCAGTGTGTTTCAGGGTTGTGTCATCTCCCAGCCGCGTGCCCCGTTTTAACTATTAACAGCTGGGGAATAGATTGCACAGATTCTGCCCAAAGACATCTACTTCACACAACACGGGTCATTTGTCCCTCGAGGCCGTTCTGTGCTGCCACTTTATTTCAGGTAATAGGGTGAAATGGCAGCGCGGTCTGGCCTTTTTCAAAGACCTTCATTTCACCTACCACACTTCAGCCATGTGCACTTTTCACATCACGTATCACATTAGCGCTAGCCCAGACAAGGTTTTTGCATTTGCGCTGGCTTTTTGGTGGATGTCAGATATAAAAACCCTTTTGCATGTAATATTTTTCCTTCCCTGGACGTACTGAAATTTGTGCTTGTGTTTGAATAGGGTAGGGTCAGAGAGCTTTTTAGCCTGTCTGTGTGCGGTTTGTGTTGGGATAGCACAGCGGGGCAGTGGTTAGTGCTTGTGCTTCACAGATAGATAGGTACTTTTTTTTATTTCAGGTGTCCAGCAGAAGAATACTCATAAGTGGCACTCACCTTCATATGGGACCTTTCTGTGTGAAGCTTACATGTCACTATTGATGCCATATGAAGGTCACTTATTTGCGTCCTTTTCAAATGGTGTTTTTCTGTTTGTTCTGTTGTTGTCATATATGTATTTAATTGATATATCTTGCTTATCAAAGATTCAGACAATGCATTCCAACCAATCTGCAGATACAGTTCATGTTATTTCCTATGAAGACCCTCCTAAGAAGAGTTTTTATTCTTATTTCACCGCATGTATTTCTTTATTTTCACAAGAGATACGAAACATTTCGAAAGGATATAACTCCAGGGAGCAAATCTCATGCCATCTTCTCCCGTCTAATCTTAATCCTCTTCCAGCGCACAGCGTTGCAAGGAGGCATTTTCTTTGTTTACTTGGAAGAATACATGACCGGCGTCTTATCACTGCTGTCAGGCCTGAAATGCAAAGCGTGTCGCCTGTGATCACTCGCAGGTTTTCTTGTTTTTTAATCCTTTATTCCCACATCCAGCTTGTCTGCCAGCAAGAGTGGCTCCTCTCCCCCCTCCCTATGCTTGTTTGAAGATCCTGCTTCCCCGACTATGTTCATTTTAAACTGATCCGCGTGGAGCCCAATGTTGTTTGCAGATGAAGCCGTTGAATGCTCATTGACAAAGCCAGATGGTGAGCGATTGTGGCCAAACACGACGCGCTTTTGGATAATGTACAATCGCTGGCAGGAGGACAGTCGTCAAGCCGCGATGGATATTATGAACATGCTTGTAATGGATTGAACATTTTGGGAAGCGTTTCACACGGGTTTATGAAGATGGGAGAAAAGGCTTTGGCAAGAACACTGCGGATGTAAAATGCCTCGAATTCCATGATGGACAAGGACATCGGAACGTTAGAACGACAAGTGTGCCAAAGAGGATTGTGGGTAGAAATGAGAAAAGTCCCAAATCAAACAGAATTTGAAGTATTTCCAGTAGATCAATCGAAAACGAATCAAAATTGCAGTTTTCATGGCCACAATTTGCAAAGGCTGCAATTACTTAGCGCCCGTTCTTTCATTCGCAAACATCAAATTATCTTGTTCCATGTTTCTTCAAAAATGGGTTAGAGGTCAAGGGTCAGAGGATACTTTTTAAATTGTGAAGAGAAAGTGGAACTTTTTGAAGAAAAGCACTGGCTACCCCCTGCAGCTTCCTGATTGGTTCAGGAAGCTGCAGGGGTAGCCAGTTATACAAATTCTTAAAGCCCCTTGTAATTGTTTTTAATTATTCTCCTCCAGTAGAATTGTTATTTCAATTGCTTTAAACCAAGGGGTGCCCAAACTTTATGACAGTTTTTACAAATTGAAGACATATCCATGGACTACGGGCTAACCTATTCACATTTTATGTACAAATGTTAGTCTGCATTGATAGTTACAGTATAAGGATTAGATTGTCTTAACATATTTGTTATGGAGAGAAATTACTAGTACGTATTTGCCTATTCTTTATTTATTTTTTTCCTGAAACAGAAATTTACAAATCAGTTTTATCTTCAAAACATATGGTTAAATATTTGATGTTGTGCACCCATAAGTTCAAGATGGGTGGTCCAAATTGGTTGTTTATTCAGTTTTAAGTGTGTCTCTTTTCTGTAGCAGTATGTTCACGTCCATGGCCTCATCTTGCCCCCTCTCTTTATGGGCTATGGGCGTTGGGCAGACGATAGTGTGACTGATGACAGAAAGCAGTGTCTGAACGTCTGTGGTTGTTTACACCACTATTAGCCTTGCCCTTACAGAGCTTAGCACATGGTAGAAGTGTGGAAACCTGAGCTGTGTTTGAGTCTCATTAACCATGCACTATTTGTGAACGGGCAACCGGTAATTCACTTAGACACATAGGCGTGCATTTTGTTTCAAAGCAGAGGTGTCGAAAGAGGAACAGTCCCGATATTCAAGGGGTCATTTGTTTTTCTGTTGTTTTTGGCTACTAACTCGAAATCCCCACTCTGGGCTCTGGTGGTGGTGATGGTGGGCCCCTAATGGCCACTGGCTGACAGTAGAAGTCCATTCAGCTGAGGATGGACCCAGGCCTCTCCCCCTGGCTTCTGGGAGAGGACTGGGATAGCACTTCTGTTTGCTTTGGGAGGCTCCATCGCCACATGATCCAAATAGGAAGTCCCATTCATTGATATGGGCTCTGTATGTTACCTGTGTTGGCCAATACTTGTATTTTTTGATAAAACATTGAGCTGTAGCTAACAATTGTTTTGATAATCGATTATTTGGCATTTATTACTCTTTCGAAAGGTCAATAAATATGGTATTTCTTTGTATTTGACCAAAAACAAAGCACAACTGATGTCACTGGAGAACATCTTCATAGGGATGACTTGTTACACTTTGGGTTGTGATTTAAAAAAAATAAAATACTTGAATCTATTTCTGCAGTCATGAAAGATCATATAATTACACATAAAACCTCTTCTCGGCATGTTGAAGTCTATGTAAGCTTCAAAAAATGATTCGTCTGTAAATATGTCCTGATACTACCCTAAATATGTTACTGTGATCCAATATTTCGATGTTGTCTTTCCCCAAATTGTTACCTCCACTCTTTTTGTATCCTTATTCTTATGAACACAATTCAAGCACAAAGCTATTTCAACCCTGCGCCTGTCACTGAAACACAGCTTTCGTTTTGTGTTTCAATTCAGAACAGCAGCCTTTCTTTTATTCGAAATAGATCAATATATTGCTATCGCTCGTACGTAATAGTGCTGGTATTGACGCGTCGGCTGTTGAGTGCGGGGCCCAAACTGAAGAGGCTATGGTCCCTATCAGCGGAGCCATGTATGAATGTGTAGTGCATGGCGTGGCACTCTCCTAATCCTGGGAGCAGGTGCCGGCGGTGTCCAGGCGAAGTGGAGGTGCTTTTCAGGCCGGACGAGCCATCTGGGGTCCCTATACTTTATGGTGCTTAAGTGTGACACTCCCGACACTTACCTTTTAGCTGCACACAATAATCTCAGCACTGGCAGCTAAGAAAGGGGAGAGAGAAATGGGGCTTTCAGAAGAATTGATAGGGTTTGATGCGCTGTGGCGGATTCATGAAGCAGTCGGACACACTTGCCGACTTGATTTTGATTCCTCTAACTCTCTCTGTGTTGTCTTGTCATGTGCTGTCCAAAATATGTCCCGGACAAAGGAAAGTGTTTTGTATTTTAATATTTTGTTTTGTTGTTGTAGCAGTCCATCAGTTTCCAAAGCCTTGTGTTGTTGTGTTATTGTTTTTTCCTTGTGGAGTCTGTTTCATCTCACAAGCGATTTTGGCGAGTAGCAGAGACCAATCTTTCCCCCCCTTGCTCATCACAGACAGACAAAGCGACATACTCACATTCGCACATTTCCCCAAAACTGACACCGCGCTTTCACACTGCAAACAAATCAATTCTTCACTTGCCGAGCTCTTGGAAAGCCACTGAAACACACTGTTTTTTACAAAAGTCTTGGAGAAAGGCAGTTGTTATCAATGACTGGAAAGTCTTGTCAGGTGTTTATTAATAAAAAAAATATCCGAATGAATTTCCATTTGAATTATTAATTTGCACTGAATCAAAACGGGAAAATATGTGGGTTCTTTTATTTTCTGTTTATACAAAGACTTTGATATGTACTGTATATCATTATAAGAATAGGGTGATGTCCATGTGAGATATGAAAATGCACTAGGGCTGCTCGACTAATCGCAATCAAATCAAAATCGCAAAGACTGCAATTATTTAAGTTATTTGCGAACAAAAAACAAATAATAAGTAAACAACATTACTTGGTAAAATGTATTTTTGTATATTTGGAAGAATTGTCAAGGAATCAGGCTAAAATATATGTATGTAAAAAAAAATCTATAAATAGTCATTTTTCTCCCATAAAAATGGTTGTATTATAGATATTAGTAATATTTATAGAGTTCTAATAAAAACAATTCTGAAAGCGTATGAGGAAATGGCTTTTGATTTACGCTTTCTTCAAATTTAACTCTTGTGAAGTTGCTATTCTTACTCTAAATACATTCATTTTAAAACACACAGGATATCCAAAATCACATCACAAGCTTGGTCCGAAATACCGCAATTAATAAATCTTTCCAAAGTGGTGCAGCCCTGGTCTCCATGTCCTTTGCAGAAGCCGTTGTGGTGACATGAGCCCAGCAGTAGCACCATAGGTCAACATGGGGGTCCTGTCATCTATACTTTACTTGACCCAACCTTCCGCCCCCCACCTTATTAACTCAGGACTTGGCCTTTCCATCGCTCCTCGCCTCCGAGACACATCCTCTAATCAAGAATGATAAATTGGGAGCGGGTAAGGACGAGGAGAGTGTTCGCGAACTGGATTCTGCCTGGAGTAGTGTCACTTCTCAGCAGCGGTGAAGGGCAACAGCGGGGCGGGAGTGATTCTGACGAGGGCTTTTGTGTCTGCGTGTGTGTGTCAGTGTGTGCGTGTTTGTGTCTGCGTATGTGTGTGTGCGTGTGTCTGTGTGTGTGTGTGTGTGACTGTGTGTTTGTCTAACTAAGCCCTGCATGAGAACTATTTCAAACATCTCCACCTTGTCTATCATCAGGCAGCCACAACATATTCCACTCTATCAACAACACAGAAAGCTCCAGGATTAGAGAGTTAAGTGAATCCTGTAAGTAGAAAAATGCTTGTAGCTACTGGGACTTTGTTTGGCATGGGAGTATCTGAGGATGATTGGAGTTTGGTTTTCAACAGCTGCAGTGTCTCCATATCAAGGTTGCCACAATATAACATTTTGCAGTCATGATCCTGATTTAACTAGTATTCATATTGATTCTACACCTGGAAACAGTGACATTCAGTTCATGTGGATGATTGTTTACTTTTTGCTGGTGAAAAATTCCCACTGAATTTTGTTTTAACTTGAATGATCACGATTGACCAGATAATGACATGTCTGCTGCATACTGTATGTTGGTATGAGGAGTATAGGGACAGTAGGATAAGATCTGATAGAAAGTCCATCAATAGGTTGAAGGGAAGGTGCCAGTACAACTCAAGTAATGTTTAAAAAAGAAAATATCCAAATTTATTGTATTTACAAACCCAAAACTTTATGTCTGAAAGTCCTTTGTACTGGCTAACTACGTGCACAATGTTATTTGAATATATATTTCTAGACATCTTTATAAGAACATTTTTAGACCATAGCTGATATATACTGACAAAGAAGATATGGAACTTTGTGACAGTTTTTGTTTCATTGTGGATTAACCCAATAATTACGCCAAAATCATCTCTGAACTAGGACTAGAAATCTGCTCTCTGCCACAATTATAAACTATACAAAGCTTGTGTAAACTCCGAGGAATGTTGTGAGAAATCTGAAATCTATGTGCACATAATAAGGCAAATCCTCAACTAATTAGTGGCTTAAATTCATTCATGTATGATTATTTTTTTTGTTTGTGGTGCTAATCTTGCAGAAAATGCTGTCAAATATTTGGCATAATGCTTAGAAGACAATAATGTCCAGAAGGGAGTACTAAGCAATCATGTGTAGTCTGTCAAAAACAATAGCAACAACAGTCTGGTCTAAGTAAATCAACATGTTTGAGCTTGGCAACATTTTGCTACTTGGAATTGTGGTGTCTTGTGACGAGTTTCTGTGACATTTTTGAATAGCTGCAGCTGCAAGTTGGAGCTTTGATCAGTCTATCGGAAAACAGGAGCTCCGGCCAGCAACAGCCTGCTGTCAGCACGTAAACATGACGGGCAGAAACAACAGTGCTCTTTGATGGATGGTAGATCATTTCCACCATAGAAACGCCACCTGCATCTGTATTCTTGCTCGCAGACTGGTTTTAATATGGTATTGTGAGAATGGCTGTTGCTATTTGCATGAAGCAGGTGAGTGGTCTTATCTAAACACTAGATAGTAAAATAAATATGCCAGTGCAGACACATGCCCTGCACGCTTAAGGTGGAGAATGATGTTTGTCCTTCCTCTTTTCACCGCACTAAACTGCAACGGCTGCTTTTGTCAAAACATTGGATGAGGTATGGAGGGTGATTGGAAGCTGTCAGCGTCCAATTGTTTCTTTGTTTTCAGAGTGGGGAATGAAATGGAGATGGAGGTGGAGGAAAGAAAAGACATGCAGGCTCTTTCAGCCCACTGTCATGCCACTTACGATTTGTTGAAGGATTTTCACCCTGCCATTTCCCTTCCACTGAGAAGTAATCAGTGCGGCACTGAAAGATAATATTATATCCACTTAGAGTATGTGGGCTTCATGCATGTTGCTACAAGCCGCTGAGCAGAAGTGCAGTGCCTCTGTTTACATTGCTAACCGCTCATTCCCTACATTTGTGCTTGGACTTAAAGCGTTTTGGCTAAATCTTTGTGTCTTTCAGCCTTACATCTCATTCCCGCTTGCTTTTCTGCCGCTGTTTTCATTCTCTGTGGATTTTGAGCCAGCTGGTGGGCTAATAGAGGATGCTTTTCCTGTGGGGAGCCGCAGTGATACTGTTCGGGCGTTAGGCGAGCTTAAGTAAAGCTGACACGCTGTTGAAGAACTGCAGCCCACACTGAGCTCCGTAGCTGCATGTGGGGCGGCTTTGAAAAGGTCTTAAAGGTACAGCAAACACAGAGAGCCTGCCACCATCCTCCCACCGCTGTGCTGTGATGTGGGAAGCGGGAGTTAAGTCCTTTATTAGAAGTGGCAGGCGTTGTCTCCAGTCACTACAATAATTGCAGCGCCACGCCACTGCAGTAATCAATTGAGACAGCTGCTACTGCGGCGTTCAAGTCCATCAGGCAGGCGTGCCATGCTAATTAATGAAATGATAAGGCTCAGGCTCGCCACGGAGAACAAATAACTCTTCATGGCTCGCCTTCATTTTCAAACAGCTTTTTCGCCTATTGCCGCTCTGTTGGCCGTCTCACTCCAGCAGACAGAGAGGTCAGGGGTTGGTCAGGGGTCAGCTGCAGTGAAAAGGGTCACATACCGGCGGGGCAGGGTGGGCCGTGTCGAGGAGCCATTAGAACTTTGTTGAAAGTCCCAGGATGACCAGCCAATATTTTGGTTCACCCAGTGGCGGTGACCTCAGACGACCGAGCCACCTCGTAAAAGACCGAGAATGATGGCTGTCCAGAAGCAAAGGAGCTGTCACGAGGGGGATGGGCCTTGACATTGAGTCAACAGAACAGCCTTTCCATCAGAGGAATATGTTGGAGGGTCAATTTATAAACACAATTAGGGGGGAAAAAACTTGTCAAGTTGTTTTGTTTATCTTTACTTTTCTCCCATCTCCAACCAACAACACATCCCTGTATGTCCATATGCCCCATGATGTGTGGCACGTGTCCTGCGCCATATGGTTGGACTTGTGATATGTGCATGCAAAATGATTTATCTCCCGTTTCTGCTGCCAGTTTGCTAAAATGAGCATTAGGCTCTCAATATCTTTCCTCAGCTTCATTTCTAAATGTGTTACAGCATCGCAGCAATGCCCATTTAGTCACTATCCCCTCTTTTTGTGGGAGACAGAGGGACATAATTGAAATGTGCCAGCTGTCTCCACTCTGCGACTATCTTGGACAGCTCTTGTCTCGTCCACTCTCCCATTAACATCTCAGAGTGATTTGCTAAAATGTTGCCTGTTTGGCTCCTGTCTCTTTACCAGCTTGGAGACGCTCAAGGCGGATTAAATAGTGTGTGGCAAACCAAGCGACTGCAAATTTCTCCCATCATTTTATTATGAGCACAACACTGCTCATCCCTTCTGTTTCGCTTGTGTAGAATTATTTTATGCTGAAATCGCCCTGTCGGTTTTTTATGACTGGATACCTCGCGGCAATGAAGTGCGGATTGGCACCAGTGCGGTTTCCGGCCTTCTGCCACGTATCCGCTGCCACCGTCTTCCACAGTCACTCAGTCGTGAACTCTTGGCTTCTTGTCTGGTGAGGTTCAAAACAAAAATTATTGCAAACCGAGTGGAAACGCAATGTTGCTAAATATGCTATCAGGAGTTGATACAGATATGAAATAGTCGGTCTTAAACGTATCCTAACTTTTACTTGCAAATGCAGGGGGCGTAAGTTTTCGAAGTGCTGCACAGAGATAAAAGTCACACATTTGAGCATTCAGGTCTCCCAGCTTTAGTGGTATATACAATTTATACTTTGGTCAATGGCTACAGTATCTACCTTTTTCATTTTTTAGTCCCTCCCACAAATCCAAATATCCAAATAAAAAAGGTGACAGGTCCAGAAACCCTCCATTTAGATATATTTAAAGTTAAAATCAATTTCAAAACACTTCAACATTTCTCCTTTTCCATCAACATCTCATATAGGACCACTGACATTAACATATGTGTCTCTTTTTCCCAATGTTAAGTCTGTTTATGCCATGGCAATCCTACGAACGAAAGAGACCGCGCTGTTTGCCTAGTAAATGAGAACACCCGATGGCCTAAAGCTCCTTTTAGCCTCCAACCCTCTCTTTTGCATAGGCTCATATCTAATCTGAAAAGGCTACTTTGCATACAGCTTCAATTTCCCTGGCTGCTCCATACAGCGGCGTGGATGTCAGCATTGGCCAGGTAATTTATGTAACGCACTTATTTGCATCCGTAGCATTCGTTTACAGTGGTTTCTTCTGGAGCTGAAGGTTCTCCAGGGCCTCCGTCTCATTTGGATCAGGTTGTCAAGCCATTTTGCAGGGTGGCAGGTGTTTGCACTAAAATGGTTTCTAACTGCAGTTTCAAAGGGGAATACCCGATTATTATGGCAGGACTGGGCTCATGACATGCAAATCTGGGCTATTTAGTCATTGCAATTGTAGACTTTAGTCCACTGGATACACAATTAAGTTGAAGTTAAAAAGGTAATTGCAGTCATTTCCACTCGTGTTAACTTTTAGAGCAGCCAGACAGATTTAAGTGTCTGCTATAACCTAAAAGTTTAAGAAAAACTTAAATGACAGAACAATTGAGTTAATTTAAAAGTTTTCACCAGTCCATTGTTATCCCTTTACTTTCTTCACTGGGATAGACTTAGGGTTTTGGAGTTAGGGAGTTTGTAACGGCTTTGTTAAAGTTTGCCTCAAATCAGCTGTGAATTTTCTGTTCCTTGGAGAGCAGCTCAGCTTTTTTTTAAGCTTATCTAGACAAAGAGTTGCATCACTTTCTAAATTTGAATCCATTGTCCAAATTTTATCCAAATCCAGTCATACGTTTTTGTTATGTTGATTACAAACATAGTGATCACAAGTAAATACAGACAGCATTTTCTTAATAAGGAGCTGTATTTACAACATAAACCGGGGGTAGGAAGTACAAATACTGCATGGACAAAATCAGGTCTTGCCCCTTTTCATATTTGACAACATTTGTGGAAAACAGCAGTAGATTTCAGTGGACAGATTCACTCATTTAACTCTGTATTTCAAATTGAACTGTCTTTGGCTGAAACATGTTGCTGGATGTCCCTGTAAGTTGATCTCTGGCTGCCTCTGCTGCTGCAGCTGCACAAAGGCCACATTGAAGCGTATCGATGCCAGCCCTCCAGATGTTGCACTGGGACAAAACCATGTCACAAGTGAAGGATATCAGCGGTGTAGGGACAGCTGCACAGCGACACCAAGCTCACCCCTGTTAATTCCCCACTGGACACATCAGTCATAGCCAACAAACGCTCTGGTGTCCGTCTGCTTCCCCTCGGCCTCCTCCCTCCTGCTGTAGCACCACAAACGCCGGCACGTGTGCTCGCAGCACGGTTCAACTCCCCAGAGTGTCTCAGGGCAGGGGGGCAACTATAAAAAGATCAATACTGGGGCTGAGATGTCATCTGGTGGGCCGACTTGCAACACCTCCCCCGGGACGAGGCTTGTTCCCTTTGGTGCACTAACAAGAGGGGGTGGGGGGGCTTCCCTCCGCAACCTGCCCAGCATAACCCGCACCATCTGCTCAGGTCCGCGCCCGCCTGGACATAGCGTTTGCTTCACATGACTGCCTGTGGCTTGCTTCCCTCACGCTCGTAGGCAAAGTGCGTTCCGTGTCCCGAGGAGAAAAGCCAAGAGCGAAAACAATGCCAAATCTGACAGTTTGTGGAATCACTTGGAACTGCGTCTGACAGAAGTGTGGTAGTGCGGAGAGGGGGTCGTGTTGTGTGGAAAAACAAAAGGATTTCCGTGTATGTAGCCCGTAGGTGATGTGTCGGAGAGGCAGTTCTGACATGGAGCTATAACAGATTTTTTTGGTTTCAAGATGGCTGCAGCTGAACACAAACATGGACTAGTCATGATAACGTTTAAGTACGTTTGAATGTGGGGCCTGAACATGCATTTAACGTTGAACACCAAATTATCGTGTCTTTCAGTAATAGCAATGCAAACCATGTAGCCCTGTTTTGCATCTTGTCTAAAATAGCATTTGGCATTTTGCATAAAGACATGGATGCTGTTTTGTTGTTTACAGGTGAAACTCAGAGAATTAGAATGTGGTTGAAAGGTATATTTGTGTACTTGAAATGTGCATCCAATATATGATAACGGTTTCATGACATATTGTGACATATGCCAAGCCATTCTTCGATGATTATGGCTTAGAGTCCATTTAAAAGAAAGAAAGAAAAAATCTTGTTTTTTGAGTTTTTGCAGCTGTGAGAAAATTATCAACAGATGAAGGAGATAGAATTTTGTGTGTGCCATAACATATAGTTTCACATTTGAAGTTGAATTACAAAGTTAAATGGGCTTTCAAATGATCTATCCTAATTTCACTGTAACACATGTATTATATGGCCAAGCTGTTTTTAATTTAAATGAATGTGTTGGTCCCAAATGTATAGAAGTATACAGAAAGTATGTGCTTTTAATTTAGCATATGAAGATCAATAAGAATAATAATTATCTATAGTTCTATATTATATTACCTGTTATATCCAAATGTCACTGCAAATGTGTCTGGTGATTGATTTAATTATCTCATAACCAGACAAACCTTGTGCAGCACTATTTTCACATAAAAATCAAATCTTTTCACATCAATCGCATTTGATCCCATTTTCGAAATTAGGACATTATGATTGCACGCCTATTTTCCTCCGCTGTCTTCTTGGCTCCCTGTTCTCTTTGTGAATGCGTGCGTGTGGCTCCGAGTCTGGCGCTCGCTGCTTCCTTTTTAATGAGAGATTTTTTTATTTCTTTTTTTGGTTTGAGCCGATACCTCGCTCCCTGCCTCCATTAGGGCCCATTAGAATCATCATTAAGATAACCCAGGCTATTCGCTGTTGGCCCTGGCAGCATCACTATTTGCAGATCCCCCCTCTGTATTTCCTTATAGTTGTCGTGGGGAGAGACTCTTTTTTTTTTTCTCCATTGTGTCTGGAAGAACGTGTTGCCATGGTAACATCACCCACCGGCGACATTTCGACTGTGGATATTTGCTTCTTGCTCCGCGCCCGGCTGTCTGCAATGCCTGTCTGTCTTATGTGTCTATCCACTGCCCTTAGTCCTTTCCTGTTATTTTTTTTTCCCCTCTCACTTGCGCTTTTGCCCCCGAACAAGAGCCTGATCGTTTAATTTAATTCCCAGACCACTATAAATGTGCAAGGTTTTATATACAGCTTGGACCCTGGAATTCATTTGAAAAATCGTGACACCTTAGCCGGCCCCGTTTCGCCTGTAAAATGCAAGAATTAAGGGAGGGAGGGAGGCTTTCTGCAAATAAAAAATCTAAAGACCCAGCCTTAGCTTTTTATTACACTATTTATGGGTGTTAGGATCCTTGAAAGATTAAGCAGGCTGTTAATAGTGACTGGATATTCCATTAGCGGACCTCATGTTGGCGTGTAGGTGGTTTGACAGCAGCCTCAGGCACTTCACGTTTTTCTGGTCTTTGAGAGTTGAGATTTTTAATTGAGGTACAAGTAAGAAGGTCTGTGATTGAAGTACTGCACAAGCCTTGGCTGGAGATTAGAGTTAGCCCAGAGAGATACTTCATTTTCCTTATGGGGCTTGTTTGCTGGCCTCTTTTTTTCACCGCTTTTTTAAAACGCGGGTGGGGAAAACGGCCGCTGCAACTCGAGTACTCAGCTTTATATGTCTCTCTTTTGAGTTCGACAACAATCCCAGGCCATTAAACCTGCACCACGCTTTATGAGCTCACGGACATCCAGAAAAAAAACTTGCAAGTTACGTAAATTGGAAAGTTGTCCAAGAGCAATGTGGAAAGAACGCTGCATAAATGGTGTATTGTAATAGAATTTCACTTTCTTCAGTGGTCATTTCTCAAAGCATCAGCCTTGAGTTTGAGGTGGCCTGAGTTGAGGCCTGGGGTGCCTAAACTTTTGAGGAAGAGGCCCAATTTACTTCACCGGACTTGTCCAGGGACTGACTTTTCAAGCTGTTCTGGGGCCTCTTTTATAAGACGCACAAAACAAAAACTTGCTCAGATTAAAAGATGCACCGTTTTTTGACAAATTCCCTCAATCCTCAGTCTAGTTGTCTTTCCATAGATCACAAACTTGACGTGGAAAGATAAGATAAACGTTATTGTCCCCAAGGGAAATTTCTTGTGGAAGGCAGCGCTTCACAAACAATTAGAAACAATGGAAAAGGGCAGTATAGTGCTTGGAAGTTCAATTTAAAAAATCAGACTTTTCATGAGAATAATACTTTGGAATCATGTCTTTTATACTGTAGACTACAGTCTGATATCAACCATTCATGGAGGGAGGATATACTGTAGCTCCAAGCCAAGTTACAATACAAAAAAAGTTATCGGGCAAATGTTGTATTTGATTTGATTTTATTCATTCATTTGAGCAGAAATTTTACATTCATAAGTATTTACAATATTTACACTCCTTAGGTTATATGACCTTCTGTACATGTTGACTTAATACTGTGCTTACAGTAGATAGATTGATTCTTTATTGATCCCTGGTAGGAGAAAGTCAGGTGTCCAGTAGCAGCAGAAACACATACATCCATACAAACAAAACAAATAAATACATAGTTCTAAAAATAGATAATAGTACACTTAAGGTCACAGCAACAGAGATCGAGTAGCCGCTTGGTTTGGACCATTTTCTCTGCTCTAGTTCCAACTAAAATGCTGAAAGCTTCATTAGCGTTTTTCAAACAGTTCCTCCAGTAAATTTTTGCCTTATTTGCTTGTTTCAGACCATGAATCCTCTCCCCGGTCTACCCACACATGCAAATATATAAACATACATATACAATCAAGCAGCAGTATTTGTCCTAGTTTCACCATTTGTTGTATATTTACAATTTCAACAGGAATTTACAAATGCATGACTATGTACAATTGGTCAAAATGGAGTGGGAAAGGAGTAAAAACTTGTAGACCCCCACCCCATGAATATAAACTTAGAGATGTAGAAAGGCGAGCCACCTCTAAGAAAGAATATTTATTTTTATCTTTCCCATTAGATAAAGTAAATGCTAGATGGCACTTACATTCCAAGCATCCAAAAAGTTACCTATGACACCCTTTTTCCACTTTATATTACAAACCCACACTCACATATCACCCATTCAAACTGCATTTCTCTATGGCCTATTGCGTTAATTTTGAAATTCATAGCCTACCAGATTAAGATTCGTCATACGTTTGTTTCGAGCATGAAAGGTGTCAAGATGGTGCTGTTAATGCCACTTCCATTTTCCCCTTCTACAACAGCATATAATTACCATCATTAAGTTGCAATAGACTACTTGTGTGTGAAAGTCGTTCTGCGCAACTGTGATTATAAAACGCTTTTCCCCCCCACAGAAAGGGACCCCTGATGAATAGTAAAGACAAAGTATAGCATTTTTGTTCGATATTTTCTTCCAGATCCCGCACAAGAGAAGGGGGAGAGGGCACGATAAAGGGCCGCGATCTCTCTTCACAGCACAATTGAAACATAATTATTTCTTGCCAGATTGTGTGCTCAGCAAAGCCCCGAATAATGCCCGACATTTAACTTTAATTAGCTGTGATTTATTCATACTGACTGGATCGCAGGAAGAAATTGGATCATCTGATTATAGCCAAGCGTGAAAATGACCTGATTAAACACTCGATGCGACCTATAGGGAGAGGAGAACAGGAGCACCCATGAGAAGGCTACAGTGGTTTCATCTCATAGGGAAGCGTCGTTCATTATCTGCCCATTATCTTTGCAAGAAGAGCCGAGCATTTTGCTAAGGACATCATTAGGACTTTTATTATTCAGACTATGCTGTGTGCATTTTAAAGTGAATGTGAGTTACTTTTTAAACTGGAAAGAGAGAGAGGGACACTTTTCAAAAACTAGCACTGGTTAGACCCGCCCATGCTCCGCCCAACAGCTCCCTGATTGGTCGCAGTTAAACAGTTACACCAATGACGAGGGTTTGACTGTTTTCCTCTAGAAAATCTTACTAGTGGTAGTTATGCTAGTAGGAGACTGTTTTAATTAGATTGTTGTTGACACTGTACATGATAGCTCAGTGGCGTTTGGGAAGAAAGATGCATTCATTAAAAAATTAAATACTTGAAGTTGACATCACCTTATCAGAATTTAAAATAGGCAAGACAAGTTAATTTGTCTAGCATAATGTATACACAGGCCCACTCAAAGCAAGAGAAAAAGCATGAATAATCACACAACCACAAGACAGATGCAGATATTCAGGCTCATATTTTGAATCCAGAAAATATGAGCCTGAATATCTGCTGTTCCTAAGGTCACCGCTGTGCCTTGGTCACCGTTGTCTGTGGGACATTTTTTTCCAAGGAAGATGGTAAAATAAATAAAGAACCAACTCAGCCAAATTCAACCAATTTCAGCTCTGCCAGATATGGATCAATATCGACATTGTGTCATGCCTCATTTAAAGCTCTTTTAGTAAAAGTGGCTCTCCATGATCCATTTGATTATCGTCTGTATCCAGGATTTATTTAAATAATGGAACTGGCTCTAGCCTTTAAGTTGTTTAATCATTTAATCCTGGAATAATTATTGAACTTCTCCTTCTGTTGTCTCATATTTTCGGAGCCACTCATTGACCGTCTCTCTCTGCTTTATTTCCCAGGTGTGCCAACGAATGATAATCCCGAGTCTAAGAGTTGTACGTCAGCGAAGGTTTCCGGGCTGCACCGCGGTCAGGAGTACAACAGCAGCATTGAGGTGCCCTTTGCGCCTCCCGTGCCCAGCCCCACCCCGGCATCGGCCCCCACAGGCTCGCCCGCCCCGGCTGCAGCGGCGGCCCCCCCGCAGCCGCCCAGGTCCCGACTGTCCTCACCGCCTCCACTCAGCGTGAAGAAGGAGCAGCCACAGCCGCCTCTCCCCCTGCTGCCCTCCACCCCGCCCCTACTGAGGGCATCGCCTCACCCCCTGTCCCACCAAGCTCTGCACCCACACTTGCACCAGGACCCGCGAGTTCTGCCACCGCCTTCGCACCACTCCCGCCCGATCATCAGCCACCACCACCCCCTGTCCTACAGCAGCCTGCACGACTACAGGTGGGCATTTTGTTTAAGGGAGACACGGTTTATGTTCTTAACAGTGTTACAGAATAGTTGTTTTTAGATCCAATAACAAGATCTTCTACACACTTTCCATGGAATTATGGCCGTGATTTTCTAAAGCGAAAATCTCTTATATATGGTATAGTTTCTTCTCGTATAAATAATTATATTTTAATTTTTATAAAAATATAATACTACAAAAGTACATGGAAGGAGCCGGTACCGTAATCACACCAGGATCAAAGTGGGCCCACACTAATATAAACTGACAAATGTGACACATGTTTATCTAAGTATTGAAGTGTGTCCTCATTAAAACAGTGTAATCTATAGTAACTCAGTAATGACTCCTCTATTTCAGAGGATATTGATTTGAGCTGCACAAACATTCAATAAGTACAGCTGTCAGATTTAGTGTTTTTCATTGGGACCCGCTGGTACATATCACCTCATATTGTGCCCTGTAAGGTTTATTGGAAAATCCTTTTTGTGCTGTCAAAGTAAATTGTTGGCCTCAATGCACCAAATGAACATGCAGCTCAGTTATAAAGATGCCTGCGGAGTGTCTGAAGCAGATGACATTTTTACAATTGACTATAAATGTAAAAGATGTTGATTTGTCTCTAAATAATATGTTGTGTTCTCTCTCTTCTCATTAGTCACTGCAGCAGTCCTGTGGGGCTCCCCAAACACCACCTCCCCCCCTCTCCCCATCATCACCTCAGCGGGCTGCCCTCCTCAGTGCCCGCTCTGCCTCTGTCCATAGCCAACCTCTCTACCTCGCACTATTCCTCCCTACGGAGCCCTGTCCATCGCCATCCGGCCATGTTTGCAACCCCAGCAGCACTGCCACCGCCACCAACCTTACCTACCAACAGTTTAGTGGTGCCCGGGCACCCCGCTGGCACGCCCTACCCAGGTAACACCACAAGCAGTCAGACATAGTGAATTCATACTTTAATAACATTGTTCATTTAAAAGTAATAATAAACATGAAGTCAAATATATTACACACATACTATAATGTATACATTATCCTTTTCTGATACATTGGTAGAATAGCTTATTTATTGAAAAATAATGTACTGCTGTAGTTAGGTAAGTGCCATTTATTTTTTCTCTTATCTATCTTATCTTGTATATATCTGTGAAATGCATATAAGCACATCAGTTTGAAGAGTAAAAGGCCAAAGTACTTGTACACATATCAAATTTTCACATTTAGGACTGCACTCACAGCTTCACTCTAATCCTGACTAACTTCTGAGAGCTATTCTGTCTTTGTGTCACACAAACACTGCATGATATTTACACATGCTGATATCACAATCGGACAGTCATCACAGCTGGAGACATCTTCAGTGATGTGGCATCCGCAGCAGACAGACCAAAATCAGTTGTTACAAATGCTGCAACAGAGAAGAGAGTCTCCAGCTCTGATGGGCGTCCCCCTCTCAGAGGTTGTGTGTGTGTTTTCTGCTGGGATGACTCTTGGTTCTCTCTTGTCTTTAGATACCAGCCTGTTGATATCATTCAACCAACCAATCATGTATTGCCAGCCTCATTCGGGGATTCTGATTGGCACATTGTCACAGGCAACTCTCTTACCTCCACCAATGAGTCCCCACGTAGAAAACCCTCACAGCATGAGCTGGAGAAACAGAGATTGCCAGGTGACTATTTCCTCTTTCTACTCCTTGTAACTGACTGGGCGCCGTCCCTTTTTCCTTGTGTCCCCCGTCCCTCCCCCTCCCCCTCCCCCTTTTTGGTTTCCTCGCTTTCCTTTCTTGCAGAGCATGACCTCCTGAGGCAGGAGCTGAACAACCGCTTCCTGGTTCAGAGTTCGGAGCGGGGCCGGGGGCCTGTGTCGCTCCTGAGGGCCGAGTTTCACCAACACCAGCACATGCACCAGCACCAACACACCCACCAGCACACCTTCACGCCCTTCCCCAGTCTGCCCCCGGCCATCTCCGCACCTCCCATGGTGCGTACCCAGGCCAGAAATGTGAGGATAAGTAACTTCAGCTCCCCTAATTCAACCTTCCCCAGCTTCTCTTCAGACCCAAGTTTCTTTAATCAGTTTAGCTCCCAATTGTAAAAACAAGATATAAATATTCACTGATTTCTTTCCCTTGGAACACATGGAACTGATGTTGCTTTGAAGCTGGAACATTAAACCCAAACAAAATGCAATACTAGCGGAGGTCACAACCTAAAAACATACACACACACATGGAATAATTGTCATACTTCTAACAAAGACATTAACATGTGCATCGCTGATGCAGAGGCCAACATCTGACTCATTCCTCCCAAATAATTTCCTAATCTAATTTAATGTTTTCATTCAGACCTTAACTTTCGCTGCAGATCAAAATAAAGACTGGCCTACGGGCAGATTATAAATTGGATGCATATGCACATGTTTATAATAGCTTAAACTGTTAGCTTGTTTCAAGAGAAGAATAAGGGGACACAGATTTGGGATTTGTAATGAGTTGTGAGTCATGTGGTTGATTGTAGATAGATGGCACAGATGACGTCTAAACTGTTGTCTTCTGTTTGATTGCAGTGCTTTGACTGAAGGTCAGACTTTAGAGCAGGGGAAAGTTCTGACTATGCATCAGTCCTTTCAAACACTGATCAGTGAGAGTCAATTCAGATGGAGCCCTCATTTGTAGCTTTTGGCACTGGTCTAATAGATCTAATCCATTTTGTGATGACCTGTGATTAAAGACCGTCTTTGTGATTATCCTCTTCCTGTACAAAGTGAATCAAAGGCAGTTATTCTTCTCAGCCCGGTCCAACACATGCACAGCTCTCTGCCCCACACTTTCTAACGTGGAAGAAATGACATACCATACACAGCCCTCTTTGAAGATGAAAGGGGCTATTTCCCTCATCTCACTAATGCTTCCATTATGTAGTCTGTGCTTTGTATGTAGCCTTCTCACTCTGGGATTTGCTGCTAATGTCTACTGCCATGTCTTTAATCGAAACTGTGTTGTTGTTAACATGTGTTTTTTCCCTTTAAGTGAAGCAAAACTGTTGCGTTGTTTGTCTTTCTTTTTCTATTATCTGCTTAGAAAGTCTTGGAATAATATCTGTGTGGTTGTATCATAAGTACAGCCCTGTTACGAGTTTATATAACACTGTCTCTCTGGTGTTTTCCTTTCTGTCTGCTGTGTAGACGCACCATGTCATTTAAACTATGTAACAGCCCTTGGCTAATGGCTGTAATTAATGAAATTATGAAGCCTCTATTTGTTTATTGTTCAATGCCCTCAAGCAGCTGGCTTGCCAAATGGCAGCACTGAGCATCTCCTCATCCACCCTATGCCCCGGCTTTGTCGCTGGACAGGGAATAGTCTTAATTGTTATAAGATGAAATATTAAGCTTTAATTAGTCAAAGCTGTTTACTATAAAACTTTGACAGGCGTTATAAATTACGTGTGCCGGCTTTATTCCATACTCTTTACAAGGCTATAAAGCGTCCAAAATCCGTCTCCGAGTGTCAGACATTAAACAGGCCGTGCCTTCAGAAATGCAGAGGAGCTGTTTAATGAGCTCGGAAGCAGGCTCGACGGGTCCTCTCAATGGGCCGTCTGTCTTTGATTTGGGCCTATTATCGCCCACAAACGGGGCCGCCAACACCATCACCGCCGCTGCTGCCATTTTGAGAGCACATGTGAAAGGCAGTGCTTTACCCGAGGGCTCCTGACCCACGCTCTGTACCGCGGCCAAGCCTCCGCCGCCCATGTGACAGCGGCAGACAGAAAAACACTGATTCATACCCGCTCATTTCCCTGCTTTTTGTAAACCCAAAACGCACGCGCCTGCCAAGAGCGCTTTGCAAAAACACTCGCAAAAAGTACCTGCAAATGGCTTGTGTATTTGCGGAAAAGGAATAACTTACTGTCACTTGTAATTAGCTTTTTTTAAATAAAAGCGACAGCGCTGGCTTTTGAACAGAAGTCCCCATTCATCCATCTGCAGGTCAACATTCGCAGCTCTCTCCTCTGTCTCCTCTCCTTCTCCGCTTTCCTACTCAATTCCCATGTGTGGAGGACAAGCTCACCAACGGGTTTTCATAGATCATAAGTTATATTATGCGGTAAATTGCAATTTTTATAATAATTTCTCTGGCAAGCACCAGCTTTGAATCACAAATGTTTCCTGGCGCGATTTCACCGTTCCAGACTTGCGCTAGTTTTATACCGAGTTGTCCTGAATTAGCTGCTAACCATCGCAAATGTCATCAGCTTGATCCAGTTTCATTCATTAGACTCACACAAGGGCTTCTATATAATCTTTCCATGAATTTGAGCACAAGGAATTGGTCTGTTACAAAACCCAAAACAAGCCGAGCGTCTCCTCCGCCTTCCCATCTCATCCATAACATTTGGTCTTGTTATTGCAGTCCAAAGCAATTAGATTCAGATTTCAGCACATTTTCCAGCGTATAGACAAAACCGAACTGATTTGAAAGGGCTGATTTTGAAAGTGCCTCCACACACCCAATCTCAGCATGCTCAATTGGAAACTCATGGAGGTTGTCTTTGTGTGGGTAGCTTGCTCAAGTGCTCATATTGTGGGTGATTTTTCTTTTTTTGCTGTCTGTCTGAGTGTGCAGTGGAATAGACCCATGACTGTTGCACGCCAGCTGCTTCACTCCAGGGCGCAGGGCTCCTCAGCAAACCCAAACCCATGTACATCATGTGTCTTAAAATGAAATCTGTGAATTTGTGAGAGAAAGGTCTTTGTACTCTTTGTTCATTCGTTCTTCTCTTATCTCTTTCAGTTTGACAAGTACACCCCCAAGCTGGACAATCCCTTCATCCGACATTCGAATGTAAGTTTTGTCTTGTCATTATCATAGACTGTATATAGATGGATAATGTTAATCCTATAGCCCAATGAAGCCTGATAGGGAAGATAGATAAATAGATAGATTTATCCCTGTAGGAGAAATGCAGGTGTCCAGTAGCAGCAAAAATAAAAACAATAACATTGATCATTCTAAAAAGTAAAAAATAGTAATAATTAGCAACAGTGCTCATGGACGAAGTTTTCCGAAATCTCCCTGGTTTCTATTGACTTGCATTGAACCGTAAACTCCATGGTTTAACACTCTCTGCGATCTTGGTGTTCATATTGTGATATTGTCTTTGTAAATCCAGATATGAGCGCTAACATCTGACCAATCAGGAGCCTTCTGTCGATGAATTTGGCTTTAGCTAGTGAGTTTTGCAAGAAGGCTTAGACCAGCGCCTCTCCGGATTGGCGCTCGGTAATTCAAAGAGCCTGTTTAAGCTAGCTCTATAATGGCCTCTAACACTATGGGTGACGTCAGCACTCGGCCAGTCCACTCCTAATCTACAGGTCATGGTCATTATCTGTTTGTAATTACACTCATGGTGATTTTTTATTATTATTATGTCTTTTTGATGTTGAATGTAATTTAATCTAAATATTAAAAGTGTATGCATGGTTAGTTAATCAGAGAGATCCCAAGACAATATTTTGCGTGCAGCTCTTTTGCCTGGAAACATGACTGTGTGTGTGTGTGTGTGTGTGTGTGTGTGTGTGTGTGTGTGTGTAGCTGCCTTTCTCTGATTGACGTCTCCCTGGGTGTCTCTCTCCTCAGTTCTTCCCCTCCTACCCCCCCACTATGCCAGGCATGCCCCCGCTGCTCCCGCACTCAGGACCCTTCAGCTCGCTGCAGGGAGCCTTCCAGCCCAAGGTCAGCCCCCCCAGCTCCGAGCAGCCTCCACACGTAGATGCATGACACTGTCTCACATACACAATGCATGTTTGTTCAATTTTTTTTGTGTTAGTAAATATAATACAAATAGAAAGCGGGAACAAACAGACAGCAACTATGACAGACATACTGTGTAAAAGTACGAAATGAAATGTGTGGTTGTGGTGATTGCGTGGATGTGTAGGTGTATGTGTGTGTCTGATGTGTAGCTGTCTGCTAAATTACTGCTCAATGAATACATTTATTTAACCTTACATGGACTTCAACATACTTAGAAGAGGTTTTATAACTTAAAATATTCTACGATGACTGCAGAATGAAATTAAAATGTGTTTTAAATAGTATTTTTAATCAGACAACACAGTAACAAGTCATCTCTATGTTCTCCAAGGGCATCACTTGAGCTTTGTTTTTGGTCAAAAGTACAAACAAAATCTCACAAACGCCATTCACCAAAGAATAATTGGTCAACAAATCGGTTATCAAAACAGCCGTTAAACACAACCCTAGTCTATTGCATGTTTATTACTTAGACAATTAACCAAAAAAGTGGATCTAAGAAGAAGAGAAAGCATTGAGAATTTATGACTAAATAAATGGAACAATAAATAGAACCAAAAAATGTTGATACTGTTACTAGCGCCTATTCAATTTGTAAATATAAAATGTATTTGTTTCTATATAGCCCTATAGCCCAGGTACCCTCTCCAGGCCCATATGCTTCATCCCTGAGTAGGTTTTATACCCGTGTTTAAGGCTCAAAACCAACAGATCGCTCACGTGTCGTCTGCACAGTGCTTGTTAAACTTCCTTGAACAATCGTGAGCCTAAACAAAGACAACCTGGAGCCAGTGTTGTGAACGTGCCCTGATGTGTGTGCTGCATCGCCTCACTCGTGCACTGTGGGAGATAAATGGCAGCAATAAGGCCTAATCTGCATGTAAGTTGTCAAATCGGATGATTAATTTGCCATATGGTAGGAACTGCGGCCGTCTGTGTCTTCGGTGTCCATAAAACGTTTTACCGCACGGTGTGGCATACATGGTTTTTGATCATGTTACAGGCTATACTAAAGCTGGGATGCCTAACTTCTTTTTGTTTATAAATAATACATGGCTTCCCATTCAAAAAAGCCACAGCTGAGATTGCCACATTTTAGTTAAGCCCTAAAGGTGCAGAAATGCGCCTATCCTTTTTCCAGGACTTTTATGTCTCAAGGCAACAGGTGAAGCACTATTTTTGACCGCACTTTTCGCGGTTCCATCGTTTTTGGACTAATGAGTCAGACTTGTTACATGGCCATGTCCTTGAAGATCACCGTACCTTTTAACTTGTAACTCTTTGACGACTATTTATTTTTTACCTTTCTGATTTACTCACTTGCACCTCATTTAGTTTGATGAATAATATAAGTAAAATGAACAAAATCGGCAAGCCAGCCCACAACATGCTTAAAATAGAGCCCTGAGAGTCACTATTTGAATCTTAAGGCTGAGAGCTGATTGGCTGTGAGTGAGTGTGGTCCTCTCGTTTTCACTTTTCAGTCGAAAAAAGCCAAACTAAAGATTTGGCCAAAACACACATGCTTGTTGAGACTAGAAATAGAACCAGACTGTTTTGGGAGCGAGGTTAAACGGATTCTAGATTCAACAATGCGCACGCTGAATAAAATTAAGTTTGCATCCTGTACGTTGCTCTGTATAAAAGAGAAAGTCTAAAAATGTGCATAACTTAGACAGTTTATATGAGACTAATTTAACAAAATATCCTAAAATCCTTTAAAAACATATATGTATTATAATATCTAATCGTTCTCTGCAACCAAAGAGAAATTCCAATGACTTTAAGGATATATACTTCCCCCACAGGATCCCAATTAATGTGTTTAATTGTGGGTTTTCCAATAATATACAGATCTTAAACCAGATTTGAGCTAATGATGGGTCTTGTCTGGCAGCGGCCCTGTGGCTTTGACCTGCTGTAAGCCACCAATCAAAGCTGCCCTAAATCCCTTGGCCTTTCTCCCGACGGGGTTAGTCACGGTGAGGCCCTGCTCCGTTGTTCAGGGTGCCTCCAGATGGTTGAAAGAAAACATTGATATATCTAAAGCTCCTGTTAAGTATTCAGGGAGAGGGCAGGACGTGGGACGTGCCTGTGTTTGTTTGTGCTTGCCGCTGACCCGCGTTGGCCTTGCAGCACAATCTTCTTCCTCTCGATGCGGGACGGATTAATGCGGCTGATCTAGGCACTTGTGCTCCAAAGACTTACCGAGGAGATCAGAGAGAGAGATCACAGATGTGCTAGTGGGCCAAAGCCGAGCGCTATAGCAGCATCGGTGCATTTTCATCTCCTGACGTCAGCATTACCGCAGGATTTATTGAACGATAGTGCTTAGCGAGGGTATAGGGTTACAGGGATGGGTTTTCAGATTTGAAACATCAGGGTTGCGTTATACACTCAAAGAGGAATTAGGTCAAAGTGTTGCTGTAGAATAACTGGATTTTCTTTTGATTTTCTTTCTCCAGGCATCGAACCCCATCGACGTGGCCGGCCGTCCAGGAGCAGTGCCTCACACGCTACTACAGAAAGACCCTCGGGTAAGCCGGAGGAGCTGGCCTAACATTTCACTGAGAATAGGTTGTATCGCAAAGCCTTTTAGTAGGAATACAACCTTTAGGGCGCCAGAGGGCTTTTGTTTCAGAAATGTAATGTATAAAGTGAATGGGACTTGAATTAATGTGAATATATATACAGAGAACCATGTATCAAGTATAGACAATGTGACCAGCCTGCCCTATCCCTATGCTATTATCACAGTTGCAAAGAAGATCCCTCCACTTGAGAAATTGACAAAAATTATTTATAGGAAGTACTTTTGTTTTTATAAAAATAGTGGTACACCATACTATTGCAGAACTGGGACAGAAGCTTGTATTTGTGTATGTTTCTGATATATGAATATATATAATCTATAGTATATAATTTTTTTAGACAGAAGGGGCAGAGTTCCATGTTTGTATTAGAAAATCCTGATATTTACATTGATTTAAAACACCTGTGAGACATGATTTGTCTCACAGGTAAAAAAAATATACACTGTGGTGTTGTCTGCAATCACTAGAGTAGATTATTGATTAAAAATTAATAATAAAAGCGTAGCTGAAGTATGCCTGAAAGTTCTTATCTCGGCCTGTGCCATATGATCTGAAAAACTGTCAAATTTTGGATAATAAATGTTTTTTGTTGATTCATGACAGAATGCATGAATCTTTTTAGACATTATTTGGGAAACACAGATGCTTCACCTCAGAAATAGACAAAAATAGGGAACAAATATTATAAAGGCATATGAAGAGCCATGGTTCCGTTTGTTAACCACAGTTTGAGAACCACTGCTCTGGATAGCATAGTTGTGTTGTTTTGTTTCATGGTCTATATCACCAGGAAACAAAACATGGTGATATAGACAAAGGGCATCTCAGATAGTATTCTTCGAGCTGCATTTGCAATAATACTGTGTGTCCCATGTGTTGCAGATAACAGATCCTTACAGGACCTCGGTACGGGTAAGTCGCTCCCATATCTCGTCACATAGATTTCATTTTCTGGTAGCAAACTTAAGAAAAGACAACATTCCTATATTAGAAAGACAAGATTCCTATTTTAGTCTCAAATGGCAAATGCCTTTTATTAAAACCAGCACGCTAACCTCAGTCTCTTGCTAATATCTTTTGTAGAAACCTGGCAAGTGGTGTGCAGTGCATGTCCAGATCGCATGGCAGATCTATCACCACCAACAGAAAATGAAGGTGAGTGAAATTAATTTAAAACCTATTTTTATTATTATTGGTATAGTCAAAATAAATAGATAAACAAAACATAGTTAGAATTGTTTTGGTTTTCCTTGTTTCCTCTGGCATACAGTAGCTTCTTACTGTAGATGAGTAAAAAATCTAAAAATCTAAAAATAAATCGGCATATGCGTCTGGCCTGGTGCTGTCAGTCCTTCTTGGACCATGAACCCTTGTTACAGAGGATTAGTTTGTCCCTGATCAGCTTACTCATATTTGTTGTGAAACACTGGCCAGAATGGTAGACACAGGGCTTTTGTGTGAGTATCTGTCTGCCTGTGGTCGCTCAGAGAAGCCCAGTATAAATCCTCGCACTGCATTGTGGGAGATGTGTGTTGGTGTTGCCTGCCAGCCTAAACATGCTGTGCCCTCTACAGCAGATGCAGCTGGACCCTCACAAACTGGACATGAACGGGAAGCTGGACCTGTTCAGTCGACCCCCGGCCCCTGGAGTTTTCCCGGGGTTTCCCTACCCTCACGACCTCGCCCGGCCACTGTTCTCATCCACAGGTCAGTCCGAAAAATAATCTTTTTTTCCCTCTTTCCAGTTTGTAGTTTCAATGTTCAGGTGGTACATACATATTTCTATCATTGCATTTTATATGTACACTAAAAAAACATGAAATATTAATAAATCAAGAATAATGATGATAATAATAAATACATACATAGAAAATCATGTTAAAATGTAGTTATTCCCCTTATACTGAAGTTGAATACTGAATAATAACAAAAAATAAAAGGATAATAATTATCATCAATAAAAAAAAAAAACAAGAACATGAATAATGATAATTCAACAAATACATACTAAGATTTATATGTTCATAATGAAAGTAAAGAAAATAAACTATGGTTCTACTACTACATACAATACGTTCATTTCTACTCCACCTACGATAGCCTAAACTTCTGCCAAGGCATTTTTTGTCTCTATGCAAATGAACATTTAAAACTGTGGAAGCCACTCGTGTAATCATTTTTTCCCTCTCCTCTCATGCAACGTTCACTTAATTATAGTGCTTTTGTAGCAAATGTTTTGCCAGTAAAGGGTGTCAGATATGTCTATGAATATGGATGACTAGCGCTTAGGTAATTGACTGATTTGCCCTGCGTTGGAGGGCAACAGAGAGGCGAACACCCTTTGACTAGTAATTATACAGCGGTGTGTCAGAGGCACTCCCATAATTGCTTCATTCATTAACAATTCATGAAAACGGGCAACGCTCACTGCGCTCTGGCAGAAAGGACATGCGACAAACTGGTACTTTCAGGAGCTGACCTGACTGATGGTAGATGTCTGTAGATCAGTGTTTTTTAAAGTCTATGTTGACTTTCTACAGATTTTTCTACGGATTTTGAATATAGTTCAAAAGTATATTTATGTAATTCATTTTAACATGTGAAACCCGTATACGTAAGATATAGACTTACATGCAAAGCGACATATGGTTGAGTTTTGATTATCATGGCTTACAGGGATTTTTCACAATATTCCCATGTTTTATTCTGTATTTTTACAAACTGTGAGCCATAATTGTATCATTAAAACAAACTTATATTGTATTTTTTCACCACATTTCCATAATAGAATTGTCACAACAACAACATTTATAATAGTGGGGTTATGTTTGTTTTTAGGACCAGGTCATCCGGCTGCACAGCACTATGGCCCCGCCCCACACCCCAGTGGCTTCCTGCCTCCTAGCCATTTGGCAGGTAAGTGTAAGTAACTCCACTTTCACTACTTTTTATACACCTATTTCCATTTCTCTTCATCTTTTCCCCCTCTCACCCTCTCCCCCTTACCTCACGACCCATTTTAGACAAAACGACTCAATATCAGAGCCTGACCTCAAGCTCATTTCGAGGTTAATAAGGTGCCCATTCAGGCGTACAGTTCTGTCCAAGTTCACATTTTTGGAGAGACAGGTTTCTGTACAGTAGGGCACTCTGTTTATAATTGTGTATGAGATTTTTTTTTTTTTAAATGCAGGGGTGTTGGTGTGAAGCTAGTGATTCATTTTATTCAAACATGGATGACACAGTAGGGCAAGTTTAAAGCATTGTTCATTTATGCATCTTGAAACTCCTAAACGTTTGCGTGCCCAAGGTATCTTTTAGAGTCGTAATATAGGTAAGTAAGTAACCTTTCGTTGATGGAGCGGCTTTCACAGAGATCACATCAGAGGGCGCTTCGCAAGTCAAAATGAGACGTTAAATACACATTAATGAAATGCGGTAAAATACATCAAATTCCAATGCATTTAATCTCATGCACACAGGTGAAACTCTGGAAGAATGAATATCCTTCAAACACTAATTCAGTTCTGTAATTCAAGGCTATATATGATACAGACTCATTATACGCAAAGTAACATGTATGCCAAGTTTGTTATCATTCTGATGATTATGGCTTACAGTCCATGTTCTAAATATTCTGATTTTGTGAGTTGTATTTGGGTTTTGTACATGCTGTTAGCCAATTATCAACATAACTATGACATGTCTCACTTTGCGTGTCTCATGGCAAGTTGAATTACTGAAGTACATGGTTTTTTGAAGAATATTCTCATTCTGAGTTTTCCCCTGTCTTATAACATTAACTGTGTTTCAGCTCTTTAAATTAGCCCACTCGCAATTACTATCACGTCACCAACTTGACAAAACGAGCTGAAAAAGCACACGCCGTCATCCCTGTAGACTAGCCGCATTCCCACCATGTTAAATGAAGCCGCGCTGTGTCCCTGGCAGAGTTCACACACTCTCCGCTCTCCCGTTAGTGTCAGTAAATCCGGAATCCTCGAGGCCTGGCTACAGCGGGATTACCAGGCTGAGCGTTAGGGCAGCGGTGGAGGAAAGCCACACACAGCTCGCTTGTAAGAGAAAAGCCGAGTGGAACGGGCTGGGACTGGGTGAGCACCAGGAGCCGGCCCCTGCTTTTGCTAATCCCTGTTTGGCATTTTGCAGATCCTTTCAGTCGCTCCAGTTCCTTTGGCGGCCTCGGCAACCTTTCAAGCAGTGCCTTCGGAGGATTAGGCAACCCCTCGCTTGGTAAGCGCTGGCCCCCTCTCATCCTTCGATCCAGCCCTTGTGGCCAGTAACAAAACAGAGTGGGACAGAGGCAGACCACAGGGACAGACAGGAGAGTTTTATAAAAGCATAAAAACAAAAATCCTCTAGCTGCAGTTTTTTGTGTCGTGGCCATAGCTGAGCGAAGCCAAAAAAAGCGAACCACACCAAAGTATAAAATAAAAACCTGCATCTCTCAGCCATGTCCCCAGCAGCCTGGCTTTAATCTGGCGCTGCTACTGCCAACACGCACTCCCGGGTCTACCATTTGGTGGCAATTCATCTATTAATTACTTGACAAGCTTGCCTTCTGCAGCGTCGTGGAGGGCTCCCCCCCTCCTCCAGCGCCTCCTCCCCCCTCCCTGCATCTTTCCTCCCTACCTTCAACTCTCTTTTCTCTTCACCCCCTATTCTTGTGTGCCAATTCAGTCAGCTTGTTGTGAGAATGAAAAGTGATTGGACTAGACATGCGGTGGAATTTTGAGGTTCCTCTTGGCTTTTCACAACTCTCCAGAGGGCAAGAGAGTCGAGCCCAGTTCATCCGGTGTTCACAAAAAAAAAAACCAGGAGGGAGAAGCAGCTCTTTAGTCGGAAAGCAAATGCAACTTTGTTTTCAGTTTGTGGGGGAGCCATTAACCTCTTATTCTTTCATACAGCTTGAGTGCGAAATCCTCCACAGACAAAGACTAAAGCAGCTTTTGTTGTTGAATCGTTCTTATCGTATATATGTCCTCGAGAGGGTTTTGTGCCCAATTAACTTACAGCGGCTCCCACGCCTGTCCCTTTCCCTCACCAGGGTCCAACAGTGTGTTTGGAAGCAAAGAGGGGCCCCCGGGTCTGTCCACTTTCGGCAGCCCCCACCACGACACCTGGAACAGACTCCGACGCACGCCGCCATCCTTCCCTACGCCGCCGCAGTGGCCCAAATCCGCAGACATGGAGCGGAGCAGCTCAGCCAACAGCCACGAACGGGAACGAGAACGAGAACGGGAACGAGAACGAGAAAGAGAGAGGGAGAAACGAGACTCGTCTCTCGGGAAAGAGGAGAAGGACAAGGACAGGCAAGTGTTAATACAGACATTTAGAAAATTAGAATATTGTCAAACAGTTGCATGATATAGACAGTTATCCAAATACTCGTTTATACAGGTGAAACCTAGGTTTAGATGACGATATCACAATTTTGAACTGGTAAAAAAGAAGAATACAAAACATTGAATGCTTTTTAAATGCTTTTGTTTTCAATAAAATGGCTGGCCTCATTTTTATAGATAACTAGTTAATTATTGTGTCTCTTCATATTGTGTTATCTGGCTATTGTAAATATGAATTATTTTTATAACTGGCCTATTACAAAGGTTGTGTCCTTTTAAATGTACAATATGTATATATTTTTTTACTGTAAATGTACTGTATATTGTAAAATAAAAGTCATCCTTGTGTTTTACAGAGATTCTGTGGATCGGAACCGTCACTCCAGCCGCTCCTCTCCTGCCTCTGGGCCGGTCAGTTACCAGATCAGCAACCTGATCCGCTCCAACAGTCAGAACTCTACTGACTCAGGACGGCACCACAGCAGCAGTGTGGACCGCATCAGAGACGGAGACAAGGACCTCCTGGACCGCCACAGAGAGACCAGCATGCAGGATGTGAAGGTGAAGGAGAGCCGCTCGCCCAGTAAGGAGCTCCTAGAAAGGAGGTCCTCAGAAGACTGCATCAAAGCTTCACAGCGCTCCCCGTCTCCGTACTCTAAGACAATGATCAATGAGCAGAGCCTCAAGATGACAGGACCCCCGCCCACTCTGAAGGACAATGACAGGAAGGAGCCTGCAGAGATGCTGCATAAAGTGAAAAACGACATGAAGATAAAAGAGGAGAGAAAGGAGGAGCAGGAGGTCATGGTGGTGAGCTCTGAACCTGCCCCACAACCACTGTCCCAAACACTCTCTACTCCTGTGTCCCAGCCCGGAAACCCTCATCACCACCACCCTCCTCTGCAGCAGCCTCCACTGCCCTCACCGCGGGGCCCAGAGCTGTCGGCTCCAGGACTACATGGTGTCCCAATGGCACACTCGCTACCCCTTTCCATGAGCGCTGTACCACAGATGGGTAGTCTGAATGTCCTGGACAGGGCTCGGATGGCCCCCTTCATGGGTGTCAGTCCCCTGGCAGGAAGAGAGCGCCTGCCCCATCCTGCCTTCCCCTGGGACCCCCTGAGAGAGGCCTATCGCAGCCTGGACCTGCAGCGCCGCATGGACTTCCAGCTACGAGCCGAGGGACACCGCTTCCCCAGTATGTACGAGCAGGAGCGGGCATACCGCGAGCGAGAGGCACATGACTACTCCCACCACGAGCACCTGCTGGAGGTACGGAGGGAACACGAGCGCCTCAGACAGCACGCCGAGGAGCGAGAGCGCATTCACCTGAGGGAGGAGCTGGACAGAGCCCGCCTGCACCAGCTGCACCAGTCCCCCATGGAGGGACACCTGCCCCACATGCCCCCATTTATGTCTCCTCTGGGGGGCATGCCTTACCCCAGACTCAGCCCTTCCACTGGACACAATGGCCCACTGAATAGGACACCTCCGACTGCTGCTCTCAGTGCGCCCCCGCCCCTGGTGCCAGCTGCTAATGCTCGGCCCACATCTCCCAGAAGGACTACCCCCCTCACCACCCAAGACCCCAGAGATTACTCCCCATCTCGAAACCCCAAAGAAGTAGAAGCACGGTAGCTTCTTAGTGTAGGACTGAGCCCACTCTGAAACAGAGAAGAGCCTCAGTCCCTAAGGGAAAGTATGATTGTACAAATGAACTGTGCACCAGGCTGCACATGCCATGACCTTATTTCTAGTGGGACAGTGGGACTGAAGGTTGAATAATGTTGGTGAATAACATATATACGTGTATGTTTACAGCCGACTTAAATATTTGATAATTATTAATATATTAATCCAGTACCTTTTTCTGCTTCATGCAAGAAAAGGCCTCAATCGAGTTTGTACATTTCCTATCCTTGTTCCATGTATAGATATCATTTCTATGAATTTGATGTTTTTTGTGCAGTCCTTACACCTTTTAAAATATTTATCTTCATTGATTGTGAGACACATCCATTATGACCCACTCAAAAGACTGGATTTCAGTTTGACCCTGATTTAACCTCATGGTACCAGGAGGCCCTCAATGACAATGTACATGTTACATTACCAATCTTTTGTTTGCCTTTGAGATATGCAGATAAATATATTATGAGGTTGTTGTTCAGTCTCTGTAAAGAAAACTGATGTAAATATCTTGTTCATATTTCCTTGCTGCAAAATGACCGTGTAAATTATAGGCTTTTTAACCATTTCTAGAAAATCAAAATGAAGTGACGGTTGGGGAAACCATCATTTTGAAACTAAGGCAAAGTTTGTGGCCAATGGATGGGTCGAACTGAGGGTGTTGTATGAGGGCCAAGAGGGATCAACTGCAATCTATGCAAAGGAGCACACAGCACCCTACAGAGACTCAGACTGGGAGAGGATTCTCACAACTCTCAGAAATCTGGATTAAGTGTTCATATTGGAGTTCTTAACAGACTTCCATGTCACAAACTGGACCAGCCCTGGACAGATGCTAAGGACGCTTTTTGGGGCAACAAAAAGACTATTTCTGTCAACCGTGTGGTGTTGTGCAGTTGTTTTTCTTAGACTCTTGTATACAAAACAAGTAGAGTTTTAGGCGTGCGAAATTGAACATTCATGGTTTAAAATGTACGGAATAAAGTTTGGACCTAATGTCATGCCATGTTCTGTGTTTCTTTTTTAGTTTGACAACTGCATTGAATGTGTCTGTAACACTGGGCCACTGAGCTATATCGTGATCTGAGGTTGATGGGTTTGCCGATAATGCTGTGCTCAGCTTCCAGCATTTAGAGTATTTGCTCATCTTAAATCAAGCTATTACTTTGAAATCATAGAGGCGACTGACTTCGCTTAGAGAGTAGCCTAAGCCATCAGATCATTCAGCAATAATCTGTCATACATGGGCTGCAGAGCTCTTCAGAGAGAATCGATGAGATTGGACCAAGGCAATACAGGGAGGGACTAATAGAACATTGATTTTGTATGAAAGCAGGTTTTGAGTGTTTGTGTTGCAGGTAACCGGTATTGACTGGCAGCCCAGCGGCATATTGACCTGCGGTCTGGACTCATTAAGAGGAGCAATGCCTGGGAGGCAGGCTATCGAATAGACGAGAGGCTCTCCCCTCTCTCCTCACACCACTCATCTCTGTTCTAATGAGGCCGGAAGGTGCACAGGAGTGGGCTGCACCAAGAGCCCTAGGGCGCCCCGTCCCACTATTGACGGGACCTGAGCACAGCGCTGCTGATCCTCAGTCGGCCAATTCATCCTGATAATGCCCTGACTACTCATCTCTCTGTTGTGCGCTGCAAGACCCACCAATCCAATCACATGATATCAGGCCAAAGTGACAGCGTGGATCAAACTGTGGCCAGGTCATTAGAAGATGTTATTGAAAATCAATAACGCTCCTGTGTCTCACCCACTCAAGCTGTTTTTTCCACAGGACGCTTGAAAAGACTGTTTGGCAGAATAGAGGTGTATCGGGAAGACTTAAATCACTATCACTTTCAATTTAGTTTCCAAGTAATTGAGACACGTATTCTTCAAAAATGGCCAGCATCTGTCTGCGGTCAGGACCACTTAAATGTTCCGTGCTTTTAGTCCTAATCATCGAGTCAACAACAGGTACTTAAGCCATGTACTTGTTACTGCATGTAATTCTCCTTGTAAGTAATATTTACCAAGGAAGCCTTTGTGGGTAGAAGACACGCACCTTACCTCTCTGCCTCAATCTCTCTGGCCTGTGCTCTATCCATTTTACGGCTGAGTGTGAACGGCCCTCCGGAGATGAAAAGCTCCATCAATTTCACTCATCGTCTGGCAAGGTCAATTTATTTCAGCACACAGTCCATCATCAGATGGGAATCAATTGACACATTGCCTAGCATATCCGACCCAAGGTGGGTTATTACAGCCACTGCAATTGTCAGCTCTTTTCCACAGCCATTCTTCACTTGTCTTGGCGGTTTTATTCTTTTCTGTATTTTCACAGAGATTATGCATGCTTTTCTATGTCTATTTATATTTTTATTCTAACTCTCCTTTATTTTGACAGGGCTTTACAAAGGAGCGTCTCACCAGACAAATGACTGCAATCCTAGATTGTATGTTTACACACATTTCTCTGCTCTGTATCAGGATATGGTGGTATCTGAGGTAAAACATTGTTTTATTGTTCCAGTAATCCCCTTCATTTAACTATGAGAAACCTCAGTACTGAGCATTTGGGATTGAATTTCCATGGCTTCAAATACATCCAGAAACACTTGGCACCACCATACCTCAGATTCAACAAACACTGGAGCAGGCCTGAGGGCTTTAATGGAGCACAATGGCAGCCCATAACACTGTGCCAAGCTAATAAGATCTGCACCAAATGAACGGTGCAGTCCAAGCTCTCTTTCTCTCTGCACACCCCTCTGATAAAACATGTATGAAAGAGATTTGGAGCTGCTGCTATGTAGTGGCTCCATAGACGTTTCCCTCGTGAGTGCTAATGCATTAGTTCCCATTTGAAGGCAGTTTTGAAATGGAGATCGGTAATGAGACGAGAGGCCCCTGCCATGATCACATTTGGATAGCCCAGGCCACTGCTGGGTCTGCTGATTTAGGAGTTCAAGCTCATCTCCCCACAGGGGTGATGAGAACCATAGGAAACCACTAAACTCTATCTGAACCGCGAGCTGTGGAAGGGCATGGAGTCAAGGGCTTGGGCTGCTACAAGCATGTCACAGTGCTCTGTAGCTTCTATGTTGTTTTTGAGCTCCTAAAAAGGCTAGCAGCATCTTTTTTTAGCCGATGGAGCGACAGCTGACACAGACCAGGCCAGTCGTGGTTAAGGAGCCGACTTGGAAACAAGCACATGGCGTGAATTCCTAATGCTGGTGACAAAGTGCTGTCTAATGTCTTTGCACAGAACAGAACCGTGTAATTAGATGTGGTAGTAACGTGGTATAATTTTACTGTTTGGAATCGAATCATTATTTTGTCAAACCTTCTTTCTCCAAAAATAAAATATTCTTTCCAAATACTGAAATACTTCATGATTTTTAATGAATACGTTTTTGAAGTTCCACACCAAGAAAAGAGCAGGACAGTCAGCAGAACAACATTTTTGTTGATTTGATGTAAAGATTTTGATAGTCTTTAGTGGGGCCTCACAGTATCCAACACTGTAAACAAACCATACAAACTGAATAACATTTATGCTACTGGGCGACAATAGCTCAGTTAGTAGAGCATTGGCCTTTGAGCCAGAGGGTCATGGGTTTGAGCCTGACTTTCACCATCGACTCCCACTGTCTGCTGTCGTTGTGTCCTTGGCAAGACACTTTACCCCCATTGCCTAGAATGAGTCTGGTGTGTGTGAATGGTTGGTGGTGGTCGGAGGGGCCGATGGCACATACTGGTTGCCTCGCTTCTGTCAGTGTGCCCCAGGGCAGCTGTGGCTACAGTAGTCAGTAGTAGTACAGTTTATCTAAAGATAAATGCACAGGCACATGTACTCTATTTTATCACACAACAACTGAAAAAATATGTATCGATTCCACTTGAATCTGTTGCTGGACCCTTTGGAGCCAAACAAATGGCTGGACTCTAAATCCCTGTAGTTTTGACCTTGAGACTCATTTACTCTAATAAGAACCATCTGCACAGAGAAAGACCAACCTCCACTGACTACATTTTCTTTGGTAAATATAAAGCAGGCTTTAGCAGGTGTCTGGGGATTGGATCTAATAGACTATTAGTTTGTAACAATCCTCTATTCTCAAAAAGATATTTAAGGGCCTGTTATAAAGCGAAAAGGTCCATGCGGGGAATAACGTATTTGGAATATATTCTATTTGTAAGTTCCCACTGGTTTAGATTTCAATAGATTGAAGGCTATATTCTATAAATTGTTGTCATTTTGTCATGGAAAAGTGTTGTTGTTGTTACGGCCACTGACGGGCCGTATATCCTCCTCTCTCAGGTGGAAGCTGTGCTCATTGGTGCGCGTGCGTGACACGCGGAGCCGCGCCTTTAAAGCGTGCACATGCCAGAGATGGTTGTTGGCTCATCCTGCTCCCATCTTGACACCTGCATGTCCCGCCTCCTTTTGTATGGTTTTGGTTTGGTTTGGTTTGGTTTGGTTTGGTTTGGTATGGTTTGGTTGCTTGGTTCGTTTTGGTTCGTTCGTCTTGGTTCGTTTTGGTTTATTTTCTACACACCATTCAACACTGCAGACATACGCTCACAGCACATACACTAACACGCACTCATTACAGACTTCCACACCTCATTAAAATATTAACTTTGCTTATTAATAAATATTATTTCAATTGGCAACTGTTGTTTGGCGTGTTTCTGTCATTTCTATTGAGCCGGGTTATGACATTGTTTAAAAGTATTCTAAATTCCTACATAATGCCCCTTTAAATAAGTGGAAAATATGTGATTTGCGTCCCCTAAAATTAGATTTTTGATTACATTTATTGTGCAGCCAACAGGCAACATTCAACACACATAATGATAAAGAAACTCAGAAAGAAAATGTGTATATCGCTCAAAAGAGTGAAACCAGAAGCTGATTCAATACATGCCGAGCCTTTGTAAGTTATTTGGATAATTATGGCTTACAATCCATTTTCAAAATAATCACATTGTCTGAGATGGTTTATAGTTTGTAATATATTTTTTAGGAATAGCAGTAGTAGTATTAGTAGTAGTAGTAGTAGTAGTAGTAGTAGTATGACGGTAGACCTCTGGGAACACCAGTTACCCCAGTTGGGCGGCTGTAAAGTGCCAAACTGCTGTTGTGTCCTTGGGCAAGACACTTCACCCACATTGCCTAGAATGAGTCTGGTGTGTTCAAGAATGTTGGTGGTGGGCGGAGAGGCTGATGGCACATAATGGTTGACTCGCTTCTGTCAGTGTGCCCCAGGGCAGCTGTGGCTACCATCATAGTTTATCACTGAATAATGTCATCTGAAGCCTCTTTGAGTGTCCAAAAAAGCACTTCTGCATCATGAATATTGTCTGTAAGTTGAGTCTGTAATTTAAAGTACATAGACTTTTATATTCTTGGATATTCAAATGTTGTGGACTTTCACCTGAACTGTCTGATGACATAATTTCAAACAATGGAAGAGAAAGGATGTATTGCAGGCATGTCCAAACTCAGGCCTGCGAGCCAATTGTGGCCCTCTGTACCATTTTATGTGGCCCTCTGCTGCTAACACAAAGTTGACATTGAGGCCCTTTGACAGTGTCATCCAACCAACTTCAGCTCCACCAAAAGAGTTATGCTATACCTTGTTCCAAATCTCAGACCCTCTGGAATCCAGTTGTTGACTCTTTAATATATCTACGGACATTTGTTTTAAGATTGTGTCACAACAATTCAATAAAATCCAACTGTGGTGTGAAGCAATAAGGACGTATCATAATCCAGCTCCAATCCAGGTGTTTATAAATCCAGGTTGTCAACTCCTGGTCAAGTCTGATGAACTAAAGTGGCCCTCTAACTAAAAAGTTTGGACACCCCTGATGTATAGTATATGGATCACCAGCACCAGAAGATTCCTCAGAATGCCACCACACAACCATGTGAGACCCAGCGCAATAGTTTTGAGGAGAAAATGATGTCCGTCTGCAGCATGTCCAATTTGGCAATGTCCGGCCCGTGATTAGCCACAGAGCCGTTAATCAAAAGCGCCTCAGTATTTGATGGGCCGCTGAGAGGAGGTGCCAGCTGGTGACAACATGGCTAGTGTCCACGGGCCAAGAGTGAAGTTTATTTGAATATGGATCTAGCCGTGACCGTATTTCTCCAGAGCTCAGTTAACACAGCGTTCCCTGGCTCATTGCTGGGATCGCCTCCGAGCCGCTGGCACAGATCTGGAAGAGGGCGGAAGTTTTCCAAGCCGCAGAATGGGAATTACAGCCGAGTCCGTCCCCTCTGGTGGTGTGGGCATATTCAAAGCGTTTATTCAGTCTGACGCTGGCACACACACAGCACCTAGCACTCTTGGCACCAAGCATGCAAGGGTTTCCTTTCCAACACAGAAATGCTTAAATTGTCAGGGGTTGCTTTTTTATAGATAGGAATGAATTAATAAAAATCCATATGAAATGTTCCTGTCGCTTTTAGAAAATATAGTTTTATACTTTTATTAGTTTGAACTCTAGTAGATGAGACCACCCAGTTCTCTGCGGTGAGTGTAATGGGGTGCCAAGATTTTGAATGGTGCCTTAGCTCGATGAATTGCAAACTTATATCCTCCAGGCTTGGGTTTATAGAAGATCCTCACATGTTTGAATGAAACTGGGAGAGAAAAAAATCTATAGATTGGAATTGATTTTTGAGGCTAAGATTTAAGCCAGTGTTGAGAGAAATACTTTATCTTATAGGATGGAAGGATTAGCAAGGATCCCAAGGTTTTACACATGAATAAATCTATATTCATCATAAAGGATCAATACAGAAAATGTGAGATTGAAGCCAGATAAAGATCACATGAATAAATAATATAGAGTTAATGTGCAAAACAAATATCTCCATTTTGAAGATTTGAGGAAAAACCTCTAGTTAAAATTTTTGATGTGTTTTGATATGGGGGTAAATTTGAAAATATTTGCTAAAACTATAGAGCCAAACTGTTTTGAGAGCAAAAAAGCTAATTGGATAGACAGATATTATTATATAGTTAAATGTGTTTGTGATTTCAAAGTTAGGTACCCCAGCTTTAAGGTGGTGTTTTTCCTTAATTAATTCATTGCTTCATATTTACAGATTATGTTAAAGCAACTTGAGTGAAAAAATCTTCTACCTGAATATGTCTTAAGTTGTTCCAAGACCATTTGATGTGTTGAGTCTGGCACAACAACATTCCAGTCTTTGCACGGCTTTCTTCTTTAGAAATGCACTTGGCAGCTAGCATGCTCTGAAAGGCTCTTAGCTCCTATCTGAGCAGAAGTTCCATACGGAAAGATAACCAACTCTATCTTATCGCGGCATGTTCGTTAAAGTCACAGCTTAAGGGCCTGTCCTCCCACTTACAGCCGCGGAAAGTTAGCAGATTACAGTCAACAAGGCCTGGAGATCCTGGAGCTCCCTCAGAAAGCCGCCTGTCCCACGGCAAAAGGTCCCATATGCATGTAAACAAAGAATACTCTGTCACTTGACATTACACAAGATAATAACAAAATATACTATGTGATAAATATACTTTTAGCCTCTGTACATGTGCTCTGTCAGTTGAGAAAGCAGATTGGAGGGGAAGGAAACTTACATTCTCACATCTAATAATACCATGTCACAATATCTAACCTTCCGAGTATAATAAACATACATCAGGTCTGGGTTAGGGTCTTTTCGTGGTCGATAATAGGATAAAAGGGACGAATCACATATTGAAATGAATAACCTGTTTAACTTACACAAATTTCTCACTAGAAATGAACACAAATATACAGTGCATCAAGTTAATCACATTAAGAAAAACAAGATTATACTATTAAATAAGTAGAAACTATGATGATTTTAATTTGACAATTTTCTCTTTGAATATTGTAAATGTGAAATGTGAATATTGTTTCATATTGTGTAAAGAATGATATAACAATAATATAAAAGATATGAATAGATAAAATATGTGAGGTTTGGAAATAAATCTTTTCCTTTACTTAAACAGATACACCTTACCCCCAATGTCTCACATTTATTTTGATTCAAACATCTTCAAACACATTTCAAAATCTGCAACACTGACTAAACAAGTCAATATAACAAATGATTATTCTTTATGTGACTAATGTCATATAAGGACGAATAAAATAATTAATGAATAAATTAACCTCTCACTATCCAAACCTGTCGCCTTGTCGTGTATCAGAATCAGAATATATTTTTTTACCACTTTCTTTACCATATATTGAACACAGTATTAAACTAAAAATACAATCTTTTCACAAACAAATTGTCTTCATTATGGAAGTGTTACCCCATGATATCTAGCTCTCACCGGCCCCCTGTGCTGTGGGTGCCTGGGTTAAGATAACATTTAGGTGCTTTCATGTGTCGCAGTCTTAATAACGCAACAAGGCATATCAAACAAAGCAATAATGAAATAAACATAGTGAATGCAATTTTCATATAGTTTTTTAAATATACTCTTTTTTTTTAGGTTCCCTATATGATGCCTTGAATACTGCAGCTTAAGAGCGCAGACAGGGCTTTGCTGACTTGGGCCATCTGTGCTATCTCACACAACCCTCGGCTACACAGTGGCTCTCAGACATTGATTGGAGTGTTGAAAGGCAGCTATTTAACACATCAGAACAACAAGTACTACTATCAGGCTCCTCGTACATGCCTGCTCTTTGTGCCGCCCAAGAATGTCTCTTATCTGCTCGCTCAGCCCTGGCTGTCCATACAACCCATTGAAACCAAAGCATTCTTTAGTATCACTGTCCATGCAATTGACATGTAGGTGTTTTCATGGATTAATACATTACTGATAAATGATAGCTGTTATTTATGTAATTTACCGAAACTCCTTTAACGTCTCTGCTTCCCGATACAGTGTGTTGTGCATGCGTGTTTTGTTAAAATCATGTTGACTGTAGGGACACGGGCCCTTGATGTTTTCCAAATAATGTAAAGATATTGATTGTTTTTGTAAAGTTATGGTAAAAGGATAATAGCTTTTGTTTAAAGTAAGCATTACAAGTTGTAGTTTGGAACGTAAGGAAGTCCTGCAAATACAATATTGTGCTGAAATATGTCAGAAAGCTCAGAGCTGTGTAGAAATATAATGGTAATTAACATATATATTTAGTGTTAGATTTTAAAGTACTTGTATATAAAGATGTGCATAGACCTCTTCGGTTGACAGTTTTATCCACAATGGCATACCGCTCCAGCTGTAACAAGCTCTATTAACATTGATTACATGATTCTGGGAGTACAGAAGGAAATCAGCCTTTTGCTATAATCTGGTGTCTTTCTTTACAAGGCAAGGAACATTTAATTGTAAAGCACAGTTCATACACAAGGTAACTTAAAGCGCTTAACAAAACAAGAAAAGAAAGCCCAAAATCACCTCACAAGGCATTAATATCACAGTATCAGAAAGAGCAATGATTCAGTTTTATGGACAGCTCAACAGAACTGTTTTTAACTTGGATTTGAACATTGTCACAGGAGAAGCCTGTCTCACATTTTCAGGGAGACTGTTCCAGATAGCAGCATAAATCTGAAATGCTGTCTCCCCATGTTTAGTCCTGACTCTGGACACCAGCAGGAGGCCATTTAAGTGTCTTTATGTTCATCACCGTGCACTGCTCCAGTCAAATAACTACACATGCTTACTAAACATACCTAAACTACATATTTTTAGTTTTCAACGACAATTTGCTATGTTATACTCTTATATGCACTTACATTAAACATGGGGGAAACTATATGTTACAAAGCATTGTTGGGAATTGGATCACAATGAGGACCCACAGATGCACAGTGTGGTAAACAGCTGTGAGGGGTGAGGATGTCGATTGATGACATTGGAATCCTTCAGTGTTTCTTTACATTGGTGAAAAGCGTGTGAGCAGTGAGAGATTTCCATATGTGTCCTGCAAACATTTCGTATACTCTAGGAACAAACTGATTTATGATGTGCACATGCAGATAGACCTTAACCACAGCAAATGTACCCACTGTTACTTGGCGTATGGATTAATGAATAACAAACAAACCCCACTAATGAATGTATTGGCCATGTTTCTCCCTATTGCAGATAGACTGACCCAGAAAAGACTCAAGAAACTCTCTAGTTTAAAGAAGCTCAATAGGGAAGTGCTCATGACGAAGTTTTGCTCCGAGTCGCTCCGGTTTCTAATGATTTACATTGAAAAGTAAACACCTATAGTTCAATGCAGGTACTGTGAGATTTCATAACACTTTGAAGCAACTTTTGTTATAGTTAAACTCATCATTCTATCAATGTGCAGAAGCCTGTACTTTTCCACTTCATGTTTTGTCTATCTGAAGGCCAAGCTACATGGCACCGTGGAAGCTGCTGATTGGAGGTCTCCATGCCTCCGCTCTGTATAATACACTTGCATTCTGTTGTATCTGTGTTCGTGCTGTCTCTACCATCAACAATAAAACATGTCTTCTGTCGGAATTTATGACACGATCCCAGACTATGTCATCTTCTTCAGTACGTCACACACGATTTTGGCCTTTAAAATCCATGTTTGGGCGTTCTCTATGATGTGTTTAGCGCCCTCCCGGTATATATATTTTGATATTGTTTCATAATCAGATGCCTTCGTTGATTGGGGAAACTCCAGCTTGGATTAGCAACCAGCGGAACAACAAGATATCCCCTGCTATGGCGTGAAGCTAACCCCTTTGGAACCAATGCCCATATAAGGGAAAGTGGCTCCAGCTAGCTTATGCTCAAATCTTGACATCCATAGAACTCAGTCAGTCCACTCCTATTAGACTGTCTATGGGAATTACATTGTTTTCAAATTTATACTTTATATATTGCATATTTTACCACATTTTTTACTATTCAACATAGCTTTATGTTCTGCGATCTCACCGAGCTTTCTATCTAACATTTAATACACCTTCCTGATCACATTATGAAATCAGTAGTGGTCATAATGCTGCGACTGATCTGGTTTTCTTCTCCCTTTTAGTTGATTGGCAGGCAGATCTGAACTCCTGATATATGCATGTAATTGAATTTCTTTCATCTGATTGCAATATTAGTCGTCCTATTCTTCCACATGAACGTTGCTCCTGGTGCAACCGACCTTATAATATTCACCGCAGCCGCTCATTGCACAACCTGCTTATTCCAATCTACGACTCTTTGTTGTCTCGAAATGGGTTTTAAATCAAAAGTGCCAGCGCGGTCTAATTATAATTCTGCTGGTATTATGAAATCAAATGTCACAGTGAGTGTAATTTTATTTGCTTGTAATCTCTTTCAGCCAGGCTAATAGGCGTTTTCAAAGAGCAGGTTCACACAGCCAAGCATTTCTGAACTCCATGGCTGCTCTCCTATGCACCAGCTCTGTTCTTTTGTCTTTGATATGCAGGCAAAGAGCTTGACAGTCTGGGAGACGTGGGAGATTTGTCGGCCTGTGATCTCCGTGCCTCCCTGACAAATGAGTGCCTTTGGCGAGGTTTCTGCTGCTGGAGGTGCTTCTGCCGTTAGCACAGAATCCTGCTCATGAGGTTAGCTGCTGTACTGACATTTCCGAGCATCACATGGGTCTTAATAAGCTCAGTACACTGCACACAGGAGATTTATAGTTTACAAGTATATTCTGAATAATTAAAGTTGAATGATTTACATTGGAATAAACCTTTAAGAGATTTACCGGTGCCGGAGTGTACTATCTGGCTAGTTATCGTCATTATGTCGACTCATTTATTTCCCCCAACCGCTTAAAAGAGGTGGGCTCCCTCCCATTTTTGGAACAAAAAAGGTAGCTCTCTGGGAGAAATATTGGATACCCCAGATGAACACACTGGAAAACCTAATTTAGGTTCATTTTTGGCACAGAAAAGGTAGCTCTCTCCGTGATAAATGTTGGAGACCCCAGATAAGGACACAATTTAGGTTCAAGGTAGCGATTTTACCGCAAGTCTTGTTTTTGAAAGAAAAGTCTTTTCACAGGGACAATCTAGTTTTTTGTCTTTTGGATAGTTTGGATAGCTTTATTTCGGTCTCCTTCCATCTTTTGCCTCTTCACAGTTGCCGATGTTAGCTGCTAACTGCCTACATAAACAGACTCAGCGATCAATTGCACATTTGTCAACATGCTATCAAAGCAAAAGGGGATTTGTGATTGCTACTGAGTACAATGATTGACAATGAAGCAGATAAACGTCACATTTTCAATTGGTACAAGCATCTCCCTAATAGACTGTAGATACTGTAGGCGGACAATGCCGTTAAAGTATACTTTTTACATAACCTGCAATGCTTTGATGCATCGCGCCCCCCTTGAGTAGCGGTGTGTTTGCGGCAAGCACCTGTCATATGTGAAGACATTTGCGTGATATACTGTTCATATGTAAACCAAACGACTCACGTATAAACCAGGCAACTACAACGCCGTATTCCACATGGTGAAAATCAGGAATAACCTTCCTGAAAGTAGCGCAGAATAACTAATCCACATTTGTCATCACAAGGCTTGACTGCTGTAACACCTTGCTGGCATCGTGCCCTAAATCCTCCATAAAAAGTTTACAGCTTGTCCAAAATATAGCAGCAAGGATCTAAACAGGCACCAAAAGGAGGGAACATATAACTCCCGTGGTAAAATCACTCCACTGACTTCCTGTGGAGTTTAGAATTCATTTTGAAATCCTTCTTCTTGCAGTCTCCTTCTAATATAAAGTGTATGATCTCCCTAAATACCTTAAAGTTATAGTTATATTATGGAAATTCCAGAAACAATTGAAATGGCTACTAACCCCTATACATGTTCACTATGTTGCAGTTTTTAAAGTTTAACTTTAAAGTTTGAAAAACATGCGCTCACCAGATCAGCCCGACACATATATTTGAAGTATTTATGAATGGGGAGTGTAGCCTATTTGTGGGACCAGGAAGTGGGCGGGCAGCTCTGTGGTCTTTGAGGAATCGATCAACAATGTATGCCCTTCATGCATTTATTAAACATCAGAAAGAGGACAGGCACGGATTCACAGCATGCATGTTCCTCTGGGTCACACGCACCCCTCTGGCTTCACACCGAGAAGCACTGGCCTAAATAGAGGAACACTGTGTAAGGTCTAAGTTGGCTAATGCTGCCTTCATGTACTCTGGTAAAGATGTAGCCTGGTCGTACCACACCATAGTACAAATTACATTTCACACTAAGGTCTGGATTTGCTCCATTGAGCTCCGTGAACAGGTGGGAGGGGTTAACGATTGAAACGATTGGATCTGAGTTTACCGTGACGTATGTAATGCGCCCGAGTCTGTTGTTAGCATTTAGCATTTAGCCTAGCCATTTCCTTTGCCGCTAACAGAGCCTGTGGGGAGTAGCGCCACATTTTTGACCAGCGATTACATTTGCTAAACATTCCTCTTGCTCCTGCTTCAATTTCTTGATAGAACCAGACCGGATTACTTTACAATCGCATTCTTCGCCATTGCCAAACTACAACCTGCCCGTTCGCCGCAAACTCTTGACGTCACCGGCACCGACCTACAACACCCGCCTTCCGCGCTCTCTGAGTAGACGGTCGAAATACGACCGATTGTAATCGCTAACACAGGGACCAGACCTAGACGTTACACGCAGTGAAATTATGATTGAGCGGAGTGTTCGGATGGCTATGGCCAGGCTAGTAAAGATGGTCCTTTCCACTGGTAATGCTTTTGTTGTCTTGATAACATATATCTATATCTTTTTATCTCTATATCTCATTGTACTAGGGAATGTATTGTGAATAAAACCGACTCAGGTCATGACTTAGGTCATGACTCAGGTCATGATAGATAGATAGATACTTTATTGAGCCCCGTAGGAGAAATTCAGCAGAAGACTCATCCAGGTCTGCTGTAAAGTCTGACAGCCGAAGGAACGAAGGATCTCTTGAAACGTTGAATGATGCTGTCATTGGAATATTTCACACAAATAGATGTGAGGCAAAACCAGTCCAAAAGGGTTTGTGAGCATGTGCAGTGACACAGCGCTGTAATCTGGCTCCTTACCAGTGGTGTCATACCCAGAAACAGAATTATCCAATACATTTTTATGGTGCCTTTTTTCCTCTCAAAAACAGCTTTACAGCCTGGCCATCAAGTCATCTTTTGGCTCGACGCTAAGTTCCAGATGCGTGTCAATGCTGTGGGCAGTTTTTTTTAATATAACCAGCCGAGTTTATCCGCGGTGGACTTTTGAAAGAACGCATAAAGTAAACGGCAGTGTATTTTCACAATTTTCCATAAATTTCAACGGAAGAAATAGGAGTCTTGATATTTACTGTCTATGGGCAAAATGCAGGAGCTCCCCATAGACAAGTTACAAGTGACAAACTTTCTGTTTCATAGATATCAGAATATATCCACATGGGGAACTTTGTCCTCTGCAGTTGACCATCCTTTAGTACGCGACTAGGGCCTTTGTCAGGAGCAGTGATCGCTGTAGTACTGCGCCCAGAGACACACCTCCAGATGTTGATGTTCGTGTTGGTCTGGACTACCGGAGCAAGAGGATTTGACCTAATGTGCATAATGTTCATAGTAGGAGAAAACAGAGCACCTGGAGGAAACCTACACAGACACAGGGAGAGAATGCAAACTCCACTCAGAAAGGCCCTTTTCTGACTGGGATTTGAACCCAGGACCTTCTGGGTGAACAAAGGTCTGTATGTCTGTAGATCACAGAAAAAATACTCTTGTCACTAATACGTGTGAAACCACAGATATGATATAAAAATGAACTGTACTGCCACTGTCCTCCATTTGTAAGGTCAAAGGTTGTTTCATTTCGGCAACTCTGAGCTCAAACTTTCTCTGTTCTCCAGAAGAAAATACCGGATGAGGAGCCGTTCATGTGCAATTTCCCACTCCGCAAGTGGTATTTACCATAATTACCAGAGGACATGAAGGCACCATCATTTTGGATAAAATAGGGATGTCTTGCACAGACTTTCTATTCATATATTCCAGAGAGAAAATGAATTGCACTGAAACATACTGTATCAGCACCAAATAAAAAAAATAGTAGTAATATGTAGAGAAAAATAAGGAACAGGCTGCAAACGTCTTTCCATTCAACATGACGGGTCATTCATTCTTGCCGAATATTTAAGTGTGTAATAACACGAGCTTAGGGCAATATCCAATAATTGTACAGCTCATATTTGACATTTAAGATGTAGTCTTTTGTCTGTAAATGTATGGCAGCAGTGGGTAATTTGCAATCACAATCCAGTCAATCTTCATTACACCATGAACAATCAGCCGCTTCCCTAAGCATACAATTGTTTAGCATTGATTTCACACATTCAGTCCATGTAATTCTTCTAAGTCTGCATTGATGAGAAAATGCCCTTTACTGGTATGTCTGCACAGAGTAAGACATTTCCAAATTAGGAGGCCAATTGTTTAAAATGTCTGGACGAGAAATGCACTGATTTGTTAAGGACAGCAAGAAATAGGTGCTTATTGGCTTCGGACATCATCAATCTGCACAGGCTAATGCACACAAAGCAAATTCAACATGGTGGCCTTCTCATTGTGGCTTTTGCATCCAAGGAGGAGAGCTCTGCAGTGATGGGTGACAGGAAGAACAAGCACGACCCCTTGTGGCCTCTTGTGTGCAGTGCAGCTCTGGTAAGTGGCACCTCCAGCTGCTTCTGGGCCCCTCCTGATAAGTTAACCTTGTGATAACATGCTAATGCCTGATTAATGTTGCAGTAATTAGACACAGCTTTTCACACTCAGTTAAGAGGACATCCTCCAGCAATTAGCCCAAGCCGGAGAGAGATAATTTCACAGAGCGCAGCGGAATCACGTTTCTCCGCTTGCCTTCATTCCCACTTGGCAACATTAAGGTTTATTTTCTCATTATTTCATTTAATTACTCGTTTGATGTTTTATACAGCTGCCACAAGTAATCTTTGATCCAATTAGGACATGCTGATTGACAGAGCCGGTGTGGGATTCAATAAGCCACATTCAATTTGCTGTTGTGACCTTATCAAAGCATCTGCAGAGGATTGTGCACACACTACTGAATCTCAACGAAAAACTCAATAATTTCCCTTAAGAGTATATTCTGCATGTATGGCACATCTCTCTGTGTAGCTGTGAGATGCTGTGTGTGCGTGTGTGTGTGTGTGTATATATGTGTGTGTGTGTGTGTGTGTGTGTATCTTTTCTCTGCAGACATACACGAATGAGGAATGGACGCATTAGCGAGGAGAGGCCCCTGAACTCAGCAGCCCGCACACTGTCCATTAATAATGCACTGCTGGGAAATACGCTCAGATTAGTCCTGCATTAACTCGTTTTCTCTAATAGGGGATATTCATAGCTCCGCTTTTAACATATAGTTTAACAACAAGTCAATTTGGATCTCCATTGTTTTTCAGACCCAAAAATACATTAATTTACATTGTAAGTTGTTATCTTGATGAGCATATTGACAGGTAAGACAAAACACAGTTGACATATTCACAACTTTTTAGATTTATAATTTTACTTTATCACATGATTGGTAACATCCCTAGCGCGGTGTCATCAATCAACTTCTCCAATTATTAATTTACTATTGGATTTGATTTGATGATTCGTTCAATATAATTCAATTCAGTTTACTTTTGTAATTCAGAACGCAGACGTCATAGAGGACTTTACAAAAGACTCAAACAACTAGATTTCAGGAAATGCAATAAAAAAAACAAACACATAGGAGCCATTGGTCCGTAGCCAAGGCAAGGCAAGGCAAGTTTAATTGTATAGCACAATTCATACACAAGGGAACTCAAAGTGCTGAACAAAATAAGAAAGCATTAAAATCATAAATAATCACAGTACATTAAAAAGAAAGATAAAAATATAAAATCCCTCAGTTGTATGCACAGCTAAACAGAACTGTTTTTAAACTGCTTTTAAACATTGTCAGAGAAGAGGCCTGTCTCACATCTTCAGGAAGATTGTTCCAGATTTTAGCAGCATGAATCTGAAAAGCAGCCTCCCCATGTTTAGTTCTGACTCTGGGCACTAACAGGAGTCCAGTCCCTGTGCTCCTCAGAGTCCGGGCTGGTTCATATGGGACTAACATGTCACTAATATATTTTGGTGCGAGGCCATGGAGAGACTTGTAACAAGCAGAGCTGTTTTAAAGTCTATTCTGAGCCACAGGAAGCCAGTGCAGAGACCTGAGGACTGGACTAATGTAGTCGTACTTCCTGGTTCTTGTCAGGACTCGAGCTGCTGCATTTTGAATGTACTGCAGCTGTTTTACAGCCTGTTTGGACAGACCTGTGAGCAGGCCATTGCAGTAGTCTAACCTACTGGAGACAAATGCATGGATAAGAATCTCCAAGTCTGCTTTAGACACTATGTTTTTGATCCTGGCAATGTTTTTTAGATGGTAAAAAGCTGCTGATGTTACTGATTTAATGTAGCTATTAAAATGTAAGTCTGAGTCCAGTACTACCCCTAGATATCTGACCTGGTTTGAAGGTTTTAGGGAGAGAGACTGGAGGTGACAGATGACACCGTAGGGTGGGTGGGTAGATACATGAATACATCATTTTAAAAGTTACTAATGAAAGTAGTAAAGTGCACATGTTTAGCACATGGGTAGGGGATGACCAATGTCCGTATATGTTAAGAAATAAATGTCCTTAGACCCTTTTTGGATGTATTGTAGAATGTTGTATGTATTTATGAGTGATTGAATCAAGTGTGTTAAAAAAATCTTCATGCCAAACCTTTTTTTTCTTTTTTTCTCTTTCTGTTAATTAGTTTAGTTCCACCAAAATATCAAGAACTGGATGAAAATACTATTTGAAGCAACTAAAGAGACCGTAGTGTTATCATATCTCAATCTTAAGCATGTGTAACAAAACTGTCCTTTTTCACTGGAAAAAATATTTCAAGTAAAGATGCTGATTAAATTGTTGTTCACAGATCTTCCTCTTAAATCAATCCAGCAGTTGCAGCTCTGTCAAAATTCTGCGGCTTTAGTTAAGTTTATTTGAAAGAGAACGGTGCAAAATTAATAAAACACATGATTAAACATTATTCAAATCTAAGTTATGCGAGTTTAATCGGGTGCTTCGTAGTATGAGAGAAATTTATTTTTCTGAAATGATTGAGGACTGCAGTAATGCTCTGTGTGTTCTGTTTTCAACAGTTAAAAGATTAACACACCCCCCTGTTCATCTGCCATTAGTTAACTTCCAAACGTAGCCAAAACCCTTTCACTTCAGCCAAAACCCTTTCAATTTGACTGACTGAAATAAACTACTACTACTACTACTACCGTAATGAGTTTGCACATTTCTTTCCAATGCCAAGGTTCAAAGCATCAAAAACACCATTGTCTCCAATCCATACGTAACAGCCAGCGATGCTTTTTGTTTACCAACAGCGTACCAAATTTCTAATGATCAGCAACTCATTTGATATGTTCTAGTCTGGCTTTAGACCCCACCACAGCACTGAGACTGCTCTTGTCAAGGTAACAAATGATATACGACTGAACAATGATCCAGGCAAAGTCTCAATCCTAATCCTGTAAGATCTGAGTGCTGCCTTTGACACTGTCGACCATGAGATCCTCTTACAGAGACTAGAGGACTGGGTTGGTGTCAATGGCACCACACTAAGTTGGTTTAGGTCTTACGTTGAAGACATCAAGTACTTCATGGAAACTGTTTCTCAGATCATTTGGCCCTGACCTGTGGAGTTCCACAGGGGTCGATCCTGTCACCTCCAGTCTCTCTCCCAAAAACCATCAAACAAGGTCAGAAATCTAGGGGTAATACTGGTCTCCGACCTAAATTTTAATAGCCACATCAAATCAGTAACATCAGCAGCTTTTTACAACCTAAAAAAAATTGCCAGGATCAAAAAGCTCAGGAAGTATGCTTACATTAGTCCAGTCCTCAGGTCCCTGCACTGGCCTCGCACCAAAGTATCAACTTGGACTCTGAGGAGCACAGGGACTGGCCTCCTGCTGGTGCCCAGTGTCAGAGCTAAACAAGGGGAGGCTTTCAGATTTATGGCTAAAATCAAAAATCTGTCCTGTTTAGCTGTTCAGATAACTGAGGGATTTGGTCTTCACTCTACAGAGATTGTTTACTATTTTTTCATGTCTTTTTAATGCCTTGTGTGATTGTTTCCATGGTTAGTATGGCTTATGTATGAATTGTGCTATACAAATAAACTTGCCTTGCCTAAAAAAGCCAGTGATTAGCGAAGAGGATAGTCTCCTGGCCATTATGATAAAAGAGCAGATACATAGAACACAATAGAATACATAATGATGCAATAGTAAACATGAAAACCATGGATCAGGACTAACAATAACAATGACAATAATGATGATTTGCCCGCAGACTTGTTGACTGTTCATGAAAGAGAAATTCATGAAATACATTTATCTGGTGTGAGTTTATATTCTATTACTTTGTGACTTGGACAGACGCACGTGGACTATACTGGATAAGAAAGTGATGAGCCGAGAGATTTAGGAATATTTCTGGACATTAGTCAAACACATGGATCCTATGTGTTTGTTATTATTGCAATTGCTTTGTTCGAACTGTTTGATTCTTTGATCTGTTGTTGGCGAATCAACAACTTCATAAAGTCCACAGAGAATCAGAATCAGAATCTTTTTATTGCCGTTTGAGTAACAGGGAGTCATAAACTAGGAAATTGTTTTGGCTCTTGGTGCAAACAAGTTAGAGCAGAATAAAATCAAGCATGCATAATTAAAAATATACATACATTTCTTCAGTTTACTATACGCGAGTGCACTAGGTGCACACAATAGACCGTTAAGAGTGCGGTAGAGTGCAGTAAAGTAACAGAAGTTGAGACAAATACTGTTTAGAGCGATACAAAAAATTTTTTTATTGAATTGCCTGAATAGCCTCTCAAATTCTCTACATGTCCTGAAAGGAGGACCATGATGTGACAGAGGTGGCGTACTTCATTCCAGATGGATGAAGGTCAGATTAAATAAAACTAAATTCTCCCCAGTTCTCAGTGATATATTTGTGCCTTCAGTGTTGGGGAACAATATAAAATGTAGCGTCCCTGGTTGATTTGGCTGGTCACTCGAAACTGATGGTTCACAACTTTATTGTTTCTTTGGCATGTGAACAACACCTTAAGAGCTACAAAGAATTCACACATTAAACAATTAGAAAACTTACAGTGAGACACATACAAACTCTATTCAAAACCCTAAATTCATTACCATATCCCTTAACTTATTCCCTTATTTATTACCTCAACATGTACACCCTTCATTGCTTAATAATTATCATAAATATTGTAATCAAACTGCTTCAAATTACCCTTTGTTACAACAGAGCCGTTAACGGCCGTTTTAACGCCCTCTAGTGGCCAAAAGTAGCATACAAGCAACAGTAAACAAAAAACGTGACATATTATTACAGGAAAGAGAAAATAATACAAACAACATTAAACGAACCTTGTTTCCTCATCAACCAGGTGCAAAGGGCTGAAACAAACCATAAAAAACTTGACAGAAAACTATCAAGAACCAAGAGCTGTAGCACACAACATGTAGGTCCAACTGCCACTTTCTTCTCCCGTTGCTAGGCAACGCACCTGTGGCCAAACAGTTGCCATTCACAACAAAATAAACTGTTGATCATACAATAATAAATAGTAATAAATAATGGCAAAATATTAATTAATTAAGTCATTTACATAAAACAAATACATACAATAATAGTAATAGGCCTAATATTTTACATTAAATTATAAATTAATCTTTCATTTGTTTGTAGTGTCACAGTTTTATGTGTCGCAAGGAAATGTGATAGACTTTTCTTAGGGACAATCGTGAAGGATTGTACAAATTGTAAAGCCTAATGGGGCCGTGATGCATTGGTAAATACATGTGTGTGGTATTACCATAGACTGTATATATTGGGTATTACTCACAGGTATTACTCACAGGCATTACTGAGTGTTGTGGTCGTCCCGTTGTCTTGAGACGCAGTGATGTGATGCGGCACAGGCGGCACAGGCCCCTCCTCCATCAGCTGTGACGGTAAATACTGACAGAGCAGAGCAGGAAGTGAGGCTGGAGGAGGAAACATGAGGACCTGTTAAACAACTCTTCACTATCACTCTTCTTGGAGACAAACAGCAGAGACAAGGCAAGTGTGTTTGGTTTGAAGAATGCAAATGTGTGATCGGTGATTAAAACGAGTTGTAATCGTATTTCGGGAGCAGGATATAGTTAGCGGCTAACTCTGGTTAGCATTCCTCCGTCTGCCTTAACAAAGTTGGACTTCAGTTTACTTTAAGTTTTCACCTCTCTATCCGTGTTTGTAATGTTTATTATATGGCTTTGTATTGTATTTGTTTCAGTTTGTTCTAAGTGTTGACTGATGATTATCACAAGTTACACGTTTCACTTTTGATTTTCCTCCTCAGAACTGGACTGTCTCAGACTGTCTCAGACTGTCTCAGACTGGAGAGGACTGGAGATGGACAGAGGTGACAGAGAGTTCGATGGGACTGGAGCTCGGCCCCTGGGAGCGGCTCGGCCGTCAGCCTGGGGGAAGCTGATCAAAGTGGACAGTACTGATGAAGTGCTGCTGTTCAACAGGGAGAACACCGTGGGCCGAAAGATAGGTATAAGTTTTAAAATATGACTTCTTACTCATGCCCTGTACATGGCTACATGTATGTAAACTTTCTCTAGTGAACTATCTGTGTGTTGAACAAAACAATAAGTGTGTGCTGTGTAGACATGAGTCAGTCTGGAGTCTGGACCAACCTCCCCCTTTAAAACACAAAGCTTTCTTTGCACCAATCTTAGACAGCCCTTGTGATGATAACAAAAGGCTTCCATTGAGAACATGTGTGCAGAATATTAAGTAGTTTTTTTTCTAAGGCTATGCCTAAGAAAAGTCTCGGCCTATATTCCCCTACCAGTCAGCTTTGTTCAGTGCTTTGCAGTCTACCTTATATGCAAAGTGACTTGCTTCATGAATGGGTCAGGGTATGGGTCCAAAGAGTGCGGGCTCGTTCTAGCAGGAGAAGGCTTTGTACATTTTACACATTCATTATAATATCCAACGAACATGATTTCTACTGATGAAGTAACCTCTGATTTCACAGGTTGCGATCTGTCCTTTCCATTAAACAAGATGGTGTCAGGAGAGCACTGTAAAATAGCTTTTGATGAAAGCTCTGGATTAGTCTGGCTTGAAGACACAAGGTATGTCTAATGTAATGTGCTGCTCTTCAAACATACTCAAACTATTGTAATAAGTTGGAAACTAGTGGAATAAGTTAAACTATTATTTAGATTCATTACATTTCCAAGATCATATTTCTTGTACTTATTCACTAAATGCCTAAACCAAATATTTATATTATGTATTTTTATATCAAGTATGTCTGTATATCATCTGTCATGAACTCAACACAAGTGAAGATAGTGATAATGAAAATGTTTCTTGCAGCACTAATGGTACTGTGATCAACATGTCAAAGCTGGTTAGAAAACAGAACCATGTACTGCAACACGGAGATATCATCCACTTTGTGTACAGAAAAAGTGAGCCTCAAGAAAGTATGTATCACATTATAAGCTATAGTTAAGGACTTGTTTTTATATTTAAACGTTCTAAACCAAGCGCCTTTCTCTTTGTTTGCTTTTGTAGATGTGGCTTATGTATTTCACCTCCTTCATTCAGAACAAGAAGCGTCCCACTTTGCATCTGGTACATTTACAACACAAGCATTTTGTTTCTTATAAATCACAAAGAACATTATTGACTTTATTTTTTATTTTGCAGACCTAACAGAACTTGTCACATCATCTGACATGAACCTCTCTGTGTCTCCTGTATTACTAACCAAACCACCACAAGGTTTGACCCAAGACGAACCGCTGCCTTCTACCTCCACTTCTAACTACTGCATCAAGAACCCAGCCATGTCTGTCCAGGCTTCACCATGTCTGACTTCCACTGGTAAGAGGCGAGCTGGGTTCAGGAATTGAAATACATGTTTTTAAAGAACAAAAAGAAGAATTATTGTTGGCCATAATAATGATAAGAAAATATTATCTCACATTCTAAAATACTTTATAAATAACTTTAATAATAAAAAAGGTCCATGAGCATGTGCGCTGACATGCTTGCAATCTCAATCTGTGCCGGTGGGGGTGTACCCGGAAAGAGAATAACCCAATGCTTTTGTATACCGCCTTCTATCTTCTCAAACGGTTTTACAGGATGGTCTGAAAGTCGGCTCTTGGCCCAACGCTACGTTTTAGATGTGTGTGAATGCTGAGGGGAGAATGTGATTAAGGTTTTTTTCATGAAAGTTTCAAATAAGGCTGCACATCTCTGTAGTCTGGGCTAGCGTTCTGGATTAAAAAAGTACAGATTTTTGTCATTGTTTTTACGTTAAGGCTTTTGTCAGAACATTTAGTAGGAATGTTATTGTAAAAATTGATTGGATTCATGTAAAAAACGTATGCTCCATCAGCTGTTGTGTTAGTATTTCATTTACTACACAAAAAACCTTTGGCTTATATTCAAGTACAACCTTTATATTGACTAAATGTACTTTCTCTTCACATTTAACATTGGTGCAGTTTATACACAGTATGCTCCATAGCACGAACTGTAAATGCTTGTCTTGATTGTTCCAGAGCAAAAGGATCCTGATTCAACACAGGATGATCACAAAGACCTCTTGGAGCCCGAAATCAAAAGGAGAAAAACTCACTGTGGTAACTGATCATTGTCGATGCCTATATTCACGTAGCATCTGTATTTACAAATAAATCGACTTTATGCAGATTCACCGCCCAGTATTGAAGAATCAGGACCAAGTATTAGAAGCCATGCCAATGTTAAATGTAAACTACAAACTGAAGCAAAGAAGACTGACAAAATGGAGGAATCACTGACTTGCATCATTTGCCAAGACCTCTTGTACGACTGTGTTAGGTGAGTTTGTATAGAAAATGTTACTGTATTTACAAAATGCAACACTTTTCTCTTAAGCTTTGTCTGCTTAGTGAAACGACATGCACAAGTGATGTCATGTTCATGGGACATCACGACATTCCAATGAGCCATGTCATGCCAGAGTCATGATCGGGGAAAACATGGACTTTTTATTTATTAAAAAAATGCTAATATTGCAACAACAACTGTAGCAGTAGCCGGCCCTTATGTTCATTAGATCTCAGGTCACTTGTTTTGTTTTTAAAGGTTTTATACATTTTACAATAAGAAAAACATTTTTTTTTTGCCTAAATAATTTTAGTGCTAAATAATGCCCGACCGAAAGGGGTTTAGCCTGAAGTCGAGATTTATACTGCCTATTACAACACACATCATAAGTGGGCCCGTCCGTCCGTGTCGGAGCGGATCCCTTTCTCAAATGTGGGTCTCCCTGAGGTTTCTCACTCTTTTTCCCACTGGGTTTTTGTGAGTTTTTCTTCTCATGAGGATCTGTTGGGCAGTTAGGGTCCAACTAGAAGGACTGTGGTGATGATCCAGGACACTTTAACATTCTACAACATGTATGGACATTTATCAACATGATGGACATTGGTCTCTCCCTATGGACCAATTCATATGTGTATATTTTGTGTTTTAACTGTTGATTCTCTGATCTGTGTTGGGGATTTCAATGATTTTGTTAAGTCCTCTGAGATGACTTCTGTCGTGATTTAGGGCTATACAAGAATAAGTTGTTGTTGTTGTTGTTGGGGTTAAACTAATCTGTCTCACCAAGGTCTAAACCGGCCCTCCGGCTGAAATAGAATTGTAGAACAAGAATCCATCCTTTTACTAATGCATTAAGAACATTCAGATAAAGTAAGTACTTGTGAACTTTGAACATATTTCAGCTTGCAGCCTTGCATGCACACTTTTTGCGCGGCCTGCTACTCTGGTTGGATGGAGCGTTCTTCTCTCTGTCCCACTTGTCGCTGTCCCGTGGAGAGAATCCGCAAAAACCACATCCTCAACAACCTGGTGGAGGCCTACCTCACTCAGCACCCGGGTTCGTTCATGTCATGTCGTAGTCATGTGTGGGGATACATTTCTCTTTTTAAAGTTGATTTAATTTGTTTGCCCACAGAAAAGGCTCGCAGTGAAGAGGACACGAAGATCATGGACAGTCGAAATAAGATAACCCATGACATGTGTCAGCCCAAAGTGGAACGCTCCTTCTCTGATGAGGAGGCCAGCTCGGATTACCTTTATGACTTGTCCGACAATGACAGCGATTCGTCAGATAATGGGTAAGGTTGAAACAAAATTCAAGTTGGGTCAAAATGCAATTCATTTTACAGCATTTTATACTTGCTCCTTATACTGCTAGACTCAGGGGTTTTTGTACTTGATTCTTGCTTTTAAGACTTCTTTCCCTATTATGCTAAAGAAAGAGCTGTTATACTGCTTCTTTGTATGCAAGAGTTACAGATTTATTTTTATTTTATTTTAGTGTAGAGTTATCTTGTGCCATGTGCTCCTCATTCCTACTGTTCTGTAACTTGTGATGCTGTCTCCACAGGCAGCCCCTAGTGATGTGCAGACAGTGTCCTGGATACAGAAGTGAGGTCAGTCAGGTGCTTCTGACCACAGGCTCCAGTTACTGGCTCCCAGGTCTGTCTGTTCCACTCATTCCATTGCCCCTACCCACTCAACCCAAGTCCACCACAGAGGAGCTGACGAGGAGCGGCAGCGAGCAGCCCTCAACCTCTGCTGATGTATTGTCAGGTAAAATTATCAAGCTACTAAGTATAAACAACAATGTATTGTTGCTTGAAAGAAACTTATTTTACAAAATCCTTTTTAAGTTTTTAACCATGTTGCAACATTGTTCCCTCATCATACCTTGTTTATAGATCCATCCTCGCTTTTATCATGAACTTCTGGCACAAAGATGTAATCCCTGGTTCTGTCTAAAAGCTTCTGTTTCAGTCTTGTAATAGGATGATGTCAACCATGTTTTAACAAAGATTTTTTCAAGTGATTTTTTTAATCACATGGTTGTGGTTGTAGCAAGTAATTTTCAAATTTTCAAAAACTAAACAATTTCAACTCCTCCCTCTGGTGGTGGCAAAGGGAGTTACAGGCAGAAATGTTTTACCCTTCACACTTGTTTGATTTACTTTCTAAAACATGAAATTACAAAATAAATTTAAATAATGAAAAATGAAGCTGAATATGTGTCCTTAACATAGACTGTACTGTGCTCTGTCTTCAGCTCCTGCAGCCTCTCAGCAGTACCTTTGCTCCCCTTATGCCTCACACATCATCTGTACCTGCTGCCTTCAGCCCATGCCGGATCGATTCACTGAGCAAAATGCACAAAACGCACAGAAGCATCCTCCTCAGCAATGTGGGCTATTACCAATATTAAACACAATGACTATTTGATATGAATGCTGCTGTAATCTTCAATTGTGTTTACTCTGCAGGTACCATTTGTATGCGTTTCTACTGTCACATGTACTGGGGGTGTCCGAGGGTTGGCTGCCACGGCTGCCTGGCCCGATTCACTGGTATGTACAGATTTACTTACATTTGAGGAACTTGCATGATGCTGGCCAATACAAATGACTTTCAGACATAAGAATAATATGGCAGCTTTGTTAATCTAATCTCTGACAAAATAAAATATCCTGTTTTCCCGTTATTTGATAAACATTACTTTCCAAAATTGCTTCTTTCCCGTAGAGTTATCGAACCTACTCTCCAAATGAATTTCAATTCTTCTTGCCTCTGTTGCAGATCTGAATCTGACAGATAAATCTTTGGATGGCGTGCTCAACAACAATAATTATGAATCCGAAGTTCTTATGGTATTTTTGAATTTCAATAATTTGTTTATCTAATATGGACACAGCAGTTATATTGTACTAAAAGGCAGTGAATCCGCTCTGTCCAAGATATGCCTTATTCCATATGAAAACAAGAGGGTCATCAGGTCATCCGGGACAGGTTTACTGTGTGTCCCAAATGTTAGGACCAGAAGAGCGAGGCAGCAGTTTTTATGCAGTTTTTATACGTCAGTGAAACACTCTTCCACATCAAATGCGAACTATCCCAACTATAGGAGCTTTTAAATCATGCATTAAAACATGGCTATTCTCCTCAGCATTTACATAAACTCGTGCTTTTGTTAAAATGATTATTATTTCATCATTATTACAAGTGTATACATGTTTATGTATGTATATGTTTGTATATGTTATATTTGAATATTTCTAATTTTTTGTTTTTATTCCTTTGTTTTATTGTGCCTGGATTGGTTATAGCGAGGCCATGCTAATTTATCACTGCACATTTACTAAATAGGAAATATTTACTAAAGCAGACAATTGTAGATAAACTTAGTTTAATACATTCTAAACCTGTTTTTTACCTGTGCAAGAATTACCTGTCGATGAGAGGGAAGAACTGGAGAGACGTGCTGCAGGAGTCTCTTGTGGGGCTGGAGCAGGGTAGCTACACTCTGACAGGTGACGACGGCCTTCTTCAGTGACCAGGACGTGCGGCCAGTGCTTACATCCTGTTTGTCTCTTGTCTTCAGATAGAGGCATTTCTGCAAACGCTATCATGTGCTTCGACTGCGGAGTTCGTAGCTTCAGAGAGTTGGCCTATAAGTACAGGCAGAACATCCCCCAGTCGGATCTGCCAGGTTAGAGAAAGCTGTGTGTGTGTGTGTGTGTGTGTGTGTGGCTTCATAATGTTTCATGTTCTGTCTTCAGCCTCTGTCACTTCTCGACCTGATTGTTACTGGGGTCGTAACTGCCGGACCCAGGTGAAGGCTCATCATGCAAGGTAATCATGCATCAAATATGTTCTTACCAATTTTCTTTGAATTTATTGAGCCCAAATAACAGTGCAAAGGAAAAGAAAAAACGCATATAAATTGTTTGCACCAAATAGTTACTCTTCATATTAATGATCACTAGAGGGCGCCATTGTAAAGACATGTATATTATATCTACATTTTGTTTTTATTTGATTATTTTTTTCTTTCAGGAAATTTAACCACATTTGTGAGCAGACACGGTTTAAAAGCTGAAGGAGTTCAACGATCTTTCATCGTTTTGAAGGAATATGTTTTACAGTACAATGATTTTGTTCTTGAGTTGTCAATCTTTTGATATGCAAAACATATGCAACTACAATCAATACTCATTTGTGTAATGCCTTTTGGGATTTTACAGAATATTCCTACGCACTAAAATGTAAACATATGTTACAAATCTGCACATCGGCCTTTTTCAGGCTACATCTGTTGTGACTAGTACTACCTCCTGATGTTAGCAAACACTGTAGCTATAATGTGATTCATATGTGCAGGAGTTTGTCCTTCAGCTTCAGGATACATGCAGTGCTGCGAAGGCTGTAGTTATTATCATTCTTAATATGTCATGTTTTAAATTGTTAGGTAACAGTCCTAACGCACAATTCTGAAACATACAGTGTGAAAAGAATTCCAACATTTGAACCTTTTTGATTATGGGAAGAATAATACTTGTTTATTTTATCCTATTAGGAAGTTGTAGGTGTAGAAGCTACACCTAGGTGATTATTATGTTAATGTTTAGGCTAAAAATGACATTATAGTAATAATTGTGTTCTTCATTAATGGAAAAACAAGGCCCTACAGTAACAATATCTTTTTGTAAGAGGATAAGTGAAACTGACCAAATGGTGACCACACAGTGCTTTGAGTTCACTGTTTAGACACCATATCAATGAAAAGGTCTTCATCCATTTGTTTATTTTTTCTTTCAGATTATGTAACCCCACTGCACAATCTCGTTTCCTTAGTTTTTCCATGGTATTACTTTGTTCCTATGCAAAAGCCATGTCAAAGCCCAGACATACTAACGTGGACTCATAATCCCATGTGATGTTTGTAAAGGATTTCATGTCTGTGGGAAGGGGATCAATGCGTTGTAATGCTGTAAGAGGGAAAGGGGCCCTGTTTTATGCTTTCCTCTGGATAATCATCTTCAAGGTGATTAAACGAGTATTATGGGACCCTAGCGCAAGTTATGACGCAGAGCACTAGGTCCGTGTAGTCTGTGGAGGTCAGGCGGCAATATGAGGCTTTGCTCAAATAGAACATTTATAGAACTTTTTACCACTTATTTAGTACATGTTTAATTTTCTGCTGTTGTAAAACTGAGGTGAGGACAGTCATTAGTTTTACAGTGCCTTAAACATTTTATTTTCTAAGTAATGACATATGGAGGTAATACTGTAGGTAATTGCACATCATCTGTATGTATGAGCCCTCTTTCCGTTTTCAATTAAGAGACAAATCTACCTGTGATCTTCCGTCTTAATTTAGACTTGATTTAGCCCCCATGTTGGGTGAAATAGGATCTTGAAGTTGTGTTGAATCTTTAGAAACGCTAGTCCTAAATGTTTTGTAAGACCTTATTGTAGTATTTTGATAAGAAATTAGATCTATTACCGGAAATTGATCTTTTTTCTAATGAGCCTTTCTCTGGCCTCGGCTTCAAGTCATAGTCCATTTGGATTGCACACTCGATCTAGATTTTTCCCATTCTGTCTTAGTGGGTCCACAGTGGCATTCCTCAGCAGCTCAGGTCCAGGGCACAAGCCCGAGCCGATGTGGTAGCTCAGTTTTAATGATTCCCTACAGGAGGTCTGGCCACCCTAAGCCAACAACAGTCCCACGCCGCTCCAATCAGACCCCGGCTCTAAAGAGGCTTTGGGCGAGCGCTTTATGCATTCGCATTCTCCCCAAGGTGTATGAATAGGCCTCATGTTGTAAACTATAATTGTATGATAATTTGATATCAATCAATCAACGCACTATTTTACATTATGATGCACTTGTAGGCAGATGCAAACCTGTTTTAATGACTTCACTACCTGTTGTGAATGTGTTCTTAATTGTAATGTTATGTGTTCTTTTCCTCATGAGAAAATAAAAGTTGCCTCTGTACCATGTGTGTGATTTGGTTTCCTATGCTTATGGTAGAATTGGGCTACAAATGTGAGATGGTTTGAAATTGATTTTAAGTGTTTACAGTAGTTGGTAAAATGCGCTATATAATTAAACATTACTGACTTAATTCCAACATGCATCACTTGTGCAAGTTTTTGTGAGAGAAAATCACCTTTAGCATTCTTCCAAGTTCTTCATAAGTGCATGACAGAGGTATACAGTACTATACCTCTGTCTAATAATCGTACCTGTATATAAACTGCACCCGCCAGACCACAAAGTACTATAGTTGTTTTTACACAACACCATACTTGAATATAAGCTGCAGATTTTCATGTTGTACAGTAACACTCTCACACTAACAGGACATGAGTTTCAATGATAAGGTGTTTTAATGCGATGGTGACTTGTGATATCTATTTTGATAATAAACTTGCTCGTCTTCTCTATTAGAACTTGATGGAATAAAATTAATGTAACAATAAAAATTTAAAATCTTGGGAAATGAGAAATACTTATTGTCTGCATTTCTATAACAGCAAAAACTCTGTATTTATCCTTTTGTTTTTTTCATCAAACAAATTTAAATTGAATGAATGAAAAAATAAAATGTTGCATAATATGGAATACTTAATCAAATGCTGATTTTTTTTATATGGGATAAAATAAAAACATTTTCTTTTAAATGACCACAATTACCATTTTTCAGTTTGAATGAATCATGACTGTTGATTAACCTAATCATCTTGACTACATTCAACATTTGATCATTGGTAATTTAAAAAGATCATTGTAATCCTGTTTTATCCTGTATTTATTGTCCCAAATTGCCCTTCAGGGTAAATAAAGTTACATTGAACCTTCCACATGTGATCTTTTCTCTTAAACACAGGCATCTCTAACAGAAAGTTTGTCTTCTTTATTACAAATTGACATTAATACAGTACAGGCTACATCTATAATCATATTTTTAACAGTGTATATTAGTAAATCTTAACATTTCCCTTTACAATCCAGTTTGTATATACACAACGTAGTAAAATCTATGCAGTAATACTGTTCTGTAACACAATGTAAAGTACAAAGCCTACATAAGGTGGAAGCACATATATATCTCTGAGCTTCAAAGTGCAATATCTGGTGCTAACTGTTAGAATAAATCTTTCATGATCTTTACATTTCATTAAATCATTCTTTTTTTATCTTGATATAAAATACTTAACTATGAATATAGTGCTGTGCAAGATTTAATCATTAGTATCAGCGAGGACAAATCTATGTAGACCTGTTCCAATTAGAAATCCAGATTTTGTGGCTCAGTTTTCTCCAGTTCTACAACGTGGTTTCGTCTGTTTATTCAAAACGTCATTTGGTAACTTGTGTGACATGGAACCATTTAAAGCTGGGGTACATAACTTTCAAAACAAACAAAAACCAGTTATATTACTATTTGGATTTATTTTTCTCTAGGGATGCATCGATCCATTATTGGATTTTGGTGCGACTATTGGAAATATTGCTAAATCTGGTTTCGGTCAAACAATATTGAGTTACCGAATACCCTGATTTGATGTAATACAACTATTTATTGGCTGATAATAACCAACACTGTGAAAGTGTTTTGACTGTTACTCAAAGTCTAAATACTATGACTACAGTTACTTGCAAGATAATAGCTAAAAAAGTTTTCCCAGGCCCGACTCTGCCGATACCCAAATTGAACAGATACCAGAAAGTATCAGTAACTTTCACATCTTTAGATCAGCGTCTTCTGACACAATAGTGAAAAAGTGCGGACCACACTGAGTCAGCCAATCAGCAAGGGATATCTTACAAGAATGCCAACGATAACACTTTTTCTAATAAGGTGAAAACTCAATACTGTGAACAAATCAGTCCACATCAGTCCACATCACGCAACGACACAATGTCACATGAATTATTTATGAAAAAGAAAGTTAGGTACCCCAGCTTTAAACTACATTTTCAATTTCATTCTTAGCACAGTTCAAGCTACAATCTACAAAGTCAGGTGAAAAAATACTGGACATATACAATTCATGAAGTGGAGCTAAAATCCATAGTTTGATCCATCAGTGTCTGTATTTATAAAATCTTTCCCTTGGTCACATCTGGTGGATGGCACTGCACAGGGCTGTGGCGGGGCCGACGGGCACCTGGGGGTCACGGACAGTATGGGCCGCTTTGGAGCTGACCATCACCCCTCCAGACACCTGGCTTCCCCATGGCCTCCACTCTCCTCTGGCCCTTTGGCTCTTAGGACTACCTCCAACTGACCTTTTCCCCTCATAGACCCCTCTCCCCAGCCCGTTCAGTGCTTGGGGTGCAGCCGGGTGGTCCAGATGCTCCGCTGGGACCAAAGGCTGCCGGTCCTCCTCTTCAGAAATGGCAAAAACCTGGACGCTGATGTGATCCCCCTCTGCCTGGATCTCCCCTCGCCTCTTCCCCGGCTGGCTGCTGTCTGCACTGGACGACACAGGCGCAGGCTCAGTGGTGGGACTCTGAGCAGGAAGGGTCTTTGCTGGGTCAGTGGTCCCGGAGAGCAGCCCAAAGCAGGGGCCGGTGAATCGGGAGCGCCGCAGGTTGCTGGTGGAGTTGAGGCGCCGCTGTCTTTGTGCCTGTTGGGTGAGGGGGTAAGACGCGTTGCTCATAGGAGAGTCGGAGATGGTGCTGGTGTCCGTCTTTCCCAAATTCTCATCGGAAAATACCTCTCGGCCAACGTTCCCTCGGGCATCTGCACCCCGGCTGGATGGCGCCTGTTGAAAGACAAGTTCTTACACAATGGTCTCAAACACATAAACAAAATTAACTTCAAAGTCTAATATCAGTGTGCGCCGTACAGAGAGACGAGGCTAATGTGGTGTATTACACATTATGAAGTGTTGCTCAGTTTAGTCTCCGCAACGAATGATTTTTGATACATAAAACACAACTTTTTTACAATGAGATAACTCCATCCATCCATTTTCTTCCGCTTCATCCGTTGCTGGGTCGGGGGAGCAGCAGTCTAAGCAGAGACGCTCAGACTTCCCTATCCACACACACCCCCTCCAGCTCATCTGGGCATGAGATAACTTGCCTCTTGTAACTAAGTCAAGTATAGTTAGCTTGTAGTGCAGCTTGTTTCCGATATAAAAGTATTTAGGCACATTAGATGCATGATAATGTAATATAATGCAATTAATAGATGGATAGATACTTTATTGATCCCTCAGTCTTAACTTCTTCCCACTCCTTTTCGAGCTGACTTTTTGTTATTTATAATTTATTGTTTATTTGTTTTGTATTGTTTTTTTGTTTTGTTTTTTTTCTATTCAGTTGTTTTGCTGTTGTTCCTTGTTCTTGTCTGACATGGCTCGAAATAAAATTATTCATTCATTCATTCATCCCAAGTAGGAGAAATTCGGGTGTCCAGCAGCAGAAGACTCATCCAGGTCTGTTGTACAGCAATAGCAGCTTGTAGTCTCACTTATATGCAGGTATATTTATCTGTGTTCTTAAAGGTATAGTATATCCTACACTTGCGCCATTGCACTATTTAAATTCTAAAGCGTATTTTGTTGCATTGTTCAGAATTTGTAATGACAATAAAGTGGAATCTAATCTAATCTAAAACAACATTTTGATGAGCCCAGGCAAAAAGCAGGCCTGCCATCAGGACATTTGAACAAATCGATTGTACTATCATTTTGACCATAAACATTGAAATCAAAACGCATTATGTAGTACTTTGATTCAAATATGTACTCTCATGGTGGAGGGTCTGACGTTAAGGTCTAGAATAGATAATATCGTTTTGACTCTAAACTTTTCCATCTACATTAAGCATGAGACTTCATTTAGGTTCAAGTTACAAGTCATTTTTCTATTTATCAACTATTCTATTTAAATTATAAGAATTTCTGTGGGGAAAATCACTAGACATGGCGCCAATTTGCAGAGGATTTTGGCCTTCACATTCAACCAAGGTCAAACTCTCAACTCATAACTCCATAAATCCTTTTATGAATAGCTGTATATTTTAACAATAGTATGCCTAAATGCCAGTAGTTGTTTTTGCCTGGCCTTTAACTATTGTACAGTTAAAGAAAGATGCGTGATCATTTTGTAGCTGGGTCTTTTTTATTATTTTCAAAATTTATGTCCAGCTGAGATCCATAAAGAATTTGTATTTTACTGTTCAAATAGCCATCCAGGTACTAAAACAAGATACCATTTATATTCTTTGGTATTGGCACAAAGACCAGTATTAGTCGTTGTATTTGGTATAACCCAAGAAAAGTTGAAACAGGATTGTGCTGATACTGACTGTGTCCACCAGCTTTGTGAAGGGACTGGTGGAGTTCCAGCTGCACCACTTCTTGTGCAGCTGCGGCAGAGGAGGGAAAAAGTCCTGGAAGGTCCGCACGCTCCAAGCCCGGGGTCTGGAGCTGCTCACGGACTTTGACCTGCTCCCACACGAGTCCGGAGAAGGCCAGTCCCCTGAAGGACCTGGCCCGGTGTCACTGTGCCGAAGAAACCGCTCACGCCGCTGGAGATGAAAATATAAATGTAGTCGAAAAAATAAATAAAACACATTGCAGTCAAAAGAAGATTTGCAGCAAAACAGACAAAACAGACAGAAAATTATTCCTTGGGATGAGAAATAATTTGCAACTTTGCATAAAAAAGACTAAACAAATCTTGTTTTAAAGAAGAAGTATTATGCACTAGTTTTGGCTGATGAAAATAATAAGAATATTTACCAAACGTTATGTTTAATGTGTAATGAGTCTTCCACAGAATATTTATACTGAAACAAACACTGCTGTCGGTCTGTGTCTGTGAGATGAATCTGTTTGGGTTTTTGATCCAAATTTGACAATTACCAGCTGCAACCACAGCCATGTGATTGTAAAGAATATTATTTAACCTGAAAAAAAAAAAAACACATTTATGGCATAGGCAGAAAACTAGACAGAAAGAGCGGATTGACACGTTTAGCATGGATGGATCTAAAAACAACTCCAGTACATAGCATCTATAGCAACAACACCTACATCAGTAAAGACCAAAAAGACATCAGGATATTTTTCCATTAGGATATGAAATATATAGGAAAAAAAAGAAAAGTGAGCAGCTCTTTCTGTAACAATAATAAAAGAGATTCTAAAAGAAAAATACACTGTACAAATCATATATGGACACGGTGAGAATATATACAGTATACCAGGTATTTGGGCAAGGAAGTGATGCCTCATGGTCTTCACTCAATGAAACTCCCATCCAGGTAGGACACTGTGTTCATAATGTAGGACTAGATTGCTGAAGTAGTCATTCATGTGTCGCGGCTTGATTATGAATTATGCTTTGCACTTGGTTATGGAAAAAGGTGCACGAAATGTCCTCAAATGAAGGAAATTGTTAAAAGGCTTTTGTGTGTCAGCAAAACTGTGGCAGAGTGAGCAATAAATGAGAATATTGAAACTACTTTTTATGCCACTCACTTACAATTTAGCAGCAAAATTTAATTCTTCTGGGCAGTGGAAACAGTAGAATAAAGTAATATTTAGCCATAGAGATAAACTTATTCAATCTTATGCAGAAAAAATATTATATTACAAAAGAAGAACTAGAAGAAAATATACAGACCGTAAATATTGAAACCCAAAATATATCGCCCATCAATTATTGAACAAAAAGTCAATAGTTATTATGGCTCTTTTTTCCCTTTTAAGCATTTTTTCAGTACATTTCAGTTATATTTCTTTAATATCAGATACAACATCCAAAAGTCCCTGAAAAGAAGGAAATGGTTAACCAGCTTTTGTATTTAAATGTAATTCTAGCAGAGTCAGCAGGTCAGCTGCGTCTGATAAAGGAGCCTGAAGGTTTTGGGGGTTGGACCCATCGGGGAGAGTGAGAACGAGATAATCCTCCTCACAGAGAAACTCACAGCTAACTTTGTCTAGACAAGAATTAGAAAGGTTTACATGAAAGCGTTACTTTTTTTACTCAAAATACAATGGCAACTTTGAGCGCAGACACAGGGTTTGATGTGAGCCACTCGGCACGGCTTTTAATAACACTGGTCTTGTTGTACAAAGTTACTTTTTAGTTTTTTATCTTTAACTCTCTCCGGTGTCGAGTAAACCTCTTACAAGTCTTTGTTCCATTTCTTGAGACATGAAGATTCCAAAAACGCATGATTCTTTAATTGTCCCATTCGTCAATAATTATGTACATGAAAGTCTGTATGGAGGACACACACAGGCAGACCACACATTGAGTGCCAAAGTGTGCATAACACACACAAACAGACGCACAATTGGAGCTGGGAATCTGGCGCTGTAGATAATTCTGCATTAGCCCAGGCAGCACAAACGCTTGCCAGTCCTTCAAAAAGCTGCCAGAGCGGTTTGATGCCAGCCCTCCGAGGAAATACAAAAGCGAGCGGAGAAAATACTTAGTTGAGATTCTTCTTCCAACTTTTCTCCCCATCTTTTAATTATCCGCGTTTCCAAGTTATGCCTTCATACTTTTCATAGCTGCAGTACCACGTGTGGCAGAACTGTGTCAGGCCTATTAGGAACACTGGGTCAATTCAAGCCATTCACAGCCCTGTCACCTCCGATGTTCAGGAGGGATCATCTCTCGTGGGTGGGAAGATCACCCAATGAGAGCAGGGCATTTCACCCAGTCCAAAACAACACAATACAATCCACTTTATTTATATACAGTACACCACATTTTGTGAGCCGAAGACTTTGCAAAGTGCTGCACAGAACACCATTAAAACATGAAAGCGACAATTACTAAAAGAAACCGGACAGATGTTGCAATTAACTTCATGCCATGCTGAAACCTAATCCCAAAGTCTAACCCTATAAAAGGAAGTAAAAATGGCAAGTGTTTTCTTTGTAATAATATGCAATCATGTGCAATGTGCAATACTGCAATTTCAGAATGTCCACTGAACGTCACTTTATCTCCTTATCCTGCCCTATATGTATATCATTTACACTATATATAGATAGATATATTGATATTTACTTGCTGCTCATATGATGCATTTATAGCTAGCTAAGAAGCATAACAGCTACTTATATAGTATATTTTGTGTGCTCCCTGTGTGCTCTTACTCCTGTCCTGTATCTGCAGCATTGAATAAAGGTTCTCTTATCTCTCTTGTCTTAAACAGAGCTGCAGTTCCCATTAAATTAGTGCAAAGCAAGTGTCATAAAAATGATAATTACTTTAGATTCAGATTCAGATTCATTTATTTTCCATTTGCAGTAAAACCACATTGGAAATTACTTACAAAAATGTGTGTACAAAATAAATAAATACATTCTTAGAAGAGTAATAAATGTGTAAATGTCATGCTGTAGAATAAGACATATTTCAGAGGAAAGCTAGCAGCAAACATCCCGATAGAAAAAGACAAGATCAAAAAACATTTATTTGTTCCACAGTGGGGAACTTTCTTTAAAAAATGCTTTAAAAATGTATTGTGCATTTTTTCCTGTGGTTTGAGTTTGCAGCCGGTAATTTTCACATTTGGAAAAAAATATGATTTCAACTTCTCCCTCTGGTGGAAGCAGAGGGGGTTACAGGCAGAGAGTGTTTGTTCTTTAACCTTTTGTCATATGTTATTAAGATATAAGAAATCTTAATAATACATAAGATATCTTAATAATAGGAAGGCTTCTTTATACTGGGTTGGTTCATTAGCAGACATGTATGTTGTGTTGATGACCAAAGCAGATTCTTACCGTGTGTGGAGTGAAGTGATTAGCAATGACCCCTGGTGCTGGTGATGAGATGAAGACTTCATCAGGTCCAAGATCGAGCTCCATCAGACCACCAGACAGATCCACCTCTGCACTGGTGTCTCCAGCACCAGCACTGACTGCACACACACCAAACAAGTACCAGGTTCAGGAAGGAGCATTTACATTGAAAAACTTCTCAAGAGTTTAGACAAATCCAAATCATTCATAGGTTAAAGCTATGTTGTAACTACATCATACAGCACAATTATTTTCAGCCCAAACACACCAACTCAAAGCATTCATATTTGGTGAAATGTCACACATCCAGATATGAGCCATAATGGGCATAAAGTTTCAAAAACGTCATTTTTAATATACATTTCTCGTCTCATCACATAACTGTTCAGCCTGGAACAAGCTTTAAAATTGTTTCTAATTCTTGTTTAAAATCTTTTGTTGTTTAAAATCTTTTTTTCTCCTAAAATCCCATATATGAGAAAAATACATTAATTTCTTGGTTTCTCTGAACCAGGTGTTGGGTGGGGACCGCTCTGTCGATCTATAAGCACAGGGACTGGCCTCCTGCTGGTGACCAGAGCCAAGACTAAACATGCAGAGGCAGCATTTAATATTTATGCAGATAAAATCTGGAACAGTCTTCCTGAAAATCTGAGACAGGCTTCTTCTAAACGTACCTTGCCCTGCCTAAACGTGCTTATACCATTGGGAGATTTTAGCTGTAGACAAAATGTACTAATATCAAGAAACATACCACTTATTTCACTGATTCAGTAGTTTAGGAAATTATTCCTGTAAAGTGTTCTGCTGAAATTATAAAACAAGGAAACTGATACAATCAACAAAAAGCTCAATTGCGTTGTCATATGCTATGTGTGAGTTTGAGCACCTGTGAGCGGTGGAGAGTGGTCCTTGTTTTCAGCTCCGGTCTGATCCTCCGCCATCAGCTGCAGCTCGCTCAGCTCCGGCGCTATGTGAGGAACTCCCTCTGGCACCTGAAAACATTACAACCATTATAAATACCACAATCAAGGTGCAAAGAAAACACATTTTTATTATTCATATTCATATTATTATTTTGATTTATTTATTTATTTTTATTATTATTATATGCGAGTGCTCACTGATTTTGGCCTTTTTAAATCGAGGTTCAAAATTAATTTGTTCAGACTGGCTATTGGCACTCTTAACACGTAACTTTTGTTTGAACGTTTTAATGGATTTTATTGCAAAGCACGTTGGTCGCCTTGAGTGTTGTAAAATAATGTATCAATTGTTATTGTATTGTTGTATTATTGTATTGTTATTGCTACTATTGCAGTTATTATTATTATTATCCCTTGCATTAAAATGATAAATTAGCATTTTATTTTTTAGAATCAGATTTGGTTTATTGCCATGTGAATAACAAGACGTCACAAACTCGGAAATTGCTTTGGCCCTCGGTGCAAACAAGTTAAAATAAAAATAGACATAAAATAAAAATCGACATAACATTTCTTAAAATTACAATCATCATTAACATCTTTGTACGACACTACTTCAAATATACAATAACAATACAGAACAGGGTTTACAGTAAATGGATGGATCAGTCAGATTCAATATTACAAGACCACAATTCTATGCATTTTCTAGCCTTTGGATTCGTACAGGGTCCAGTTAAAACAAAAGTATGAAATTAACACAGATTTTTTTACACCCAATAGTTTAACTTGCAAACTAATGTGAATGAATGAAGGCAGCTGATTGTAAATCCAGATATGAGCCATAAATATTGACCAAAGACAATATTGAACACTAGGATCACAGACAGCACTAAACCATAGATTTTTTAAAGCCCAATGCGGTGAGTTGGATGATTTTACTTTTCAATGTAAGTCAACAGGAGCCAGAGCGAGTTGGAGCAAAAATCTGTCCATGAGCACTTCCCTATTGCGCTACAGTGAGCTCAGCGTTTAGAATAGTCCATCTGTATACAGCCGGTGAGTACGTGCAGAAATATTGAGACCCTCTTTTTCTCGTTCAGAGTCTGCAGTTTTCTTTAATACAAGTCTGGTCAAAATGTGATCAGAAAAGGTCCAATAATGTCCTGTCTTATAACTGTTTTAGCATCCATACTTACACTAGTATCTACCAGTAACGTGTGAATATCTTCCCGTTCTTTTACTTTGCTATAATTTTAAGGATTATGGCTAAAAGTATTTTTCTGAGATGTTTTATTTGGTGATTTTACAAGCTATGAGCCATTATTATCAACATTATCAACTATGTCTTGAGTCTCACAGCAGGATAGACCTGTTCTACGCAATAACAGAGCAGAGAGGATCATGGGGGATTCTAACCACCCAGCTCATGTTCTGCTCAAGCCCAAGACCTGCATCTACGTCTGAGACACAGGAGAGCGGACAGTTTCAAGAGCAAAACAAAGTTAGCTGAGTATGTAGGTGTTATGTGTGTGTTTTGAGCCACATTATGTAATATACACAACCATTATTAGTTGTCAGTTATCAGTATTTTTATCAAGATCTATTTGAAATTAATCTTTTAGAAGAAACGACTTCTTCCCACTCCCTTTCGTACATGAAATGAGAAAATTTTATACTTTTTATCTACGGTCAATGGAATGTTATTATTTACTTATTTTGATGCTTTTGTTATGTATTTACTGTATACATACAATTGTCCTTGAATATCTTGTTTTGGATAAGTTTTGTAACCTGTCATGTACAAAATGAAATAAAAATTAAAAAATGTATATGATTGAGCCAAATGGTGCTAAAATAATGCACTTTTTTAATTCATTGTTTTTATTTATTCCATGGTCAGTGAATATTCCAACGTTAACTATCATTGATTGGTACTGTTTAAACCTCATGTTAAATTACAGGCTCCATATTCTCAAAAAATACAACTCGAAACTTGCCCCACTGCTACTTTCACAGTATCTCTTGTATCTAATGTACTTAATGTGTCTTCTGTTTCTGCATAATTTACAAATGCAAACGTAATCCATCTATATGCTTTTAACTTGAACTGAGAGCCCTGCACACAAACATCCAATGTGTGTGGAGTTTGTGCACAAATAGCAAATAAACTTTTAAATTCTTGAACGTGGTGCATTCACGTCACCCTGAATCCTTTACAAGCAGCACACCGGGAACCTAAGAAGCGTTGTGAATAGATGCCAGAACAGAGAGCTGCAAATAAAGTGGGAAATGTTTGACAAGCAAAGAATATAATACATGTGTTTACCTCAGGGCTGCTGGATGTGCTAGAATTGTCTCTTTTTGGACAGAATTTGGGTCTGCAAAACAGTTCAAAAGAAAAGGGGATTCAAAGACAGTAGACTACAAAAACAGAGGTATATACATGCGTAAACAAAGTCAGTAAAACAATATTTGATAAATGTTTTACGTCATTTATTAGTAGGAAGGATATGTATTTATAAAGCATACTTACATGACCAGCAGCTTTCTGTGCTAAAACCATGAGTACCTCACTGTAACTATAATAAAAAAATCTATAAAACTAGTTTGATTCTATCACATTCACATGCATGTTTTTGTTTGTGTGGAAGTCACATCTTTAAATCAGCTTTTTCAGTGAAAAGGAGAGTACCAGCCCTCACTCAGCCAATCAGCTCTCAGCATGTAAAGAATAACATTTTACCTCAAGAGGTGAAGACAGCATCTGTGGTCTGATTGGTCCACAAGATGTTACTTCAACAAGACCATTTTCTGTATAAATAAATACTCTATGCGCTCGTAACCTTTGGATCATCTTCGACTCTCAACTCACCTTCCACAATCACATCAAACAAACTATCCAATCCTGTTGAAGATGAAAAAAAAATGTTCTCCCTACTCCTGATCTCCATGAAGTTGTCAATGCCCTCATCTTCTCTTGCCCAGATAACTGCAACTGCCTCCTCTCCGATCACAACTCCAAATGCCTGGTTCACACTGGTTTAAACAGAAGGGAGCACATCACCCCTGCTTGTGTGTTTTGTAAATCATTTCAAGCTTCTCCTCTCCTCAAGCTGGTTCCTGCTGTAAAGTTTCAAGGTCTAGGCTTCGGACGAACAGCAATCGAGCCTTATCGTTTCGGGCTCCTCGGCTCTAGAACGACCTGTCTGAGGGGGAAAGGCTAGCACTATCAACAACTTTCAAGTCACTTCTTAACCCACTTTTATCGAATGGTTTTCCTTTAACTGTCTGTTGAGATCACTAAATGTTTGTATTCAGTTCATAATGAGTCTTGTGTGGTTCATAAAGCCACAAATGAATCAAAAATATATGAAGGTCGCGGACTGTGAAGAGCTTTGTAAAATGTAATATATTATTTTCAAGGTTATTTATTCTTACCACAAGCAATCTTCCCCTGGCCAAAATGCCAATAATTACTTTTTTACCAACAAATGTGGAGTGACTGAATGCCTACAGTGAAATGGATTCACTGAACCAACCACAAGTTTCCAAAATACCAGTGGTCATTTTTCTATTTAAAAGTCCCATTGGATTATTGGGAGAACCACAAACTCACACTCACACAAATGCCACAAGTACATGGAGCTAACATTGTGGTTTCTGTTCAGGCTATGTTTATTTCCTCGTAATGGAAATGTGTCATTTAATAGACTTGTAAAAACAAATGAACATTAAACACAAAAACAGTTTCAAATGTCAACAAAAGTCTGATTCATGGGGTCGATTCATTAACCTTCTATAATATCTGCTCATCCATGCATTTTCATCTTGTCAGATTATGTTACATGACTCAATGAAGCATGTGAAAATACTTGAAATACCCACTTATTAACACATTAATCTTACATGAATGAGTTCATTACAAGCCATCGGTCAAACCAGGGAATCTCCCACAGCGATGCTCAGCCACCTTTTGGAAGCTTTTTGGATCGTGCAGGATATGTGTGCTGTGGTTAACCCAGTCACTGTTATTTCACAAAGTTTTTACCTAAGTAAATTAAAAGAGACATAACATGCGAAGCGACGTTGTTCCCTCAATTAACACCGACCTGATTTTAGATTCATCCATGCCATTATCAGTAACTTTTAGAACAAACATTTTACTCCGCCCCTTCTGTCTAAAACCTCCTGTCTCTTGTAATAGTATGACGCTTAAAGAGGTTTTGCATTAGTATTTTAAAGCAAAAGTTGTGCTCATTAATTCATTTCTCAAGTGAAATCACACTCTTTCGCCCTGCATGTCTGTGTTTACAGCCGGTAATTTCAATTTGTTTTCAAATTTGGAAAAAAAATAATACATTAAAATCCTCCCTCTGGTGGTAGCGTAGGGAGTTGCAGGCTGAAATCATTGTCATCCCTTCATACATGTTTGACCATTTACTTTCTACTTAAAAAAGGGCAGTATGCAACTTTTTAAAAATAATATGTTGTTGTTGATATTGTTGCACATTTGGTCTGTAAGAGTGCATGGCGCGTTTCACTTTCCATCACAGTGGTCTTTTGATTGTCTACATTATCATAATTATCGTGTTGTGATTCACCACTACATACAACCATTTTTCCCTTTTGAGACAAGAAAAACTTTGAGTTGAGTTGTTTTGTGTGGTTTTCTCTGCTGAGGGACCACTGTTACTGATACTGGGTCACTACAAGGTCAAATACACAAAAACAATATTCACAATAAAAGTTGCATATCATTTCACACTCTAAAAAATGTAAATAGCCCTCATCATATTTAATGCATTATATTTTGTCTTAATTATGTAAAGAGAGAGTGTGAGAAAAAAAAACCCCACAAAGACTTGTTCCAGGGCTTGACGTATCATGGCAATGCGTTTCCTGGCTTCCAAATGACTTGCGTTGTTGTTCTTGCCAATTGCACTTTCTTTTTTTTTGAACACATGCTTCCAATTTCCCCGTCATTAACAGTGAGAACCCGTGGAGTTATTGTGCCTGTCGGAAAGGCTGGAGACACTGAGCCGAGATGGAAATTAACGCAAATCATAATAAACTGTGGTGGTTCTCGCGCCTGTCATAAACTCAAAGCAATTTACACACAGTCGTCTATATGGGGTTGCTTAATTTACCAGTTCAAAGGGAGGTTTATTCAAAAGGAAGACAATGACAATAGGCCTTTTAATTAGATTGACATTTTTCTTTGTTGAATAACTTTACTCATTTGTGTACACAAATTCTCAAACGCTGCCATGCACAAATGTGGTTGCCCCAACTGGTAATTAATAAAGCAATAATAATAAATCATGTATAAAAACAGTCTATATCTTATTTGAGCTAATTTTGTACTACTCCACAATAGATATACAATGTATATAATACCCAAGTATTCTGGTAATTTGTGAAAGACAGTAAAAAGCTTTGTAAAACGTCCCCCCCAGTTAAGTGTCTCATGCTGGCTTCTTTGATAATCACTGGTGTAAAGGAAGGTATGGTGAAATGTTTTCACTGCATTGATTTGCTATAACACAGATGAAACAATTGGTGTTTGGCTTTTTGAATGGATCTGTTCAGTCTTTTCAAATTGGCCGGTTGTGGCAGCCTAAGGTCAACAAGTCAATTCTGTGTAGAGGAATTAGAATTTATTTCGCACTAAAAACATCTGTAATTGAATAAAATGTAAGTTTTAAAACAAACTCAGGAACATTCCAAGCAAAGAGATGACTCAACTAAATTTCAATTATAACAAGTGGGTAGCAGACACAGAAAAGTGACTGTCACTGGAAATATTCTAATTGAATCAGTCTCCCAGCTCTAAGCCATGCTCTTTCCATATGTGTGTTTGGTGTAAAATCAGTGCCAGCTGCTGCTTTTGGTGAGAGCAGGCCACATGAAGGAGGTCCGGTGGTCAGAGCCAAAGCCTCCTCATCATGGAGGTGACCACTTCAAACACTTCAGCTGTGTCAACATCACAGAGGGCTGACTGTGTACACACACATGGACACTAATGTGGCCGTTTACTGTCCTTCAAGGCACCAGTCAAAGCTCCGGCAATATTTACTGCATTCATGCTTACTTGTTAAAGTGGTGTCTTTTAAAATATCAAATGAAACGCTTCAATACTTTTAGCCATAGCAAATTCATTTTTTGAAGCCATTAAAGATGATGATGTGAATAATTTGAATAATATCTTAGAAATATGTTCTAAGATATGAACCAAGTAAAAAAAAAAAAGCAATCCACTTGTAACTCCCTATGCTACCACCAGAGGGAAGAGTTGATTTAAATTTTTATTTCCAAATTCAAACGTTTCCAGCAGTAAAAAAACTTAAATTCACTACCAAAAATGATTTATGGACACAATTGTTTAAAAAGCTTGACAGCTCTGTATGTGATGTCATAGAGTTAGAATGACATCATAAAATTACAGGACTGAGACAGAAGTTTTTAGACGGAAGACAATTTGTGCCAGAAGTTCCAGATATTAGTGAGAATGGATCTAAAAACAACTCTAGATATGTTTTTGATGAAGGAGCAGTGATTTAACATGGTTAAAGACAAACAAAAAAACTGTAAATGTTGCATAATAAGACTTCTTTGAGTAAAAAAAAAACCTAACATGGGAGTCATATGCTCTGGTCTTCCATCTGTGCTCCTATTGTAAAGCCAAACATCCTAAATATGACTTTTTACCAATGCAAAACTCACCTGAATATGATGCAGAGGGCACTGGTCAGGATTAGGGCGAGGAAAGCCGCTCCACTCACAGTAGCCAGCAGAGAGTCCACTGTACTGGATGCAAACGTCACATTCCTCCTTGTGGCGCCTGGTTCCGTCAGGTTATGGTAATGAAAAAGAAGAGCGAAGCCGCGGCCCCAATGCGTCGTCGTTATTAGCTCCATTATGACTTCAACCATTTCCTGGTCTGACCCGAACACTAACTGGCTACTGGGAGGTTTGTTTGAGCCACAGAACCGAGAGGCGAATGTGATAAGGTCCGATATGTACAAGACGTCATGTGGGCACGCATCGAGGATTGGCTGCTGTGTTTCAGGGCTAACGGGCGATGATTCGGTAAAAAGAGTTGATAAAACGGTTGTAGTTTCTGCACTGGGAAGGCTTGAGGATTTGTCGTTGGGAGAAAGACTTCCGGGAATCACAACAAGAGACGGTTGTGCAGAGTTTGGACTTATATCGGCTGATCTTTTGGCAGAGTTTGACACTTTCGTAAGCTCCATTTTCGTAGATTGGTCTCGGAGAACTACCTGTTTGACTTGTGCATCGGGGAAGGATTGCTGATCTTTCGCAGAATCCTCTTTTGACGCATCATCCGACACCGAGCGCCCTTGAATGAACGTCACTTCTTCATCAGAGTCCTCAAAGTTGCCTATGTTCGAGTACTGGCTTGCGGCGTCGTGGCTTTCAAACACGTCGAAATCAAATATCTCCAGGATAAGCTGAAAGTCAATGGGCACAAAGAACTGCCACACACAATGCGTCCCAGAGGAGTAGTTGTAGGGGAATCCAGGTGAAAGAATGAGGCCTTGGGCATCGACCACATCCACCCTGGCACCACAGTCAAAATACACCTGCAACCACAAAACAATCAAGTTACGCATGTCATACCTTTGAAATATGAGCTTCCCATATCACCATGCGCATATGCTGGCATCAAGCAAACACCCACTGACGCATGGCTTGCACGACACCACAAGGCAGGACATTGCACAATGTTGATGTTATCGCGTTCCACAATTATCTGATCATGTATCTTACGACAGCAGAGTGCGGATGCATTGTGGGTAACCGTTCGAAACACCTGTAGCGTGTCTTCTAAGGTTACTTGCTTGTTGTACATTTTGCTTCATCTGCCTTATTGTATTAAAGGTGTGCATTCCTCAACTGTTCCGGTGCTGACCCGCTTTTTATGAGGTTGTCCAAAACCTGCTTCTTACAATAAATAAAGGGTTGGCTTCAAATGTTTGGTTTAAAACATCTATATTCCTGTATGGATAATTTTGGGGCTTACATTGATTGTCTTTTCACAGTTTAATGCAGTAGTATGCATTGAATGTTTAAAATGTACATGATATATATACAGTATATATCGCACCTGAGACGATCCAACACATAACTGCAGGGTGCAAGATGCTGGCAGGGAAGGCCTACATGGAACGCCATAACCAAGTGGCTGGCATAGTGTACAGAAACATCTGTGCAGAGTATGGGCTGGAAACCCCAAGGTCCAAGTGGGAAACTCCTCCAAAGGTGGTGGAGAATGAGCGTGCGAAGATCCTGTGGGACTTCCAGGTACAGGCCGACCGAATAGTAATGGCGAACCAACCTGACATTGTGGCGGTAGACAAAGGGCAGATGAAAGCCGTGGTGGTGGACGTGGCAATTCCAAGTGATGGCAACATCAGGAAAAAAGAACATGAAAAGCTTGAGAAATACCAAGGTCTCAGAGAGGAGCTGGAGAGGGCCTGGAGGGTAAAGGTGACAGTAGTGCCCGTGGTGATCGGTGCACTCGGGGCAGTGACCCCGAAGCTAGAAGAGTGTTTACAGCGATCCCTGGAACAACCTCGGACATCTCGGTCCAGAAATGTGCAGTGCTAGGAACAGCAAAGATACTGCGCAGAACCCTCAAGCTCCCAGGCCTCTGGTAGAGGACCCGAGCTTAGAGAGGGATAACTGCCCGCGGAGGGCCAAAGGTGAGTGGACAATTTTATATCTTTAAATACTTAAATAGGCAGTCTCAGGTTATACAAATGTGCTGACATACAGTAGTCGATTTGTGGCAAAATAATGACGCAGCCAGGCCTCCCTTGTGCCACAGATTAAGATTTTGATGCATGGAAAAGTGCATAAATCCCTTTCAACACAATAAATGAGTAAATGAAACAATAAAACCAATGAAAAAAATTATAATACTGAGAAAGGGTGAATGTCCACTCTTATCATGATCTCGTGTTTAGTGATGCACCCAGCTTCAGTTTCTGCAGTTGTGGATAACCTTTGGGGAGGGCATTTCTTCAAACATGCTGGGTATAATGCATCCCAGGTGCGTGGAGAGGCAGGCCGACCTGGGGCATAAGTAGAGGCAGATGTGTAGCTGGCCAGGCAGCTCAGACAAAACATTGTAGGGGGGCTGCGTGTTTATGAGCTTTCCTGTTGGCTGTAGCGCTTGGACTGAACTCAATATCCCCGTGAAGAACAGGTAACATGCTAACACCGCGGGGCAGCGACTGGACCCTTGTCGGGCCTAAAATCATTACAAAATCCAATATTGTTGGACAGAAACAAAGCCACAAGGGACAATTGGGTCTTTAAACTCAGATGTATCCTTTGAAAGCTCCATAAATAATAAATCTCCCACTAAATGCATTCATTAAAACAAACATCCCCTTGGTTAAGGTATAGTATTCATGTTCACATATTCATTCATGTGTTGAGGAGAGGGCCATTGACTCAAGCCCAGAGGCTTGAGCTTCCCTCAGGCTTGATACAGTGGAGGAGTTCACAGCCAGGTCCACTGCTTATTGCACATATCTGGTCCCAGACAAGACAGGGTATTATAGGACTGTCCAGAATCATGAGCCAGCGACTGTGCGTGAGCCCTGCTGAGCAGTAAACAACCAAGCCAAAAAATATATATTAATATATTATGGCTACACAAATATTATCTATAGACTACACAGGCACCATGCTGGACTAGATTTTAAGAAAACAAAACAAGAAAAACGGCAGCCAACAGGTCTATCTGTTTCCAATTGAATTGAAAGACCTTTAAAACAGGGTGCTCATACCCTGAGGGAGAAGTGAAGCCCTAAAATGTACCCTGATTTTAATGTCATATTCATTCATCATTCTCATTCCTACATAAGGTCTCATATAATCAAAAAAAAATAAAAAAAATCCACTTTTAAAAAAAGGGAAACTGTACATGCTCCTCATCTGGAGCATTCAGACTATAGCTCTGAAAACATCCGTCAAGCACATTTATTTTTATGTCCTACAAGTGCACTGCAGACCATGTCCACAGGTAAAGGAGATTTATACTCTACATTCAAACTGACGTTGTGGGTGTGGGGAAACCCATTAAAACTATTTAAGAACATTCTCCATGGAGAAGGAAAGGTTTTATGCTTCCTATAGACAAAAGTCTACGCGTTATTATGGAGGAGAGACCCTCCTTCAAGCCTAAAACAAGGTTTGTGGACATGCAATTCTACGCACATATAATTTTAACTGAAAAAAACTTAAGACTATGATTTTATCGTCTAAAAGTGTTTCATATCTTCACAGCCTAGTACAAATCCGCTAATTCTTTCGAAATTATGTCAAAATGTTGAATGTTGAATGGGGCCAGATGTCACTGCCACAAAGGATGAGGAGAGTAGCTTAGCTGATTTGGGGTTCATAGTGTTTGCTGCAAAGGTTGCGCAATGAAGGAACCCCTTCACAATGTGGGCCATGACTGGGGCCCGGAAAGGACATAGTGTCCCAACTCCAGAATCAAGAAAACAACTGAACATGGGAGAGATTTTATATCATGTCTTTTTTTGTAAATATACATTATCTTATTAGGCTTCTATTATGTAAATATGATTAAAAGTATTGGTATTCTAATGAAAATATTCTACGTCCACAGCTCTGAATGTGCATGCTACACTACCCATGAAAAGGCTCCGCTGCCACAGTGTCCAATAGAAATGGGACATTCTGATAATGCCACACATCTCTGTTCAGTTACATCACAGGCCACACACTCTGGCCACTAATTATTCAAGGATGCATTTTTCATGACAAAACATTACAATGGCAAGAGTATGCCTCTTTCTGCAGCAGTGCAGATGATTTTTGTAATTAAATAATTGCATGTTGACATTAGACCTGGAACCCCTGTTTTATCAACAGAAGTACATACCATAATAACTGCATCAAATTACATTTTCAGCAAAACAGTTACAGCTTTTGGAAAGCCCCTTCGTTGTTTTAAGACATTTATATTCTTACAATATGACATTGCTCCTGGTGGTATTAAGAATGTAACAAAAAGGTAAAATTGCAAAGAATGGCCAAGAAAAAAAAAAGAAATCAGAAATCGATAGCAGTGTATTTACATTGTTTATATTATGTATTAACATATGAACTGAACTCATATCTAACACATTATAGATTTGAAAATTATGTTCAGTTGGTCCAAGTCAATGTATGAATTAAGATGCAATATGATCATAATAATCCCAGCAACATGAGCTGCCTCCAACTGAATTACTGTTAACACACAAACAGCATGCTCTCATGCATTAACAGTCGGGAAAAGCTCATAAAGAGGCAGGCGGGCCCCTCCGAAAGGGGCAGGAATCCTCCCAGCCCTGTTTACTGAAGAGAAAAGTGACACTACTTCACAGGCTCACACCAGCAGTACCAACCGCACACAGACCACACATGGGAGCACTATCGTCGAGTTTACTCAACAAACGCTTCTGCAACAACAATAACAATAAGAGAGAATAATTAATTTAGTGGATTTATGATTCATTTCCACTCATTTTTCCATGGGCACATCCACAAATATTCATAATAAAGCAGTGTGCCAATAAGAACAACAGCTTAAAGGAAACGTCACATCGGAGGCTGAAAGCAGGCTTCCTGAGGTCACTCTCACAGCTGTGGACGGCACTGATATCTGAGCCACAAATTTATCACATATCTCCTGTGTGATGTCAGCGCTCTTACTGCCTCATGTTGGACACAGCATATTCAGGACATTTACAAATAACGGTGCAAGGCCGAGCACAAGAACATCCATCTCCCCCTGCAGCACTGGCCTCTGCACAGTTCTTTAATCTTCTCACTCTTGGCCTGTCACAAAAAATGCTTCATCAATATATCACATGACAATAAACAACAGCTGAAAGATAGAATTTGTGGTTATATATTTAAACTGTGTACTATTGTCGAAGAATAGTGTGGGGATATTTTGTATTTTGGCTGTAGATGGTTGAATAAGTCACTTTTATGGTCGTCTTTTAATGATACAGTGCACTGAAAATGAACAAAGTTTTTTGGCATTGTCTTGTACACATTTAATAACATTTCATAAACTTCATTACAGACGTTAGTATATTGAATAAAGTATATCGAATAATCTCATTTGTTACAATATATAAAAAATGTGCTCATGGTGAAAATTTTGAAATGTTCCATTTATTTGTTGAGCAATCAATATAGGAACAAGAATTTCACATGTAGAGCACAGACCTCTGCCAAGAGGCACAGCTCAAGGAAATTCCCAGATCCAGGCAATGCTCCAAATCCCCTCCAAAATCTAAAATTGTCTTTCTTGGTCCAAGTTTTGCAGATAGTTTTGTCAACATCCGCCTATAACTGCTAGAGTCAAGTTGTTAACAACCAAACAGACACACAAAGAATCCCTGGTGATCCCATTACCCCTGGCGGAGGTCATGATCGTGACCATGAGGCTCTTGGAGGAGCGCGGGGTCAGCCGGCCAGACTCTATGTGGTCCTAGTGAATTGTATGTGTGTGGTTTAAACCGCTGCCACTGTGCTCACTACTGCAGGGTCCCTGTGGAGAATCCTGACCTTTATCTCCACAGTGGTTTCAACAAGTTTGGAGAAATGATTTCCAGATTTTGGAATGCATTGCTGTGAACATATCTATTGCAATTAGATTCTCTGCAGAACCTCAGTCTTTCTGCAAGACTGTACAGTAAAGAGAAACTGCAGTTAATCAATGTTACAGTGAATACAACTACTTTCCCACATGCAGACATTTCAAGACAATTTATGATTTCATTACAGCACTTTCTGAGAGACACTTCTTCCAACATATTAACAATTAAAACATGAATTTCCTGTATGATGTCCAAGGACAGCTTTTTCACAAAGGATGTCATAAATCTACTTAATTGCCAAGGAAAATTAGCAGTTATTTAGTTCATTGCTTTTTAAACCATCCTAAGATAAATCGAAGAAGGATAACATTAACATAACTTATTGTCAATTATGAGCTGACAAACTTCGATGGCTCAGAAGAGATTTATTCCAAACTTGTTTATGCCATTCAGTAAATCAACTTAATTCAAAAGAGAAGCGGAGGACAAAGCGTCATTTACCGTGTCCCCTCAGGCAGATAATTGCACAGATAGTGAGCACCCTATGCACACAGGAACTAAAGCTGGAGACGCAGACAATTCAATATAGTACGGGCTTTTGTTGTCCGTTTCTAAGAACTGTGCCGCCGAGCCGTCACTAACCGTGGAAGAGGACGATTTGTGACAGGTTAAAGCCGCAGTTTCTACACAGATAAAAATGTGATCTTGTGGTTTGACGTCATGGGGGAGACCTTTACGTGAATGCTATGACACCAGCCTCTATAACAACATTTGAGGACCCATTCATATCTGTACATCACTGTCTAATGTGTGTGCAACTTTGGTTTAGTTCATACCATTTTTATGTTTTTTTTATTTACAAATGTGATTGTAAATACCTTTTAAAAAGCAAAATAAAATAGCTGGTACGACAACGACAAAAATAGTTTTAGAGTGAAATATATTAGACTGTGCCTCTCCATGACAGCTCCACTCTCACCATTATAATTCAGGTCTCACCAAACTAGCATTCTTTCAATTCTAGGCCCTATGGAAATAACCAAGCATGTCCAATAACAGACACAAAATATACAGTTTCAAATTTACAATGAATAAATTGTCAAGTTAAATAAACAACAAGGTCTTTGCCAGTTGAAAGTCTGTAACCAACTTTCCACCAGAGATAACACAAATCTACAGACAGTGGTGACAGGACAATGAAAACATGGACCCATCAACCCTTTGTCTGTTTGTGTTCTTGTTCATCAGAGGCAACTTTTGATCAGGTTGTCAGGGGCAAGAACTTGGGGAACACTCCTCTGTGAGCATGAAAACACAACATAAGGTTAACATGCTCCCAATGTGGTTCTCATTTCACTAGTTTGGACTCCGCATGCCATTCCCCAACTCTGTGAAGTGCAGCAACATCAAAACAAGCCCGTGCCATCAAAACATCCCTTTGAACGAATACATTGCGTCGGACATGAGGAAATGTGCAAAACGTGAACACAACCGATATATGTGTATGTATATTTTAGCTGGTTTAAAAAGTATTTTGCATAATATAAAAACAATATGTATGATTTAAAAAGGCCCTATAGACCCTTTACAAAATATAATAGGTTTGCTCTACTAAAAATATATATAAACAAATCTGAATTTAAATCTCACAAACGTTTGCATAATTATCAAGCCTCGTGATTGATATGCCACAACAATATACGTCTTTATTCAGAAGAACAAACTCGCAAAAAGTGTTTTAAAGAAATTCCAATATGATATTTAAGATGACATTTCAGCTTCACAAAATTATGCAGCACGGGGTATCGCATCCAAATCTGCCACAAGTGTGAACCTTTTATACTCAAATAGTATAAAGTGACTGCACGACCAAAACAAGTGCTGAAAATCTGTGTCCGTGCGCATTCCGTGTCTGTTTTGAAGCAAGTGAGTTTTTGGGGAAGTGTGCTCGAAACTGTGCTGGAGGTGGTGAATGTTTTATCTGCAGCCAATAAAAGAAAATAAACTTACTTTCTGTGCAACGCATCCCACCACGAAGAGTAGGTATGTTGTCATAAAAGCAGGCGCCCCGAGCGACGCAACACTGCACATTTTCCACTAATTGTTCCGTTTTGGTGCGACGCACAGTGAACCGTGTCCGTGTCCTCTCCTTCTCTCTCTCATTCACCTGAAGTGTCGGGAGCGCGCTTCATCGTCCATGCGTGAACTCGCAAACAGCCCCAGTGAACCCCTCCTATGGCTGCAGCCTCCTTCACTGTGGGAGAGCTGCAGCACATGGCAAGCTTGGATTCAACTTTAACATGTACAAAACATGTGCACGTGTGTTTAAAAGCGCTCTGAAATTACCCAGATGAGGAATTACATCTGCCTTCAACTTTTTCTTGTTTCATACATACATTGTTTGTCCAAACAGAAAGAGTCTTGTAAAAGTATAATGTGTCAACAAATCAAATGTAAGAAGGAGCTATGTGAGTCATATTTATACACTATGGTTCGAGAGCTAATTGTCTCAGTCAGGGTGTTCCTCTCTTTTTTACATGTCTGTCTGAGAAAAAAAAAACGACATAATGATCTTTAGGTACAAAAATTACATAAAAATACATGTATGTGAAAAGTAGACCCAAACTGGTTAGAGAGCAAGATGGATTCGATGGATTTCATTGCATGGTTCCATTTCTTTGAAAGTTAGGTACCTCAGCTTTCATTATACTGCCAGTTGACTGCCAGGGTTACAGCCTCTGAAAGTAATCCCATTATCATTAGAAATGTATTTATATAGCACTTTTAATTCAAAAAGGCTTAACAAAGAAATTAGCAATAGGAAGTCCCTACAAATGAGTCACTATCATTATCATAATAATGATAATAATAATTACAATAATGATAATAATAATATTAATAATAATTATTATTATTATTATTATTAGTAGTAGTAGTATTAGTAGTAGTAGTAGAAGTAATTATATTATTATTAATAATGACAATACTAATATTATCATTATTATCATTATTATTATTATGATTACAAGCTATTCCCTTCAGTTTGATATGTAAATTTAATTATTTTAATTAATTAATTACTACGCCCAATAATCATGAATGTACAAGATCCATGATATTTCAATATAGTTACATCAAATGTTCTGCCTCAAAAATGACGCGGAACCTTATGAGACGTGTGCTTTTCCCCACCGGACATACAAAGGAACGGATCCCAAACAGCCACGTAGTAAAAGGCGAAGCTCGTCAAAGGTTCGTTTCGCTGTGTTTAAACACGTTTAACGCATCTGTCATGCTCAGCACTGCACATTATCCTTGAAATCTGTTGCAGTAGACTCATACAGTGTACTGTGTGTGTTGATAGAGCAGATCTTTGCAGAGATATATAGAACTATAACTGGAAAACCTAGCACGTTATGCTAACAGAGGATTGTCGTAGCATAAACAACGTAGCTAGCTATGAAGCTAACACGACATGACTTTTCATTGCATTAAAAATGATATATTTGTACTTACTCATAACACAGTCTTCATGAATACCCTGTTATCCACATTCAATTGATTGTGTTTCAGTTGTATAGTCTCTCTAACGTAATAGATTGTTAAGTTATTTCTATCAGAGGTTAATAAGGCGTTCTGTCACTGTCACATGAAATACCTGTCACACTAAATATGTCTGCATCGACATGTTTTGTGTGAACACGACGTATCTTCGCCAGCGTAGTTACTGTGTTCTACTCAAACATGTAAAGCAGCAGTTACCGCTTTTATTGATAATACTTTAATCAATGGACCAAATTACACTGCATTTCTCCACACGTTCAGTTAGCGTTGACACATTTCTTTCAATAAATAAGGCGCCTCTATTTGTGATGGGAAGCTCTTGTTAGTCTTTGACACACACCCACTCCTTAAATTAAACCAAGCTTGCATGACTTAAGCGGTCACACAGTCAGAACAACCAGGCTTCTTTCGAAAACGAGGTTTTTATTCTCGATGGGATTAAAATGAAAGGTGAATATACAAATAAAATGCATATGTAGAGTTTACAGCATGACAAAATGTATAAAGCTGGAATAATAAACAGTGAAGTGAAAATAGCTTTGTTTTGACAGACGTCCTGCCCACAGCTGACCCACACACTGAGATGCTGCTGTAAGAGTTTCTTTCCAAAGAATCATTGGCAGAATTTTCCCAATGGAAACCATGGAAACAGTGAAAGCAGACAAATATGAAGAACGGCAACTGAGGAGCAATGTCATTTCGCAACCGCAAGCCATTGATCAGACTGATGTGGAAACGACGACACAATTTATTCAACCAAATCAAGGAAAAACCTCTAATGGGAATTTGCCGAATGGTAAGTGCTTCTTGACTTGATATTGCACTTTAATTCTGTCTGTGTGGAGAAAATATGTTCAGCTACTGGGTCTTTTCTGATAATCTGAATGAATGCTTCAAAGTTTTATACAGACATCTTGAAATCTAATTTGTATGTATTCGTCTACACATTGCCAAGCTTAATGCATTTGTCACAATCAGTGTTGCCATTCACATTAAGTAGTTGTTGTGTCCAAATTAGGGCTGGGCGATATGGCAAAAAAGTAAAATCTCGATTTTATTTTCTGCTTTGGATGATTTTGATTTTATATTGATTTTCATTAAAGTCACCAAAGACAGACTTTGCCCTTAAACATATTTTTGGATCTTTCTGCTCAATATTCAAGTTTCAAAACTATTTTTAATTTGTTTCCCCTGGTACATATTATAAAATTCTTGTACAGACTGTGCTGATATTGCAAGTATAATTCATGTTGCTGGAACTCAATTTGATTGCATGATTTTTATATTTTTCACAAATTCGATTTTTTTCAAAAGTTGATTATTTGCCTAAATTCGATTTATTGCCTAGCCCTAGTCCAAATGCCCACTTAAAAGTGAACAGGTTGTTTATGTTGTTTCGATGCCTCTGATCTTTTACATGATTTCATAAAATGCTTCATGAATGTGATGTCTGATAGTGATCCAAATTGTGACTTCAAGGAAATGGAAATGGAAATGCAGTGAAAATGTGTTGAGCAGTGATTATGTGAAAAGTGGATGGACAAGCAAGTCGATTTAGCCCAAAGCTCAATTTGACTTCATGTGCACAGGCAGGCGCAAACACTTAAATTCAATTCTGTGTGTTTAAAGCAAACATTGTTAATGACACATGCTGGCTGTCCCTGGTTTTTTTCTCCAGTGATATTATGAGAAAGAACAATTCACTCTTCAGCCCCACAATTTCTGTCTCATGATGCACATGTTGATAATTGCGATTGAGATAAGATAAGAATTCCTTTATTTGTCCCACAGTGGGGAAATTTCGATGTTTCATCACACATACAGGACAGTAGTAAGAGCACACAGGGATCACACACAACATATACAATATATACAAATAAGTAGTAGCTATGTTTCTTAACTAACATAACTAGCTGTAGATGCTGAAAATGCTTCAATACCAGTAAAAAAAAAAATATATATATATATATAATGAGGAAAGTTTAGGTTGTGGTTTTTTGATCTTTGGATTTTTGTATGCATGTATTTATAATGATAAACTATCACTATACGAAATAGCTTCCATTCATTTAATTCCAAGCATTCTTACTCTCGATACTTGCTTTCTGCCGCTTTTGAAAATACTGTCAACGTAGCTGTTCAGCCTGTTTCTCCAGTTGATCGCTGGCTTGCTCCTTACAGCTGCTCTGTTGCCTCTACACTTTTAGGTCCGGTCATTTCAGACATGACGCCACATGGGGACACACAGACAGAGTGCCTTGGTGCCACCGAGGAGGTCTGTTTGAATGGCCCTGTGCCTCCAACAGCTCTTCCTCAGAGCGCCAGTTCACCCATCAACTCCAGTCAAGAGCCCTCTCCAGGTGTGGCCGCTTTCCCACCCATGACGCTAGAGAAGTCTGAAGGGGCTAGTACTGAGCTCACAGGGCACTCGAGTGATGCACTGCAGTCACTCAGGCTCAGTATGCCCATGCAGGAGACTCAATTGTGTAAGCATAAACATGTATGAAGTTAATATCCCTTCCCGCCCGTCATCATGGTTTTCTATATTTTTGATGTTACAACTACATTGTAATTTGTTGGAAAGGTTATACTTGGTATGCTTTTATTTATTATTTTTCTAAAACATTTTCCAACTAACCTGCGCATTGTGTTTTCTGGTTTAAAAGAGCATAGAATGGTTTGTTTTGCTTTTATTGATGCATGGGTACAACAATATTAATATATTTAGTTGACCTTTTTGTGTGTAAATTGAGCATGACATTTACAAGCATGTGCAATGTAAAACTTGTAAACATCTGTTGTGGTAAACTGGGCAAAACTTTTACACAATTCTCCATAATAAAGTTCAAAGCTGTGGCAGCTCTGGTCATCTCTCTTGACAAAGCCTGCCTTCTACTATTTGAATATGTTTTGAATATGATGGAGATAGTCTTCTTGCCCTGTGTAGACTACACAGTAACCTATGCAATCCTTACCACAATGTTTATGAATGAGCTTTTTAAAAATCTCTCTATTGTGTTTTTGATGTTTTCCTGCAATAATTATTGTCCCTTTTTATATCAGCCAATAAGAAGCCGTCACTGGAGATGGAAAATGAAGAGAAGATTCGATATGAAGCCCGCAGACGTCTTGAGGAGCAGCTCAAACAGTACAGAGTGCAGAGACACAAAGAGAGGGTGAATAAATACTTAATCACTCAAATTCACAAACTGCACTTATTCAAGAATAAACAATGTCATCTTTTTGCCCCTATAGTCTCACCGCCCCCATACTAAGAGCAGAGCTTTTAGTACTTTGGATCCAGAGCTGATGTTGCATCCCGAAGCCCTGCCCCGGGCCAGTACTGTCGCCATGACCACAGAATATTCTTTCCTGAGAACGAGTGTCCCCCGTGGTCCTAAACTCGGAAGCTTGGGCATTCCTCCTGCCAAAGAGAAGAAGTCCAGGTCTCCTCGTCCCAATAAAATCCACTCTTTGGCTGACTATAAGACTCCAGAGAATGATGGCGGTGGAGGAACAGGTGGTGGGGGCGCCAGGACGATGGATAACTCTGCAGTTTTACATCACACCAGTATTAGTTCGGTGTCAACGGTGTCTGAGGTGAGCATTATATCGGAACGCAGCCCACGTGAAGTTCATGGACAACTTGGTGCTTCTCCTCTGTCCATTGATGATGTCTCGGAGGTTGACGGCAGTGAATCCGGGACAAGGCCAGGGACTGATGGGAATGACAGTGACAGCTCATCCTATAGTAGTGTGTCAACCAGGGGCACATATGGCATGCTCGCGGCAGCAGTTGACAGACAAGGGTCCTACACAGTGGAAGGGAGGCAGATTGCTGCAGAAGCCATGGGTCAATTCCCCTCATTGAAAGAGGTGTTGCAGGCCGCGAGCGAAGAGCAACATCTACTAGAGCTGGAGCAAGATCGAGAAAGTACAGCTGAGCCACGAAGCCGCCGGGACAGCTTTTCAAGCAGGTAATGAAAATGTTTGCATTAATTCTGGTCACAAACTGTGTCTATGGAATGTATTATCACAACAATTTTGTTTTACTCCTTTCAGTATTTCTATAGAGAGCTCTGTAATGGGCCATGATGAAATGCTTCAAGTTCTAAAAGAGAAAATGAGGCTTGAGGGCCAACTTGAATCCTTGTCATCTGAAGCTAATCAGGTTATATCCACTTAATTATTTTGGAAACATTTGTGGTTTAATCATTTGTTATTATTAAACCAGTTTCTAATGTAAAGAGATCTCCTTCTTAGGCACTTAAAGAAAAAACAGAACTCCAGGCCCAGCTCGCTGCTGTGAACGCACAATTACAAGCCAAAAATGAGGAGGCTCAGGTCAGTCAGCAGAAGCGGGGAACCCTCACTAAAGAGGTCGGTACTTTGAAGGAGAACTGCAGCCAGCTGGAGAAGGCAATGGTGGAGCTCCAGGGGGATATAGAGGGCAAGAACGCCAGTCTAGCTTCTTTGAGCACTGACCTGCAAGTGGCTGAAGATCAGTATAACAGACTGATGGGGAAGGTTGAGGAGATGCAACAAACTATAACATCAAGGGATGGCACTGGTAAGAACCCACAGAAAGCTTCGTATTAAATTAAATTAAATTAAATTATGAAACTTCAAAGTCGTCTTTAACATTGTTGAATTGTGCAGTTCAGGAGTTGCGTCACCAGATGGGTGGTCTGCAGGGTCAGCTTCAGCAGGTGCAGCTGGAGCGTAGCACCTTACAGAGTCGACTCAAAACTTCTCAGGCTGAAATAGACTCACTCCAGCAAGTCAGACAGTGGTACCAGCAGCAGCTCGCTGTGGCCCAGGAGGCCAGAGTCCGGCTACAAAGTGAGATGGCCAACATGCAGGTAAAGTAGATATTTAGCACACCTGTTCTTATAAGACATGATTCATCATTGTGGTTTGTTTTGAAGGCAGGACAGATGACACAGTCTGGGGTACTTGAACATCTGAAACTGGAGAATGTGACGCTGTCCCACCAACTGAGTGACACTCAACATCGATCCATCAAAGAAAAGGAGCGCATTGCTGTTCAACTGCAGAGCATTGAGGTAAGTGCTTTTGTAACAGACTTTATTTAGTTGTATAAGATAAGATAAACTTTATTGATCTCACAATGGAGAAATGTACATGTCACATTTGGCATAGATTGTGCAAAAGACAGAAGTGTGCAAACATTTTAAAGGTTAAAAATATAGTCTGTGCAGGATTTATTATGTACAATAAAAAGTGGCGATAGCGGTGCTTTAGCGTTTTTCTGTTAAAAGGTTGATATGCTCCTTTTTCTGTAAAGGTTGATATGCTGACCCAAGAAGCTGCATATAAGCAGATCCAAGATGCAAAAACAATGGTGGAGGACGACCTGCAGCACAAACTGGAAGAGTTAGAAGCAGAACGAGAGGACTTACTGAAACTGGCCAACACAGCCACTGCATTGGAAAGAGAACTTGAACTGGTGCTCTAAATTTGTCTGTTTCAAACTATCTTTTATCAGATTGGCAGTTATTGACTTTTTATTTTTAGGTGAAGCTGACTCTCTCCCAGAAGGATATGCAGCTGCAGTCACTGCAGAAGGAACATCTGGAGCTGATGCGACAGCTTACCACCACTCAGGAGACGCTTCAAACCAAAGAGCAGTCCATTAACCAGCTGGAGGCCCGCTACATGGAGCTGGAGGCTCAGCTGGCTGAGCTGCAGACTGAGACCAACGCTAAAGACGATAACATTCAGTTTCTCCAAAATGAGAAAATAGTTCTTGAGGTGGCGCTGCAGGCAGCGCGGGCCGAAAAGAGTCAACTCGATGAAGGGGCTGAAAAACTTGGAGAAGAGGTCCTCGTGGCCTCAGACATCTTGGATGAGCTCAGACAAGAGGTCAAAGTCAAAACCAGCCAGGTATTCATATTACAACTATTATATTTCATTCATATCTTCATATGATCAGGATTCATTCATATCTGTTACTTTTTAGATCGAAACTCTGCAACAGGAAAATATTTCATTGAAGAAACAAGCTCAGAAATTAAAAGAGCAGTTCACGCAGCAAAAGGTAACAACAAAATATTATAAATAAGAAAACTTGTTACACAGTGATGTGGCGTTATTGTAAGAGGTCTTTTGTAAACCCTGCTGGCTGTCATCTTCAAAAGAGGCTCTCTGCACAAAGACGCTGTCAGAAAGTGGGTGGATTTTGGTGACAAGACGACAGCTTTGTTATTGTGTGTTATGTTTTGATGTTATTTTAGTTTTTTTGCAGAATTATAAAACGCAAATGCAATAAAGAGTTGTGCAAAATGAAGAGATTGTATGCCTTCTGTCTTCACCTACCTCAATCTGGTTGTCCTTCCCAGGTGATGGTTGAGGCCTACCGCCGGGATGCGAGCTCCAAGGACCAGCTCATCACCGAACTCAAGTCGACCAAGAAGAGGCTGATGTCGGAGGTGAAGGATCTGAAAGGGCAGCTGCAGGGAGTCCAGGAGGGGAAGCAGAGGGTGGAGGTGGAGCAGAGCCGGCTGCAGCAGGAGGTGGTCCGGGTCCAGGAGCAGATGACCAACATGGAGGCCCATCTCGAGGCTATTCAGAGAGAACGGGATGAGCTGGAGGGTCAAGTACAGGTATAGTTCGAATCCTTTATCTTTCGACTGTAATGGGCCAACACAAGTGTCACATGTTAATGCTTTATTCCTCTGAAGTCTTTACAGTTTGATAGAAGCCAGCTTGTGTCGGTGACAGAGGAAAACGAGGGCCTGAGGAAACAGGTGGAGCAGATGGAAGGTGAAGCCAAAAAGTGAGTCTTGTTTTCAGTAGAAATGTGTGACGTTAGACACAGGTCCATTGGAAGGTCCATGATAATGATAATAAATGTATGTAGAGCTTTAACATGGCACCTCAAACACTCTTCCTATGGCATTATTAAGCCACAGCTGCCCTGGACAGACTGACAGAATTGAGGCAACCAGTCTGCCATGGACCCCTCCAACCACCACCAATCATTCACACACACACCAGTACTAGGCTTGTGTGTGTGAAGTGGAATCATATACAATATATTCTTTTTGAGATGGTGTTTTGTCTTTTGATCTTTTTGCAAACTTCTACAATACATTTACTCGCATTAAAATGTATACATTGCTTTTATATATTAAAGAGCCATCTCAGAACAGAAGGTGCGCGTGAAGCGGCTGGGCACAGACCTGACCAGTGCCCAGAAGGAGATGAAAGCCAAACACAAAGCCTATGAAAATGCAGTGGGCATCCTGAGCAGAAGACTTCAAGAAGCTCTCGCTGAAAAGGAAGTGACTGAGGCAGAGCTGGTCAAACTGAAAGCAAAAGTCTCCGATGGAGGAAACACTCAAGCCTTGCAGGTAATATACATGGACTATTTTTTCTATTCTATCTTAATTTAGATATTTTTTATACCCATGAATATTTTTGTTGACTCTGATTCATCAACGTTGTCCACAAAAAACATAGCGGCAAATCAGTCTAATTCAAAATGTTCTAAAATGCTGCAGAATCGTCACATTTTCCAAACTAAACTAAAAACGGTGAATTGTGATTGTAGCAGCAGTGATGTAATGAATTCAGGGGAAAGACTATGTTTGGGTGGCACAATGATTAGCACTCTCGCTTCTCTGCAACCATTAACATACTAAAATCTGTTTTGAACAACACAGTACAGTTACATTTGTTTTGATTTTTGCCAAATTGTGTGTTTTTTTTCCTCCCAGGAGAAGATTGAAGCTCTCCAGGCTGAGCTAAAGGCTGTGAATAACAGCAAGTCTATGTTGGAGAAAGAGCTGCAAGAAGTAATCACCCTTACCTCTACAGAGCTGGAGGAATATCAGGAAAAAGTGCTCGAGTTAGAAGACGAGGTGAGGCACATTCTAATTAGACATATTATTAACATATTTAATTGCCCAATTTACTTTTGATTTTGATTTAAACTTGAGATTATGTCCCTGCTTTCTACCCACAGCTTCAAGAGGCAAGGTGCTTCAAGAAAAGGATCCGGAAATTAGAGGATGCCAACAAGAAACTAGCTTTAGAGTTGGAACATGAAAAAGGGAAATTGGCTGGTTTGGCACAGTCCCATAATGCCTTGCGGGAACATTCTAATGTTTTAGAAACGGCACTAGCAAAAAGAGAAGCAGATCTTGTACAGCTTAATTTACAGGTATGCTCTTTCTAACGCTTTATTGTATCTTAGATTATGTATAGATTAATAACTGCTGGGCAATTATCAATCGAATTGCAGGTTCAAGCTGTTCTAAAACGTAAAGAGGAGGAGGATCAGCAGATGCGGCAGGTGGTCCAGAAACTGCAGCTAGCGTTGGAAAAAGAGAAATCTAAAGTGAACGAACTGAAAGAACAGGTAGGAATCCCCCACATTGCATTTTACCATACATATTATCTGAAATGTGGATTTTATAAACAGATTTTCCTTGAGATAAAAATGTACATCCTGTGTTTTTCATGTTGTAATTGCTCTTCAGGTGGCAGCAGCGAAAGCAGAAGCGGCTCATAACAGACGACACTACAGGGCGGCCATGTTGGAGCTGTCTGAGATCAAGAAGGAGCTGCAGGCGAAAGAGGGTTTGGTTCAAGTTCTGCAAAAAGAAGCCCAGCAATTACAGTATGGACATATTTATTTATACTTTACATTGGTCAAACAAAACGTACGAAATGATTATCCCTATTTTTCAGGGCTCAGGATGAACAACATGCTCAGGAAGTTTCGAAGTTTCAAGAGGATCTGTCTGAGACTCGATCACAACTGCAGATTCTACAGAAACGTCTCGATGAGGAACTGGCTAAACAACCTCTCACAAACCAAGAGGCGAGTAACTTTATACCCTGCTTTTCCTTCTTCCTTTGTTCTTTTCTTTCAATAAACAAAGGAAAGGGAGTTTTTAATGTTAATGTGGTTTCAATCATTTCGCCTCGTAAGGTTGAAGACTTGAAGTGGGAGGTGGAGCAAAAGCAGAGAGAGATTGAGGCTCAGAAGCAGCAGACGGAAATGATGGAGCAGTGCCACCAGAGGGAGCTGGACAACCTGCAAACCGCTCTTCATGTAAGTACTGCATCAGAATCTGTCAGTGAATCACTAACCATAGTTTATCTTAATCAATTGAATAACATCATTATTGATATTACATTTTCAGACACATAATGCTTATATTGTGGGGTTTTTTTTCAACATCATCATTACTTAAATGGGGAAAACCAGTGACTGTCCCTTCTCCGGCTGCTAGATTGACTGCATTCAAATTTTAATTTAATGTTTAGACGTTAGACATTTGCAAAGGCTGCTATAACTCAAAATATAATGTCATTTTTAATCTAAAAGCTGTACACTCTGTATTTTATAAATCCATGTCCTGCTTGAAATAATTAAATATAAATCTTGAAAATACTTTTTTCGAACTTCTGCTTACATGTTTCTGCTCTATTAAAACGGCAATTTGACTAACCAAGGATGGGTGTTGTCTTGACTTCAAATGGTCATCATGTCTAACCAATATCTCTATGTGACAGAGCATAAAGGTGGAACTTGAGACGGTTCAGGAGGATTTGAGTAGTGCCAGAAAAGACAAGTTTATGCTCCAAGCCAAAGTGGGAGAGCTGAGGAACAGTATGAAGACTTTACTCCTGCAAAACCAGCAGCTCAAACAGAACCGTATGAGAAAGGCAAGGAAGTGTTTTTGCACTCATGTTGTAAAACTGAAAATGAATAATGAAATGATAAAAAATAATCACCTTTTTGTTGTTGTACCAGCGCATAGAGCTGAAGAGTGAGGGAAACCCTTCCAACCCAGTGACTCCAGTAAAAATCCCTGACTGTCCTGTGCCTGCTTCTCTTTTGGACGAACTACTGAAGCCATCCACTGCTGTTAACAAAGAGCCGCTCAACAACCTGCACAACTGTCTACGGCAACTTAAGTATGCTTCTCTTTGTTTTAGACTTCATAGCCTGGGTTTTAAAGTTGTAAATGTTTTACCGTGGATTTTCAGGGAGGAGATGGACTGCCTTCAAAGACAGATGGAGGAGCACACAGTAACAGTTCATGAGTCAATAAACTCGTGGCCTAACGGTGAGGATGAAGACGCTCTGCTGGAGCCCCAGAAAAATGGTCCCACATCTTTACCGCTGCTAGGAAATAATAACGATGCCGAATCACAATCCTAATAAAAATATCTCAGGTTGGAAAAGGGAGAGTGGAGTTTTATCCACAAGGCACTTTGAGCTCTGTGTTCTTTAATTGCTGCCAACATTTGGCAATTTCCCATCAGCACATGGGTGCTTTCTCAAATCGATACTTTCTATACCATAGCTTTATACTTTGTTCGCTTGTTGTTTATATTTTTGTTAAATATTTGAGATTTATTTATTTGGAGTTTGAAATGAGTATATTTTAAGAAGACCCCTTATGGCAGTTTCCTCAAAACACTCTCAAATGCATTTACTGACATTCAACATTAGAAATGAGTATTTTTCCCAACAAAGTTTACGTTTGAAAATGGTTCTTCCAGTTTGCCTGTGCCTGTACACGAGAAATACTCATTATTCTCTACTGACATGGAATAAACTCAGACATGTTCAGATTGTTCGAGCATGAAATGCAGTTGCAAATACCTTTTTACAGCCTTAAAAGCAATGTTTTGAAAAGTAATCCATTACTTTAAGTAAATAAGATTTATAATGTTTCATTGCATTGATTACTGATAAAACTGCACATTTAGTGGTCAATTGGATGAGAACACTGTAAGATAAAGCAGTTATGTTACTACTACTACTACTACTAACGTGCAATCTGACATGACTTTTTCTGGTTACAATAATTGTATTCTGCATTTGCTGTGTGGCTGATTTAATTAATAAGTAAATTATTTCCAGGAGTTAATATATTTGCTTCATTTTTTGTATGTGTATTCATATTAACTGTTAATTGGTGGTGTAAAAAGTGTCAAAATAAATTAAATCAAATGGGCGGTTGATTCTGGTACCATCATTACAAATCGTAATATCCTTTGTTCATTATACAGATAAGAAATTTCAACCTGTTTGTATTTTAAAAGGGACAAAATCATTTCATTTTGAAATGATTATGGGCTATTTATCAAAACTTGGGAAAAGATTATTTGAACTTTATTTTCCAAAACTGTATTTTTTGTAACGTGTAATAACTACACTTGACATTTTTACTCTGTTCTCTAACGCTGTATTTCTGCTGTTCTTCTCATTTGGGATTCAGTCATTCCATTGTTTCAACATTTGTGTTAGGGGATGTGACTGTATTTATCATAAAGTTGCACTATTCATTGAAAAAGACTTGTCATTCTTGCTTATCTGTATGTGTTATATAAATGAAGGTGGGAGCCTAGACACGGGGGCAAAGTGGATAGAGCTGTCACCGCTCATGAGGGTCCTGTGTTCGACTTCCATGGATCTATAATACGTTTGCATCATGTGTCTACAGGCTTCCCCTACCAACATGTATAATGGGACGGATAAGAACTAGCACACTGTCTTAGTAAACAATTGAAAACATAAACATACTCAACATCATTAATATAAGGACGACAGTAGCTCAGTCGGTAGAGTATTGGCCTTGAGCCAGAGGGTTGTGGGTTCGAGCCTGACTTTCACCATCGATTCCCGCTGTCCTTGGCAAGACACTTAACCTCTGGGAACACCAGCCACAGTGGGGTGGCTGCGGCTGTAAAGTGTCAAACTGCTATTGTGTCCTTAGGCAAGACACTTTACCCCCATTGCCTAGAATGAGTCTGGTGTGTGTGTGTGTGATTGGTTTGTGGTCGGAGGGGCTGATGGCACATACTGGTTGCCTCGCTTCTGTCAGTGTGCCCCAGGGCAGATGTGGCTACAGCAGTAGTTTATCACCACCGTGTATGGAGTGAAAGAATGATGACATGTAAAGCGTCTTTGAGTGTCCAAAAAAGAGCTATATAAAACTGATGCATTATTATTATTATTAGTGTACAAAGATTGGCAGACTCATATGCTCAGTCTACCCCGGGGCAGCTGTGGCTACAATAGTAGTTTCCAAAACCAAGAGCACAGACCGTAGAATGATGTCTTCAGTCTCGTACAGAGGGAATGAACTGTGTGTCCCGCTCATAGATTATTATCATAATCATTATCATTATCATAGTCCCGCTGTGTAAGTAGGCGACGATCAATTAGAATTACGTTAATTTTCAGATTTTTTTGTAAATGTAAATGAATGCATTGACATGACCTTTTGTGTGATATTGAAACAATTGCACTGTATCGTGTAACAATATAAATAGTAAAATTGTTCAAAAATGTAAATAATTTTAATTTTGCTAAGGCGTTCACTGGGACTGTACTGGGTCCTGGGACGCTGCGTTTGAAACCGTCGCGGTGTGACACCAGAGGGAGAGGAGGAGGTGGAGGTAATTGTATTTATTTTGATGGAGCTCTGTTGTGTATATAACGAGCTGAGCATTGTTGAAGCAATTGAAAACCAACCCGGTTTTTAAATGCATATTTTTGAGTGCTTGGATCCACCGCAGACTTGTGTAGAATAGCCATGCTTTTTACGAGGGGTTAGCCAGTGACAACGTTAGCATTGCAGAAATAAGCTAATGGTAAATAAACACGGATTTCTGAACTGTCAGTGGAGGTAGAGTGATGGCTTAGTGTATAAAAAATACTAATAATAATAATTTGTACATAGTTAAGCTGATTACAGGTGAATGGAGAGTCCTTTAGGAATAACATGTTTGTAATGCTAGTTGGCCTAACAGCGACATGAAGTCATTGCATTTTGACTTCCCGATGACAGTCCGCTACATCTGTAATTACTGTAAATCGTGGGTGTTTGAATACTTGAAGCTTTTTTTTAGGCTTCCTTGATATGAATTTATGAAGGCTGAAAAGCTGCTCGATGGGAAGCGGGTACTTTTAAAAAGACACTTTTATCATTATCAATTTCCTGGCATGTGGGGAATTCAAACTAAGCCCATCAAAAGTATAAATATTAGCGTTATCACTGTATCACCACGTTCTCAGTCGGCGTTCCTGATATAGCGATGTAAAATTTCCTACGGTTCTCAAAGCGGCGTGTGCCCTCCCTAGAATCTGCGCATGCGTGCAGTGTGTTGTAAACAATGAGGCTATTACCTCTCGAGCCTAGCTTTTGTCTCTCCTACAGTTAATCTGTCTAAACTGAGGTCAGATTTCAATCGATCTGCTAACAATGAACACGGGAAGTTACGTGGTGAGTACAGGCACCAACTTCTCCGCATGTCATCAGGTAAATGTTGCTGCTCGGAAAACAACCTCGATTGATAGCTATATTAAGGCGTGACAGCGTGTGTTAAAGACAGTTCTTCCACAGCAATGTCGTAGGGCAAAATAGTAAAATGAATGGCATACCACACTAACTACTTATATTGAGTCCTTTACAGTTTTCAATTCGGCTACAAGGAAATGACTTTAAGCTAGCAAACCACCCATTTTATTTAATTATGCATACATTGAGCAGTTGAATCACAAACTATATTTTGTAAAGTACATTCTAATTACAAATGTTCAATCATTTAGTTAGTTGTAATCTTGCTTTGACCAGTGTCCTATATTGTGCCATAGGGTTAAAGCATGGAGGCTGTTCTGAGCAGGTTGAAGGGGCTGAGTGCTGATGAACTGCGGGAGGAGTTTGCCCAAGCAAACTTGAAATGTGGCCCCATCACTGCTACAACCCGGGCAATATTTGAGAGAAAGCTTGCTCGAGCCCTTGCAGGTCCAGAGGCCAGTGAGTCTGATTCAGGCACAGCATCAGCAGAGATCTCCCAAAATGCCATTAAACACACCACACAATTGAAAAGTGCCTCTACAGCAGCTACACCTCCAATAAGCAGCACAAGTGAAGCTGCTCGAGAGGAGTTGGACTTCGGATATGGGATGGGTCTTAACCCACCAGAAGAAGAGGAGATCTCTGTGGTGCCCAATTCAAACGTCTCAGATCTCTCCCAATCGAAGTCTCTGTGTGAAACTCCATCCCGACCTGCACAGACGTCCCCAACATGCTATTATGGGATATGCCCACCATGGGAGGATGTTTTGGCTCGAAATGGTAAAAGACTTTAAAATATATATTATGCATAGTTACAAATACATAGTATTCCATTTGTACAATTGAAGAGGCCTTATTTAAATTATTATGCACAGTATTTGATTTCAAGGGTTGATTCCTGAAATGTGTAACATAAAAGCAAATTGTAGTTTCTACTCTGTAATGTTTGCTTGCTGAATGGTGAAATGAAATTCTAAATGTTTGTTTTTATAGAAAGGGCACATGTGTACATAGACAAGAAGGAAGCACTTCAGGCTGTTAAGTTGATGAAGGGTGCCCGCTTTAAGGCATTTCCTAATCGTGAAGATGCTGAAAAGTTTGCAAAGGGTTTTTGTGACTACTACCCTTCTCCAAGCAAGTCGGCACCATGTGTTTCACCTGTAAAACCAGGAGCAGCTATTTGTAAAGGTGTGAATGATTCAGTTTTTTTTTTTTAAACATCAACGCTGAAAGTGAAGCTAACCCTTATCCATTGCAGAAAATATGGAAGTTGATTCTATCAACCGGGAAAAGGCCAATAGCTACAAGAGTCCACGCACGCAGGACTTGACGGCCAAATTAAGGAAGGCTGTGGAGAAGGGCGATGAATCTGCCTTCCGCGATCTGGTTTTGAGCAACCCCCGTTATCTCATTGGTTCAGGGGATAATCCAACTATAGTGCAGGTAACATGTTATTTTATGGAGGGAGGAATTACATTCTTGTAATAGATTTCAAAAATATCTTTAAAAAGACTATCTTCTATGTTTTGCTATTCAGGAAGGTTGCCGGTACAATGTGATGCATGTGGCAGCAAAGGAAAACCAAGCAGGGATCAGCCAGCTGCTCTTGGACATTTTAGAGAACCCAGAGTTCATGCGCCTTATGTACCCAGATGACCAGGAATCAATGTTACAGAAACGTATCTGCTACATTGTAGATCTTTACCTCAATACTCCTGATAAAGCTGTGAGTTTTATGACAATGTTTTCATTTAATAGAAACTGTTTTCAAGTTACAAATTAAAAAGTCTTTTTTTTAGGGATTTGAAACTCCTCTTCACTTTGCCTGTAAGTTTGGGTGCCCTGAGGTTGTCAACGTTCTGTGTTCACATCCGGACATTGATAAAAACTGCAAAAACAAGGATGGCCAGAGGCCCTCTGATGTGAGTGATGGTAGCAACGTGTAATACTAACTCGTTAGTACTTTTACCCTTGTACCAGCGCTTTCATTTGCTATGCGGATATGTGGCAACTCCACATAGAAAGTTAAAATTAGATCACCATGAGCTAATTTGTTGTCAGGAGTGTAGTACTCAGTTATTCCTTGTGAAGGAGCAGTTGTGCTGTATTATGTCTATTAATAAACCACTTCCTTTTCTGTAGGTTATTTGTAGCCGAAAAAACAAAACGCCGGAGATTAAGCAGAAGATTATTGAATACTTGGAAGGTATTTTATACATCAAATGACAGTGTTTTCTTTCTTCACTTCTGTTAGTCCTCACTTTAGCCTAACATGTTTCAGATCGCTGCTATATTCCTTTGCTGAGGGCAACAGATAACACATCTCAACCTATTATTGGTACTCCGTGGTCACCTGAATCGTCCGAAAGTCTCTCTTTGATCCATCGTCACATGAGAAGTCCCAAGGATCCTATGATGACCGTAACAGCTTTTGCTGGACCTTTGAGCCCGTCAAAGGCAGGTCTTTGAAATTACGTGTGAGATAAATAAATTTAGCACAGTGTTGTTTACTATTGGCTTTGCCCCTTTTTAGGCAGATTCCTTCAGACGGTCTTGGAAAACACCGCCTCGAGAACGTGTCAACATCCTCAAGTCTGACCCAGAACGTGGAGCAGAGAAAGTGGGAAGGTACTTCACATCCCGCGTCACTAAGCCCAATAACATTTAACAGTATTAAAATAAGCAACCACAAAAGCATATAGTAACAGCTGTTCCTTTGCAGAGACCTGGCTCATGAAATGGGCCATCCCTGGACGGAGTACTGGGACTTTCTAGACAGTTTTGTGGATTTGTCATCAGCAGAAGGTTTACGTAAACTTGAAGAATACTTGGGAAAAAAGGATTTCAACTATCGGGTTTATGATAAGGCTGGTGAAAATGAGACGTGTAATAAATTTAGGACCCCCTCTCCAGGTACATTACAACGTTTGGTTTGTGTCAGAATTCTCACACCAATAGATTGTTGTTGCGTTTTCAGGTAAAGTCAAGAAGTTTTGCAACTCAATCTCTGTGGGTGCTTTCTTGGATGAAGGAGATGACATCAGCCTTGAAGAAATAAAGAACCGGCAGAATGCAGCACTTACCAGCATCACTTCGTCCGCTGCAGCCAAAGACGGGCTCAAGGGGGCGATGGGAGGCCACGACTTTCACATCCTACCCAGACCGGATCTGATCGAAACAGCCGCTGAGCAGGACGTGCTCTGTCGCTGCGACGACAGCCTTCTGTCGCCCAGCACAGCCTGTAAAAATGGCATGTGCTCCTCCTCTAGAAATAGGACTCTCAACGGAGACAATGTGTCCCTGCGCACCTCCCCTTCCTCCTGTCTCCTGTCCCCCATCTCCAACCTGATGGCGGAGTTTGAGCGCATGTCCCTTCAGGAGTCCATAGATGCCTCCACAGGCTGTAGGGAGAGGAGGAGCAGCGGAGGCAGGAGCAGAGATCCACACAGTTTCTCCTCGTCTGCAGACCTGAGCTCCGGGCTGCACCGCCTCTCTCTCGGCCCCAAACAGGATGGTGAGTGTGTAGAGGGGCCCAGCTGGACTTCAGAGGAGCGCCGCAGCAGTGGCAGCTCAGAGGAGTTCTTTGAGGCAGAGGAGAACCTGGATTTTCTCGGCAGGACTAGAGAGTCATTTCCAGGGGCGCGTAATTTCTGTGCCAGGTCAAAGTCATGGGACCACGGAGGGAGGGACCTGAGCAGCTCCGGCTCCTCCGGCTCGTCATACAAGTCTCTGGACAACTCTCATGAATTTTTACCGCGAACACCACCACCCATAAAAAAAGGACTTTTCATTGAAGGGTAAGCCACACTATTGTTTGTAACACAAACATTTATTAACCAGTCCCTGACACAGAATAACCTAATGTTTTTTTTGTTGTTTTTTTTTTTTAAGATATTCACCTACAAAGGTGGATAGTCAAGTTTTGTCGGCCATTGAAGGCCTGGACATCGATCCTCAAAAGTACCCCAGCATTCATAAGTGGAAGAGCACAATGAAGTTATTTTCTATTTCAGAAATGCAGAGGTGAGTAGATGCAAAACGCAATCAAATAAAATTGGTGTACTTTGAAGAGAGAAACAGTCTGTATTTTGTTTTTAGGTGTCCCCACAATGTACTCTTTAAACATTGTTTAGACAGTCAGAAGGCAGAATGAGCAAAGAGCATAAAGATGTAACATTGTCTAATATGAATAATAATAATTCAATTTTATATCTATGCAGGTGGCCCAGTCCCGCTGTGGTGAAGCCGCGTCTCAGGATGCCCCAAACCCCCGGCTCTCCAGTGAGTAGCCTGATGTCTCCGTCTCGACACGTGGCCTCCCCAGACTTCAGCCCCAGCCGGTACAGCCCTGCCAGTGCTAGCTTCATCCAGAGAATCCGCCTCAAGCACTTAAACGACCCATCGGTATAACTCCTGCCAACCAGTGTGGTCCCGCTCGGCTTTCCTCCATGTACACATCCAGCTGCACCAGTGGCTCTGACCGTAAGGAGCTCACCAGTCTAACAGAAATATGCACAATTATGTCTTGAAGTTTTTTACTTGCGCTGACATGTACTAAAGGAAATGGGAATCCTTATGTCTGGTTGTGACGTCCTCGATATATAAAAGGAAAAAAGATGTGTGTATGTTATGGCTGTGGCTGTGATTAAGTTAAACGTAAAGTGGGAAGTGAGAAGCACCTGTATCATAGTCCGGGTCAACTCTCAATATGATGGTACAAGGGAACACTCCCCAAAGTAAGTCACGAAAACATTAGTGTGAGGTCCTCCACAGGTTTCTGGCACTGATGCGTCTTTTAAGAAAACGTAATGTTAATATTCAAAATAAATATTTTTTGTATGTTGGTCAGTAGCACAAACTGTTTTATAAGTGGTGATAAACCGACTGCCATTTTTTAAGTTCTCTTCAGTTCAGAAATTGCCTTAATTTTCTGAGATTGGTCACATCTGATTACTTTGACACAAACACGACTGGATCTGGGGCAGGAGATTATGGCGAACCTCAAGGACACACTGAACTCTTCCATGTTTTTATTGTTATTTAGACATTTTCTCAGTCATAACTGGACACTTTGTTTTCTGCAGCTGGGTTTAGATGTGCAATTATTTCTATTTTATATGCAAACAATTTAATTGTCATATTACATAACATTAAAGCTGGGGTACCTAACTTCAAACTGCAAACAATGAAACCAGTATTAAATCTAACATTCTCAAAATGACTGTTCCATTCGCTAGATTTCGCATTCCTGTGTTTTTGGCTTCTGTCATCTTTAGAGTGGAAAAAATCTCAGCTCTAAGCCCAAAGTGTCAAACAGTGACTCAGCTCTATTACAAGAAGGCAAAAGATGAAGGCGTCATATTGTGGTCTGAATTATTCCCATTTTACTTTTACAAGACTTTGTACCCACAGAAATCAAAATGTATTTTTAAAACCAAAATTTCAGGCACCCCAGCTTTATATTCTAAGAGGTTAGAAGGCTGGGTCACTCTTCCCAGTTCGAGTTACTGCAGAAAATGCCTTAAATGTATATCATTAGTTATACATAGTACTAATGGTACCAAACTATGGAAGTCCTTTTAATTTAGCTTTTACTTTGTGAAATAAAATTGACTAGTGGAAATAGTTGTAAAATAGATTAAAAATGCAAATCAACGGTTCAGTTTTCCACTCGGGTCAGGTTGTTCAACAGCAGTTCTGAATGTAAATTTGTTGTGAACTTAACTGTTTGAGAGCACCAATCCTCACGCAATGATTGTACCGTCAACCTCGTGCTCTCCGGTCCATTCTGGTCTTTGAATGTTCATGAATGTGGAAAATGCACCTAAAACGTCAAAACATGCTTTGTGCTTTATTATTAAGAGTCATGGTGTATTCTTTCTGTATGTCTGGACATTTACGTTAATAAAACATCACACCTACTTTGTCTAGTTTCAATACAAAATGTCAAAGTTTATTTTCATTTTACCCCAACATGATTAAGTACACAATGTTTTTTGCAATACAACACCGTGTTTCAGTTGGTTTTAAAAAGTGTAAAAACTACATTCAAGAGGACTCGCAAAGCAGCTTTTGGAAAACTTTGCTGGCGTCATATGGCACACATCAACCACAAGAGTAAAACCGTGGGGCTCCATTTAGAAAACGTTTTAGATTTTTTTTTTTTTTTTATACAAGAAATGCACATACAAACTATACTTCCACAAACTACTCAGCTTGTTGGCTTCAGCACAAAAACATTTGACAAATTACACATGAAATAAAGTTGTCTTTTCATAAATCACAAACTAAACAGTTTATCGTATACAATTTTTGTGCGTACTTCAGGGCGGTAAAAAAAGCATTTTGATGTTCAAATCTCAATGTCCAGTGAAAATGGGATTTTTATACATTTGACCAGAACAAAGCTCAAGTGGTGCCCCTAGAGAACATATTCTCAAATTGGGTTGTCTAACTGCAGAATGAAAAGTGTATTTTTATTCAAAGTCATAAAACCTCGACAAGGCAGTTTGACTTTTCAAATCACAAAGAGAAAAATGCCTAGCTCTAGCGCCAAATGTACACGCTCATAACCTCCCTCACAGGATCATGATTGGACAATGGATAATGAATTTGCCAATAAATAATGCATTTTAGGGCCACAAGCTCAAATTGCTGAAATACAATTATTGATATCTAAGCCTATGTACGGGTCAAAAACAGTTACTAGTTTGTTTAGTTTACAGCAATTTCACTAATTAGATTTGAGGTTAATTCACTTACTACAGTGCTCGTACAAACAAACATTGTACTAAGACGAGAGAAAGTTTTATAAAATGTTTTTTGATAAAACTTTCGTCTTGGTACAGATCATGTTCTGTCACAAAGTTAACGTGGAAAGTGGTTGTACATACGTATTTTATAAATGATGCCCCACATGGTTGCTTTAAATTACAACAAAATTAACTTCCAAGACACTTAAGGAGAAATTTGATTTAAACAGAGCCATCAGGTCCGAGTGAGTTTGTCCGGGGGAATGAACCCAGAGTCCCCTAGAGTCCGCAGAGCCACTCTTCCACTGGGACGAATGGTCAGCCACGTTATACTCGCGTTGTTCAGGCCCATCCGCAGCCAGCCCTCGGGGGGAAACTGGAGAGCTCTAGGGTGACAATGGAAAACTATTGTTAACATATAAACAAAGACTTCATCCGCCACAACCATTACAGATAAGTTTAATTTGGATGAGTCCAGGGCTGCAAATTCAAAATAGCTTATTCTGATTTTTCATTTCTGTGGCATAAAATCTGAAACAATATCTTATGTGGTGCTATATACCATCAACCCTGGAGCACGTCTACTTACAGAAGAATCCATCAATATCTAGAGCAGTACTGTGGACTTTAAATATTCCTTTAAATGGGTTTTTCTTTTTTTTTTAAACAAAAGGATAAAAAAGGAAGGTCCTGATGATGATGAAAAGTAAATCAATGTATTACCATATAGATATTAAAGATATGTATTGATCCACCTGGTCAAGTTGTAAATATAATGAATTTTGGAAAATCATGGCTAGAAAGTATTTTTTTCAAATGCAGCCCTAGACTTGCAGCTATAGTTTCTTCCTACACCTTTCAATTGGTCTGCCTTTGAGTGAATGACACATGGGTCACATCTATCAGACGCAGCAGATACAGTGCCTTGCGAAAGTATTCGGCCCCCTTGAACCTTTCATTCCATTTCAGGCTTCAAACATAAAGATATAAAAATTAAATTTTTTGTCACGAATCAACAACAAGTGGGACACAATCGTGAAGTGGAACAAAATTTATTGGATATTTTAAACTTTTTTAACAAATAAACTGAAAAGTGGGGCATGCAATATTATTCGGCCCCCTTGCGCTAATACTTTGTAACGCCACCTTTTGCTGCAATTACGGCTGCAAGTCGCTTGGGATATGTCTATCAGTTTTGCACATCGAGAGGCTCGAATTCTTGCCCATTCTTCCTTGGAAAACAGCTCGAGCTCAGTGAGGTTGGATGGAGAGCGTTTGTGAACAGCAGTCTTCAGCTCTTTCCACAGATTCTCGATTGGATTCAGGTCTGGACTTTGACTTGGCCATTCTAACACCTGGATACGTCTATTTGTGAACCATTCCATTGTAGATTTGGCTTTATGTTTTGGATCATTGTCCTGTTGGAAGATAAATCTCCGTCCCAGTCTCAGGTCTTTTGCAGACTCCAACAGGTTTTCTTCCAGAATGGTCCTGTATTTGGCTCCATCCATCTTCCCATCAATTTTAGCCATCTTCCCTGTCCCTGCTGAAGAAAAGCAGGCCCAAACCATGATGCTGCCACCACCATGTTTGACAGTGGGGATGGTGTGGTCAGGGTGATGAGCTGTGTTTCTTTTACGCCAAACATATCGTTTTGCATTGTGGCCAAAAAGTTCGATTTTGGTTTCATCTGACCAGAGCACCTTCTTCCACATGTTTGGTGTGTCTCCCAGGTGGCTTGTGGCAAACTTTAAACGAGACTTTTTATGGATATCTTTGAGAAATGGCTTTCTTCTTGCCACTCTTCCATAAAGGCCAGATTTGTGCAGTGCACGACTGATTGTTGTCCTATGGACAGACTCTCCGACCTCAGCTGTAATCTGCAGTTCATCCAGAGTGATCATGGGCCTCTTGGCTGCATCTCTGATCAGTCTTCTCCTTGTTTGAGATGAAAGTTTGGAGGGACGGCCGGGTCTTGGTAGATTTGCAGTGGTCTGATACTCCTTCCATTTCAATATAATTGCTTGCACAGTGCTCCTTGAGATGTTTAAAGCTTGGGAAATCTTTTTGTATCCAAATCCGGCTTTAAACTTCTCCACAACAGTATCTCGGACCTGCCTGGTGTGTTCCTTTGTCTTCATGGTTCTCTCTGCGCTTTAAACAGAACCCTGAGACTATCAAAGAGCAGGTGCATTTATACGGAGACTTGATTACACACAGGTGCATTCTATTTATCATCATCAGTCATTTAGGACAACATTGGATCATTCAAAGATCCTCACTGAACTTCTGGAGTGAGTTTGCTGCACTGAAAGTAAAGGGGCCAAATAATATTGCACGCCCCACTTTTCAGTTTTTTATTTGTTTAAAAAGTTTAAATTATCCAATAAATTTTGTTCCACTTCACGATTGTGTCCCACTTTTTGTTGATTCATGAAAAAAAATTAAAATTTTATATCTTTATGTTTGAAGCCTGAAATGTGGCGAAATGTTGAAAGGTTCAAGGGGGGCGAATACTTTCGCAAAGGACTGTAGATCGTTTTGGATTTTTGGAGTCGAGTGACCATTATGACAATGTTGCTCAAAAGACAATTCACTTTGAGTTACTGCAAGGTGTGCATTATCCCAAATCTCTAAACTCTATCGACATGCACCTAATCTGAGTAAACACAAACCTGCACACAAAATAGCGGATGACGTTGGCATGACACACAATGATCTCAAAGCTGTCCTCTTTCTGCTTGGTGTCAGCGCGGTGGATGTAGCGACGAAAGGCTGCTTCAATACGAGCTCCATCTTCATGGTACTGCTGGAGGACGGCACAGAAGGTGAAAGCCAAATACAGGGCTCTTGTGAGTGCTTCAAAAAGCCTCAAAAGCCTTCAAGATTGGAAAAGCACAGGTGGAAGGTGCGCTACAGACGCTAACTTTTCTACAGGGTTCATGAGAAAAAAATGTAAGGTAGCAATAACATTTCTACAAATATTGAAATGCCAAAAGTTCAGTCTTGACTTTTGTGGGAAAGAAATGTCTTGATCCAAATTGTGAATCGCCCTCTAACTACATCATCAATAACAGGTAATACAGGTAATAATAATAAAACATCTATATACTACAGCGGTCCCTCGTTTTTCTCAGGAGTTATATTCTAAAAATAACTTTCAAATCCGTGAAGTAGCAGCTATTTGTTGTAGGGCTCTCCACAAACTTTTATAACCACTGGAACTCACGACTGCTGAAGTGCGATAGCAAAGATTTCAAACCTGTTGGTTTTATATCTGAGCGCTGCTGCAGCTGTCAAAAGCTGAGCATACACTGTAAAGTACAGCTGCAGAAGCCTCTTTGGAAGACAAACATTTTAACAGTGGTGCAAAGCCCTGCGTGTCAAAGTGTAATGTCCTCACCACAGCATCAGGTTTCCAGTGTGTGACCGGGGGAACTGGCTCAATAGGTGCTCCTTCTCTTAATAAATCACAGCTCACCAAGTCCACGTCTATAAACAAACAGTTTGAACATAATTTATCAGGTTCTGTAAGCATGTAACAACACACTTGTTTTGTGTGTCCAGACCTGGGAGATGTTTGCTGATGATGCCTGCCGTCTCTGTTGCTCTCGTCATACTGGAGTGAATAAGAACATCATATTTCAGTCCCAGTGCTGCCAATCGCTGCCCGGTAAACTCTGCCTGTTCACGGCCTTGGAATAAAACATTCACATGAACATAATAATCACATTAGGCCGAGTAGAAGTACTTCAATGTCTTATTTATCTATTGGTGTGATTTTGTTTGAGATTAGCTGTGGTGGCAGGAAAGAGCATTAAAACCGGTTATAAATTAATTTTGCAATATCAAACAATTTTTTGACTGTGTTGAAATAACTCAACAGCTAAAACCAAGAAGCAATAGTTTTACGTACATTTTCTTAAACACATGCATTAATTATTTCCTTCCAACTCTGTACTACCGAAAATAAATTGATCATTTAGTGATCAAATCAAAAAGTACTTTAGAGACTTTACAAACCGAGTGGACAATTAACTCTTTTTGGAGATAAACAATAGATCAGTCACGTGGACTTTGAACAATACAGAAATTGATCAAAAGGACTGAGTTGAAGTGAGGTGAGGTCAAGTATACTTTATTGCCCCCATAGGAAAATGTATCCTCTGCATTTCAAGTTGTTGACCGCAGTATGGTCAGGACTACCAAAACCGGAATACTTGGAGAGCCCAAACAAAACCCAGCCAGACACACAGAGAAACATCCAACAAAACTCAACAAATTGACAAGGAAATTGAACCAACAAACTTCTTGTTATGAGGCAAGTTTCCACCATGTATCAAGATTTACCTAAAGGAGTGAGAAACCTCTCCTTGTCGGTGCTGCCGCTCAGGTTGTACTGAGAGTGTCTAATGAGCAGAATGTTGCGGGTGGCTTTGGGTTTTCCATTTTCCTGCTCAGAGCTGGGGTCATCTGTCACGCTTTCCTTCTTCTTTCCATTGACCAGCGCAGATGGGTCTCTCCTGCAAAGTTAAAGAGGACAGGAGATTAAAAATGGCTGTCAACATATGGTTGAGGTGAGAAGAAGTAAAGTAGGTCATTGTTGGGTTTGTAATAGTTTGAAGTGGTGGAAAAAATAAAACTTACTATGGCAACTATACTCAATTATGATTTGAAAACAGCAAAAAACAAATGCCAGAGAAAATAAATTAAACATTTAGGTCTTTATATCGTTTCAAACTGTCAAATTCTTAATTCAACAGTTAAATCAATGCTGCATTAACAGTGATTTTTCGTTATTAGTGAGATTATCCTCAAGTGTATTACTGTTTAGAATAAAAATTAATAGCATTATAGTTTTGATAGATTTCATAGTCGACTAATCGTTTGACTGGACACGTCTTTAGTAGACCAAGAATATATTTGGGCGATTACAGCCCTAATAATCCCACAAGACAACACAATGAAGCAATCACACCACATACTTATCCCAATTGAAATCCCAGAAGTGTCCGGAGGGAGCAGGCGTGTGGCTAGCAGGTGACCACGCCGGCTGCGCAGCTTTGATCGCGGGGAATCTGGACCAGCTCCCGTCTCCATCTCCCCGTTTTCCTCCTCCTAAAAACCCTTGTGATTGTGCAGTAACAGCGGCGACAACCAAAGCTGATCCCCCGGCCAGGCCACAGACAAGTTTGAGAGTCTTCCGATATGCCATAGCGAAAGCAAGACAGGCAGTGCTAGCGAGTTAGCCACACACGACTAAACAAATGTCAACACAGACTATGATATATGATTTCCGCTGTCTTCTGGTACTATTTCAGACTAGAGTGAATAAGTTTAATCCACTGTAAAAGCATGAGATCACCTTGGAACTAAAAATACATCCGCGCACATCGGTACTAGCAGCTAATCTGAGCCAACAAACATTACGGTGGCCGACATAAGACAAATAAATCGCACTTTAAGGAGTTAGAAACACATGGTGGCGCTCCAGGACAATCTTGCAGGTTCAGACCGTGTAATATATTCTAATTCACATATGGGTTGAATAATTTTATCTTCTGAAGAACCCCTGAAAATTAACAACATTATAGTGTTATAGTTTATTATAGTTTCATTGCACTGAAGTAAAGACAGGTTTACAACTTCACAAACATGACTCATACTGACTGAAAATAAATGCATACATAAAAGTAAGTAAGTAGTAAGTAAGTAATCTTTATTTATATACCGCCTTTCACAGACCAGAGTCACAAAGCGGTTTACAATTGTTATAAAAAAAACCGAATTCAATTAAAATAAAACAGAAAACTCGTACTTGTCCTGTATGACAACAACTCTGCATTTAAAAAGTATATTTATTAATCTTTGAAAATAATAATGAAAATGTATCATAATGTTTTAACATAGTTTAACTTGATGTTAAAACTGATAAAAACTTTGTCCCTTTTATGTCTGAAAAATACGATAAAATATATGCATGTGAGAAATACAACCAAACTACTATGGATTTCATTACTTTGTCCGTTTTAAAATGAGGTACCCCAGCTTTAAGGGCATTTTTTCCCATTCAAAACATAGAACTCTTTGGTCCATGTCTGTCTTATGGTGAAACTCATGCATCCGCAGTGGCTTTTTAGGGGGATTCCGATAGATGGTTTATCCTGGGGACTGCTGCCTGCTTTTGGAGACGGCTTTGCGGCGAGGCTCCACCTTTTCGAGCGGTTCAGTGACCTCACGGGTGGGCTGGTTTGGAAGGGTGGGATTTCCAGGCTTTCGCGGAGCTCAGTGCACTGCCTCTGTCTTCGGATCTATGCTTCTGCTTCCCACCGCGAGAGGAAAGAAAAAACTACTCTGGTTGTATGCACCTCCTACAGCCGCGAACCAGGCCCGCCATACTCACCGCTACCTTGCACGAAGGACCTCTCAATTCTATGTGCCACTGCAATCGGAATAATTAACCAAGGAATGTGGAAATTACAGAATGCCCGACAGCACTGGAAAGAGATTTAAACCCACGAAATACATCCCAGTATCCACAGCTGCCACGCTTCTCGTGGGGTCGACCACTTTATTCTTCGTCTTCACGTAAGTTTGCGATCTTTGCTTAAAATTGAGATGTATGCCTAAGACGACTGAGATGCAAAGTTTGAATGGATGTGTGATACTTATACGTGTAGAGTGCTGTGATTTCATGTGTGGATTATTCCTTTGCTTGGTCACATAGCGGTACTGTGGCCATTTGTTGCCTATTCACGCTGCCCCCTGACAAGCCATTAGTGCTGCTGCCTTCAGAAGCTGCAAGGCAAACTTCTTCCAGCATGTCATTTTTTTTACTCTTGCATTAGGTTTAGTTTTGGCCACAAGCAGATACTTTATGCATTCAATACCTGCTGAGATGATGGGATGCTGATTTGATTAAGTAATGTTACTGCTCTCTGCAATCATGTCGTGTCCAATTAAGTGCCACATCTGTGCTTACAATATGTACACAATCCAATTGATCTAATTTATAACTGATGGAAGGGTTACTAGCCTAAATGTTGTTTCAATAGATTTGTCCATTGGCAGTTGCTGTAGAATATTATCATGTTAAAAAAACCCTAATGTATAGGATTATTGGTGAAATGCATGAGTTTGGAGGCATCACTATGATAACCCAGCATGCTCAGCTGCACACAATGTAATAGTAATAATTTTGCAAGCAATACTTAAAACTAAAACTTTGTACTTGTACAACAGCAAAACATTAAGAAAATAGTGATATTGTATACCTATGTTTGAGTTTGAGGTGAACTTTCCCTATAAATATGAAATGAATTGTTCCATAGGAAGGTACAATGGAGGATAATAAGGATTTTTTCACGAATAATGATTGAGAAAATGTATGACAGTTTTATGATGATTCAAAATTATTGTCTATGAATGAACAACAGTGAACCCCATGTTCCATCAAGGGCCACATGTTGACATTTAGACCAAATGGAAGACCAAACAGACGCTGTCAAAACCATTCAAATTTCAAATGGGTGAACTTAGCACAAATTCGACAATAGAACTAGTCAACTTTACATCCCCAAAAACCCTAGTTTCATCTTGTATAAAGGTAGATGAAGTTGTGAAAAGGTCATAAAATGCACTTTGTGTAAGACCAAGAAGATATGCTTTAGTTAGTTTAACACCGCTTTTGACACATTCTTCAAGTCTGTGACTACAACTCTGTAATGGACAAAGTTGACCTAATCATATAAAGATTTGTTTAGGTTAACTTATTTTGCAAGGAAATTTGTTTGACCTAATTTTGCCAATATATTGATCATCGTTTCTTGATTGTCACAAGTATATAGTGACTGTCAGAATTGCTGATTAACAGAATGATCTTGGCATCCCTTCTCTCCCGTGAGCACCCACACATAGAGCACACAGCTGACATGACACGTGCATCTGACTCCGTCTCAAACGGCCGAATCACAACAAATGCTCGCCAGTGCGTGGTCAGGTGACTCAGGCAGGCATATGTCTGTGGGTTGTCTTGTAGGTTGCTTTCAAAATCTCAGCTCTCCCTTGAGTTCGTTGCGCAGCTTTGCATAAACAAATGTCCTGATTTACAACAACAAATAAAGGCGCACCAATTTATTGCAAGATTTGTGATTCAAGCTTAAAGGTCATTCTTTCTGCCTGCAGCGTGCTTCAAATCCCATTTACTATTGTTAGTCCTTTATTTGCTGGGCTTTGTGTTGTCTAATCTGTGTTTTAAGGTTCATCCCCCGCAGATGGTTCAAGGTTGGGGATTAGGACTCTCTTTATACATAATTTCAGCAAAAAAAAAAACACCCACAGGATTGAGGCATGTATAATGGAACCCCCCTCAGGGAGGAGTGCATGTCCAAACTAGGCCATCTCCCATCACAAACACAGACCATTACCATGATTTTTATACAGACTTTCACCAATCCAGTGAAAAAAACACATTGTGTTTTCAACCTAATAAAAAAAATAATAATAGTGTAGATATCAAGAAACTTTGTAATTAGTTGACTTTCAAGCACCTCCTAATACTAATTTGTTGTACCCTGTAATAACTAGCGCCTTCAGAAGTACAATGATAGTTTTTAAAATTATTATAACGTACAGTAATATCAAATGTAGTTAAAGTTTTCAGAGCAATGGCACGAATCCATTGACCGCAGGCGGGTCTGTATGTTCTTTATGCACCATGAGCCAGGAGACCATGTTGGCAAAAGTACAGCGTTCATGGTGTTGGTGCGTTTGGCTGACGGGCTCCTGACAGTTTGTGTTTCCCACAGAGATAGAATTAGACCACATTAGAAGAGAATTATTTATATCTCCGCTGCATGACTGCTCCTCGCACACAACAGACTGTGTGTAAAATAAGCCTTTAAAGGCTTCAGCCAAAGAAATCATTATAATTCGCGATTTTATTACATTCAGTCATGGATTAATGCCAAACCAGCTATGCAGCTCTAAATTCTTTATTTTTATTTACTGTGTTTCAAATCAACTCAAAATAAGCAGAATAAGAAATAATCTAAGAAGGCTGAGAAAAGACCCTTTGTTGTTTGTCCCTACCTGGACAGTATATTATTTATCAGAATAAAAGATCCATCCATCCATTTTCAACCCCTTAATCCACTTCTGGGTCAGAGATCACAGTTCACACAGCACCAGCCCCTAACTGATCCTCTTACTCCTCTATGGCATGCCTTGGTCTTTCAGAGGGTGCTCCAGCCACTGTCACCCCTAAAATTAAAAGAATGATAGAATAAAAGATAAGACATGGAATACCCCTTTAAGTTCTGAGACCCAATTGTGAGTTTGATCTCCCCTTTAAGGGGAAAAATTGTGTTTTGGTTTTTTGTGTATGCTCTATGGACTATGTATGATTGAATTCACATTACTACTAATTCTTGCTTTCATTGACGTTTGGGATATTCAGTCATAACATTTCTTACTAGTCTTCTGCTCAAAACCTGCTCAATGCCATGTGCATGATTCATCCATCAATCAATGTGCAGGGTGATGAACGTGTACATCCATCATAGTAATATATGCAAACTGTATCATAATGTGTCCACAGGCAGCTCACCTTACTCACTTTAGCTGCTATTTATTCTTTCCATGTACAATAGACTCACCCCTCTGGGCAAGGACTACGCTGAAAAAAGATATTCTAAGTATCAACGGGAATATCCCGGTTAAATGACAGTCTATAAACTTTGCATGCAGTCATCGCCATTACTTATAATTGAGACTTTGTTTTGCACCTGTCCTGGACAAAATACGACCAGGACTGTCTCTGTTACACAATGTACCACATCTTAAGACACAGAAAACCATCTGAGTTAGTGCTGTATCCCTCCTGATTTATTGGTTTGCAACATTTTATTACAACCCCACGTTTGCACTGCTGTCTTCAAGAATGTCTTTAGTAATACCTCAGCTGAACAACCTTTACTTTGGGGGCTAAATGGTTCCACATCACTCATACCAAGCCTATTACATCCTCTCTGGAGCATGCCTTGTGGACAGATGTGAGAAAACTATCAATCGATCATCGGGATAAGCCCTGGGTTCAGCACTAGGCCCTAAATGATATGTTGGAAAGTGGCTTGGCTGGCTTTGAACGTGGCTGTATTTTTATGGCGCAGTGCAGGCGAATCGGCCTTGTCACAATCTCTGACTTCCACATCTGTTTCCTTCTTTTCACCGTGCATCCATCCAATCAGACTTCATTCACGGCTCTGCTCACAGCATTGTGTTGCAATCACGGCATAGCGAGGATTTTTGTAAAGACACAAATATGTACTTCCTTAGTTCCTAACCATTTAGTCACAACACAAATTTACTCTTCTAAATAGTATAGGGTTGCCAAAGGTATTGGTACAAATTGATACAAAGTCAGGAGTATGGTATATTTAGAAGAATAACTCTGTGAAATATTAATTCTACAAAATAAGTAATAACATTTAATTTTGTATCATAATGGAAGTGTAGTCACAATCCCATAGGAGAAGACTTCAGTAATCGCTCTTTCCATAGACCTATAAACCTCTTTCACCTCTTCTCACCCTCTTTTTGGTCCAATATTTTCAATCGCTATTGCTATTTTTAACTGCTTTTGTCATAATAAAATGTTAATTGTCATATTCAGACCATTACGACTCCATTTTGTCCATGAGTGACTGTTTACTGCTCTCTTGTGTGGCATTAGTGGCTGTTTGTTTAATCCGTCATTTGCAGAAGAGTCTTCATCTGGGACTACTGCTTTTAATATCGCTCCTATCATTTGGTTTTTAGTTTGTTTATTTAAATATGTGAGGGAGGGAAATATTATACCAGCTTTGAGATGCTGCAAGACACCTGTCCAGCAAGTTCATAAGTCAGTTTCTGTTTGATGTAGATAATCTTGGTTACCCACAGGCATCACTTTAGAATTAACCCAAATCACTTGCAATGAGACACCCCATTGGCTTGTATTTAAAATCTATTTTGGATAAGACTGCTGCGTTGGGAGATAAGAGGGGCATTTGATTTCTTCTACCTGGGATAATTGCAGCAGCGGGGCAGAGTGGAGTGGCCCACTTTGTTAGATTTGATTATCTGTCATTTTGGTTTCAAGTGGAAATAATTAACACTGGGCAAAATATAGAGATGAGCTGATTAGAGTCGACATCCATTGTATTTTATTTTCTGAAGTCGAAATCTAAAGGATTTTACGACAAATAAGGTTCATGGCACATTTGGGTATGAAGGACATTTGCAATTCAGGCAGATCTAATAAATATGATCTGGGAAAAAAGGAAATAATAAAACAATAAGTTGCCTTGTAACTATATCTTGGGGCATAGGAGGCTTGTTTTAGGGCTGCAGCCTTTGATTATTTTAGTACTAGATTATTCCATACCCTTTAGTAAACCATTAACTTTTTACACGCTGAACTTAATATTCATTATTTATATCTGTCTTCAGAGCAGTTTTGGCTCTAGGCAGAAACTTTTATGTTGTTTCTGCATTCATGATGTGCTACAGTTTCCAGTATTTTTTTAGTACCGTAGAAAAAATCCAGATTAGAATAGATTAGATTGTTTCATCCTTTCACCTTGAGTTTTATTCAAATAACTTCAATGGTGTCTGTTAAACCTCCAGGCTTTGTAAGATGGAACAAATTCCTTTATTAAACAGAAGTTAATAAACTGTTTGTTTTTATTATTATTGGATTAGCACCATTGGTTCCATTATTGATAATGACCAGTCTAATCTGCATCTGTCACATCCCTCTTATATTTGTATGACCGTTGCTGACTCTTTCACACTAATGGGATGTAATCTGGGTTTCTGAACCTTTTCTTAATCTATTAAACTTCAACGCAAGTCTACGGTACTTGAGGGACTCGTTTTGGCTTGGAGAAAGTCATTAAGCAGCCGAGCTATTACTACATTCAAAAACATAGGGAAAGGGAGATGCCCAAGTGGAGGCATGTCCAGCTGTTGTGGCTGCTTACACCAAAGGTCCAGGAGGAGGAGGAGGAGGAGGCTTGTACCGGGGAGGTCTGGAATCCCACAAAGGACCTTGAAGGATTCCCAAGACGAATGAGCTGATCTAGTTTTTCAAGGAAGCAATTTAGTTCAAACCAGCGAAGTAGCAGAGTTGGTTTGAATAAATGAGGACTGCAGAATATTTCGACATTCATAATCTTTCCCATTTCCATTTGCCCGAGTGCTTACATTAAAATTGAGAGCATCAGGGCAAAAATCTAGTTATCAAAAAGCGATTTATTGCTTTTGGAAAAGATGCTTTGCAGAAGGCCCAGGAAAATACTGCTACAAATGCATTTTCAGGATAAAAAAAAGGCCGACTGTGCTTTATGATATGTCATATGTTGACGTTGTCTATTTGGAAATGTCCACAGCACCATCAATACCGCCATCAATCAATGAAACAATGCTGTGGACAAATGGGAGCTGATTGGCTGGGTGTTAGTGGTCATTTCTTTTTCCCTTTTTTGTCTGAAAAAGTTGATTCAAAGATGTTCCAATAAATCCATGCAATTAAAAACTAGTGATTGAACCAAACTGTTGGAAACGAGGAACTAGTTGGATGGATGTTATTACATATTGTGCCAGTTTGTGTAAAAGTTAAATCCCCCAGCTGTATTTTAGTTTTAAATTGTGCAGATTATGTGTTTCATTTGCTGTTCCTGGAGCGGTTTCTCTTTTTAAAAAAAATACACACAAGGAGATTTTTCTAAAAGTGTAAAGCAAGAAGATGATAACAATAATTTTAAAACCTACACGTAGCTTTAGGTATTTACCCCGCCCAGTTTGTCTCAGTGTGGATGAAGCTGGGGGAAACAAGTCCTGGGATAATCTGGTTGCCTCCAAGTCTTCCTGTCACTGCTCCACAACCAGATAAAGATAATTCTGCTGACTGATCCCCCGCTCTGGCACTCACCACTTACCGCTGTCGGACGATACAGCCACTTTGGAGATGCCAACTTTACGAGAGCTCTACTTTATCTGAGCTTAGTTACATTTCCAGGGATCACTGGGCCTGGCCTTCTGTGGCATACTGTCTGCTTTCATGTCGCGTAAGAAAACATGTTTACACTCTTTTGTAACTGCATATGCTATTTACGCTATCTTATTTCAAGCAATTGGTTCCATGGATGGGTGTCCAAATATGAACTTTCTACCCAAATAGTTCAACAGTCCAGACATATTCTAGGACTTTCTTTAGGGCTGAGGTACATACATTTTAAACCGCAATTTAAAAAAATTATATGTGATCAAAATAATCTAACTGGGTCATCACTCTCAAAACAACTTGATACCGTCGCCGTCACTAGTTTGCAAATGCATGTATTTTGACCTCAGTCACATCTTTTATATCAACTTTTACGGACAGAAACGTGAAAACAAGAGGACCACCTTCACTCCTCTCAGCTCTCAGCCCAAAGCGAGCAACTCACAGTATAGCAAATATTCATGTTTTCTAATGAGATTTGTTCATAACGTTTTATAACAAGACTCGTTTTAGTGGTACAAAGAACATAATGTCAATGAGGAAAAAAGTTAGTGCCCCACCAAAGCTTTCACTTTTGGCTGTTCTGTCTCGTGCTATACAAGTACTGAGCAGAACCCTTTTTAATGTCACCATATGAAAAATCTAGCCAGTACAATTCAACACGACTGGACCAGCCTTCTTCACCATAACAGCTGGTGAAGTTTCCTACTCTAGATCCTATAGTAGTATGCCTATGTCTAAGTAAGGAATCTTTCCATTTTTCATGTTGTGTGTGTGTGTCTAT